>JAZKJV010011214.1:0-1200000 GCA_037367405.1 Ottelia alismoides
TCGAGGAACGTGCTGCCAACTAGGCATGATAATAACAGATATCAGGAGCTCAACCTTGCGAGGACCGTCAAGGCGATCAGACTCAAAGGAGTGTAATCAGATGGGTCCCATGATCCACAGATCGGATAGGCAACTCTAGATGGGACCAAAAATCATGTATATCAGACGACTCGATTCCGTGTTCCGCAGATCGGAGACACAGTCAGTAGTGGAAACCGAGCGTAAAAAGAGTGTCGCAGTCTCTTGCAGATAGTCCTCGGAGAGTACTGTGATCTAGGCAAGAAATAGTCAAAATGTGTCTCTACCTTGCGAGGGTTGTCAAGGAGAGAAAACTGCTCGAAGGAGCTGGATCCATCAGACGGACCCACATAATGGTCTCAGTAGTCGACAAATCAGCTACCAACAGAAGAGACCAATCAGATCGAAAATATGTCGTCATCTCCCGCAGATAACCCTCGGGGAGCGACGAGCTAGTCAAGGAATAATCAGAAAAGAGCCCATCCTTGCGAGGACCGTCAAGGAGAGCGGACTCAAAGGAGCCTAGCCAAGTTGGTCATATGCCCTAACAGATCGAGCGCATAATCAGAATGGGAGACCAACTATCCATATCAGACGAATCGGCTTCGTGCCCTGCAGATCGGGGCACAAGAAGTGAGATAAGCTGATTGTAAAGAAAGTGTCACATCCTTCCGCAGATAGTCCTCGGGAAGTGATGTGAGCTACACAGTGAATAATCAGAGTACCTCCCATCCTTACGAGGGTCGTCAAAGAGAGAGGGGGGCTCAAAGGAGCCGGATCCATCAGACGGATCCACAGAAAACACAGTCTCGATAGACGGCAGCCCGTCTACCGGCAGAAGAGACTAGAGAGCTACAATGTGTCATAGCCTCTCGCAGATAACCCTCGGAGAGCGCTATGAACTAGGAATGGAATAATCAGAAAAGTGGAGTTCTGCCTTGCGAGGACTATCAAGGCGAACAGTCTCAGATGAGTCTAGTATATTGGCCTCGTGGACTGACAGGTCAGGTACACAGTCACCGGGGGAGGCCATTCAATCATATTATCTGACTCGGTTTCGGGTCTCATCAAGATGGCGACCAAAGCAGTTTGTGAAACCGCAGTCCTAGAAATTGTCGCATTCTCCCGCCAATAGTCCTCGGGAAGTAATACGAACTAGATCATTGTAGGTCATGGAAATGCTGGCATAAAATCTCAGGTTCACGAAATAGTGTGAATCCATCAATCCATAGGAGGGCATAAGATCATGTGAGGGAGCAAATAATCAGGTCAACCACAAAACATCCCTCAAGCTACTCCAATCAGCTAAGATGGCACGAAAGATAATCAAGAATCCTCGAAGTGCCATAGGTGGATCAAAGAGTCGGGAGATCAAGGAGTGTTTAATCAGGAAGATGAGAGATCATGCAAGATCCGCACACCTTTATCAGGCATCCCATATCAGAATAAGCAGTCAATCCTCAAAATCCAGATGGCTGGGACTTCAAAAGAAAATAGATCAATCAATACTCATGAAATCATCACCACATGATCGCATCATATCACGTCCTCAATCCGGTGTGCGAGAACTAAAATTCCTCAATAATGCATCCCACCTATGCTCTATGCATCAGAAAGAATCCTCAATACGCTCGTATGCATGTATCCAAAGTCAAATCCACCAAATCCATCTTAGCATCCTCAACATCATTGGCCCGTCTTACACAGAAAATCAAGGTGATCATAGAATCCTCGATGCGGGCTATCGATGTGCACAGCATTCCTGGGTAAAGGGAGAGGTGATACGGGGGACACAAGGAAGATGGATAAGAGGGGTAACACACTGGAGTGGAGAAGTTGATTGAGAGTGCATGCCAATATCATGGGAAGTAGAAGGGTGATATAGAGGGAACGAGGAGGGCAGGAGAGAAGATCGAGACACAGACAAAATTGGGTGTTCAACACAGGGCGGGAACACCGTCAACATGGTGGTCCGAAGAGCAGGCTCTCTTCGAACCGGGGAATACGAGAAAAGTGATGAAGAAGAAGGACACAAAGGACTTGGCAAAGAATGATTGAGCTCAAGCGCCAATATCATGACTCGATACAAAATGAAGAGATATATGTATAAGAGAGATAGAGAGAGACTCAAAGATGAAAAATGCACGACTCACACGGACGGGACCTACTACTCTAATAATGAAAGAAAAGCACAATGGACTCCAAGTCGTAATCAAGACACAAGGCAAACTCCCAATTCTCCTACTCAACACAGTGAAGACCGTCAGGTGACGGTCATTTATCTTTTCAGTTTTAGAGTGAGGTGAGAATCACAACGTTGTACAAACACTTAGGAGGCTCAATGGGATTTGGGATCTACTCCTTAGTGTGTACGAGAGCA
This sequence comes from Ottelia alismoides, assembly GCA_037367405.1. NCBI lineage: Eukaryota > Viridiplantae > Streptophyta > Magnoliopsida > Alismatales > Hydrocharitaceae > Ottelia > Ottelia alismoides. Next base: position 2,399 of record JAZKJV010011214.1, read on the forward strand.
ATTTAAAACGCATACAATGAGGGGGTTGCGCTCCCCAAGACAAGGAATCCATTACGTTTTATTTTTAGTCCAATAGAGTTAGCAGTCCCGATTTTATTTAGGTTATCACTTTTTTGGGTATTTTCAATGCACGTGTCTATCGAGGTTCCAATTTCCATTAATCATCCTAGGTTGGCAAAAACAGAGGGAGAAGATCGGAAAAGCCATGCAAGTCAGAAAACGATGATGCATGCCAAGTAAGAAGACTTACAGTGCCTTCCAGCTCTCTCCATGCGGGATGCATAACAGAATTTGAAACCTATGCTATATGCAAATGCAAACCGAAGAAATCGCCTAGGTTCAGAAATTGCTATTATCTTGAAGCACCACAAGTCGCTCACCGATCTTTAGACTAAAAAGTCCGGTCTTGGCTCACCCCTCCTCTGCTCAACACACTTGAGTTTAGGAGATAGCGCTTTGCGGGGCTTGCTGTGGCACAAGGGCTAAGAGATGGCGAGGCAACTATTTAGAGTTTGATCTAGGTCCAAAGCGAACTATAGGTATATGCAAATATATTAGGGTGTTTGGACCTAACTCTACGAGCAAGCAACTCCTATAGCTAAGGCTCATTCACACAAAATAATAAAATAAAATAAAATAAAGAAAAGAAAAAGCGTCAAAATCGTCGAGGTCCCCAAGGGAACAATCCCTCTGGCACTGGACCTCGGGAGTCGAAGTGTACCTGTAAGAGTCATGTATTATTACAATTCAAGCGTCACTCTCTCACATTAACATACATAATAAAATAAAATGCATAAAATAAGACTGCCAGCCAAAAATTCTTCTTCATCTGCTATTGATGCTCTCTCCTGTTGGCCGAGGTAGAAGGGCCAACTCCGCCTTGCTTGGGTGCATAGGTCCTCCTAGAAGGTCCTCCTTCGCTTGGCGATCCCTCGTATCAAAGACAAAGGAAGAAGATGGGTCAGAATAGTCAATCAAATAATATCAATAAAAATAACAAGTCAAATAAATAAATATATAATGGACATGAGCAAAGAATTAAATAAATAAATTAAAACCACACAAAATTCATACAAAATCCGTTGCCTCCCTGGCAACGGCGCCATTTGATGACTGAGTTTTTCAGAGGGTCTAGATGTCTCACAAGGCGAGAGATCCAGTCGCTGAGTCGACCGCTCCAAAATACCCAGATCAATCAACAATTAACCCACAGTAAATGTATGCGATGAGTATCCAAAAATGTGGAGTTAAAATTTATTATAACTCTACATGCAAGTGTGTATAGGTGTAAGCACAAGTAGAGGTCGAACACTGGGAGGCGAAGGGATGTATGTGTTGTATAATTATTCAATTCATTGTTCATGTCCAATCCTTATTGTTTTTGTGGGTTTGTGATTTTATAATTTTTTTAATTTTGTTTTTATAATTTTTATTTTGTTTTATATTTGGTATTTTTTTATATTATTTTTATTAATTATATACTATAGATTTTTACATAAGGAGATATATCTAAGAGGAGAGAGAGAGAGATGTGTACTATATAGGGATGTATGTATATATTAATACTTAAAATATGTAGATATAATATTTTTTCTTTTTTTTGAATTTTTCAAATTTTTTTATTTACCTGGAATTTTACTAATTTTTTATATTTTTAATTTAAAAAATGTCCTCAATATGGACTAGTTAAATAAGCCGTAATTAATTTGGGTTTTAAAAATATAAAATAATTCCCAAAATTACCCAAATTAATTTTAATACATTAATAATAATATATAGATAATTATAAAAGAAAAAATATATATTTTTGGTATTTTTGAAGGATTTTTCTATTTTTTTGTTGGATTTTGGAGCTTTCTGATTTTTTTATTTTTCTTTTTCTTGTTTTTAGGGTTTTTCAATTTTCGGACTAAATATATATATATATATATAAATATACTATATATATTTTTTTTGTAATTTTTCAAAAGCATTTTATAAATTTTTTGTATTTTTTAATTTAAACAGTACAAAAAGGGCTCCTGTTTCATTTTTAATAATTAGGATAAATGCAAAAAATTTAAAATAAACTAAGGGCATGGAAGAACACTACATGAAGCATCTATCTAATTTTTCTAAATTTTTAGGAGCACCATAGGTATTTTTAATAAATTGATAAAAGACATAAAATTAAACAACCTAGCAGGGGTTATTTTTGCAAATAAAATAAATACAGGGGCCTCGGTGCAAAAATACCAACAGTAATAAACATTTATTTAATGTTTCAGAGTTATTCAATAATTTACAAAAAACTCCAGGGTTAAAGTGCAAAAATCACGCGCCTCACGTGGGACTGCACGTGAGGCGCGGAGGGACCAAATGGTAATTACAAAAAATACAGGGGGCCTACTGCAAATATTACAATTTATTTACAACGTGAAAGTTTATTTATAGCATTAAAATAAAAATACAAAAGGCGGGGGATATATCTAAAATTTACCCCCAAAGGCGTGCGATCCAACGGCTGATCTTCGTCCACTTGACACGCGTCGCCTCCACGTCTGCCGATGCCACTTCGACGATGGGCGTTGAGGATTAGATCACCCGAGGTGATCTGACGGTCTGAGCGCTACTCCATCGGACGGCTGTCACTCAAACTGGGGCCTTGATCTTCATCCGACGGCGAGGAGGACATCTAGAACGGGGAAAAACGCTCGCCTGGGCGAGCTTCCTCCGGTGAGAACTCGCTGCTCCACCGGCCTTGCTGCTCCAAGGTGTCCCAAAAGCTTCCTGGAAGGGTCCTCTACTTGCTGGAGGTCTTGGATCGGTCAGAGGACCACTAGAGCGCCCTTGCGAGGTCGGAGAAGGCAAGGTGCTCCAGGTATCTCCGACGGCCTGTAACTTCGTCTCCTGGTGCTTGATAGTGCACCTAACCTGCTCAGGAAGAAAGCTCGGCTCGAGGCGATGCTCCTCGGCCAAAAACTGAAGCTGTTAGCACAGGAATGGATGAGGGCGGCGATGCTCCGGTGAAGCGGAGGAGACGAGCATTGATTCGCAGATCCAGGGAGGATCTGGTTGGGTTGAGTGGTCTGGAGGTGGAGAAGGCGGTGGGGAACAGAATGACGGTGAAAGGGCGTCGGTAAACAATCGAAGGCACGGTGGCAAAGTCGTCGGAGCTGAGCTCCGGCGAACTTCGAATTAGCTAAACTAGGCTATTCTAATGATCTAAATGCAAAATAAAAGACAAGAATGAAAAGCGGGGATAAAAATCTACCTAAGAAAATAAGTGCGCAGCTCTTATACCTGGAAAAACTCCAGGGAGCAGGACGACTGCCGGAGCGCCGCCGTGGGCGCATCTCCTTCCTCCGCGAGCCTCCACAACCTCCAGGGGACCTCCAGCTGTCACCTGGATGCACGCTAGGCCGAAGGCGTGGGCTCTAGGGCTCGGGAAATGGTCAAAAAGCTCGGAGAGGGAGATGGGGTTATTTATAAACAGGAGGGGGCGCCCTTATTGACCGGCGAATCTCGAAGAATCTGATGACTGTACAAGAAATCCAGACGGTTGGCGAGGATCATGATGCTTCTCGGAGAAAATCCCGCGAAGGGATCGTTGTCAATGGAGCGATAGATCGAGTGGGAAAAATGGAGGAAAACGGGGGACTGGACAGGTCTGACGGGAGTCAGAGGCGCTGGGGGGAGTTGACCGGAGGTCAACATTCCCTGGCCTCTAATTGGTCCACATCGACCAGAATTTGACTTAATTTTTAAACATAAAAAATGATTTAATTAGATTTTGCTTATGAAATGAAAATTGTTTATTAATTAATGTAGTATTTATTTATGATTTTTATTTATTTTTTTGATATATTTTATTATGGGTTTATTTTAGTAATGTATTTATAAGTATATTTATATGTATTTATTTTTATTTTGTTTATTTTTATTTTATTATTTTATAATCATATTTTATAAAATTATAACTTATTTTTGTGAGTATAAATATATTTTTATTTAATTTTTATGAATTTATTTACATTTTTAAATAAATAGGTACATGTTTATGTAGGTATACTTATAGGTATTTTACCTATATATTATATAAGTACTTTATTAAATGTATTTTCTTGGTTTTTATTTTGGATTTGTATTTTTAATAAATTATATGTAATTATTACAATATTCTAAGAATAAAATAATTAAAGAATGTTTTCCTTTTTATTTATGTACATATAGATTACATAGGTATTTTGCCTATGTATTTCATAGACTTATTTTATTTTACAGATTCTTTTTGGTTTTCTTTTAGTTTCAATATGTACATGTATTGTACACATGATTTACAAAATTCTAAAAATATAAATTTATAGAAATAATGAATGAAGAATAAATTGAATATTTTATTCGGATAGATTGTACAATGGGGGCCAAAAACCTAACTTTCACTGATGAACTCTAAAAATTATGAAACCAATTTTATAAAATAGTTTTTGGAAAATTATATACAATTAAAGGTGATTTTGAGTGATTTTGAGTTTTTATTTGCAAGATATGGGTCTGTGAAGTTGAGATTTTGGCTTTTTATTCTGGGTATAAAATGTACATTGAGTATTATTTTTACACAAACTAAATTTTGTATTTTTATTTACATTATTATCTACAATTTCTTGTACAGAGTTTCTTTATTTGATGAATGAATAATTATATACAAAATAGGTGTCAAAAATGCATAAATAAATGAATAAATAAATGAGGTATTTATTGTATACTGGCCCTTATCTCCCCCTACTTTATTCCTTGTCGACCAATTCCATGCTGGCCTTGGTCTCAGGGTTCAGGTCATAAAATATTTGCAATATTTTATCCCTTTTTCTTTTCTTCTCTTTATTCTATAATTTTGGCATTAAAAACCTTATTCTATGTACATTTAATACGATAAATAATGAATGCTATTATGAACAAATTGATGCTATTTACATGCATTTGTTGGGGTTTTTATGACCAAAATGATAGAATAAAGGTGATGAAATGGAGATTCATCAGCGGCTTGGGCAGAGAACCTGGACGGTCCTCAGGTCGTCGCTCGACTCATACAGCCATGACGATGAGCTCGGGCAACTGCTAGAGTGACGGTGCAACATGGCCTAAGCCATGGGTCTCACTGGGTTGGTGGGCCATCATGGCCAATCCATCTGCTTTCATCTGTCATAGGGAGGCAGAGGATAGCTAGACCTTAACCCTAGGAGTAGTGGACAAAGCAGAGAGGAGGCGGGGGTGGGGCATTTATAGGAAGAGCTCCGGCGTTACCGTAGATGAAGGGCGACTTTGTAACAGATGGAGGAGGAAATGGCGGTGAGGTTTAAGGGAGTTGATGGTCACACAAAAGTCAGAGGAGATAGGACTTCATGGGGGCCGTTATCGAGTGAATAGGTGGTGAGGTGTGATGTCCAAAATAGGAAGGGGGCGATGAGGCCGATGTGAAGAACATGGGAGAGAGGGTGAGGTTGGAGGTAGGCGATAAATTCTGGTTCATTGGATCTTGCAATCCAACAACCCATATGAGGGCGTTGGTGGGTGGCTAAAATCAGTTCGTTGATTTGATCCAAAGGTTGAACGATGAGCAGATGTGGGCGGTGGAGATGACGTCTGGATACTCATCCAATGGTGGGGAAAGAATGGAGACGTGGAGGCTGGAGGTTCATTAGATGAAGAGTGATCAAACGGCTGAAGTTCACATGACAGGGAGTGGTCCAGATTGCATCCGGGGAACGATCAGACGGTGGAGGGAAGCCGATGCGAGAACTATGGAGATGGAGGCGGGGGAATGGTGATAAGATGGCTGTGGAGGTGGAAGGGGGTGCCAGGGGAAGCAGCCACGTGGGCGGCCCAGAGGGTGCCCTGTGACCCAATCACATTAGTCAGAAAATGGAAAATAAGGAGAAATTCAAAAAGAAATAAAAGGAGGTAGAATTAACTAAATGTCAAAATATGAAAGTTGTAGATCTCGAGGTGATTTACAAGTTTAATGTTGGACAAAAAGTCAAGAGAGATAAAAAACACAAAGAAAATTTTGTGAGAGCATTTTTAAAAGATAAAAGCACTGCTTTTTAGTGGGTTTGAGATTTTTTATTTTTTATTTCTTTTTAACATCAAAACAGATATATTTATCTATTTTTTGGGATTTTTTAAAAGAGAATAAATAAAATGTTAGTAATAAATATACAATAGCAATTAGGGTTAATTATATATGAAGGATTTATTGGTAAAGATGTGAAATTAATGAAGATTTGCGGTGAAGTTTTTATGTTTCGAGGATAATAAGGGAGTATAGAAATGATAAATCAGAGATTCATAATTAATGGAGGAAAATTTGGTTGCAACTTGCAAGTGAAGAAGAAATGTGCACTCCCTGCAGAGATGTTTGGGTTTCCCAGAAAGATAGAAAAATCAGTTTTTGTGTCCGATCTGGTTTGGGCGAACTGGTCTAGGCCAACCGATTTATATACAGTTTAAATAATCAAAATCTAAGAGTCGGTTGGACGGAGAAGAAATTCATTGGTTCCTGGTTGGATCGGTCGGTCTGGTTTGGTTTTTAAAACATTGGTTGAGAGACAACATTGAAATTGGGTGTAGAGTTCAGGAACTTTTATGTAGTTTACTCTAATTTTTTGTTAAGTTTTATGCAAGGTTCATTAACCAAATTGACATTTTTAGAAATAAAAACATATGTCAATATGTTCCCAAAAGTAAGGGTAGATGAGTGATGTGCCTCCGTGTGGGATAAAATCAAATGTGGATAGTTCAATGTAATTTTGTTTAGGATTGCATAGATCATATAACCAGTGGCTTTAAAACCGAAATTCCTCCCATATATCTTACAAAAAAAATATCAATGACTTTGCAAAGAAGTTTGGAGATGAGTTGCAGATTTTCAGTTAGGAGTTCGGTGTGATCTTTTAAAAGCAGTGTTTTCTTGATTTTGTCAAATGAGATTACATTACACAGTCCTGTCTCAAGAATAAATCTGTCATGAGTAGTACATAAGATGTGATAAAAAACATCAAGATTGTTGTGCACGAAAGTTTTTTTTACAATAGAATGAATGGTGACTTCGATGTCATCGGGTTTTTTATGTTAGTATAGAGATGGTTGACAACGTCCGGATAAAATCCAGTAGAAAGAAGTTCTCTAGAAAAATAACCTTCCTTATTTTGAAATGCAAACAAAGCTTGTAAGTCAACTCCACATTCAATAAAACTTGAGAAGACTAAGGGTTTGGTGAAAGGAATTTCTATATTAACCAATAATACGCATTTTTCTTTAGCCCCCTCAATTGGGAAATTGATAAAATCTTTAATGATTTTATGTTTTTTTTAAAAATTACATGGTTTGTTTAGATTATTATAGAGAAGAATGAATTTGAATGTCAATAATTGGTTATTAGATGGTAGCAAAGGAGACAGTAAATCATAAGATAACAGCATGTAAATCGGAAATTTGGTAGGCACTGAATATGATCAACAAAAACGTAATTGTAGAAACAATTTGAAAGGAAAAATGAAGTTGAAAAAATATTCACATGTTGACATTTGAAGAAAAAGTGAAGATCCAAGTTTATAGAAAATAATAAAATTGATCAAAACATAGATATAAGATGGTTATACAATAAACACATTTGTAGAGAATAAATTTATGGAGCATATTCAAGTTTGTAGAAAGTGGAATATGTAATTAACAAAGTGATGACCATCAATTTGTTGTATTAATAACAAAGTTGCACATGAGTTGGTAAAAAACTTAGAATAATAAGTATATTTATCGAGGATTATCTAGTAGTTTTTTTAATTAGAAAAATTGAATCAAAAGAGGTGGAACTATAAATTTTGAACACAAGACCACTTATATCTAAAGCCTTTCCACATCTGCCAAACCATTGAATTACACAGCTTGCTTAAGTAATAGAAAGAAAACAAACATATATTTTATGTTTAAATATCAATCGTACACAAAACAGAAAGTGAGGATATCAACTAGCAAACTTTCTTTAATATAAATTATTATTTTAAATTTTAATAGTTTCTAAATGACTACTTTTCATATAAACTTAATTTGTTATAAGTTATTTTAGGTCACTTAAATTACATATTCCTGATTCTCTATGAATAAAGTTAAATCTTTCTTGACGTAACAGCTTAGTAAAGATATCCATTAGTTGATTTTGAGTATTCATAAACTCTAATGGGATTTTCCATTTTAATACATTATCTCTTAAGAAATGATACCTTATGTCAATGTATTTACTTTTAGCATGTTTTATTGATTTTTTTGAAGAATTGATTGCACTAGTATTATCACATAAAATTTTATTTTCTTCAAAATTTAGATTATAATATTTTAATGTTTGGTTTATCCATAAGACTTATGCGCATTCTAATGTGATAGAAATTTTTGATTTAGTTATTGAGAGTACAACACAGTTTTGTTTTTAGAAAACCAAGAGACATGAGATTTTCCTAAGAAGTGACGTGTCACTTGTAGATTTTCTTTCAGTTTTGCAACCAATGTAATCATCATTGAAATGTGATATAGATTTTATATCATTTGATTTGTGTATAGGAGAAAACATGATCTTCAGTCTCTTTAAGGTACTTTAAGATTCTTTTTATCACATTCAGGTGTGTTTTTTTTATCTGATTGAAATCTTGCACAAAGGCAGGCTACAAAACATTATATCAAGTCTACTTATAATTAAATAGAGTAAAGAACCAATTAACTCTATATATGGTTTGATTGGCATCCTTACTTGATTCACCTTTTCTAAAATAAGTGTAGCATTACATGGTGTGTTTTCTTTCACAAATTTTCATTCCATGTTTTTAAGAAGTTCATGAGCATATTTACTTTGGTGTAAGAAAATTCCAATTTCAAGTTGATGTATATGTAGTCCTGAGAAATAATTTAATTCCCTCATTAAACTCATTTCAAATTCATTTTGCATAGTTTAGAGAAATATTCACACAAAGTCTCATTTGTTGATCCAAAAATAATATTATCTATATATAATTATACAATTAATATGTTATTTTTTATATTTTTAACAAAAAAAAATCAACATTCCCAATTTTAATGTTTGATTTTAAAAGATATTCTTTTAATCTTTCATGGCAATCCCCAAATGTTTTTTTAAGCCATATAGGGCCTTTTTAAATTTATATACATAGCTTGGATGTTAAGATCTTCAAATCCGGGTAGTTGATTAACCTATACTCCTCTATTATTAATCCATTCAAGAACGTTGATATTACATCTACTTGAAATAGTTTAATTCCTAAGTGTACAACATAGGTTAATAACATTCTAAAGGTTTCTAATCTAGCTATAGGAGCATAAGTTTCATCGTAATCAATGCCTTCTTGTTGATTATATCATTGAGCTACAAGCCTTGCCTTATTTCTAGTATCTTACCATCGTCATTGGTTTTGTTTCTAAAAACCTATTTTTAGTTCCTATAATTGATTGATTTCATGTGAATGTACTAAATCCTATACATGATTTCTTTCAAATTATATTAACTCTTCTTGCATTGCTTGTATTCAATTTTCATTTTGACATACATCATTTGTAATTTTTTTGTTCCATTTTTTCTACATAATTCTTATCAACAAAGGTATTATTTAATTGAGATCTAATATTAATCTTATCTCCAACATCTCATATAATTTATTGTTCTAGGTGATTTTTTATTTAAAATCTATTTTTTTGGACTGTGCGTGTTAACATCATTAATATGAGATATCAATAAAATATGTGTTTTCTTTCTCATATGAATCAAGGTCTTGGTCTATAGACTCCATGTTAATACTTTACTCAAATATTTATCAAGTGTTTATTTTCCATAAGTGTTCTTTTGTTAAATATTCTATAAGCATTACCTCTATTTGAGTACTTTATAAAATACATTCATCTCCTTTAGGGTCAAAATTTTCCAAATTATCCTTTGTGTTGAATACAACACTTACATCTAAATACTTTAGAATAGTTTATCTTAGGTGTCTTTCCAAATTAAAGTTTATACCATATTTCATTTAGTTCTGGTCTTATAAGAACTCCATTTAAAACATAACATGATGTATTATTAGCTTCTGACCCAATATTTTGGTAATCCTAATTCTATTAACAAGTTTTTGCACATTCTTATAAGTTTTATTTTTTTCCTTCAACCACACCATTTTGTGATGGTACTTCAGGAGAGGAAAATTCACGTTTTATAGCATTTATTTCATAGATTTTTTAAGAATAAATGTTTCCAATTCTCCACCATGGTCTGTCCTTATTTAGTAATCGTAGGATTCTTTGAATTCTAACTGGTTTGCTAAATTTTTTAAATGTTTCACAAGTATGATTTTTGTGTCCTAGAAAATATGCCCATGTAAATCTAGAGTAATCATCTTAATAACTAAGAAAGATATATAATCATTTATGATTATACATTTAGCGGCTATTCTAATATACGTTCACTGTAATATGGTCACTAAAATAGCTATCAAAACCGAGCGAGATCTCTGGAGTAGCTCGTCTAAAATATCCCGAGCAAGTATAGGGTCGAACTCAGGGACACGAGCTCTTGATGAAAATATTTAAATTCTAATATCTTATTTAAGCTATCGATTACTTTATTTGGGGCAAATACAACAAGATAATGCATAAACTTGAACATATGCAACAAAATACATTTTTTTTGACTTCATGTATGCTAGATAAATGAAAACAATGTATAAAATGATCTATCTACAATGCTCACATATGATTACATGAATATGCTCCTGATATTATAAAATAATCTCAAGTAAGATGTCCAATTAATTTCAATATCCAATTCATGCAATGTAATGAAGCTAAGTTAATGACATGGTACTTTATAAAGAGATTAAGCATTCATATCTATAATTAATAAATCATGTTCTAACCTTCAAATCAGAATTATGTCACTGTATAGAAATTTGAATAAGCTTCAAAATGAAACTGATTTCACATTAATTGGGGTTTATATGCAAAAGATATTGAATAAAAAATCCATAGGCACAACCAAAATAAGAACATAAATAAAATATTTACAAAATGTCGCGTTTAAGTCCTTCTAGAGATATATTTGCAAATAAGGGAAAATGTCAATGGATTATCTTTAAGTATCTTTCAAGTACGAGGACATAAATGCAATATTAGAAACCCAACAGGGGTTCCTTGTAAATATTCCATGCAGAGCACATGTCTGTCACACGCCTAGGAAGGACTTGAGTATGATTTTGAATAGTACATAGGCATGCACATAAGGGTCAGACTTTGATTCGGGTCAGTTGCAGGTTGCTCCGGCAACGTGGGTGGTCCGAGTGTCTTCGGAGCAGCCTTGATCCCGTCAAGGCTCCTGGACTGGTATCGAGGATGGAGCAGTATGTGGACAGTCCGATCAAATGCAATCCAACAGTAACAGCTAGCCCAAGATTCATCTTCTCCCACCTCTATGTGATGATGAAGATGGGGCTCCAACGAGCCCTCGAAAGCTCTTCTGTGTGCCTCCTCGAGCTCAGAAGGTCGGAGCAGGTCCAAGGATGGTTGGCGAAGCCCCTAGACGAGAGAGGGAAGGTTGGGGATGGTTGTATCGTTGAGTCAATACCCCTTTGTCAGTGTTGAACCTCTAGAACGGAGGTACTATGAATCCTCTAAGCATTAAAGAAGTGAGGGGACCTGCAATGTTAGAAAGGCATAGTCGAGACAAGGGAGGTTTGTATGTATGTGTGTGAAAAGTGAGTGAATGGATGAAGGATATGGTGAGAATCCTTAAGCGCATCACGGAAGTGTGAGGATCGCATCATATGCGATCGAGAGTGACTAGTCACACTAGTAGCTCGAGGCAGTGACATTTTAAAAGTTTTCAAACGATGAAACCACATGATCCAAGAATACTTCTTGGATCATTTCATCTAAACCACAAACAAGAATTAGGGTTACCTCTTGAGGCGTGGTTGCGATCGAGTCTCTAAACGAAGAGACCTCTTGTCTCAAGTCCGATCCAACGGAGGGACGCTTGCGAGTGTGCTGATGAAATGTGAGCTCCTTGCAATCCATGTTGATGATCTAAGTGGTGAATCTCCTTATCTCGTCACACGAGATCTGGCGTATTCTTCACGAGCGAGGTGCACCGAAGGAGATGGAGATCCAAGAGCAAACAATCCGACAGTATAACGACGATGCTGCGACGATGTCGACTCTCTATAGGGCTCTGTCGACTCTCTCTAGGGCTCCATGGTGGACGACCACAATGAGAGAGAGAGAGTTGGCGAGTTGAGAATGCGAGAAAGAGAGAGAGAGAGCATTTGTTGTTGTAATAGTTGTAGCTTTGTAACTTGAAGAGCAAGGGTGCCTCTTCTTATATAGTATTTTGGGAGTTCATGGATCATAATCCATGGACTACATAAAATCAATGAATGAGATTGATTTGTACTTCTTTCAATGGCCAAGATTTTATTGTAAAAACACAAGAATAATTTATTTAATTTAGATTAAATATATATTGAAAAATTAATATAAATTAATCTCAAATTAAATCAATCAAGCATGGAGATTATGGAATGGATATTGTCTCCTTCCATTAGAGAGGAGTGGGCAGCCACCCTTTCCTAAAGGGAGTTGATGGCCATCCATCCTCCCAACTAGGAAGGTGACAATCTCATATAATCTTATGAGATTACATTATTCCATGGAAATCTCCAATATTTACAACAACACTTATTGTAAATTATTCTACAAAAATAATTCATAATTATCTTGTGAATAATGCAATCTTGCTATTGGAAAATTGTGAATCACATTCACAATCCAAAATAAAATGTAAATTATATTTTTAATTAATTGTCCAATGTGAATCCAATTCACATCAACATTTAATTTGTAAATATTATGTACAAATAGCTATCTCCTATATATTATAAATCACATTTATATTATATGTGATTAATATAGATAGTGCTATCTATATTATTTATGTCCATGATAATTAAATCACATTTAATCATCTTATATCTCCTTTCTAATATGCCCAAGTAATATGAATCACATTCACATTTTCACATCTTTGATAATTAAATCACATATAATTATCTCAGATAACTCTTGTTATAATATGAATCAAATTCATATTATTCTTGATAATTAAATCACAATTAATTATCAATTTTCTCAATGTCTGTATACATATATCAACAATGAAATTATCCTTGAACTGTTTCAAGGATAATGCGCTTTCTTCACAGATACTTGGAGATAAGGACATGGTGATTGTATTTTTCCACATATAGTGACTTGGATATTGAGATCACATCTAAAATCCAGATCTTGCAGACCTCTCATAGATGCTTGATTAAATCAAGACCACAAATCTAATCTTCTCGTTGCATCTGAATCACATTCATATCAATGTCTATCATTTGGATCAAGATCTGATCACGTCTCTACTTAGAGGAGTCACTAAAATCCAGACCCATTTTTTCACACCCTAGGAATGGAAGCATCATGGTTACACAATAATTTATGATTACATCACCATCATGTATTTCTAATACCCGTACATCCTGCATACTGGAAGACCCAGAGTAAACCCGAAGGTTTAAATCTCTTTTAGACTGTCTCCTTCAGGGTTTTATCATTAAGTTTCTCATTTGACTATTGCAAGTTGGTATTGATAATATACTTTCTGAAAGTATGTATCATGCCCAGGTGTTAATCATATACTTTCCAAAACTTACGAATTCAGTAAAGCTTCCAAAGCGAGACAACCGTGCACAGAATTTGATTCTTCCCAATATATAATGAGTGAGCTCATGTCTTCCAATTTAGTAAATGAACATGTATGATGCCTTTGAGAGATCGTATTACTCATATGCCCTTTTATGCACACCAACGAGCTGGTGTATAGACCTTGATTAGGTCATCAACCTATTGGTCTGCCAAATGTACATACTCAGACATATAGTAACACATCTGTCTCCAGTCAGAGGATGTGTTCCTATATCATGACAACATATGACATAGGTCTTTGGTTATCTCGATCTCGTTAAGTCATTTCTTTGACCTAACTTATCTAGCACCTCCGAATCTCTAGTCCTATGCAGAGGACCTGCATCAAGAGGTCAGTCAGATATCAGCCTTTAGAGAAAGGATTTCCATCTCCTTCTCAGGATAGAGATCATCTCTTAATAATCATTTGAAGATGCTCGATGAGTCCTCAATCTAACTCTTTAGATATTCATCCAAGCACCAGCCTCCATGCTTCAACAATTAAATCAACAGTTGTATGGTCATTAAGATGGCCATGGTACATAACCCTAATGGTACTAAGGGGCCTATTATGAAAACTAATTATTCTTCATTTCAGATCAGGGAATGATATTTCCAATAGCATTTATTGCATAATGGCTCGCTGTGGGCTTGCTCGTCCAATAATCTCCCACTAGGCCAAAGAGACACTAATGGGATAATCTTTAAACCCACACTAATGTGACAATCATAGACTATTTAGAAAAATAGCTAGGTAAGCTGATCAGTCACTCTGTTCTCGAGAGACTACGTCAAGTCCTTTTATGGCACTTGTATATCTCCTAGTAACAGTGCTCGCATCCAATGCGAATGTTGCATCTTATGTAACCAATACTCAATCTTGTTAAAATAGTTACAATGTCTTTGACAGTACAACTCAATAATTGTTATAACCAGTATGTAATTTCCATTATCCTTGTCAAAATACCCTTATTCCTGGAGATCTCTATCCCCTGAGGTATCCGCAATTAAGACCTTTTAGATCTCTATCTATAAAGTCTTAATTTCTTAAAGATAAGACTTTGAGATCACTATCTCTAAAGTCTTGTCATCTTTGAGGATATTGTTATTACTGCAATCAAGTGTTTTATCTCCATAGTAGGATTAGTAACAGTTTACTACTCCCACTAGATGGCAGACATCTGGCTTTTGTACATATCTAGCATACACTGATCTTCCCATAGCTGATGCACTAGGGCATATAGCTTTGGTATTCACATCCTCAACTCTTTGATGTTATATCCCTTTAGATAGGTCAGTACCATATCTTAAGGGATGGAAGCCTTTGTTGAGATTTTTCCCAAAAATAGAACATGTCCAAGGTGTACTACTAATGTGATGGTTCCAATGCCCTCTTCTCTTTTATTCTGAACAATTTCAGAACTAAGATCTAGGAGGTATCCTTGAGATCATATCTCAAGGTATGGAATAGTCAGATCATAAATCACTTATTATTATCCTTATATTATTTCAAATAATTAGGATATCATTTACATTTAGCATGATGAACACAATGACACTCCCACTAAGCTTCACATGGTTCATCAAGATTCTATTTGAAATCATAACATTTATAACTTCACCAAATCTAATGTTCCAACTACAAAAAACGTATTTGAGTCCATAGATGGAGTTCTTAAGATTTCACACCTTGCTTTCCTTAACCATGATGCCTTGGGGTACAATCTTGACTTCCATCTTGAAGATGTCAAAGTCAAGTTGTGTAGCTATAGTTAGCAATATTCCAATGGGTTTAAGCATCGCCACTGAAGAGCAAGTCTCATCGCAAGCAATTCCTTCTCTTCGGTGTGCAGTTCATGTCTATGAGTCGTGCTTTGAAGGTCTCTACCTTCTCACGAGGTTCCCTCTTTCTCTTGAAGATCCATTTACACCTAAGAGATTTTATTCTTATAGATGTATCCTCGAGGGTCCATATACAACACTTGTATATGAAGTCTACTTTAGACTTTATTGCTAAATCCATATTTCCATGACATGATCTTTAGAAGATTCATCATATGAAGTCAAATCATTGTCAAACTTAACTGACACATGGAATAAATCCTCAAACTCATTTGAAGAGGTATGAGTGTTTCATCTTTAATTGTCCTTTTAGTTTTCGATTTTAGGAGCCCCATTATCTTCTCTAGATTAAATGAGTTCGTTCACTTCATTTTTATCTTGATTCTAAAGTGAATCGTCTTATAAGAATCATATCCTTAGAGATGAAATCTAAGAATCTCAAGGTCATAAAGTAGGTATCTAATACCATCCTTTATTTTCCTAATGAAGTAGCACTCTCTTGTGCTAGATTCCAGATTACTTGCATGGAACCTTATTAAGGATATATATTATAGTCTCTACCACACATACACCTTGGAAACTAAGAGGTAATTATGATAATATTCATCATTGATCAAATCACATCACACATGATCTAATTGCATTTTCTTACAACTCTATTGAGTTTAGGTGTATCTGAAGGAGTGAGATAGGAATGATATTCATATCTCCATAAGGTATTTCTTGAATTCATCTAATAGGCACTAGCTACCTAGATTAGATCAAATTCATTTTCATCTTCCTTCAAACTTTGGTTCCAAGCCAAAATTGTGAAATCTTTGAGCATTTCAAAGCTTTCTAAGGTGAAGGGAAGAAATCTCATATCACAAATAATCATCAATAGATATCACATATCATTAATATTTATTATGATATAGATGATCCACATACATTAATGTGTATGAGATCTTGAATGCCTTGACATCTTACACCAATCACAGAGAAGGGTGCATTGGACATTTTTTACTTTGAATACAATGTTCGCAAGTATGTAAGATTTGAAATTTCAGACATTATGAAGCTTTATCTCTTACTAGTCTCTTGATCTCATCAACAAACATATGTCCAAGGCTTGATGCCAGATCATTGTCAAATGATCTTCATCATCTTATTGATCTTTTAAGCTTTAAAATTTTTCAGTTTTAGAAATTTTAATGAACCATTCATTAATTTTCTAATTTAGTAGAGTCCTCCATATTTTCATATTATTATCTGAAATATATCCATCATAACTCTTTATGATAGGTCTATTACAGAATACATGTACATTTCCAATATTTAGAAATAAACAATGAATGTATTCTAATATCTAGGTCATAGAGACTGTGACACCCGTCCCCCTAGGATCCGGGTACTCGAAGAACCGATTCCACGCACATACATTTCCACATTCGAATCACATGACATACACATAGCAGGAGAAAATAGCACAAAGCTTTGGAATTTAAAATTTGCTTCTCATTCAACATGTTCACATATAAATTCCATTTTCCAATTCCATTCTCTTCATAACATATACATCATTGCTTTCCATTACAATTCCATCCATGTTCACAAAATATATAACATGTATGCATCAGAAAGTGTGACCATACATATAGTATACATGTCATGGCTCTCAAAAATCTACAAGTAAAGTAAAGCAGAAAAGCTACAATAAGTATTGTACCACAAGAAGTCTGTGTAGTTGCACAAAAGAAATAGTACCAAGCCACTCATTGTTGCATTACGAACCTGCGGATCCACACAAAGGTATGTTATGAGCAAAGTCTTTCAATACGATATAAACAAAATATACAACAACAAGCAAGATATAATTAATGTGTGCAAAACAAACAACTGGGTAAACTGATCTCACAAAGAATTATCTTTTAATTATTATTATTATTTGATATGGATATGAGTAACCAAGCTTTGTAGATACTCTGTGGTCTTGATCTGGATGAGACCTCATACTATGACTCTAAGGCAAAGTAACTACCTTAGGGTTGGGGTGCCTCAATAGGCATGCGGCGGGGTACGATGCATCCTAACTAAGTTCCCAACACGTCCACTTAGCCTCACTTCACAATTGTACTTTCAATTCACAATTAAGATTCCAACCCACGAATCATCGTGACTAAGTCAATCTCCTTATGCACAGGAGACTAATATCACATTCCCAACTTCATTAATCGTAGTTTCCCGGAACTTCCCTCTTAGTGCTCCCACTCGGATTACTGACGAATGTGGCCTACATTGTCCTGTACACGAGTGTTAACTCTAAGTGAAAAGAGAAACACTAGAGGACCAACGATGATTACTTGGCATGTGCTCGAGCATCGGGCTAAAGCACTGATGAATCTCGTATTCATCATGCTACAATTGGTCAATTAAACTCTGTTCCCCAAAATTCACATGCATTTAATCATTAATAGAGCATCATTAGCATTCATACTTGTGTAAATACTATTTTCATTTCATCATGCATAATTGCATTAAAAACTCCAAGTGTAAATTAGCCCAAAAAGCTGCTAACTTCTCATATTTTTAATTAATTCATCCTAACTACGATTGACCCCAAATCACTCCCATTGTGTAGATATTACCAACAAGAATAAATAAAAAATACAAAAAATGCTAACTCAAACAAGTGTCAAATAATCCCAAAGTCTAGTCTCACATCTGACGGACTAAAACGCGCATATCTCCCACATACAGTGTCCGATTATGGTCTACTCACATTTAGAGTACTCCATTTTCAAATACCTTCAAAAAAAAGACCAAATTCGTAAAATTCGGAGCTCATATGTGAAAGTTGGGTTTTGGGTCTCTTTTACGCATTTTAACTTTTTGCTATTTTTGACTGAGGTTTTTATGTACATAATTAACCCTTTTAATTTTATTTCTTCTTCATTCATGTTCTTTGATGAAAGTTTTAATAAATAACACAAAAATCCAAATCTAGATCAAGACTGAAATCATAGAAATTGACTGTGTCCGGGTGTCCGTTGTGGGTCTGTACAAAAATCTCGTATTTCACACTTTTATTTTATTTTCCTATTTTCTTATTTATTAAAAATCTAAAAATCATATTATTGTGTAATTAATTTCCTTATATTTTATCGTATTTTTTCTATATTTTTTATCCTCTTTAAAACTGCCAAATAAATTACAATACTCCAAAAAGTCAGTTTTCTATACACTTGGAGAACCACAAAAAATACCATTTCGCATGAATGACCTCTTTTGCTCCCGGATCCTTCATGAAAGTTGTAGATCTCATCGGGACGAACAACTTTCATGAAGGAAATTTTTCGATCCGAGGTATCCTCTTATTTCTTTTCTATTTTCTTCTCTCTTTTATTTCTGAAATTTTTTTGGGGTGACACGTGGCAGCCTCTAGGCATGCCACGTGTCACCCCACTTCACCCCACTCTCTCTCCTTC
The DNA here is from genome assembly GCA_037367405.1 of Ottelia alismoides. Lineage (NCBI taxonomy): Eukaryota > Viridiplantae > Streptophyta > Magnoliopsida > Alismatales > Hydrocharitaceae > Ottelia > Ottelia alismoides. Next base: position 21,514 of record JAZKJV010011214.1, read on the forward strand.
CCCAGGTCACGTGTCGCGTACGTGACCTCTCCTCCTCCCTAATCACGTGCGAGGCACGTAACCCGCACCCCCTCTCCTTCCTCCGTCTGTTCACACGCCACTTCCCCCTGCTTCCGCGGCCATTAAGCCTCCGGCCGTTACGCGCCGCCACCCACCTCCACGCCTTCCAACCGTCCACCTCCCCCTCTCGTAAGGTGCGATGACCCAACTCCTATAAAGGCCCTGCCACTAGCCTCCTCTAAATCGATCAGCCCTTCGTCCCTCAATACTGGTGACAGCAGCACCAACAACAACGGTGCGATCCAGAGATCTTTGACCTCTGTGCTGCTCCGAGCAGCTAAGCTTCATGGCCTTTGCTGCCAGCCACTGAGGCGATAACCCGTCGGATCCTTAGCTCCAGCACTCTCCCAGCCATCTCTTCCAGTCACAATCCTTCCCCACTTCGTCGTCTTCTTCAGCTTCTTCCCAAGAACGTCACTTCCACTCTCATATCTCTACCTCCTGGAGCATCGCTTCGCCATTCGCCTCCAGCCAAACTCCGACCGCAGCTGTCGTGTACACGCCTCCGTTGTGAGCAGCAACCATCCGCTCGACCCCCGCTTCCTCCAGTTGCCGCCTCCGCCCTCGACGGTGCGCCCCATCGACTTTGCCCTCAACAGCGCCTCGCCCTCCGCGCTTCACCATCACTACGCCTTCGCCGCTCAGGTGCGCGACCACCCTCGGCAGCATCACCTCGTGAAGACCCACCTTGCCTCGCCACCGCTCGACCGTGTGTCGGCCGAGCTCCTCCGTGCTCATCACCTGCCGCACCAACTCCGCCGACGCCCCCACCTCGTTCAGCAGTCGTCAGATCGGCAAACCGCCCTTGATCCGACGGCTCTCCCATGACCACGTCAACATCCCTGAGCTGAGACTCAGACTTGCGGCTCGGGGCACCCGAACCTCCTGCCAGAAGCCACGCCTAGGCTCGGTTCCCAAGCCTGAGCTTCAGCGCTGAGCCACAGGCCCGTCGACCGAGCCTCTGGTGCGGGGCCCCGAACCTCAGCCTCGTGCCCGAACCATAGGCTCGGCCTCACCGAGCCTTTGTCCCGCATCCAATCCTTCAACTTCCTCAAGTGTACTGGGGGTATATTGCAACAATGCCCTCGCCAGTTTCAGAAATTGCAGATATACCCCTGCCACAGGTAAATTACAGAGGGACCCCTATAAATTCTCGAAATTGCAGATAAGCCCCTCCAGGGACCTTACTGAAAGAAAAAATCTATTTTATTTACACTTTGGTCCCTATAGATTCATCTTATCATATCTTTGCATCCGAACTCCAATTTTAGCGCATAATATGTCATTTTGAAGCTATTTTGATCTATCTCCTTGCATAAATTATGGACACATTTGAGGATGCTTTGTGAGAATTATTATTTGAGATTCAATTTGCTCTGTGCATGCTAATCTACGACATTTTGTTTGGAAAATTAATAGTGTCTTTTGCAGGGATTTCGCTAGGGATTTAAATTAAATACTTCTCTCGAGATTATTGATTATATTATTTGAAGGATTTAATCAGTGCAGGGAACTCATCTTAGAGAAGAGAATTATTGGACATATTTTTGAGGAACCAATTTGTGTAGGAATATGATTTGATCTCATAATCTTCTTGCTTGCATATTGGGATTAATTGAAAATACCTCATTCGATATGTGATTGTCTTTCGAGAATTAATTGATAAATTTCATTGAGGATTGAATTTTGGACTTCACAGATCCAGTGCTTTATATCTCTTTTTATTTCTTTGCATCTTCACTATAGCATTTCTTTTTGTGTATTTTTGACACAGAAATTAATTAGTAATTATTTAATTATTTAATTTAATTTAAAAGCACGCAACTAAAAATCATTGTCCCTGTGTTCAACCTTGGTAGACTTGCCAAGTAAAAATATTCCACAACATTCAAAGACTGTGGTTTTTGATCGATCGATTTTTGCCTCCTATACTACAATTCCTAATTATTAAAGAGGCAGATTTCATGTTCATCAAATGGCGCAGTTGCCGGGGAACAACGAATTTTTATGGTTTTAAATTATTTTTTGTAATTAATTTTAGTGAAACTAATTTTTATTTCATTTTTTTATTTTCTGCATTTCATTTTATATTTTTTCTCGCTACATATACTAACCGCATCGTCTCTCTTTGCAGATAACTCGGAGCAAATTTTTGGACATAAATCAAGGATCTGCATGGACAAAATTTTATTTTGTGAGAGAGCGTTAGTTTTGTTAATTTTCTCCATTATTCTCAGGGTCCCTCTTTTGAACCCTTGTAATAATTTGGACTGAACTTCTCTGTGGTGTGTCGGGATTGTTTCAACCCATTCTGTGTAGTTGGGACCCGACTTGAGTGGCGTAGGAATTAGGCACATATACGCTTATTTATTTACTCTTGATTGTGCTGTAATTTTTAAGCCACACTTCCACTAATTTTACGTAGTATAGATCGTTCAACATTAGCCAAAGTGAAATCAATTCTTCCCTCTAATAGAACTATCTGCTTAGGGCGTTATTTAACTGTGCATATCATTTAGTATAGATTTTAAAATTCCTTGTATTGCATCTCACATGAAGAACGCGAGGATTCACTGTAAGTCTTCTTCTTAAGCATGCATCATTGATTTACGCTTACATTGACTTTTTCAATTCTCCCTCCTCAGTTTTACAACTTAGAAATTAGAGGAATTGGGACTGCTCGTTAGGCATGAATTTATGTGCTCACATAAACTTCAGTAATAAACCTAATCTAAAACTGAGACTGCTAATCAGGGCGATTGTAAATAAAATTGACATAAGATTAACCTGTGTTTGGTGTAGAGAAACCCACTCATTGTTTGTAAGGACAAGATCACACACTTAGGATAGAGCCAAAAACTGAAAAATTCTATTCAGACTACTGATTTTAAATACAATTAGCTACTTTTCAGTGAGGGTCTTGGGTAGCCATTTTACGATCTGACTTCCCTTAGCAGAGTTGGTGGTTTAGAGGACACTGTGGAAGACTCTATCCTTAAGCAACACGGGTAGCTGTTTAAACGGTCCGTACTTACACCTATACTGGCTGAAAGTAGGTGCAACTAGTTGTATGAACTCGAGACAGTCTTTGTGAAATATTTCAGCACCTAACAGCTCCGCTTAATTTTTAAGATTATTTATCATTAAGTTAAAATTGAAAAGATAAGCGGTCGAACCCTAACGTGCCTTCACCAGTGTTGAGTAGGTGAATCTACGTGTTTGTTTTGTGTTTGATTTGTGTATGTCAAAGACCTTGCAATCGCAAGAAAATTGTAGTTCGTAGATCATTCCATCCATCTCTTGAGAAGATGTCAGCACAATGGTCTTCTTTCTCGATCTCCATGACCATGTCCTGATATCCTTCTTCTCACACTTCTCAGGGGAACCTGCTCTTCAAATCAGGTTCCCCTCAACCATCACTCTCTTCCCTCCCTTACATCCCATCCTATGACCACACTTCTTCATGCAATAGTCCTCTCTCACATTCTGACAATTTTATGGACATGAGAGAGCGAGACGAATTGATGGTGAACAATAGAGTAACCGATATTGACAGTAGAACACGATTTCCGGTCACTATGATCTCACAGCCTCTTGAACCATCCCCTACTCAGGATGACTATCCTCTTGAGTACAATCAATTTTCCTTCGACAATCCCCGAGAAAAACAGAGTCAAGGAAATATAACTCATGACCAGATCATAATGACTATGAACAATCAATACTCTACTCGAGGTTACATGCCAGAATCATGACATATGGAGAATGATTATTCAATCACATGTCATGAGATATTTGAGGATGAGATTGCTCAGATCAATCATAGAGCAGATGCTTTGACTGAGAAAATATACGATCTCATCCACTCTATGCAAAATTCAGAAGAAGTGAGGCCACTACCATGCGAACCATTGAATCATCATGTGGCTTACAATCAGACACAGCCATCGCTGACCTCTAATCCCCTTACTGACCATATCACAGAAAATAATAAAAATTTTAAAAAATGAAAATTCAAAAAAAATGGACAATTCTGAAATGGAAGCATTTTGCAAGAGTCTAATCTTAGAGCTTCAATTAATCAAAGCCATAGAATATGTGCCCGATCTTAAGAGATTTGTGAAGAGTCGACTAAACCCCAAAAAGACGGGCAAGAAAAGATCAAGGATTGAATATCATGTCGTATCTATGGTCAGCTCTTTGGTGATGAATCATAAAATCAAAAGTCGCAAAGTCAAGTGGTTGACTCGGATCACATGTAAAATTGAGGATACCTTATTCACTCATGTTTGGTTAGATGATGACTCTACTTTAAACTCCTCCCGAAGCCCGTCTTTAATCAACTCAAACTCGGACAAGTCAAAAAGACTAGGGTGATCGTTCAATTACCCGATCGATCTACCAAAAGACCGCGGGGGATCATTTCTATCGTCATAAATATCCGAGGTAAAGAATATAAAGTGGACTTTATTGTCCTTGACATTGAACATCCTGTAAGGTTGTCTGAGTCTCCTATCATTTTAGGAAAGCCGTTCTTAGCCTCCGTAAAGCGATCGTCAATTGTGAGACTCAAGAATTCAAGTTCATGAACTTGGACAACAATGAACAAACCCTCAAGGACATGACCTGCTCTGAGGAAAACTAACTTCAAACCGAAGGTTGTGATCAGGAGATAAATAGTTCACATTATCAGACATCTCCTCATGACACACAAATACAAACCCTAGGAGAGTCACCTGAAAGACTAACTGTAGGACAAACCTCGAATTCTCACCACCCTATCACTGCTCCTAGGAGAAATCGAGATTTTGGAGCTTATGAAGAATTGGACCATATTTCTGAAGAAGCTCACGATTATTTGAGTGGTCCAATTTTTGAGTCGACGGTAATTCAAGAGATACTTGAACCATACAAGAAACCGACTCGGGAAACCTCCGATGTCACTAAAATTCATGATTATCAGGAGATGGCATTAACATCCCAAGCCAACGATCACAAAACCACCAGTAACAATCTCCCTCGCCCGAAGCCATGTATGACCCTCCAAGAATTGGTAGACTTTTACGGGGATTCATCCGATGAGGAACTCATGAATGCCACACCGGTTACTCAAGAAAGGGAGATGAAGACTATCCAACTTCCTCCCAATGCTTCTCAAGGAAACAAACCGAACAAGAAAGTCACCTTTGACCTTATACACCAGATGATTTCTAAAGAGTCCTCGTCTAGTCCTGAAGTGGTTCATCAACTAAGTGCAATAGGTATAGCTCTGATCCAAGGGCACTTACCTCTGATCGACAAATGTTGGAGATCCTCTGCATATGACTACTATTCTCCTGAGGACGACTCCGACGATGGCTGGTCTTCTTCATCTGCTCCCTCTTCATCGCCCTCCACATCTCCATACTATCTCCCTCCACACTCTCGTAAGAAGGTCCGTCGCAAACTTCCTTGACCTGTACATTCGTAAATCTACCTGATTCCCCACGTGTAATTATCCGATTATACTTAGGTTGACCTGAGCCTAAGTATAGGGGGACCGGTACCATTGTTTATACATCACTTCTCTTATATTATTTTTAACCCATTTATACTTAGTACGAGCTATGTCTACATTTCACTTTGTGCCATGAGGACATAACACACGCTAAGTATGGGGGGTGTTTGTATATATTCTATCTACTTTATCCATAGCTCGTACTTTAATCATTTTCATCTAACATCGGGGATGGGTACAAGTAGTGTATATTATGTATATAACATCTATTTTTAAAAAAAACTTTTTTCATAAAAAAATTCACTCATGGTCTTGCATTTCATCAAGCATTTCATGCATTCCTTGATTGATATATTTCTGGCACATTCACTGTCACTCAAGGCTTGAGGATTTTTGAGGACACTTGATTTCTGAGATCTTGAGAATCTTAACCAGCCAGCCTTAACTCATTATGGTTTTGAATTTAATAATCCACACTTCCCTAGTTTGAAAGATTTGAGCACTATATTGCCCTCTTCATCTCTACCCTCTAAAGAATATGATCAGCACAATCACTTTCACAATTGCATGATTGATGAGATGAGTTGAGTTATCACTTGAGGAACTGGGACTAGATATTTGAGTTTAGATCCGATCTAATGATGCTCGAGGATGGGATAAAGTTAATAAAGGCTTCAGAAAACCTGAGTATCAGCAAAATCCTATCCACTATGTGAACAAGTTCATATGCTATCTCTTTGAAATTTACCTATATTCTAGGGTGTGATGTAACTTAATATTAATTGTTGATTAGTGTGCGCCAACTTTTGGTAAAAGCAGTGGAGCTAGCCAAAAAGAAAAAAAGAAAAGAAAATAAAAGAAAAGAAAAAAAGGTTCAAAGAAAAACTCTATTCCTCAAAGTCAAATTATAAATGAGCTTCCACCGATGGCGAGCGCTCCCGAACATTTTCAAATTTTCCACTTGGACCAAACGCTTCTAGGACCAAGGAGTCGGGTTAGCACCATAAAAGGTCTCTACATCGTAAGCGATACAAGTCTTGGTGTCAAATGTATCTTAGATACTCAAAAGAGACACACCCTGGTGTACTCCTAGAAAAACAAGTGCTGATGACTCCAAATTCTCTTGACGGACACATTGATCAACAAACTAAAAATCTACTTGTGTTGAGTAAAAAGGCACTCGAGAGGCCCCTTGTTCCAATGAAAGGGAGAGAAAAATGACACAATCATATGCCCTCCATCATCTGGCCGCCCATCTACATTTCAAGTCTGACGAACTAATGAGACGGTTGACTAAAGAAAGAATAGACTTATTCCCTAGTGTTGAGGATTAGGTTTAGAGGAGAATCTCTTGGACTGGAACTTTGGGTGATGTCTTGACTTGACTCTCATAAATGCAGTACACTAAAAATCATATCCTTATATTATATGTACAAACAGAGAGTCTGAAAATTAGAGAAGTTGGATTCCTTTTGATTAAAGCATGGTTGAGCCCAGAATTTTAGGATCACTCACATTAAGGGTCTTCAATGAACTGAGCCTTGAAAATTCACATGCATATTCAGGGATGTATTCAACTAAGTCATTCATTCATTGATGCACGGGGACGAGCATGGTTTAAGTATAAGAGTATGATGAATCTCGTATTCATCATGCTAAAATTAGTCAATTAGGCTCTGTTCACCAAAATTCACATGCATTTGATCATTAATAGAGCATCATTAGCATTCATACATGTGTAAATAATATTTGCATTTCATCATGCATAATTCCATTAAAAATTTGAAGTGTAAATTAGCCTAAAAAGTCGCTACTCCTCATATTTTTAATTAATTCATCCTAACTCTGATTGACCCCAAATCACTCCAATTGTATAGATATTACTAACAATAATAAATAAAAAATAAAAAAATTACTAATTGAAATAAGTGTCAAATAATCCCGAAGTCTAATTTCACATCTGACGGACTAAAATGTGCATATCTCCCACATACAGTGTCCGATTTGCTTTTAAGTACTCAATTTTCAAATACCTTCAAAACAAGACCAATTTCGTAAAATTCGGAGCTCATATGTGAAAGTTGAGTTTTGGGCCTCTTTTGCGCATTTTAACTTTTTGCTATTTTTTATCGAGGTTTTTATGTACATAATTAACCCTTTTATTTTATTTCTTTTTTCATGTTTTTTGATGGAAGTTTTAATAAGCAACACAAAAATTCAAATCTAGATCAAGACTGAAATCAAAGAAACTGACTATGCACGGGTGTCCGTTGTGGGTCTGTACAAAAATCTTGTATTTCACACTTCTATTTTATTTTCCTATTTTCTTATTTATTAAAAATACAAAAAATCATATTAGTGTAATTAATTTCCTTATATTTTATTGTATTTTTTCTAGAATTTTTATCCTCTTTAAAACCACCAAACCACCAAAAAATTACAGAACTCCAAAAAGTCAGTTTTCTATACACCTGGAGAACCACCAAAAATACCACATCGCACGAATGACCTCTTTTGCTTCAAGTTCCTTCATGAAAGTTGTAAACTCGTCAAGACGAATATCTTTGTGAAGGAAATTTTTCGATCCAAGATCTCCTCTTATTTCTTTTCTATTTGCTTCTCTCTTTTATTTTTGAAACTTTTTTGGGGTGACACGTTGCAGCCTCTGGGCATGCCACGTGTCACCCCCACTTCACCCCACTCTCTTCCTTCCCCAGGTCGTGTGTCGCGCATGTGACCTCTCCTCCTCCCTGGACACATGCGAGGCATGTGACCCGCACCCCCTCTCCTTCCTCCGGTCGTTTCAACGCCCCTTCCCCATGCTTCCGCGACCATTAAGCCCCCGGCTGTTACGCGCCGCCACCCACCTCCATGCCTTCCAGCCTTTTACCTTCCCTCTCGTAACGTGCGACGATCCAACTTCTATAAAGTCCTAGCCACCAGCCTCCTCTAAATCGGTCTACCCTTCGTCCCTCAATCGGTGACAGCGACACCAACAACAGCTGCGCGATCCAGAGATCTTTTACCTCTGTGCTGCTCCGAGTAGCTAAGCTTCATGGCCTTTGCAGCCAGCCACTGAGGCGATTACCGCCGGAGCCTTAGCTCCAGCACTCCCCTGGCCATCTCTTCCAGTCACAATCCTTCCCCACTTCATCGTATTCTTCAACTTCTTCCCAAGCACGTCACCTCCACTCTCATATCTCTACCTCCTGGAGCATCGCTTCGCCCTTCGCCTCCAGCTGACCTCCAACCGCAGCTGTCGTGCACACGCCTCTACCGTGAGATGCAACCATCCACTCGACCCCCGCTTCCTCCAGTTTCCACCTCCGCCCTCAACGGTGTTCCCCATCGACTTTGCCCTCAACAAATCTCGCCCTCCGCACTCAACCTGTATGCAAGCCCACGACAAACCATTATGCAATAAATGTTATTGTGAATATCATTCTTGGATCTGAAATGAAGAATAAATAATTTGCATATTAGGTCCCTTAGTACAATTAGGGATATGTACCATGGCCATCTTAATGACCATACAACTATTAATTCAATTATTGAATCATAGAGGCTGGTGCTTGGATGAATATCTAAAGAGTTAGATTTAGGACTCACCAGGCACCGTCAAATGATAGTTAAAAGATGATCTCCAGCCTGAGTAGGAGATGGCAATCCTTTCTCATTTAGGATGATATCTAACCGACCTCTTGATGCAGGTCCTCTGCATAGGAATAAAGATTCGGAGGTATTAGATAAGTTAGGTCAAAGAGTTGATTTAACGAGATCAAGATAACCAAAGTCCTATGTCATATGTTGTCATGATATAGGCACGCATCCTCTGACCAGAGACAGATGTGTTACTATATGTCTGAGTATGTACATTTGGTAGACCAATAGGTTGATGACCTAACCAAGGTCTATACACCGACGCGCTGGTGTAAATATAAGGACATATGAGTAATACGATCTCTCAAAGGGATCATACAGGTTCATTACTGAACCGGGAGACATGAGCTCACTCATGAGATGTTGGGAAGATCAAATTCCGTGCACAGTCGTCTCGCTTTGGAAGCTTGACTGAATTTGTAGGTTTGATATATACTTTTGGAAAGTATATGATCAATACCTGGGTATGATATATGCTTTTGGAAAGTATATGATCTATACCAACTCCCAATGATCGAATGAGAAACTTAATGATAAATCCCTGAAGTAGACAATGTAAAATTGACCTTATACTTCGGGTTTATTCTGAGTCTTCCAGTATGCAGGATGTACATGTATTGGGAATACCTGAGGGTGATGTGATCATAAACGGTTGTATAACCATGACGCTTCCATTCCTAGGGAGTGATTAATTGGGTCTGGATTTTAGTGACTCCTCTCAGTAGTGAAGTAATCTGATCTTAGTCCAAATGTTGGATATTGATCTGAATGTAATTCAGATGCAATGAGAAGATTAGATTTGCGGTCTTGATTTAATCAAGCATCTATGGGAGGCCGAGATATGGATTTGAGATGTGATCTCAATATCCAAGTCACTATACATGGAACAATACAATCGCCCTATCCTTATCTCCAAGTATTCGCGGAGAAAGCGCATTATCCTTGAAAGAGTTCGGGATATTTCATTATTGATATATGTATCCAAGCATTGAGTAAATTGGTAATTAAATATGATTTAATTATCATGATTAATATGAATTTGATTCATATTATAAAGAGAGTTATCTTGGATAATTAAATGTGATTTGATTATCAAAGATGTGAATAATGTGAATGTATTCATATTATTTGGGAACATGAGAATAGAGATCCAAGATGATTAAATGTGATTTAATTATGAAGGATATGAATAATGTGGATAGCACTATCCATATTAATCATATATATTATAATTATGATTTATAATATATTAGAGAGAGCTATTTGTAAATTACATTTGTTAATTAAATGTTGATGTGAATTGGATTCACATTGGACAATTAATTGATATGTAATTCACATTTTATTTTGGGTTGTGAATGTGATTCATAATTTTCCAATGGCAAGATTGCAATATTTACAAAATAATTATGAATTATTTTTATTGAATAATTTACAACAAGTGTTATTGTAAATCTTGGAGATTTCTATGAAATATTGTAATCTCATGAGATATCATGAGATTACATGAGATTGCCACCAAATCCCATATTATGGAAGGAGGCAATCTTCATTCCAATAATCTCCACGATTGCTTGATTTGATTTGGGATTGATTTATATTGATTTATCAATATATAATTAATCTAAATTAAATTAATTGTTGTTGGTTTTTACCAACACAAATCTTGGCCATTAAAAGAAACACAAATTAATGTGAGCCATTGGATTTCGTTGTCCATGGATTGAGATCCATGGATCCCAAAATATTATAAAAGGAGATGCATCCCTTTGATCTTCTTTACAGACACACAAGAGAACATAAGTCTCTCTCTCTCTACACATCATCACTCTCTCATCCTCTCTCATGGCTGTCCACCATGGATGCCCTAGAGTGAGTCTCCATCGCCGCCGCGGCGTCGTTATGATGCCCGTTCATTTGCACGTGGATCTCTGTCTCCTTCGGTGGGTCTCGCTCGTGAAGAATACGTCGGATCTCGTGTGTCGATATCAGGAGATCCGCCGCTTGGATCATCAGCATGGATTGTGAGAAGCACGCGATTCATCCCCGCGCTCGCAAGCGTCTCCTCTGTCAGATCAAACTTGAGACAGGATCTCCTCCATCAGATCGAACTTGAGACAGGAGGTCTCTTCGTTTAGAGACTCAATCGTAACCACGCTTCAAGAGGTAATCCTATTACTTGTTTGCGGTTTAGACGAAACGATCCAAGAAGTGTTCATGGATCATGTGTTTCGTCGCATGAAAATTTTTTAAATTCCGTTGCATAGAACAACTAGCGCGACTAGTCGCTCTTCGTCGTATTCGATACGATGCTCACGCTTCCGTGATGCGCTTGAGGATCTAACCATATCCTTCAAGTGGTATCAGAGTCAGGTTGAAGGTTTTGGATATGATCCATAAAACCGAAGGCGACTTTGGTTCGTTAGGGTTGCGAAAGTTTTATCGCATTTCATTTTCGCATCTCTGTTTAGTGATTATTTTCGGACCTGTTTAAATTGTTTAAACACGAAAATAAAACTTTGATTTTATTCCCCAATAAATAAGAAAATCATAGGATCTGAGTTTACGTAATTTGGATTCCGTTTGCTCGAGATATGGTTGTTTTAATGAATATGTATTCACTGTTGCGGGAACTGCGAATCTTAACATGATTAATGAGTTAATTACTGTTATGATCTGCCTTGAAATTCATAAAATATCACTTAGGTTCTGTCTTAAATCAAATTAGAAATCTTTGAAAATTGATTTTGTCTAATTTGGATTTAAATTGACGGAGATATGCTAATTTTAGTAAGTAGGGATCACTGCTGAAATTACAGTCCTAATCAAGAACCATGTGTTTGTCAATTATTGAAATTAATTGTTAATTTCATGAAATAATAATGGAAAATATTTGAGAAATATTGACTGATGATTATTTCCTTAAATGACTTGGCCTCAACCAATAAATTGATTAGATTTGATCTAGATCATAATTGGAAACACAATCATCAAACTCCTACTTGAATAGGATTGGGAATTTGTCTAGCAAATCTCCTTATAATCAAAAAAGTTTTGATTATTACTATATGGTATAATTTCGGTTGAAGAACCGATGATCATCTCAAGTACAAAGTGATTGACTCGACATTATTTTTTCCCAAGGCGGATATGGTGTCTAGTCGGGGATCGCTGGGGTAGCGGGTCGCACCGGTTGTGGTCCGTCCCACTCCCGCCGGTACTGGCCATACAACGGGTTTGGAACGAATGATTCCTGAGAGATCATGATGTATTTTTTAATTATTAAAATTTGAATTAATACGTACTTTGAGATAATACCATATATTCAAGTAAAATCAAGTTTGTTGATTGAATTGGATTGATAATTAATTTAATGTGATTAAGTTAATTATATTCAATTAAATACACTCTATTATGAATAGATGTGTATTTCCCTTCGAAGAATTAATTATGTGAATAGATTCATAATAATTAATTAAAATTTGAATATGAGGTGGAGGATCACATAAGTGACATCCATGGTCTCCCGTCAAGGCGAAGGGTTCCATCACCAGATATTGTATGTGGGAGACGCCTGTCCGAAGTGGCAACTCCTGCATACGATACATTTGGATCAGGCTCGTCGCTTCTCGAAAGAGTAAGGACGTATGCGTAGTGATCCCAATATCGGGTCCTCGTATTATTGGGGCGATATTGGATTACGCATAGCGAGTTGTATTCCTGTTGACGGTTGGTTAAATTAATGACGGGTCAACATCACCTTAGGGGTGGTGGGCCCGGGTGTTAAAGATCGAATTGGGAGATGCAAGTTGGACTTGCAAGGCAGAATGTGTTCCCGCTTCTTTTTATCCAAGTTATAGGTTCTCATATTATTGGGATGTAACAAAGATAAGGAAGGAGATCCCAGATCTTGCTTGAGATATAATGGTAAGTATAACTCTTACATTGAAAGTGATTAAGGGAATGAACTTTCATTGTTTATATGGCAAGACAACTTTGATATAAAATTCCTAAATCAAAGTAAATTATATATTTATATATGTTTATGTAAATTTCTTATTAAGATAATCCTTCTTTAGTCCCACTCAATGTTATACTCAATAATAATCAGTAGAATATCATGGATTGGACCCATGATCCAGATATTGTACTTGCAGTTGGACACATAATGTATGTGGTTGCAATTGTAAGTTTCCTCGTAATAATGAGGAATGATAATTAAATAGACAATAGGACTAAAACCCTAGGGTTTGTATGTCTCTATAAGTCTCGATCTCATCGAATGTACTTTTGAAGTGACATGTCGATAATGATCGTAATTATCAAATAATCCTTATAACATCTAAGAAGATGTTCTGGCATACATATGTGCTCTCGAAATATAATCATGAATGGCATGGTTCTATGCATTATGTAGAATGGTGGCTCTATAGGAGATGATGCATTCAAATTGTTTGAGTACCTACCTGAACCTAATTTTTAAGAGTTTAAATGGATGTAGATACGATGAGTGTCATCATTCTACTATCTATACTCTAGTCATTTATGAAGCTTCATAATATTCATATTGTATGAATTGAATGAAGCATGTATAAATGTTGAAATACTCTTATATTGAATTTTTTTGATTTCGACATAAGAGATCCTTTCTTTTGAGCAATGGTTGTTTATAGATGAAGGGAGCATAGTGGAAGCATGGGTCTGACCCATGTGAGAATGAAAGTCAAAGAGTTGATTGTACTTCTGTGACTTCCATATGAAATCGAAAGAGTTGGATAAATGCCAATACTGCAATAAGTTGATGTGTTGATAGTATTACTATCAAATCTATCTAGAATCCTTAGAGAAGGAATCGGACAATACATCAGAATAATCTACATATAATCATTGAAATTGACTTGCCTATTTGATAAGATAAAGTCTAACAATTGTATCTCAATCTTCTAAATGACACTTACAATTAGTTGCATATATGTTAGAAGATTAGAAATTTGATCTTAAAGGTTCAATAGTCATCCACATGGATATTGATGCAATTGTTACAACAATCTCTATGGGATTGATAGACTTCATAATTTCAGTGGGAGAGACCTTAGTCTTAGAGAATGTCTCTATGACCTAGATTTTAGAATACACCCATTGTTTATTTCCAAATGTTGGAAATAAACATGAATTCTGTAATAGACCTATCATAAAGAGTTATGATGGAGATATTTCAGATAGTAATCTAAAATCTTGTGGACTCTACTAAATTAGAAAATTAATGGATGGTTCATTAAGATTTCTAATACTGAAAATTAAACCATTAAAGATCAATAGGAGGATGAAGATCATTTGATAATGATCTTGCATCATGTTTTGGACATTTGTTTGTTGATGTGATCAATAGACTGATAAGAGATAAAACTTTAGATTGTCTAAAGGTTCAAATCTTACATACTTGTGAATATTGTATTCAAAAGTAGAAATGTCCAATACACCCTTCCTTGGGAATGGTGTAAGATGTCAAGGTATTCAAATGATAAATACATATTGATGTATGTGAATCATCTAAATCGGAATAAACATTATGGATATGTGATATTTATTGATGATTATTTGAGATATGAGATTTCTTTCCTTCACCTTAGAAAGCTTTGAAATGTTCAAAGATTTCACAATTTTGGTTTTGAACCAAAGTCTGAAGGAAGATGAAATGAATTTGATCTAACCTAGGTAGCTTGTACCTATTAGATGAATTCATGGAATACATTATAGAGATATGAATATTATTTTTATCTCACTCCTCCTTATAAACCTAAACTCAATAAGAGTTGTAGGGAGATACAATTGGATCATGTGTGACATGATATGATCAATGATGAATATTAGCATAATTATTTATTAGTTTCCAAGGTATATATGTAGTAGAGAATACAATATATATCCTTAATAAGGTTCCATGCAAGTAGTATGGAATCTGGCACTGGAGAGTGCTACTTCATTAGGAAAACAAAGGATGGTATTGGATACCTACTTTATGACCTTGAGATTCTTAAAAGATCTCATCTTTGAGAATATGATTCTTAAAGGATGACTCTCTTGAGAATCAAGATGAAAATGAAGTAAAGGAACTCATTTAATCTTGAGAAGATAATGAGGCTCCTAAAATTGGAAACTAAAAGGACAATTAAAGATGAAACACTAATACCTCTTCAAAT
This sequence comes from Ottelia alismoides, assembly GCA_037367405.1. NCBI lineage: Eukaryota > Viridiplantae > Streptophyta > Magnoliopsida > Alismatales > Hydrocharitaceae > Ottelia > Ottelia alismoides. The sequence goes on from JAZKJV010011214.1 coordinate 36,931, forward strand.
AAGTTTGAAGATGGGTTCCATGTATCAGTTGAATCTGACAATGATCTAACTTCATTTGATGAAGCTTCTAAAGATCATGACATGGAAAGATGGATGTTGTTTAAAGTAGACTTCATATACAAGTGTTGTATATAGACCCTCGAGGATCCACCTATATGGATAAGACCCATTAAGGTGTAAATAGATCTTCAAGAGAAAGAGGAAACCTGATGAAAAGATAGAGACCTTCAAAGCACGGTTCGTGGCCATGAGCTACACACCGAAGAGAAGACATCGCTTGCGATGAGACTTGCTCTCCAGTGACCTTGCTTCAACCCATCAAAATATTGCTAACCATAACTACACTCAAATAAGCTTCTTGTAGTTGGAATATTGGTTTTAATGAAATCATAAATGTTATGGTTTTAGATAGAATCTTGATAAACCATATGAAGCTTAGTGGGAGTGCCATTGTGTTCATCGTGCTAAATGTAGATATCCTAATCATTTGGAATGATCTAAGGATGATAATAATAAGTGTTTTATAATCTGGTTGTTCCATACCTCGAGATATACCTCTTAGATCTTAGTTCTGAAGTTGTTCAGAAGCAAAGAAAAGAGGGTATTGGGACCGTCATATTAATGGTATACCTTGGACATTTCCATGGAAAATTCCAAGAAAGGATTCTTTCCCTCAAGATATGGTACTGACCTATCTAAAGGAATAGCACCTCAAAGAGTTGAGGATGTGAATGCTAAAACTGCTTGCCCTTGTGCATCAGTTTCGAGAATCCGAGTGTATGCTAGATGTGTACAAAAGCCAGATGTCTGCTATGTAGTGGGAGTAGTAAACGGTTGTTGATCCTACTATGGTGATTAAACACTTGATTGCAGTAATAACAATATCTTCAAAGATGATGAAACTTGGAGATAGTGATATCAAAGTCTTATCTTCAAAAGTTTAAGACCTTGTAGATAGAGATCTAGATACCTTAGGAGACAGAGATCTCTAGGAATAAAGGTATTCTAATAAGGATTATGGACATAGTGGTTATAATAATTATCGAGCTAAAGTGTCAAGGACACTATAACAAAATTAAGTATTGGTTGCATAAGATGCAACATTCGCATTGGATGCGAGCACTGTTACTAGGGGATATGAAAGTTACATAAAAGGACTTGGCATAGTCTATTGGGAACAGAATGACTGATCAACTTACCTAGCTATTTTCTAAATAGCCTATGATTGTCACATGAGTGTGGGTTTTAATGATTAGCCCATTAATGGCTCTTTGAGCTAGTGAGAGATTGTTGGACATGCGAGCCCACGGCGAACCATTATGCAATAAATGTTATTGCAAATATCATTCCCTGATCTGAAATGAAGAATAGATAATTTGCATAATATGTCCCTTAATACAATTAGGGTTATGTACCATGGCCATCTTGATGATCATACAGTTGTTGATTCAATTATTGAATCATAGAGGTGTGCTTGGATGAATATCTAAAGAGTTAGATTGAGGACTCATCAAGCACCGTCAAATGATTATTAAGAGATGATCTCCAGCCTGAGTAGGAGATGGCAATCCTTTCTCATTTAGGTTGATATCTAACCAACCTCTTGATGCAGGTCCTCTGTATAGGAATAGAGATTCAGAGGTGTTAGATAAGTTAGGTTAAAGAGTTGATTTAACGAGATCGAGATAACCAAAGTCCTATGTCGTATGATGTCATGATATAGGCACACATCCTCTGACCAGAGATAGATGTGTTACTATATGTCTGAGTATGTACATGTGGCAGACCAATAGGTTGATGACCTAACCAATGGTCTATACACTGGCGCGCTGGTGTGCATATAAGGATACGATCTCTCAAAGGGATCATACAGGTTCATTACTGAATCGGAAGACATGAGTTCACTCATGAGATGTTGGAAAGATCAAATTCCGTGCATGATCGTCTCTCTTTGGAAGCTTGACTGAATTTGTAGGTTTGATATATACTTTTAGAAAGTATATGATCAACACCTGGGTATGATATATGCTTTTGGAAAGTATATGATTGATACCAACTCCCAATGATCGAATGAGAAACTTAATGATAAATCCCTCAAGTAGACAGTGTAAAATTGATCTTATACTTCGAGTTTATTCTGAGTCTTCCAGTATGCAGGATGTACAGGTATTGGGAATACCTGAGGGTGATGTGATCATTAACGGTTGTATAACCATGACGCTTCCATTCCTAAGGAGTGATGAAACGGGTCTAGATTTTAGTGGCTCCTCTCGGTAGAGAAGTAATCTGATCTTAGTCCAAATGTTGGACATTGATTTGAATGTAATTCAGATGCAATGAGAAGATTAGATTTGCGGTCTTGATTTGATCTCAATATCCAAGTCACTATACATTGAACAATACAATCACCCTGTCCTTATCTCCAAGTATTCGCGGAGAAAGCGCATTATCCTTGAAAGAGTTCGGGATAATTTCATTTTTGATATATGTATCCAATCATTGAGTAAATTGGTAATTAAATATGATTTAATTATCATGATTAATATGAATTTGATTCATTTTATAAAGAGAGTTATCTTGGATAATTATATATGATTTGATTATCAAAGATGTGAATAATGTGAATGTGATTCATATTATTTGGGAACATGAGAATAGAGATCCAAGATGATTAAATGTGATTTAATTACCATGGATATGAATAATGTGGATAGCACTATCCATATTAATCATATATATTATAAATATGATTTATAATATATAAGAGATAGCTATTTGTAATTTATATTTGTTAGTTAAATGTTTATGTAATTGGATTCACATTGGACAATTAATTGAAAATGTAATTCACATTTTATTTTGGGTTGTGAATGCGATTCACAATTTTCCAATGGCAAGATTGCAATATTCAACAAAATAATTATGAATTATTTTTGTTGAATAATTTACAACAAGTGTTGTTGTAAATCATGGAGATTACATGAGATTGCCACCAAATCCCATATTATGGAATGATGCGATCTTCATTCCAATCATCTCCACGATTGCTTGATTTGATTTGAGATTGATTTATATTGATTTATCAATATATAATTAATCTAAATTAAATTAATTGTTGTTGGTTTTTACCAACACAAATCTTGACCATTAAAAGAAACACAAATCAATGTGAGCCATTGGATTTGTGTTGTCTATGGATTGAGATCCATGGATCCCAAAATATTATAAAAGGAGAGACATCCCTTTGCTCTTCTTTACAGACACACAAGAGAACAGAAGTCTCTCTCTCTTTCTCATTACACGTCAGCCCTCTCTCATCCCCTCTCATGGCCGTCTACCATGGATGCCCTAGAGAGAGTCTCCATCGCCACAGCGTCGTTGTTATGCTGCCCGATCATTTGCACGTGGATCTCCATCTCCTTCGGTGCGCCTCGCTCGTGAAGAAGACCTCAGATCTCGTGTGTCGAGATCAGGAGATCCGCCGCTTGGATCATCAACATGGATTGCGAGAAGCACATGATTCATCCCCGCGCTCGCAAGCGTCTCCTCCGTTGGATCGGACTTGAGACAGGAGGTCTCTCCGTTTAGAGACTCAATCGCAACCACGCTTCAAGAGGTAATCCTATTACTTGTTTGTGGTTTTGATGAAACGATCCGAGAAGTGTTCTTGGATCATGTGATTTTGTTGCACGAAAATTTTTTAAATTCCGCTGCATAGAACAACTAGCGCGACTAGTCGTTCTTCGTCGTATTCGATACGATGTTCACGCTTCCATGATGCGCTTGAGGATCTAACCATATCCTTCACAACCATCACTACGCCTTCGCTGCTCAGGTGCGCGGCCACCCTCGGCAGCATCACCTCACGAAGACTTGCCTCGCCACCGCTCGACCGTACATCGACCGAGCTCCTCCGTGCTCGTCGCCCGCTGCACCAGCTCCGCCGAGACCCCCTCCTCGTTCAGCAGTCGTCAGATCGGGCAAATAGCCCTTGATCCGACGGCTCTCCCACGGCCACATCAACGTCCATGAGCCTAGTCCCAGACTTGCGGCTCGGGCACCCAATCTACGATATTTTGTTTGGAAAATTAACAGTGGCTTTTGCAGGGATTCGACTAGGGATTTTAAATACAATACTTCCCAGAGGATTATTGATTATATTATTTGAAGAATTCAATCAGTGCAGGGAACTCATCCGAGAAAAGAGAATTATTGGACATATTTTTGAGGAACCAATTTGTGTAGGAATATGATTTGATCTCATAATCTTTTTGCTTGCATTTTGTGATTAATTTAAAATATCTCATTCAATCTGTGATTGTCTTTCGAGAATTAATTGATAAATTTCATTGAGAATTGAATCTTATACTTCACAGATCCAGTGCTTTCTCTCCCTTTTTATTTCTTTGCATCTTCATAATAGCATTTCTTTTTGTGTATTTTTGACATAGAAATTAATTAGCAATTATATAATTATTTAATTAAATTTAAAAACCATGCAACTAAAAATCACTGTTCCCTATGTTTGACCTTGGTAGACTTGCTAAGTAAAAATATTCCACAACATTCAAAGATTATGGTTTTTAATCGACCGATTTTTGCCTCCTATACAACAATTCCTAATTATTAAAGAGGCAGATTTCTTGTTCATAAAGCACGCAGGTGTCGAGGCCAACACCGTCAGATTAGCACCTCGATGTTCCAAGCAACATGTCCCCCAATCATCGCAGCTATAGTAGCCGTTGGAATCGCGATCATCTAGGCTTCTACCCATGCCCCAATGGTCCATAATGCCCCTCCCTTGGCGGTAACTAACTCCATCTACCCTCATGCCACTTAAGATCACTCACCATAACATGGACAAGAAATCGACGGTAAGAGTGTCTGGGGAATCAAATATATTATATGATCGAGGATTTTTTGATTCGATGCTCAAGATGCTTCCAACTCAATGAGGCTAACCACCTTTGGTCTAGCTTAATTCAACTCACCATTGTGTAAGAAATATTCACCTATAATGGAGGCGTCACCTTTTCTAGTTTTTAGAGAAATAAGTTTTACTTGCCTATAGAAGATTGAGACTTCCGTACACGTCAAGTAGATGGAATCTTCGAAAAGTAAACCCGTCGCATTCTATCTTATAGGAGCCCAACCAGCTTGCCTCATCTCTTCAAGGCTCCTCTTTCTCTTTGGAAAAATCACGGATGGCAAATAGAAATATCATACGAAGTCTGCAATGTGTTCAATATTTTATTCAAATCATGCTTCGGTTTGAGATTTAAATCAAGGAGGGACATCAACTTGGTATGGGTATTAGGAAACATCAAAGTTTTGAACTCTACAGTGAACTTTCCAACTGCTATGGCATCATCAAATGCAGATAAAATTTTGGTAATGATAGAATGTTGGATTCTATCTTTCATGATGATATCAAGGAGATGATACTTCATACTGTCATATGCCTCGATGATGGCACTCCTATAAACACTCTTGCATATTTTTCGCCATCGAGCAATGTCAGATGAAGCATATTCCTTAGTCTGCTTGACTTTTGCCAAGTCGTAGAGAAAATATTTTTTTTACTTCCAGTAAATTGATAGAGATGCATCTAATGATAAGTGTCAGAACAGATTCTTGAGAGGGAAAAATATTTTTCCATCCAATTGAAAACTAGAATTAAAATCAAGACAACCATAATAATTCATATGATATGTTTAATATATATATATATTCAGAGCATGAGAAAATGGATCTTTGCTCCCCTAGATATACCCATATCTTATTCGAAGGTAAAATTCTATCCATAAATGGCACCTTATAACTAATGGGAAAAATATACCTAGATAATGAACAAAAAGGATAATACCCTAACATGAAATCTGGACAAGAGAGCTATATCCCATATTGCAAAGAATTTGGAGTACCTAAGTAAATAAGTTAGCTTGTGATATATACTATGTATTTTGGTTTCATATAAAACTATTTGCACCGATCATCCAGTTGATAAAAATATGGTGAACTGCTTAATCTTTATTTATGATCATTAGATCTAATTTCTTGAAAATTCATTCCATCATGATTACACTGCAGAAGTGAACTGAAACACCCCTCTAATTGTAGAGAGTTATAAGAAAACTGAGAAGTGGGATTGCTAACCACGTCAACTGGGCCTATGGCTTGTTTCTGAGAACCTATCGTCAATTCTAACCTTGTTGGATAAAGGCAGGCAGAAGGGAATGTTTGGCTCAAGAACCATTATGGTACTGATCTTTAAAATATCCATTTCTCCCCAATATCAACATCTAATATTTCTAAAGACAACTTTTTCTAACATACTTATCTGTTGCAAACGATAAGAACTGGTGTACTACCACATCAAAGATGTGACGATAATCCTATGGCTCTATGGTGTTTGAAGTACACAAGTTCAATATAAATGTGTGGAATCCGCAGAAAGGAGGGAGAGACACCATCTTACCTCATATTTTCCGTCACCTCGGTTACTCCATCTGTGGAGAAACGACGCAATCGGTGCTCCAACAACGATGCAAAACGACACACAAGGGTGATCTCTAGCTCCTCCATGCGGGGTAGGCTTCGGATCGTCGATCTGGCACACTTCGGTGGTGCTCCAGCGAGGTGAAGGGAGGAGGAAGGAGTTGGATATCAGGTGGGGACGTTTTTAGGGTGAGAGGGTCTCATTTGGGGGTTTTTATGGGAAGAGGTATTTAGGTTCGGATCTTGGTTCAGGTCTGAAATGCACCCGGACCCCGGCTTGTTAAATTGACCGTAACTCGAACTCCTGAATTCGAATTTTCACATTATTGGACTCGTTGGAAAGATCTCGACGAGAACTATACGATATATGACTCAAATAAATTTTTTTAATACTGGAATAAAAGCAGATTTGCATTTAATCTCAGATCCATCTGAATTTTGTGATTAAGTCCCTATTCGGGTTTTGGGGTCTTCACATCATAAAAATCTCAAAGGAAGTCTCGTCCCCAAGACTTAAGATGATTCTAATTGATTTCAATACGCGATCCCCATAGCATCCTAGACTCACAAAGAAATGAGCCCATAAAAATATCAAAGAGAGCGATACCCATAAAAATCTCAAAGGGAACTTGACTATGATTTCAATTCCAAACCTGTGAACAATTGAGGGTATTTCTCCCTCATGTTCACCTCTGGTTCCCACGTTGCCTCTTCAATGTCTTGACTTAACAACAAGACTTGTTGACTAGAGGGATCTCCTTCCACCTCAGCTTCTTGACCTGATGGTCCAATATCTGAACCGGCAACTCCTGGAAGAAGAGGTTTGGCTCCACCGTCAAGTCCTCACAGCTGATCACGTGTCAGGAATCTTGACTGTATTTCAGAAGATTCGACACGTGAAATATGTCGTGAATGCCCTCAAGGTGTGGGGGAAGGGCCACTTTGTAAGCTACCTTCCCAATACGAGCCAAAATCTTGAATGGTCCCACAAAGTGCGGTGCAAGTTTACCTTTGGCACCGAAACGTTGTACGCCTCTCATTGGGGATACTCGTAAGAATGCGAAATTCCCAACCTATGGTTAGGAGGAAAACTATAGTCATATAGGATTGGTTATGACTCATATCAAGTAAGCATGAATGTACAGCATTATACATGAAACTCGAGGTCTCAATGTTGCTTGTCGGCATAACTCTCTTGATGGCTCTGTGCAGTCAACAATCTCTTCCTAGAAGTCTAAGTGGCTCTATAGGTCTCCTCTATGATCTACGGGGTGAATAGGGTGTTGTCACCCACCTGCTGCCAACATAAAGGAGTGGTGCATCGCCTCCAGTACAAGGCCTCGAAAGGCGCCATGCCTATGCTAACGTCGTAGATGTTTTTGTATGTAAACTCAACCAGTGGGAGGTGATCCTTTCAGGATCCCTTCCATTCATCTGCACAAGCCCTTAGCAAATCTCCAAGGTCTGGATGGTCCTCTTAGACTGTCCATCTGTATGTGGGTGATAAGATGAACTCATATGTAGCTCGATCCTCAAAGCTCTCATGAATTCTTCCCAGTAGTGTGAAGTAAAGCGGGAATCTCTATCTGACACTACCTCTTTTGATATCCCATGCAACTGAATAACATGCTGGATTATAATTTGGCTAGTTGTACCGGTGTATATGTCATGTTGACTGGAATGAAATGGGCTGACTTGGTCAATCGGTCTACAATCACCCATATCACATCATGTCTGCCAGGGGTACGCGGCAATGATGTGACAAAATCCATGGAGATGCTCTCCCATTTTCACACAGGGATGGGAAGAGACTGCAGCAAACAAGGAGGTCTCTGGTGTTATGCCTTCATCATCTGGCAAGTAAGGCATCGACTGACATGTTCGGATGTATCCTTCTTCATATCCTCCCCATCAAAAGTGTTGGCGGAGGTTCTTGTACATCTTGGTGCCTCCTAGATGTATAGAAAGTCTTGAATTATGTGACTCATCCAAGATATCTCTCCTCATCACCTCATATTCAGAATAGACACACGGTCCCTCTTCCATAGGATGGATTCACAGACTCGGAATCCATCGAAGTTATCCTTCAAGCTTCTATGGTACAAGTCTTGGATCCTCTGATTTATCTATTTTCCCTTGGACGATCATGTCCCACAAGCTACTATACTTTGTTGGCATAGTTACTGCATCATATGTACTCTTAAATGGATGTCACTCGCTAAGTGTAGTGAGCACATCCCACGTCTGCAACCAATCTATTGAACCATAAATGTGTGATTGTCTGCTCAATGTGTCTGCCACCACATTCCCTTTACCATGGTGGTAGGAGATGGAACAATCATAGTCCATTAGTAGCTCCATCCACCGTCGCTGCCTCATGTTCAGCTCCTTCTCATCAAAAATATATCTGAGGCTCTTGTGGTCTGTGAAAATCTCAAATGTCACTCCATACAAGTAGTGACGCCATATCTTTAGTGCAAAGACTATGGCCGCCAATTCCAAGTCAAGAGTGGGGTAAATGCATTCATGGTTTTTTAGTTGCCGTGACGCGTATGCCACAACATGTCCTCACTGCATCAGCATAGCACCCAAACCTTCCTTGGAAGCATCAATGTACACGATGAAGTCCAAGGTACCGAAATTAAGAGTGAGGATGGGCACGGAAGTCAACCGCTCCTGAGCGTATGGAGGCTCAGCTCGCATTTATCACTCCAGACAAATGGGACATCATTCGGCATCAACCGGGTGAGGGGTAGAGCCAACTAAGAGAACCCTCTAACAAACCTCCTATAGTACGCGACGAGACTAAGGAAGTTGTGAATCTCTGTAACTATCTTGGGTCGCTCCCAAGACACCACTGCCTCTATCTTGGAGGGTCAACTGACACCCATGCCCCTGAAACCACATGGCTAAGAAAATCCACCGTAGAAAGCCAAAACTCACACTTGTTGTATTTAGCATACAACTGGTGCTCTCAGAGCATCTCTAGCACAGTGGGAAGATGAGACTCATGCTCATATTCATTGTGAGAGTAGACTAGAGCATCGTCAATGAATACGATCATGAATCTGTCCAAATGCAAATGGAGGACCCGATTCATCAAATCCATGAATGTGGTAGGTGCATTCGTGAGTCCAAAAGGCATCACCATGAACTCATAGTGGCCATATCTAGTGTGGAATGCAGACTTCACCACATCGTCCTCTTTGATCCTCAACTGATGGTATCCTGACCGCATGTTAATCTTAGATAACATTGTTGCTCCCTGCAACTGGTCAAATAAATCATCTATCTTGGGAAGTGGGCAACGATTCTTGATCGTTCTCTTGTCCAACTACCAGTAGTCTATGCATAGCCTTAGGGATCCATCCTTCTTCTTCATGAATAGGATTGGTTCTCCCCATAGTGATGTACTGGGGTGGACGAATCCCTTCTTCAACAACTCTTGCAACTATACCTTGAGCTCCTTCAGCTCAGCTGGTGCCAACCTATACGGAGGGATAGAGATCGGCTTTGTATCTAGTAATAGCATGATCTCAAACTCTATCTCTCATATTGGCGGTAATCTAGGCAGTTCGTGTGGAAATACGTCATGGAACTTACGCACAACTCCGACATCCTCTATCATCTGGTCATGCGCTGTTGAGTCTACCATGTACGTAAGGTAGCCTACACAATCTTGGGTAAGAAACTGTTATGCCCTCAAGGCAGAGATGCACTCAATCTCTCCATCAGATGTATGTCTATCAAACTGAAACAACGGTACTCCGGGTAAGTGTAAGATCATTGTCTTCCCAAAACAATCCAGGCACGCATGGTGCCTCTCTAACCATTCCATGCCCAGAATGATGTCAAAATCCTCTAACTGTATCAATAACAAGAATCCAGACATCTCATGCCCACCTATCTGTACAACCACATCCTCCATTGCCTGGTGGATGATGAACAATTGGCCCACTGGACCCTTGATGTAGTACGGGGAAGCAACCTCCATCACTGACTTTCCCAATGTGGCCACCCTATTATGTGCAAGAAAGGAGTGTGTAGCCCCAAAATCAAACAGTGCATGTAAAGATGTCCCATGAGCTGAAATCATACCTCTGACGACTGATCCAAAAGCATGAGCCTGCTCTTGTGTCATTGCATTCATCTGACCTTGTGGCGGTGCACTAGAATCTGCAATACTGTCTGTCTGTTGTAGGATTCGCTAAAAGTCACGGCCTCTTTGACGGGATCCTGATCCCTGAAATTGTCTGGAAGACCCAGCTGGTCTTCTACTCTAATGTTGTTGAGCGCCTGAGCTGTTAGCAAACAAAGGGCATTTGGTCTTGAAATGGCCCAGCTGTCTACAAAGGTAACAAGTACGACTATCTTCCTCTGACAAACTCCCTATATGACCCAAACTGCCAGCCCCAGGCCAACGACTCGGTGTCTTCATAGGGGGCGAGAAGAAATTAGACTGCGTCCTACCAAGGCATGCCCCAAGGTAGATGTGAACTAGTTGGCAGGTGATGTTATCGTTGTCGGGTAGTAGTGACGGTCTCTACAGAACTGAGAGAAGTCCCGCCGCACAACCCTATTAGGCTGAGGTGGAGGCAATAGTGACTGACTCCTTTGTAAGCGGCGATGTGTCACCTCCCACTTTGTCGCCTTCGTTTTGGCCTCCTTGATGGAGGCGAGGTCTAAGGTAAGAGCCGCTCATGTATCTCCTTGTGCATTCCTTGGATGAACTTCTGCAAGTTCTCCTGGGGATAGGCTGTCGTAGCATGGGAATGGCGAGAGAGATCTGTGTAATGAATCAGGTACTTTTGGGCCATTATCGACCCCTGTCTCAACTCAGCAAACCGTCTCCTCTGATCTTCCACCCAATGGTCTAGGTAGAACTCTGGCACGGAACTCATCAAAGAAGGTCTCCCACGTGATGGGTCCTGTCAAGTGATCCTTGGTAGTATTCCACCATTGCTCTAGATAGCCATCAAGGGAGTATTCTGCAAATGACACCTATGTATCCTCGGGTGCATATATCATTTTCAGAACTTTGGCAACCTGTGACATCCATAGCTCGGGGTCGTCAGAGGTGGTGGTACCAAAGAACTGTGGTACCATCGTTGTTGGTATATGACATAAGTGCTCTGATGCTTCTGTAAAGCATCTGCATCCTCTGACTACTCGGGCTCCAACAAAAATGACAAGGTGACACTCTCCTCTACGTGGTGAGAGGGATGGTAGGAGGGGTCATCTTACCGCTGGAGCTACTGCTCCATCGCCTCGTGGCACTGCTGGATCCCCTGTACCGCATGTACAAGGAGATCCAACTGTTGCGCCACATCCTCGTCTATGCGAGGTTGCATGGTTCTGCATAAAGAACCAAGGCATGAGTACTTGATTTTCTTAAGAGAGGCATTATGAGAGACATGTGGAGATGGATGCAATCGTGTTATTCTTCTATAGACTCGTGTTGGGTCAGAAGACTTCACACTATCCAGTATTCAATTTCCAATGAGGAAGGGTATGCGTGGAATGGAATAGAGTACCACTGCTCTGATACCAAGCTGTGATACCCATCTTCCTAGGATATGGGTACTCAGCGAACCGATTCCACACACAAACATTTCCACATTCAAATCAAATGACATACACATAACAGGAGAAATAACACACAGCTTTGGAATTTAAAATTTTCTTCTCATTCAATCTGATCACATATAAATTCCATTTTCCATTTCCATTCTCTTCATAACAAATATATCATTGCTTTCCATTACAATTCCATCCATGTCCACAAAATATATAACATGTATGCATCAAAAAGTGTGACCCTACATACAATATACTTCCCATGTCTCTCAAAAATCTACAAGTAAAGTAAAGTAGAAAAGCTACAACAAGTAATGTACCACAAGAAGTCCGTGTAGTTGCACAAAAGAAATAGCACCAAGCCGCTCACTGTTGCGGCTGCTTTTGCGAACCTACAGATCTACACAAAGTTGTGTTATGAGCAAAGTTGCTCAATACGATATAAACAAAATATACTACAAGCAAGATATATTTAATGTGTGCAAAAGAAACAACTTGGTAAACTGATCTCACAAAGAATTATCTTTAATTATTATTATTTGATATGGATATTAGTAACCAAGCTTCGTGGATAGTCTGTGGTCTTGGTCTGGATGAGACCTCACACTATGACTCTAAAGCAAAGTAACTACCTTAGGGCTGGGGTGCCTCCGTATACATGCGATGGGATACGATGCATCCTAACTAAGTTCCCAATACGTCCACATAGCCTCACTTCACAATTATACTTCCAATTCACAATTAAGATTCCAATCCACTAATCATCGTGACTAAGTCAATCTTCCTTATGCATAGGAGACTGATATCACATTCCCAACTTCATTAATCACAGTTTCTTGAAACTTCCCTCTTAGCGCTCCCACTCAGAATACTGGCCAATGTGGCCTACATAGGCTTGTACACGAGTGTTAACTCTAAGTGACAAGCGAAATACTAGCGGACCTCTTAATGTGACTTGAATCCTAACCACTTGTTAGTCTGCTGATATGGTTGATCTGTATCCTAGCTTTTGATTGGATGGGAGCTATTGAGTTAGGATTGCTGACATGTCTGATCTGTGTCATACCTTCTGATTGGCTGAGAGTTGTTGGGTCAGGATTGCTGACATATCTGATTTGTGTCTGATGAATCCGCGATTCATCATCGCAATATCTTGATCTTAGCAAAATCCCCGAGTAAAATTCCAAATAAATGTCCATAAAATCAATAAATTAACAAAATAACTCTTGTAAATAAAACACACTAATTATTGTATATAAGACTGCACAAAATGAATTAACAATAAAAAGCCGCAAAAATAAAGGAGTTTTATACTTGTAAATAGCCCAAAGCTTCATAGATTTTTAATAATTTCATTTCAACTCCTTTTTGCCTAATTCTTTCTCTAACTTATTTATAAAAATGTATATAAAAATACAAAAATACAAAACAAATAAATGCTCCTAGATCCCAAAGAGAAAAAGCCGTAAAGTCCAACTTCCAAGCTAAATTTCCACTCCGTATGAACTCCAAATTCACCAAACTCACTTTTAAAGTTCAAGTTAGAAAATATCTATCCAACGGAAGTGGTTTCATTAAAATCGGAGCTCATTTGCAAAAGTTGAGTTTTGGGACCTAGATGTACATTGTATATTATGTATATATTCATTCTTTCCTTAATTTTATTTGTATCTTTCTTAATTATTAAAAATACAAAAAAATCATATTTGTGTTGTATTTTAATTGTAGTATTTTATTGTATTTTTCTGTTGTAAATATCTCTTATTAAAAAGATAAAAAAAATTACATATTAGAAAAGTAAAAAAAAATGTGTACATGTTGTTTGTCTTCCATTGTAAATTCTCCACTATTTCTCTTCTCTTTTTATTTTATTGTATTTAAAGCAGACAACTTTATTTTATTTATTTATTTATTTTACGTTCTCTACAATAACCACCATTCAACTCATTATACCACCAACTTCCATTCAACCCCACCATTTTTTTAAACCTCTCATTCAACTCCATTAATAATCCAACTTCCATTCAACTCCACCACCATAATAACTTCTCATTTCATCATCTATATATACATCCCATCCTCCTCAATTTGCCCTTGATCCATCTTTATGTGAGGAGAGCCCAGTTCCCAGAGTTGAATCGGTGACAGCGACGCAACCGCGGTCGAGCGACGACGGCCCTCTCTCCGGTGTGATCCGTTGGCTTTTTGGCCAACATCGCAGCCGCAACCACGCGCTGCTCGAGCTCATCGCACGCCGGCGATTTGAGCGAAGACCGTGCTCACGAGAGCACTCCATAGGCGATCGTATCATCGTAGGTAAATTTTCCCTTCTTTTTAGTTCATTTGGTCTTTTTGCAATTTTTTAGTACACCACATATCATCCCTTCCACCACCACCATCACACCATTTTTTCTTTCTCCCATTTGTTTACTTTATCATCTTCACCACCATCATCATAGTTTTTTTTTTCCACATCCTCTACTTCCTGTTTAAAGGAAACTTAAAAAAGTTATATAAAACAAAATTAAAACAAAAAAATCCCTCTTCATTACAGCAGAAAAAAAGGAAATCAAAAAAAAAAATAAAAACAAAAACAATAGCCGCAGCAGCGGTGGGGGAGAACCCACCGCCGCCGCCGCCCCCCTCTCCTCCATCCACCGCCAGAGGCCGCCAGTCGCGGCTCCCTCACGCGGCCCTTCCGCCAGCAGCCGCGTCGGCGCTGCACGAATCGCCCGCCGCCCCCTCCATAGCACGCGACTGCACGGCCCGTGCCGCCCTCGCCTTCAGCCCTCCGCCGCCTTCAAACCCCCTCGCCCTCCGCCGACCTTCTCGCGCCACCGCCGCGCCCCCCCTGAGCCGCGCCGCGCCACTGCCCCGCCTACCGTGAGGCGCGGCCGCGCCGCCCGTCGCCGCCGCAGCCCATCGTCCGTGGTGGGTTCTCCCCATCGAGCTTGAAGGAGGAAGAAAGGTCACTCTTTTCTCTCATTTTTTTATTGTAAAAATTGCATAACATTTTTGTAAAGTTTTTATAATTGCAAAGAGGTCCCTGTGCATACTTTGTTGTATATGTTGTTTTCTGAAATTGCACAGATACCCCTGTATTCGCATTCTAATTTGGACTTCAATATGGCATATTTTTACTCAATAAAAAATATCATTGTGTTGAGCAACTTATCCTCTATCATGTGATTATTTACTTGTATTTTTATGGTAGTTGGGTAATTAATGAAAATTTGTTAACTGAAATTCTGTGTATTTTACCCAATCCATGCTCTTAAAATTATATCTCACACACGGTTGCTCTAAAAATTCCAAAAAAATAAATATGATGCCCTGATATATGATGAACTTACAGTCCAAATTTCATCTAACTTGGAGTTGTCTTGTGCTTGGAATAATTTGTAGAGTGGATATAATGTTTGATTTTTAATTAAATCTACATAAATCATTTTTGAGAAATTTCAACTCTCCTGGATTGCTTATCTAAATATCTTTTTGAGATAATTTGCTCTCAGACTAATTTGATAACTGGATTTAATAGGAATTAATTACTCATTTCCACTCTGTTTTCACTAAAAAATTCATAATTTGTCAAAAAAATCCAAAAAAAATACTGTAGTCTCCTTGCATCATGTTTTAGTCCAGTAAATTTTTCATCATTTTTGCTTACTGTTTGTGTGATAAATTGCGAAAAAAACCAAAAAAAGTGTGCATTTTTATTTGTTGCATTTTAACCCTTAAAATTCTAAAAAAATATGTTTTGCATTCATCATTGGATTAAGTTTACTGGAAAAATATAATTTGACTTAATTGAATTAATTTGACATTAAAATTAAATTAGGCTAAGTTGTATGCTTTCGTAGTTTCTTAATTCAACCACATTTGCATTTGCTTTGGTTTTTGCATTAAAAAAATATAAAAAAATACCGCGTGGAAATCTAGATCTTAAATTTGCAAATTAACCCCAAAGTTGTTCCTTTGCCTCCCTGAGTTCGACGCCGGACTTGCCCAGGATATAAATTAAGCCGAGACACTCTTCACGGAGATCCTTCTCTCGGTTCTGAACGAATCCTTAAGTACACGTGCTACAACGTGACCGAATTAAACACCGTATTTAGCGACTCGTCAGATGGCGCCGTTGCCGGGAAGGCAAACGGCTTAGGGATTAGTTTAAAAATTTAGATTTAGATTTTCATTTACTCATGTAGTCTGACCCCCGAGCCACTTGTATTTATTTCATTTTTTTGTTTGCAATTATTTCTCTTTATATTTTTGTATATATTTTGTTTTTATCTCTCTAACATAAATCTTATTTTCCTTGCGAGGGCTCGGTGGACTTGGAGTGCATCGGAGGTTGACGGACGCGACGCGAGCCGACTGCTGAAGAGCGAGGAAAAGCAATTTATTTTTGAGAGAACTTTTTGTAAATTGTTATAATTATTTATCTTGCTCATTTATAGCGGCTCTTGTTTGAGAGCTCGCGCGTGTAAAAAACTTGGACATTATTTGTGGTGTGTCGAGCCTGTTTCACTCTCCGGCGAGGGTGGGGCTTGACTTGAGTGGCGAACTTAAGGATTAGGCACACGGTAGTTTAGATTCAAACTTGTTTGTGCCCATCGTAAATTAGGCCACACATATCTTAGAAGATTCACTTATCTGATAAGATTCATAATGAGACGCACATAGACACGTACTACTTAGCTCAAATTCAATCAATTCTTCCCCGCTAATAATATATTGTTTAGGTGCGGTTTTCTCGATCTGCATGCATCTAGTGTAATATTTATAAATTCTGTTATGCATAACGCATGAAGAGTGCTGGGATTCACTGTAAGTATACCTTCTTCTGAGCATGCATCATAGTTTCTCGTTTGCATTCTGATTTCCGATTCCCATCTTGTTTTACAACTTAAGGTCAAAAGGAAATTGGGACTGAACGGTAGACGTTCTTGTGTGTTCACATAAATTTCAAGTGATAACCTAACTCTAAAATTGGGACTGAATTGAGCAGGTCGATCTAATTAATTGGAATAAAAAGAACCCTTGTTCTCGGGTGCATAAAGCCCTCATTGTTTGTTTTAATTGCAAGTGAGAGAGAGACGACCCTAGGATAGAGCCAAGTCTGGATTTCTTACTTACTACTGGTTCTTTCTTTTTAGGCGATTAGCTACTTTTCAGTGAGGATTTACGGGTAGTCGGTAAACGGTCCGGACTTCCTTAGCAGAGTGGGAGGTTTAGAGGACGCATTAGTCCTTAAGGAACGGGTAGCCGTATTTATACGGTCCGAACTTACTCCTATACTGGCTGAAAATAAGTCAAACTAGTCGTAAGAACCAGGTCAGTCTGTAGGAAAATACGGGCACCTAACAGCTCGTTAATCTTTCCAAGATTGTATTCTCACCAACTAAAATTGACCAGATAAATCGGCCGAACTCTTACGGCCATCACGTGTTGAGTTGGTGAAATTGAGGGTTTGAATTGCGTTTGAATTGTGTGAGTTCACTCCGCACATTTACGTGCACCGTAGAACTAGCGCCTCATTGACTATCGTGATCTAATCGGTTCTTTTGACATCAAAGATGACTGATTGGGGGGATATTTATTCGGACTTTGCGAATCTCTCGTTGAACCCTTCAAAAAGTACATCTTCAAAGGTCCAAGCGCAACTTGGACCAACCTGGACTCATGACCCTCTTGAGCCCAGGATCACTCACTCTCGGGATGGTTACCCTCAAACCATTCCATTTCTCTCTTCCCACCTCACCGAGGAAGACCATCGCCTTGGTGAGAATATCATGATTCATAAATCCTCTTCTAATCAAGAAAACATTGCTGATTCAGGACATAAAGAAGATTCGAGTAAAATGCCAAAGAAGAAAGAAGAGGAAGAAGAGAACCATGAAGACCCAATGAAAATGATACTTGCCCGATTAGATGCATCTGAGCAGCAACAAGCATTACTGAGAGCTCAGTTGGGACAGTTAAATGTTGGGGTCCAACTACCAATGGATGCGGCGTATAACCCCGGACAATATCATATTCGGAACTACTTGAGTCCGGCCGAACCCGAGGTTGATTTTGAATTGAAGCCGCATTTTCTGAACCTGTTGCCACACTTCGATGGGAATGCTTCTGAGGAACCATATGCATTCCTAAGGGACTTTGAGCTCATCTGCGCTAACCTCAAACATCAAAATGTTAGCCAGGATTATATTAGGCTCAAAGCCCTTCCATTTGCCTTGGGTGGCAAAGTTGATTACTGGGTAAAGAATCTTGGGATCGCCGTCACCACATATGCCCAGTTCAAGGACCTGTTTTTGAAGAAGTTCTACCCTTTGAGTAGAACTAACACGATGAGGACGCGCATTACGAGTTTTTCCCAATTACCCCATGAAGCTTTTTGTGATGCTTGGGAAAGATTCAAGGACATCCTGCAGAAGTGTCCCTGTCATGGACTAAATGATAACATCTTGGTCCAATCATTTTTCACTGGTCTCAACCCTGAGATGCAGGGTTTAGTGAGCGCTGCCTGTGGAGGCAGCTATACATCACGAGGAGCGGATACCGTCTGGAGGGTATTCGAGCAGATGGCTGACACTAGCCGCTCACAGATGGCCAGCAGGGCCTATACACCATCCCCCAGTTCACTCTCACTTGGAGGGGGGAAACCAGATGTAGTCGATCTCTCTCAGGATGTGATCCCTAGCATGGGACTCCTTGCTGAAAAGCTTACTGTAGTCGAGAAGATCGACAGGAGGATTGATGAGTTAGACCGGAGCATCTCTAAACTTCCAAAACAGATGGAGGAGTTGACTGAGAAGGTATCTAAGATAAGGATACCCGTCGTGACTGCACCCTCTGCTCCCGTATACCGAGTTCACCATGTTCAGGAGCAGTTGGTGTCAGGGCAACCCCAGCCGTGGGAGCAGGACCAATCCTACACCCATTCTTTCCAGCAGCCACCTCCAGTAGCAGAGACAGTTCAGGAGGAGCCTCCACCAGTTTGGGAGGTGAATGGGATATGGTATACTCAGGACCCTGCCAGGCAGGGAAGTATGGGAGACCGACAGTCCTATCAGCGTCCCCCGACCTTTCACAACACCGCATTCACCTCCGCACCACCTCCTTCACAGCAGAGCCCTGGATTCCATCCACCCCAGCAGCAGAGGCAGCAGTACCAGCAGTATGGCCGACAGGGCCATTACCAGACAGGCCAGCAGGGCCCGCAACCCCAGCAGCAACAGCAGAGGCAGTACACTGGCCAGCAGGGCCAGTCTTCCCATTCTTCTTCCTAGTCTTATCCACTTCCTTCATCATCTAGTCCCGTAGATATTCAGCAGCAGATACTCGACGAGCTACGTTCCTACAGGAATGAGGTTCAGGACTTACGGGTGGATGTCAACCGCCTGTCCAGATGGCGAGACGAGCAGACTGCACCCTCTACCTCGATCCCAGCCCAAGTTCAGGCTAACCCAAATAGCCTGAACCGTTCTAGTTCTCAGCAGCACTTTGGTCAGGTATACTATTCAGCATCTCCTAAATCTGAACATGAGATTCTTTCGTGTGACGAGGCTAACCACATGTCACTTAGGAGCGGAAGGACCGTGGTCGTACCTGACCGGGCGAGGGACACGAAGAGGGGCATCTCTGGAGCTCTACCTGAGGAGTCTTCAGAGGACGAGGAGGAGAGGCATCATATTTCAGAGCCCCATCAGCATCATTCGAGGATTTCTACTCAGGGAGCCGAGAGGAGGAGGAGAGCACGTATGCAGCATCGTCAGCATGGATATTCTTCTGAATCTACGGAGGACCTTGCATCTCCGGTTGTGGCGGATACCACTCCAGCTTCTATTCCACAACCTATAGTAGATAGTTTAGACTTTGAGTCCATGTTGCATCAAAAAGATTCTTGTATGAAGAACTCTGTTTCCGTTAATGTAAAGAATGATCTTTCAGTTCATGATTCAGACTCTTCATCCTCTGTTTCCCTAGCTTCAATCCCTTTCCCCCGAGCTCTTACGACAGGAAAGCGCATCAAAAAGATTCAGAAAGATGACCCCGATATGGCACGATTTTGCAAAGAAAACATCACAGTTAAGGTGCCATTTGATGAATATGTGGCTAACCATCCTGCCTTCCAAAAATACCTTAAGGTGAGATGCACACCTAAAAGGGTTAGCAGGAAGAAAGATAACCGAAATATAAAGACACATGTCTTATTAGTAGCCACAACCTATTGTCTCAAGAATCAGACTTTGCCAAAGAAAAAGAGAGACATGGGTGCTCACTATGTGGAGAGTCGTATTGACGACATTACGTTTGCACGCACACTCTTAGATAACGGTTCTTCGATCAACTTACTTCCCTTAGCATTATATCAGAAATTGGAGTTGGGACCACTTCGCAAATCTAGAGCTTTACTCCAATTCGCAGATCGTTCAATGAAGAGACCTAAGGGAGAAGTGAAGAACGTCGTTATCTCGATTGAGGGACAGAACTATCAGGTGGACTTCACAGTCTTGGACATGGAGACCCCCAATCATTGGAGAGAATCTCAGATCATTCTCGGGCGACCCTTCCTTAGGACCGCAGGCGCAACTTTCGACTATGTTACGGGAATGATGAAGTTCCGTTCTCCAGGTGGAGAAGTGAACCTTGAGATGAAGCAAATCAAGTGTCAGCGACCTGATTAAGAGAGTAGCACAAAGTACTCATCTTCAGAGGCAGATTGCAGTATGATTAGCACAGTTGGGATTTGGGGATAGATTCCTTCAGGACAGAACGAGACCCTTTCATCTGGAGAGGATATAGTGCATGATGTAGTTTGCCAGGTGTTGTCTGATCTTGCTAGAGATGCATCAACCTATTCTCATGATGACTTAGAGATCCATCCGGATCTGTCAGTTCCATCCTCTTCGGAACAATCATGGGACATAGATGACGAGTCGGACGTGGCTTTTGCCGATTGTTTGGATACTTTTGACGATCCGACTCCCGATACTCCTGATTTGGTGGTGAGTATTACTCAGCCTAGCCCACCTTCATGCAACACGGAACCAGATTCAGATTCAGTTCAGCCAGATCTGCTTGATGATACCACATTGCCAGAACTGAAATCACTACCTCCTACACTTAAGTATGCCTTTCTTGCAGGACCCAAAGAGAGATATCCTGTCATCATTAGCTCAGACTTGACTTTAGAACAAGAGTCTAGGTTGTTAGAGGTCTTAGAGAGGAACCGCAAAGCAATAGGCTGGACAGTGTCGGATCTCGTGGGCATCAACCCCGCTCTCTGCTCGCACCACATCTTTACTAAGGATAACGTGAGACCTTCCCGTGAGTTTCAGAGGAGACTTAACCCCAATCTACGGGAAGTGGTGAAGAAAGAAATTGAGAAATGGTGCAAAGCAGGGTTTATATACCCTATTTCTGACTCCAAGTAGGTGGCCCCACTTCATGTTGTCCCGAAGAAGTCGGGAATTCAGATGGTCACCAACGAGGAGGGGGTAGAGATCGCGACACAAGTACCTACGTCGTGGCGTGTCTGTGTTGACTACAGGCGCCTGAATGCCGCGACCAAGAAAGATCACTTTCCCTTGCCTTTTATTGGTCAGATCTTGGAGAGACTTGCAGGGAAAGAGTTCTTCTGTTTTCTTGACGGGTACTCAGGCTACAACCAGGTGGCCATAGCCCCTGAGGACCAGGAAAAGACCACATTCACATGTCCATTCGGTACTTATTCTTTCAAGCGCATGCCATTCGGGCTCTGCAATGCCCTGGGCACATTTCAGCGGTGCATGATAGCCATATTTGCCGAGATGGTGGGAGATTTCCTGGAAGTGTTCATGGATGACTTCTCGGTCCATGGTGATTCTTTTGATACATGTTTAGCGCACTTGGACCGAGTCCTCACGAGGTGTAGAGAGGTGAATCTGGTACTCTCCTGGGAGAAGAGTCACTTTATGGTGACGGAGGGTATCGTGTTGGGGCATGTCATCTCCAAAAGGGGAATGGAGGTTGACCCTGCCAAGGTGGAGGTGATCAAGAAACTCGATCCACCTACCAACGTGAAGTCAGTGCGGTCATTCTTAGGGCATGTTGGATTCTATAGGAGATTCATTCAAGATTTTTTAAAGATCGCCCGCCCACTGACTGAGCTCTTAGGGAAAGACACAGAGTTCGTTGTAGATCACAGGTGTCTGGAGGCCTTTGAGCTCTTGAAAAGGAAGATTTGTGCCTCGCCTATCCTACAAGCTCCTGACTGGTCTCTCCCCTTTGAGATCATGACTGACGCTTCAGATTTCGCTATAGGAGCTGTGTTAGGACAACGACGAGAGGGGATTCCGTTTGCGATTCACTATGCGAGCAATGTTTTAGATCCTACACAGAAAAATTATACAGTGACTGAAAAGGAAATGCTCGCAGTAGTATGGGCCCTCGAGAAGTTCAGATCATATATTTTGGGCTCTAAGGTGACAATTTATACTGATCACACAGCCATTCGATACTTAATGGAAAAGAAGGACGCAAAGGCGCATCTTCTTAGGTGGATTTTACTCCTCCAGGAATTTTATTTGGAGATAAAAGATAAACCTGGAGTGAAGAATGTTGTGGCTGATCACCTTTCTTGGATTGAACTTAAGGATTCTCCTGATCATGAGCGGATTAGAGAGACCTTCCCAGATGAGTCAATTTGTGTTATTGACTCCCTCCCGTGGTATGCCAACATGGTGAACTATCTTGTCTCCAAGCAGGTTCCCCATGGTTGGACTAGGAGAAGCATTGATCGACTGAAGTCGGATTCGAGGAGATACCACTGGGACGATCCTTTCCTTTTCTTCGAAGGACCGGATTGTGTTTGGAGAAGGTGTATTCCTCAGGAGGAATACCAGAGTGTCCTCACATATTGTCATTCACTTGAGGCTGGAGGACACCATTCGGGAAAGAGAACCGCTCACAAAGTACTTCAATGTGGATTGTATTGGCCGACCTTGTTTAGAGATGCCATTGATTTTGTACGGTCTTGCCCGATTTGTCAAAGGATGGGAGGGACAGTTGGACAGAGAGATGAGATGCCCATGCAACCGATGATTATTTGTGATGTTTTTGATGCATGGGGCATAGATTTTATGGGTCCCTTTCCCAACAGCCAAGGACATGAGTACATTTTGTTGGCGGTTGATTATTTATCTAGGTGGGTGGAGGCTATCCCAACCCAAACCGCAGACAGCAAGATTGTCTGTAAGTTTGTGAAAGACCATATTATTGCTAGGTTCGGGGTGCCAAAAGTTTTGATATATAATGGGGGTAGCCACTTTGTGAATCGAGATATGAGATCTTTAGCTAAGGACTATGGATTTGAGCATAGAGTTACTAGTCCTTACCACCCACAGTCCAACGGCATGGCAGAGGTTTCGAACAGAGAGTTGAAGAGTATTTTGCAGAAATTGGTTCGTCCCGATATGAAGAACTGGTCTCAACTCTTGGACCAAGTTCTATGGGCCTATAGGACAGCCTACAAGATACCATTGGGTACTTCCCCATTTAGAATGATATATGGCAAGCCATGTCATTTGCCCGCAGAATTGATTCATAAATCCGAATGGGCAATTAAGAAGATTAATTGGAGTTGTCACCTAGGGAAGCTTTGCCGAGACTTGAACTTGAACGAGCTCGTGGAAATCCGAAACAGGGCATATGACAACAATTTGATTTATAAGGACAAAGTAAAGAGATGGCATGATCAGCACATTAGGTGCAAAGACTTTGTCCCTGGACAAAAGGTATGGTTGTTCAATGCCAGGTTGAAGATGTTTCATGGGAAGCTTAAATCTAAATGGACGGGTCCCTTTGTGGTTAAGAAAGTGCATGAGAATGGAAGTGTAGAGATAGCTGATCTCACAGATGGTGCACAATCTCATGTAGTGAATGGACAACTGTTGAAGCATTTTGTTGATTCCAAAGAGCAGTTAGTCCAAGTCGAGGTCATCAACTTCATACAGAGTGAGCACAGAGCAGATACATCTTATTACTCTTCATGAAGATGCAGCATCAAGATTCAACATCTTAGAAGATTCCATCACTCTTGTACATATTCTCCCTTCTTTGTATATTCTCGAGATCACGTCGGTTCTCACACTTACTCTTGTCCTATACTTAGGCTGACCAAAGCCTAAGTATAGGGGGGACCGATGCCCGCCATGTGTATTTACTCATCATTTCTCCTCTTGACCACGTCCGCCCCATTTTTGCTCTTCTTCTACACTTAGGCTGTCCAGAGCCTAAGTATAGGGGGGTGGATCGACTTCTATACTTTTTATTATTTTAGCTTTCCTACGCTTAGTACGAGCTATGTCTTTTTGTCACCTAGTGCCATGAGGACATAGCACAAGCTAAGTATAGGGGGGCGTGTATATATTACATATATACTTTACCCATACCTCGTACTTTCACTTTTTTTATATATATTATACAATAATTATGGGGTGGGTAAAAAAAGTAAAAAAACATTTTCCTAAAAAAACTCTTTTTCTTTATTTGCTTAAAAAAAACTTTTCAAAAAAAAATCCTCTTTTGCTAAAAAAAACTTTTTCAAAAAAAAGTCTTTTCTTATTCACCTATCTTTTTCAAAAAAAAACTTCTTTGCCTTTGTTTGTCAAAAAAAAATTTGTGAAAAAAAAAACTTTTTCTAAAACTTAAAAAAAATCAAAAAATCAATCAATCATCAACTTAAAAAAAACTAACTAATAAGTTGGTTTAATCCCTGACACAATTCACTTTCACACAAGACTAGTGATGTTCAAGAACACTTGGTTTATGAGGTCTTGATGTTTTGAGTTAACCAGCCTTAGTCATTAGGGTCCTTGACTTAATTATTCACATTTCCCTAATTTGAAAGATTTGTGTGCTATATTGCATGCTTAGTCTCTACCTTAAAAAATATGATCAGCACCTCATGTACACGACTGCAGTTATGATGAGATGAGTTGAAATTTCACTTGAGGAACTAGGATGAGGGATTTGAGTTTGGACTTGATTTGATGATGCTCGAGGATGGGATAAAATCAATGAAGGCTTCATGAAACCTGAGTGCCAGCACATTTAGCCATTATGAGAACATGGTTCTTGTACTATCTCTTGATATTTACCTATGTGCCATGGTGTGATAAAATAAAAAAAATGTTGATCAGTGTGCGCCAACTCTTGGTAAAAGCAGCGGAGCTAGCCAAAAATACTACAAAGCAATGAAATGTCAAAGAAAAGCTCTCATTCCACAAAGTCAATTATCAAAAGAGCTTCCACCAAAGGCGAGCACTCCCAACCATTTCAAAGTGTCCACTTGGACCACCGCTATTAGGACCAGGAGTCGGGCTTGCACCAAAAAAGGGCTCTGCATTGTAAATGCTACAAGTCTGGGTGTAGAAGGTACGATAGGTACTCAAAAAAGGCACACCCCAGTGTACTCCCAGGAAAACAAGTGCAGACGGCTCCAACTTCTCTTGACGGACGCACTGATCAACACCAAAAAAAATATGTGTTGCGTAATAAGGCACTTGAGAGGATCCTTGTTCCAATGAGAAGGAGAGAAGAAATGACACAATCCTATGCCCTCCATCAACTGGCCTTCCATCTACACTTTCAAGTCTGACAACTAAAGAGATGGTGGATTGGATGCAAGAAATGATTTATTCCCTAGAGTTGAGGATCGGGTTCATAGGAGAGTCTCTTGGACTGGAACCTTGGGTGACGTTGTGACTCTACTCTTGTAACTGCGGTCAACACTTAAAGTCATATCCCTACTTTATATGTATACAAAGAGAGTCTGATGATTAGGGGAATTGGGTACCTTTTGAGTAGAGCTTGGTTCAACTTAGAATTTTAGGATATCTAAAACCGAGAGTTCTTGAACGGATCAAGTCTTGTATTCACATGCATAGTCAGGGGCTAATCCAACTTATTCATTCTTTATTTGCTCGAGGACTAGCAAAGTTTAAGTATAGGGGGGTGATGAATCCGCGATTCATCATCGCAATATCTTGATCTTAGCAAAATCCCCGAGTAAAATTCCAAATAAATGTCCATAAAATCAATAGATTAATAAAATAACTATTGTAAATAAAACACACTAATTATTGTATATAAGACTGCACAAAATGAATTAACAATAAAAAGCCGCAAAAATAAAGGAGTTTTATACTTGTAAATAGCCCAAAACTTCATGGATTTTTAATAATTTCATTTCAACTCCTTTTTGCCTAATTCTTTCTCTAACTTGTTTATAAAAATGTATATAAAAATACAAAAATACAAAACAAATAAATGCTCCTAGATCCCAAAGAGAAAAAGTCGTAAAGTCCAACTTCCAAGCTAAATTCCCACTCCGTATGAACTCCAAATTCACCAAACTCACTTTTAAAGTTCAAGTTAGAAAATTATCTATCCAACGGAAGTGGTTTCATTAAAATCGGAGCTCATTTGCAAAAGTTGAGTTTTGGGACCTAGATGTACATTGTATACTATGTATATATTCATTCTTTCTTTAATTTTATTTGTATCTTTCTTAATTATTAAAAATACAAAAAAAATCATACTTGTGTTGTATTTTAATTGTAGTATTTTATTGTATTTTTCTGTTGTAAATATCTCTTATTAAAAAGATAAAAAAATTACATATTAGAAAAGTAAAAAAATGTGTACATGTTGTTTGTCTTCCATTGTAAATTCTCCACTATTTCTCTTCTTTTTTATTTTATTGTATTTAAAGTAGACAACTTTATTTTATTTATTTATTTATTTTACATTCTCTACAATAACCACCATTCAACTCATTATACCACCAACTTCCATTCAACCCCACCGTTTTTTTAAACCTCCCATTCAACTCCATTAATAATCCAACTTCCATTCAACTCCACCACCATAATAACTTCTCATTTCATCATCTATATATACATCCCATCCTCCTCAATTTGCCCTTGATCTATCTTTATGTGAGGAGAGCCCAGTTCCCAGAGTTGAATCGGTGACAGCGACGCAACCGCGGTCGAGCGACGACGGCCCTCTCTCCGGTGTGATCCGTTGGCTTTTTGGCCAACATCGCAGCCGCAACCGTGCGCTGCTCGAGCTCATCGCACGCCGGCGATTTGAGCGAAGATTGTGCTCACGAGAGCACTCCATAGGCGACCGTATCATCGTAGGTAAATTTTCCCTTCTTTTTAGTTCATTTGGTCTTTTTGCAATTTTTTTATTACACCACATATCATCCCTTCCACCACCACCATCACACCATTTTTTCTTTCTCCCATTTGTTTACTTTATCATCTTCACCACCATCATCATAGTTTTTTTCCCAACATCCTCTACTTCCTGTTTAAAGAAAACTTAAAAAAGTTATATAAAACAAAATTAAAACAAAAAAATCCCTCTTCATTACAGCAGAAAAAAAGGAAATAAAAAAAAACAAAAAAATTAGCCGCAGCAGTGGTGGGGGAGAACCCACCGCCGCCGCCGCCCCCCCTCTCCTCCATCCACCGCCAGAGGCCGCCAGCCGCGGCTCCCTCACGCGGCCCTTCCGCCAGCAGCCGCGGTGGCGCTGCACGAACCGCCCGCTGCCCCCTCCATAGCACGCGACTGCGCGGCCCGCGCCGCCCTCGCCTTCAGCCCTCCGCCGGCTTCAAACCCCCTCGCCCTCCGCCGACCTTCTCGCGCCACCGCCGCGCCCCCCTGAGCCGCGCCACACCACCGCCTTGCCTGCCGTGAGGCGCGGCCGCGCCGCCCGTCGTCGTCGCAGCCCACCGTCCGTGGTGGGTTCTCCCCATCGAGCTTGAAGGAGGAAGAAAGGTCTCTCTTTTCTCTCATTTTTTTATTGTAAAAATTGCATAACATTTTTGTAAAGTTTTTATAATTGCAGAGATGTCCCTGTGCATACTTTGTTGTATATGTTGTTTTATGAAATTGCACAGATACCCCTGTATTCGCATTCTAATTTGGACTTCAATATGGCATCTTTTTACTCAATAAAAAATATCATTGTGTTGAGCAACTTATCCTCTATCATGTGATTATTTACTTGTATTTTTATGGTAGTTGGGTAATTAATTAAAATTTGTTAACTGAAATTCTGTGTATTTTACCAAATCCATGCTCTTAAAATTATATCTCGCACACGGTTGCTCTAAAAATTCCAAAAAAAATATATATGATGCCTTGATATGTGATGAACTTACAGTCCAAATTTCATCTAACTTGGAGTTATCTTATGCTTGGAATAATTTGTAGAGTAGATATAGTGTTTGATTTTTAATTAAATCTATATAAATCATTTTTGCGAAATTTCAACTCTCCTGGATTGCTTATCTAAATATCTTTTTGAGATAATTTGCTCTCAAACTAATTTGATAACGTGGATTTAATAGGAATTAATTACTCATTTCCACTCTGTTTTCACTAAAAAAATCATAAAAATTTCATAATTTGTCAAAAAAATCCAAAAAAATTACTGTAGTCTCCTTGCATCATGTTTTAGTTCAAATAAATTTTTCATCATTTTTGCTTACTGTTTGTGTGATAAATTGCGAAAAAACCCATAAAAAGTGTGCATTTTTATTTGTTGCATTTAACAATTAAAATTCTAAAAAAATATGTTTTGCATTCATCATTGGATTAAGTTTACTGGAAAAATATAATTTGGTTTAATTGAATTAATTTGACATTAAAATTAAATTAGGCTAAGTTGTATGCTTTCATAGTTTCTTAATTCAACCACATTTGCATTTGCTTTGGTTTTTGCATTAAAAAAATATAAAAAATACCGCTTGGAAATCTAGATCTTAAATTTGCAAATTAACCCCAAAGTTGTTCCTTTGCCTCCCTGAGTTTGACCCCGGACTTGCCCGGGATATAAATTAAGCCGAGACACTCTTCACGGAGATCCTTCTCTCGGTTCTGAACGAATCGCTAAGTACACGTGCTACAACGTGACCGAATTAAACACCGTATTTAGCGACTCGTCAGATGAAAAAGTTATATAAAACAAAATTAAAACAAAAAAAATCCCTCTTCATTACAGCAGAAAAAAAGGAAATAAAAAAAACAAAAAAATCAAAATGAACTAAAAAGAAGGGAAAATTTACCTACAATGATACGGTCGCCTATGGAGTGCTCTCGTGAGCACGGTCTTCGCTCAAATCGCCGGCGTGCGATGATCTCGAGCAGCGCGCGGTTGCGGCTGCGATGTTGGCCAAAAAGCCGACGGATCACACCGGAGAGAGGGCCGTCGTCGCTCGACCGCGGTTGCGTCGCTGTCACCGATTCAACTCTGGGAACTGGGCTCTCCTCACATAAAGATGGATCAAGGGCAAATTGAGGAGGATGGGATGTATATATAGATGATGAAATGAGAAGTTATTATGGTGGTGGAGTTGAATGGAAGTTGGATTATTAATGGAGTTGAATGGGAGGTTTAAGAAAATGGTGGGGTTGAATGGAAGTTGGTGGTATAATGAGTTGAATGGTGGTTATTGTAGAGAACGTAAAATAAATAAATAAATAAAATAAAGTTGTCTGCTTTAAATACAATAAAATAAAAAGAGAAGAGAAATAGTGGAGAATTTACAATGGAAGACAAACAACATGTACACATTTTTTTACTTTTCTAATATGTAATTTTTTTTATCTTTTTAATAAGAGATATTTACAACGGAAAAATACAATAAAATACTATAATTAAAATACAACACAAGTATGATTTTTTTGTATTTTTAATAATTAAGAAAGATACAAATAAAATTAAAGAAAGAATGAATATATACATAATATACAATGTACATCTAGGTCCCAAAACTCAACTTTTGCAAATGAGCTCCGATTTTAATGAAACCACTTCCGTTGGATAGATAATTTTCTAACTTGAACTTTAAAAGTGAGTTTGGTGAATTTGGAGTTCATACGGAGTGGGAATTTAGCTTGGAAGTTGGACTTTACGGCTTTTTCTCTTTGGGATCTAGGAGCATTTATTTGTTTTGTATTTTTGTATTTTTATATACATTTTTATAAACAAGTTAGAGAAAGAATTAGGCAAAAAGGAGTTGAAATGAAATTATTAAAAATCCATGAAGTTTTGGGCTATTTACAAGTATAAAACTCCTTTATTTTTGCGGCTTTTTATTGTTAATTCATTTTGTGCAGTCTTATATACAACAATTAGTGTGTTTTATTTACAAGAGTTATTTTGTTAATTTATTGATTTTATGGACATTTATTTGGAATTTTACTCGAGGATTTTTCTAAGATCAAGATATTGCGATGATGAATCACGGATTCATCAGTGTCCTGCCTTCTGATTAGCTGAGAGCTATTGGGACAGGATTGCTGACATGTCTGATCTGTATCCTGCCTTCTGATAAGCTGAGAGATGTTGGGATGGATTGCTGAATACAAATGGTATTCTTCTGTTATAGTATAAAAGGGGCCTTAGGGCCACCAGATACCGCAATCCTGATTCTGATCATGTTTCTCTTCCCATATCTATACCTTCTCAGTATCCTACGTATTGTTTTTTTCCATATAGTGAAATCGGTCGCCGCCGCCCAAGAACGTAGCCCATTTAGGGTGAACCTTGTAAATACTTGTGTTTGCATCTTGCTTGTTTGATCGTGTTTTTTGTGTGTTTGCTTCTGCAATTCGCAACAAACTGGTATCAGAGCTTCAGGTTCCATCAAGATCATCTAGTAAGATGGCATCACACAATCTGAAGATCGAGAAGTTCACGGGGAAGAACGGATTCAATCTATGGCAGATCAAGATGCACGCCCTTCTCAAGCAGTAGGGCATCTGGGCACCATTAGATCAGAAGCGAGGAAAGGCACTCAAGCTGTCCGAGTTGATGGTGCAGGAAGAAAAGGCGCACACGATGATCATGCTATGTTTGGCGGACGAGATTATCACAGAGGTTGTCGATGAGGATTTTGCGGCCGGTCTGTGGTTGAGACTCGAAAGTTTGTACATGACAAAGTCTCTGACCAACAAGTTGCTCTTGAAGCAACATCTGTTCTCTCTCCGCATGCATGAAGGTACATCTCTTAAAGAACATCTAGATCACTTAAATATATTATTGATGGATTTAAGAAATGTAGATGTTAAGATTGAAGATGAGGATGCTGCCTTTTATTTTATTGGTTTCTTTTCCATTATCATTTGAGAATTTTGTTCAATCATTCATTGTGGGAAGAGAATCCATAACCTTAGAGGAAGTTCGCGTGAGTTTGCATACTCGTGAACTTCGACATATGGCTATTGGGATGCAAGACTCTAACGCTGCAGGTTTGGTTATAACTCATGAGAAGAGTCATGCTGGTTCCGACTATACAAAGAATGGAAAGCAGAAGTCTAAGTTGAAGAATTACAATGCTAGGGACATCTACAATTACTGCAAGGAACCTAGACATTGGAAGAAAGACTGCCCAAAGAAGGCCACAATTGCTGCAGTGGCTCAAGATGGTAGAGATTATGAAGATTATTTTGTTCTCACCATCACAGATTAGAAGACGACAGATGGTACGTGGATTCTTGATTCAGGTTGTTCTTACCATATGACTCCCAATGAAGATTGGTCCTGTACTTATGAGAAGATAGGCGGTGGAAACGTCGTCACATGGAGTAATGCAACGTGCAAGATTGTAGGGATTGGCTCTGTGAAGATCAAGATGCATGATGGAGTTGTCAGGACTGTGACAGAAGTACGCCATGTTCCTGATCTGAAGAAGAACCTGATATCCCTTGGAGTCTTGGACTCTAAAGGATACATGTACAACACTGAAGGTGGAGTCACGTAGGTTTCCAAATCTGGGGTTGTTGTCATCAAAGGTAATATCATAAGACCCTATATGTCTTGGAAGGGTCTACAGATCCTGGGAGTAAGTTCAAGCGTCGTTTGGACTTGCTCAATGTCAAGAATTGGTAGTAGCCCCAAGGAGGGGCTGGCGGCGGCAAGGTAAAGTTCGATAAAGATTCTCTAAAGAGAAATTTCAAGGTGAATATTGTTTATAATTCCTTGATTCTTGTTATTTGAATTTCAAGTGGTGAATAATAGTAGTGGTTAATTATGTTATATGAGAATTCAACCCCGGTGGAGCCTAGCAGTGGCTAATTCTGCTAGTGGAGAATTCAATCCATGGTGGAGTATACCAGTGGTTAATTATGTTATATGAGAATTCAACCCCGGTAGAGTCTAGTAGTTGCGAATTCTGCTAGTGAAGAATTCAACTCATGATGGAGTAATAGTAGTGGTTCATTCTGCTATATGAGGATTCAATTCAAGGTGGAGATTGTTAATGTGACTTGAGTCTAAACCACTTGTTGGGTTGCTGATGTGGTTGATATGTATCTTGGCTTCTGATTGGCTGAGAGCTTTTGAGTCAGGATTGTTGACATGTCTGATCTGTGTCCTGCCTTCTGATTGGATGAGAGTTGTTGGGTCAGGATTGCTGACATGTTTGATCTGTGTCCTGCCTTATGATTAGTTGAGAGCTGTTGGGCTAGGATTGCTGACATGTTTGATATGTGTCATGCCTTCTGATTGGCTAAGAGCTGTTGGGATGGATTGATGAATACAAATGATATTCTTCTATTGTAGTATAAAAGAGGCCTTAGGGCCACCAGATATTGCAGTCCTGGTTATGATCATGTTTCTCATCCCTTATATGTACCTTCTCAGTATCCTATGTATTGCTTTTTTCTCCATAAAGAGAAATTGATTCCTGCCGCCCAAGGACGTAGCCCATTTACATGTGAACCTTGTAAATCCTTGTGTTTGTGTCTTGCTTGTTTGATCGTGTTTTTTTGCGTGTTTGCTTCCGCGATTTGCAATAGGATCAACCATGATTACTTGGCCCGTGCTCGAGCACTGGGATAAATCACGCAAGTGTCGAGGCCAACACGTCAGATTAGCACCTCGGTGTGCTAAGCAACATGTCCCCCAACCATCGCAACTATAGTAGCAGTTGGGATCGCGGTCATCTAGGCTTCTACCCGAGCCCCTAGGGTGCATGGCCCTCCCTTGGCAGTAACTAACTCCATCTACCCTCTTTCCACTTAAGATCACTCACCATAACATGGACAAGAACTCGACGGTAAGAGTGTTCGGGGAATCAAATATATTATATGACCAGGATATCCCCCATGATTATTTGATTCGATGCCTAAGATGCTCCCAACTCAATGAGGCTAACCGCCTCTAGTCTAGCTTAATTCAACTCACCATTGTGCGAGAAATATTCACCTATAATGGAGGCATCACCTTTTCTAGTTTTAAGAGAAATAAGTTTTACTTGCGTATAGAAGATTGAGTCTTCTGTATACGTCAAGTAGATGGAATCTTCAAAAAGTAAACCCGTTGCATTCGACCTTATAGGAGCCCAACCATCTTGCCTCAACTCTTCAACGCTCCTCTTTCTCTTTGAAAAAATCACGGATCGCAAATGGCAATATCATACTAAGTCTATAATAAGTTCAATATTTTATTCAAATCATGCTTTGATTTGAGAATTAAATCAAGGAGGGACATCAACTTGGTATGGATATTAGGCAACATCAATGCTTTGAACTCTACAGTGAACTTTCCAACTGCAATGGCATCATAAAATGCAGATAAAATTCTGGTAATGATAGAGTGTTGGATTCTATCTTTCATGATGATCTCAAGGAGCTGATACTTCATAATGTCATATGCCTAGATGATGACACTCCTTCTATACTCACTCTTGCATATTTTTCACCACTGAGCAATGTCAGATGAAGAATATTCCTTGGCCTGCTTGAATTGTACCAAGCCGTAGAGAAAATATTCTTTTACTTCTAGTAAATTGATAGAGATGCATCTGATGATAAGTGTCAGAACATATTCTTGAGAGGGTAAATATTTTTCCATCTGATTGACAACTAGAAATAATACCAAGACAATTGTAATAATTCATATGAGATGTTTAACATATATATATATATTCAGAGCATGAGAAAATGGATCTTTGCTCCCCAAGATGTACCCATAACTTATTCAAAGGTAAAATTCTATCCTTAAATGGCACCTTATAACTAATAGGAAAAATATACCTAGATAAAAATAAGAAGGACAATACCCCAACATGAAATCTGGACAAGAGAGCTATATCCCATATTGCAATGAATTTGGAGTACCTCAGTAAATAAGTAAGCTTGTGATATAGACTGTATTTTGGTTTCCTATAAAACTATCTGCACCGATCATCCATTTGATACAAATATGGTGAACTACTCAATCCCTGTTTATGATCATTAGATCTAATTTCTGAAAAATTCATTCCATCCTGATTGCATTGCAGAAGTGAACTGAAACACCCCTCTAATTATAGAGATTTAGGAGAAAACTAGATAGTGGGATTGCTAACAACGTCAGCTGGGCCTATGGCTTGTTTCTGAGAACCTATCGTCAATTCTAACCTCATTGGACAAAGGCAAGCAGAAGGGGATGTTTGGCTCAAGAACCCATGATGGTATTGATCTTTAAAAAATCCATTTCTCCCCAATATCAACATCTAACCTTTCTAATGACATCTTTTTCTAGCATACTTATCTGCTGAAAATGATAAGGATTGGTGTACTACGACATCAAACATGTAACGATAGTCCTATGGCTCTATGATGTTTGAAGTACACAAGTTCGATATAAACGTATGTAATCCGCAGCAATGAGGGAGGGACACCATCGTACCTCATATTTTCCGTTACCTCGGTTACTCCATCCGTGGAGAAACAATGCAATAGGTGCTCCAACGACGATGCAAAATGGCACACAAGGGTGACCTCTAGCTCCTCCACGTAGGGTAGGCTTCAAATCGTCAATCCAGCGCACTCCGGTGGTGCTCTGACGAGGAGGAGGGAGGAGGAAGGGGTTGGATATCATGTGGGGGTGTTTTTAGAGCGAGAGGGTCTCATTTGGGGGTTTTACGGGAAGGGGTATTTAGGTTCGGATCTTGGTTCGGGTCTGAAATGGATCTGAACCCCGACTTGCTAAATTGACCATAACTCGGACTCCCGAACTCGGATTTTCGCTTTCTTGGACTCGTTGGGAATATCTCGACGAGCACTACGCGATAGACTACTCAAAGAAAGTTTTTGAATACATGAATAAAAGCAGTAGATTTACAATTAAGCTCAGATCCATCTGAATTTTACGGTTAAGTCCCTGCTCGAGTTTTGGAGTCTTCACAGAGACATTCTCTAAGACTAAGGGCTCTCCCACTGAAATCATGAAGTCTATCCATCCAACAGAGATTGTTGCAACAATTACATCAACATCCCTATGGATGACTATTAAACCTTAAGATCAAAATTTTCTAGTCATCTAAAACATACGCAATCAATTGCAAATTTCATTAAAAGAATGAGATACAATTATTAGACTTTGATCTTATCCAATAAGCAAGTCAATATCAATGATTATATGTAAATTATTTCGATGCACTATCTGAGTCCTTCTCAAAGGATTTTAGATAGTCTAGATAGTCATACTATCAATACATCAGCTTATTGCCGTATTGGCATTCATCCAACTCATTGGATGTCATATGTATGGAAACCATCTAAGGATTTTAGATAGTCTAGATAGTCATACTATCAATGCATCAGCTTATTGTTGTATTGGCATTCATCCAAATCATTGGATGTCATATGTATGGAAACCATAGAAGTATAGTCAACTCTTGGTCTTTTTTTCTAACTTGGGTCTGACCCATACTTCCACTGTGCTCCTTTCATCTATAAACATCCATTACTTAAGACAAAGAATCTCTTGTGTTGAATTCAAAAGATTTCAATATAAGAGAATTTCAACATTTATACGTGATTCATTCAATTCATACAAATGAATATTATAAAGCTTCATTTATGACTAGATAGATAGTAGAATGATGACACTCATCGTATCTATATCCGTCTAAACTCTAAAAAACTTTGGTTTAGGTAGGTACTCAAACATTTTGACTGCATCATCTCTTATTGAGCCACCATTCTGCATAATACAATGAACCATGTCATTCATGATTAAATGTCGAGAGCACATATGTATGCCAAAACATCTTCTTTGATCTTTATAAGGCTTATTTGACAATTACGATCATCATCGACACGTCACTTCCAAAGAACATTCAATCAGAGATCAAGACAATAGAGATATATAAACCCTAGGTTGTTGTCCTATTGTCTATTTAGTTGTCATTCCTCATTATTATGAGAAAACTTGCACATTGAAACCACATACATTATGTGTCCAATTGCAAGTACAATATCTTTATTATGAATCCAATTCATGAGAATTTACCAGTTATTATTGAGTATAGTATTGAGTGGGTTTAATGAGGATTATTTGAAATAAGATAATTTACATAAATATATATTTTACTTTGATTTAGGAGTTTTTATATCAAAGTTGTCTTGCCTTGTCAATACTGAAAGTTCATTCCCTTAATCATTTTCAATGTAAGAGATATACTTACCATTATATCTCAAGCAAGATCTGGGATTTCCTTTCTTATCTTTTTTACATCACAATAATATGAGAACTATAACTCGGACAAAGAGAAGCAGGAACACATTCCTCTTTGAAAGTCCAACTTGCATTTCAAATTCGGTCTTTAACACCCAGGCCCACCACCCCTAAGGTGATGTTGACATGTTGTTAATTGAACCAACCGTCAACAGAATTAGAACTCACTATACGCAATCCAGTATCACCCCAATAATATGAGGACCGGGTATTGGGGTCATTATGCTCACGGCCTTACTCTTTCGAGAAGAAAAGAGCCTGATCCAGATGCGCTTGTATGTAGGAGCTATCACCTCGGACATGCGTCTCCTACGTACAATCCCTGACGACGGAACCCTTCACCTTGACGGGAGATCATGGATGTCACTTATGTGATCCTCTACATCATGTTCAAATTCTAATTAATTATGAATCATATTCACATTGCTTACATACTGTCATGGCCAGTACCAACAGGAGTGGGATAAAGACCGCTCATGAAGTAACTTGCTACCCCAACACTCCCCGACTAGACACCATATCCGCCTCAGGTCAGGATAATGCCAATTGATCACTTTGTATTTAAGATGATAATCTATCTTTCAACCAAAGTTATACCATATAATAATAACAATCAAACCCATTTTGATTAATATTATAAGGAGATTTTCTAAACAAAACCCCAATCCTATTCAATCAACTTTGTTTGTTGGAATTGTTGTAACCAATTGTGATCAAGATCAATTATATTATCATTTTTTGTTATGGCAAATGTCACTTAAGGAAATAATATCATTAAATATTTCTCAAATATTTATTCAAAATTATTTCAGGAAATTAAATTATTTAATTTCACTATTTGGTTAAATGACAATCACAAGGTTCTTGATTAGGAAAGTAATTTTCAGCAGCGACCCTCACTTACTAAAATTAGCATATCTCAATCAATTTAAATCCCAATCATGAAAAATAAGTTTCCAAAGTTTGTAATTTGATTTACAACAGAACCCAAGTGATTTGTATGTATTTATATGTATTTCAAAATCGTAATTAACTCTTTAATTACGTCAAGATTTGTCATCCCCGAAACAATGGATACATGTTCACTAAAATAATCATAACTTGACCAATCAGATTCTAAATCATGCAAACTCAAATCCCACGATTTCCTTATTTAATGGGAATCATTATCCAAGTTTTGGGTTTAAACAATTTAAACAGGGTTGAAAAATCACACAAAATAGGGTTGTGTGAACAAAATACAATAAAATTTCACAAATCCTAAAGTTCCCATGTCGTCTTAGGTTTATAGATCGTATCCAAAACCTCCGATCTATGGCTCTGAGACCACTTGAAGGATATGCTGAGAATCCTTAAGCACATCATGGAAGCGTGAGGATCGCATCGTATGCGATCGGGAGCAACTAGTCTACCTAGTTGCTCGAGGTAGAGGAATTTTAAAAATTTTCAAATGATGAAACCACATGATCCAAGAGCACTTCTCATATCATTTCATATAAATCACAAACAAGAATTAGGGTTACCTCTTGAAGCGTGGTTGCGATCGAGTCTCTAAACAAAGAGACATCCTTTCTCAAGTCTGATCCAACAGAGGAGACGCTTGCGAGCACGTTGATGAAACACACGGCCCTCACATCCATGTTGATGATCCAAACGGCGAGCCTCCTGATCTCGTCACACGATATCCGACATCTTCTTCACGAGCGAGTCACATCGAAGGAGACAGAGATCCACGAGCAAACAATCCAGCAGCATAACGACGACATTGCGATGATGGTGACTCTCTCTATGGCTCTATGGTGGACGGTCATAATGAGAGAGAGAGAGAGAGTTGGCGAGTAGAGAATGAGAGAGAGAGAGCATATGTTTCTGTAATAGTCGTAACTTTGTAACTTGAAGAGCAAGGGGTGCATCTTCTTATATAGTATTTTGAGAGTCCATAGATCATAATCCATAGACTACACAAAATCAATGGATGAGATTGATTTGTGCTTCTTTCAATGGCCATGATTTTATTGTAAAAACACATAACAATTAATTTAATTTAGATTAAATATATATAGTGAAAAATCTATATAAATTAATCCCAAATTAAATCAATCAAACATGGAGATTATGGAATGGAGATTGTCTTCTTCCATTAGAGAGGAGTGGACGACCACCCTTTCCGAATAAGAGTTGATGGCCATCCATCCTCCCAACTAGGAAGGATGTAATCTCATGTAATCTCATGAGATTACATTATTCCATGGAAATCTCTAATATTTACAACAACACTTGTTGTAAATTATTCCACAACGATAATTCATAAATTATCTTACAAATATTGCAATCTTGCCATTGGGAAATAGTGAATCACATTCACAGTCCAAAATAAAATATAAATTACATTTTCAATTAATTGTCCAATGTGAGTCCAATTCACATCAACATTTAATTTGTGAATGTTATTTACAAATAGCTATCTCTTATATATTATAAAGCACAATTATAATATATATGATTAATATGGATAGTGTTATCCATATTATTCATGTACATGATAATTAAATCAAATTTAATCATCATGGATCTCCATTCTAATGTGTCTAAATAATATGAATCACATTCATACTATTCACATCTTTGATAATTAAATCACATTTAATTATCTTAGATAACTTTCCTTATAATATGAATCAAATTCATATTATTCAAGAAAATTAAATCACATTTAATTATCAATTTTCTCAATTCTTGGATACATATATCAACAATGAAGTTATCCTTGAACTCTTTGAAGGAAAATGCACTTTCTCCGTGAATACTTGGAGATAGGGGCAGGGCGATTGTATTGTTCTACGTATAGTGACTTGGATATTGAGATCACATCTCAAATCCAGATCTTGCGGACTCTCATATATGCTTGATTAAATCAGGACCACAAATCTAATCTTCTCATTGCATCTGAATCACATTCAGATCAATGTCCATCATTTGGACCAAGATCATATCACTTCTCTACTTAGACGAGTCACTAAAATCCAGATCCGTTTCATCACTCCCTATGAATGGAAGTGCCATGGTTATACAATCTTTTATGATCCCATCACTCTCAAGTATTCCTAATACCCGTACATTCTGCATACTAGAAGACCCAGAGTACACCTGAATTTTTTATCTCTTTTAGACTGTCTTCTTTTGGGTTTTATCATTAAGTTTCTCATTTGACTATTAGAAGTTGGTATCGATAGTATACTCCCCAAAAACATATATCATACCTAGGTGTTGATCATATACCTTTCAAAAGCATATATCAAACCTATAAATTCAGTCAAGCTTACAAGTGAGATGATCGTGCACGGAATTTTATTCTTCCCAATATCTTATGAGTGAGCTCATGTCTTCCGGTTCAATAAATGAACCTGTATGATGCCTTTGAGAGATCGTATTACTCATATGCCCTTGTATGCACACTAGTGTGCTGATGTATAGACCTTGATTAGGTCATCAACCTATTGGTCTGCCAAATGTACATACTCGGACATATAGTAACACATCTATCTCCAGCAAGAGGATGCGTGCATATATCGTGACGGTATACAACATAGGTCTTTGGTTATCTCAATCTCGTTATGTCAACTCTTTGACCTAACTTATATAACACCTCTGATTCTCTATTCCTATGCAGAGGACCTGCATCAAGAGTTCAGTTAGATATCAGCCTCAGAGAAAGGATTGACATCTCCTTCTCTGGCTGGAGATCATCTCTTAATAATCATTTGATTGTGCTCAATGAGTCCTCAATCTAAATCTTTAGATATTCCGAGCACCAACCTCTATGATTTAACAATTGAATCAATAGTTGTATGATCATTAAGATGTCCATGGTACATAACCATAATCGTACTAAGGGGCCTATTATGAAAATTAATTATTCTTCATTTCAGATCAGGGGATGATATTTGCAATAACATTTATTGCATAATGGCTCGTCGTGGGCTCACATGTCCAACAATGGAACCTAGAAGTGTGGAGAAGGTGTAGGTCCAGTGGGTTCATATCCCATGATAGGATATGAAAGGGGGCAGGGAGTTTAGAATTATGGAGGAAGGGAGATGGGGATCAGGGCCTCTAGCGAGGATTCTGGTCCCTCGGTGAAGGTCATTACCGGCTCAGATTGGGCTAATGTGATCTTTACAATGTCAATAAATCCTAAGAAAATAATACAAAAGCAAAACTAATCTTACATGAATCATTGAAGAGTTACCAACAAGTCAATAGTGGCCTGGGATGAGCTTTAAGAGAGCTTGGGTCAATGCTTAGCAAGGTCAGCCTCACCTTGAAGTTCGAGTAGCCGCTACAGAGGCATTGTAGCATGGTCGGTTGGTCATGGGTCAACACCTATACGATGGGCCATTGTCACACATCAACTCCTCACTCCTTTGTCATAAGAGTAGGAGGATGGTTGGTCCACCATGCGTGAAATGGTGTACAAGGGTGATAGTTGGACGGAAATAGTTTTTATGTCGTGGAGACGGTGGTTCTAGATGGTTGTTTCAGCTGCCCACCAACATCGGAGTTGAGGTTGAGCAAGGGCACGAAGAGGTTGGCAAAGGAGAGGGTCGAACAATCTTCAAGATAGCACCAGAGTCGTGGCTTGAGGCCACATAGACAAATGAGTAAGAAATGGAGGAAACCATCATCGGTGAGGGATTATGTCGCTTGAGGCCAACCACTGTAGGTTGACGATAAGCAGGAGCCATTCGAACATGCGATCCAACGACCCTAATAAGGGAACAAGCAAAGAGGCATGGGTCGCTTGATTGTT
The DNA here is from genome assembly GCA_037367405.1 of Ottelia alismoides. Classification (NCBI taxonomy): domain Eukaryota; kingdom Viridiplantae; phylum Streptophyta; class Magnoliopsida; order Alismatales; family Hydrocharitaceae; genus Ottelia; species Ottelia alismoides. The sequence continues at coordinate 78,393 of JAZKJV010011214.1, forward strand.
TGATCAAGCGGCTCTGATATAAGCATGAATGGATGAATCAGAGCCGTCCGATCAAACGATCAGATGGCCCAAAATGTAGGCGGGATGTTGTGAAGTGCCTGGTCACGTGGCAGGTTCTTGTTGAGCCACTTGGCCCAATGAGAATAAAGAGAAATGAAATAAACTTATAAAATCAAAACAAAATAACAAATGAATTTAATTAAAAAGTGTTCAACATGAAAGTTATAGATCTTTTCAATCTTCATGTAGAACTCAAAGTGAAATTACATCATATATGCATAGTATTTTTTCGGCAAATAGTTTTTAAGGTATAAAAATACTTTCTTTATTTCTTTTGTTATTTTTTTTGTAATTCTTACATGAAGAATAATATAAAATATATTATATATAATATTATATTATTTTTTATGGGTTTAATAAGGAGAAACACATAAAATAAATGAACAACAATAGATATTTATGTATAACACATAGTTGATTATTAAGGTGCAATAATTAGGGTTAGTTATTTACAGAGTGTCAATTATTAATTACAGTTAATTATTGGTTAATTGCAATTCGAAAACTCAAAATAGGGGGATAAAATTTGAAAATTGTGATGATGAATCTAAGATTCATCACCCTCCATACTTAAGCTTTGCTCATCCTCGAGCAAATAAAAAATGAATAAGTTAGTTGAATCACTGACTATGATGTGAATATAAAAGACTTGATTCATTCAGGACACGAGTTTTATGTGACTCAAAAAATTTAAGTTCAACCAAGTTTTAGTTAGAAGGAACTCAACTTTCCTAATTATCAAACTCTCTATTTGTACATATATAATAAGTGACATGTCAATTAGTGTTGACAGCATTTACAAGTGTAGAGTCGAAACATCACCCGAAGTTCCAGTCCAAGAGAATCTCCTAAGGATCCAACCATCAACACTGGGGAATAAATGTATTCTTACATTCTATCAACCGTCTCTTTACTTGTCAGTCTTTAAAATGTAGATGGAAGGTTGGTTTATAGAAGGAATAGGATCGTGTTTTTTCTTCTTTTCCTCTCAATGGAACAAGGATCCTCTTGAGTACCTTATTAACACTGCACATGTACATTTTTGGTGTTGATCAGTGTGTCCGTCAAGAGAATGTTGAGTTGTCTGTTCTTGTTTTCTGGGAGTACACTGGGGTATGTCTTTTTTAGTACTATACAATGCAAAGTCCTTTTATGGTGCAAGCTCAACTCATAAAAACCTAATATTTTGGTCCAGTGGACACTTTGAAAAGTTTGGGTGCATTCACCACTAGTGGAATCTCTTTGTATTTGTCTTTGTAGTGAATGGGCTTTTCAATAATTGCTTTCTTTTTCTTTTCTTTTTGGCAAGCTCCACTGCTTTTACCAAGGTTGGCGCACACTGATCAGTTGTTTATTAATTTAACCACACCCTGGCACTTAGGTCAGATTCAAGAGATAGCACAAGAACTGTTCTCATATTGGTTAGGTTGCTGACACTCAGGTTTCATGAGGTATTCATTGATTTTATCCCATCCTCGAGTATCTTAAACTCAGGTCCAAACTCAATTCCCTCATCCCAGTTCCTCAAATGGAACCTCAACCCATCACATCATATATGCATTCATGCATGTGAGGTGCTTGTCGTATTCTTAAGGTAGAGATTAAACATGCAAATATAGCATGTATATCTTTCAAACTAGAAAAGTGTAAATATTTAAGTTATATACCCTAATGACCAAAGTTTGTAAACTCTGAATGAAAGGTCCTCATAAACTGAGCGTTCTGAACATCACAAACCTTGTGTGAATATGCAAGTGTTAGGGATAGAATCAACTTATTAGTCGGTGTTTCTACTATTTTTTATTTTTCATTTTTTTCCATTTTTAAAAGCTAGATGTATTTACATAATAATTTATTAGTTTCATTTACACCCTCATTAAAACATTTGAAAACATTTTACAAACCATGTCACGTTAATATATATTTTCGAAATATTATACAATGATTTTCCAAAACAAGTCAAATCCTCATTTTTACAAACCAATGTAAAATATTTTTCAAAACAATGTTGCATAGATATAAAATTTTCAAATCTTCACATACGATTTTTACCAAATCCGCTCAAGAGATACTTTACCCTTAGCCTAAAATCCATTGAAAAATATTAAAAATATGAGCTATGTCTAAAGTATATATGTAATATTTACATACACCCCTTATACTTAGCTTGTGATATGTCCGCATAGAAATAAGTGATATGAAGCTATAGCTCGAACTAAATATAAAGGAGTATATGGAAATTGACTCGGGTTTTCATCTAGACTTAGGTTATAAATAACCTAAGTATAAGCAGAAGACAAATGAGAGGGTTTTGAAATGAATAATAGAATGAATTAGAAGAAGAATGGGGACTTGGGTCTCCACTATACTTAGTCTGAGAATAGCCTAAGTAAAGAGATGTGGAATGAAGAAAAATGGACCCAAGATGAACAATTAGTATCAGGACTTGGTTCCCAGTATACTTAGGCTTAAGAGTAGCCTAAATATAAGAATATGGAGCAAAGGATGAGGGAACCAAAACAAGTGAAATTAAATCTATTAGGGGAATGGATCTACAAAGATGAAATGGAGTCTTAAAGTTTTAAGGGAAGTGTCTAGGAAGGGTCAAATCAAAGCTCAAATAAACCAAACACGAAGCAAACACATGATTTCACCAACTCACACGTGAAGACTAGAACATATCGATCATATTATCTTTTTAATGTTATTGGTGATCATTCAATATAGAGTCTATTATGCACATGTGTATGGGATTTGGGAACTATCCTGGGGATGCATCCTCACCATCACAAATCTGAATAATATACCTATGAACAATGTGGGGTTTACTCTCCCATAATACGAGATTGATATTAACTCCATTTTATTTTAAGTCAACTTGCATAATTCAGTCCCAATTTTAAGCTTAGGTTGGTAATGAGATTTAATGTAAGCAAGCAAGAAATCAATGTCTACAGACCAGTACCAATTCTTTTAAATTCTTAAGTTATAAATCACAATAGGGAATCGAGAAAAAGCTGATGCAAGAGAGAAACATGATGCATGCTTGAGAAATAAATACTCACAGTGCATCCATCTTTCTTCATGCAAATGAAAGAGTGAATAAATTGAATCAATCTTAAATGCATGCAAGTTGAAAAATTCTACACTGAAATATGCTTCTATTAGCGGGAAAGGTTGAGTTAAATTTGGCTAAGTAAAGCGATGTTTATGTGTGTCTCATGAACCTTATGAGGCGGTGTGAATCTCATAAGATGGGTTAGTATGTCCTAAACTATGACTAAGCACAAATAAATATGACCTAAAAGATGACCTAAGAGACATGTGCCTAATCCTAGTTTTGGGCACTCAAGTTGAGCCCCATCCGGGTTGAGGGTGAAACAGGCTCACCACACCACAAGTTAATCAGTCCAAGTTAATGTTATAACCGCGATTTCTCAAACGAGAACCACTATAGAGATAAATATATAAAACACAAATGCATAAGAACAAACACAACAAACGCTAATAGCTAATCATCTCCATGAATCTTCAAAGTCACTTTTACGGCTCCTCACAAGTGGAGCTCCCGACTCCTCGCCTCTCTATTTCTCAAGCATCCTCGGTCATCGTGGACTCTCTCTCTATAAGACAAACATAAATAACTAGATATTGAATCAAAGAGATAATTAACATAAACCATGACATAGACATAACATCACTCAATAAAATAATGCAAAGTTAATCACGAAATAAAAATTGTCCTAAATAACCAATTATTTACTTAATTCCATAATAAAATGTAATTAATTACATAAAGGAAGTTGTGTCCTCAGCAACTGTGCCATATGATTAGATGTTTAGTAGCTATTCTAATATATGTTCATTGTAATGCGGTCACTAAAATATCTATCAGAATCAAGCAGAATCTCCACGAAGAGTAGCTCGGCTAAAATATCATAGGAAAGTCTAGGATCGAACTTAGGGACATGAGCTCTCCATGCAACTAATTAATTTCCAATATATATGTTACGCATTAATTACTTTATTTAGGTTACGACAAGACAATGCATAAACTTGAACATATGCAACAAAATGTATTTTTTGTTTGATTTCATGCATGTCAGATAAATGAACATAATGCACAAAATGATCAAGATACAATTCTCACATATGATTACATGAATATGCTTCTGATATTATAAAATAATCTCAAGTAAGATGTCCAATTAATTTCAATATCCAATATATGCAATGGAATGAAGATAAGTTAATAACATGGAACTTTGTAAAGAGACTTCAAGCAATCAAATCTCTAATTAATCATGTTCTAAGCATCAAATCAGAGTTATGCCATTGTGTATAGATTTGAATAAGCTTCAAAATAAAACTGATTTCACATTAATTAGTGGCACTGGAGTCGTGGCTTGAGGCCACGTGGATAGACGAGTAAAATATGGATGAAACCACCACTGGCGAGGGGTTGCACAGCTTAAGGCCAACCACTGTATGTTGAAGACATACCCGATAAGGGCACGAGCGGAGATGCGGGGGCCGCCTTATTGGTTGATCAAGCGGCTCTGATATGAGCGGGGATGGATGAATCAGAGACGTCTGATATACTATCATATGGCCCAAAATGGAAGCGGGATGGTGTGAAGTGATGGGTCACGTGGTGGGCTCTGGTTATGGTCTAATGAGAATAAAGAGAAATCAAATAAACTTTTACAATCAAAATAAAATAATAAATGAATTCAAATCAAAAAGTATTCAAGATGAAAGTTGTAGATCTTTTTGAGATCTACAATCTTCATGCACAAGTCAAAGTGAAATTACATCATATATACATATATTTTTTTGGCAAGTATTTTTAAGGTATAAAAATACTTATTTTATTTCTTTTGTTATTTTTTTTATATTTATTATATGAAGAATAATATATAATATATTATATACAATATTATACTATTTTTATGAAATTTTTTATAAGAGAAAATACATAAAAATAAATAAACAAAAATAGATATATGTGTATAACACATAGCTACTTATTAAAACACGGTAATTGGGGTTAATTATTTACATAGTGTCAATTATTAATTAGAGTTAATTATTGGTTAATTGTAATTAGAAAACTCAAGATGGAGGGATAAAATTCGTGAATAATGATGATGAATTCGAGATTCATCAGTTTAGACTTGAGGTTTCGGTTGCTCCAAAAAGATCTAGGTGAAGTGATTTTTAAGGTTAATGGGTGGTCACAATATTTTTAGATTTAGAGCTATAATTAGTTAACACGTCTAAAGAATATATTTGACATAAATTGTGTTGGCTAAAACTTTTGTTTACATGTCCTCCAACTAACTTTCCTTTTACATGTTTGTTTATATATTTTATGTTAAGGTGGTTTAATCTTTTAAATCATAAGGTAACTTTGTTATCTCCTGCAATTAAACAATTATAAGTAACATTTTTTGATATATTAATAACATAGATATTCTAAATCTCCTTCGTTCATAAATAACTTCATTACTATCTTTTCTTAATATCATAAAAGAATTATTTGTGAACAACATATTATATCTCTTATAACAAATTTGATTAACACTCAAAATATTATGCTTTAAATGTTTAACTAATAAAACTTTTCTAAAATAAATGTGTACCGCCAATTGTACAAGTAGTTATTATGATACCTATGTGGTTGATTCCCAAAGTCACACACCCTTCTTTGTTGTATATGATATCTATGAAAATGTATTAGTCTCTTGTCATATATTTTGAGCACCCATTGTCCATTATATATCTTCCCTCTCTTTAGGTGACCTACATAATATTTTTCATTTTGAGTAGAATCCTTTTGGAAGTTAGGTACTATGATTGTTATTTCATTTTGTGAAATGTGAAAGTTCTACTTCATATAGTCCTCATGCTTATTATTAAAGTACCTTTACAGTGTAGTTTTGGATGTCCATTTTTTCGATTAACTTATGAGTGCAATATTTAATGGACTGAAATTGTGAATAATATATTCCATGCTTATTTGTTTAGGTATTTGAGAGGCTAAAAGTTTATCAAGAATTTCTTTTCCTTTGTAAAAATTGAGATATCTTTTAGTAATATTTCAAAATCAAATTTTAGTGAAGAAATATTTTGTTCTAAATTTTTAATTTTATCTTTCACTTTTTTTTCTTTTCCTTCTAATAGGAGTTGTTTTTCAGCAGTAAGTTCTATACTTTTGTTTATAATACATTTTTATTTTTTTAAATTATTTTATTATCATTTTTTGGTTTTTATATTCTTTATAAAGATCAATAAAAGTATATGATAATTCACTAAAAGAATAATTTACCTCTTCCTCCAACGTCGTGAGTTCTAAACATACCGCCTCCTCGTCTTGAGCTTCATCTACAGTTTCACTTTCACTTGAGTCGGTATCATCCCTGGTTTCCTACAATGCCTTATTTCTTTTATCCTTATTGAAAGTTTTTTATTCTTCTTTTCTTCATTCTTTTTTATCAGACGGCAATCTTTTCTAATACAACATTTCTTCTTTAATAACAAATAAGTTGTTCAAGATTAGAAATATTTTTCTTTTTTGTGTAATCTTTTTTTTCTTTAAGTGTCTCTCACTTCCAGATGTTTCTTTGTTTTTAGATTCAACCTTATATGTTAATTATTTCTTTTATCATCTATTTTGTTGTTCTTCTTATGATTTATTTTAGTTTCATAAGCCATTAGGTTTTCAATAAGATCATCCAATTGTAAATCTTTGATATTATTTTCTTCTTTAATGGTTGTTATTTTAGACTCATGATTTTGAGTTAGAGATCTAAGTATTTTACCTTATAATTCTCCAATTACAAAATTCTTTCCTACGACTTTTAGATTATTAACTATATTCGTAAATCTAGTATACATGTATTTTTAAAGTTTCATTTTTTTCATTTGAAAAAAATTGAATTCTTGAGTAACGAATTTTTTTTTGCTTTTTTTTAGTTTAGATGTTCTTTCATGAGTAGTCTTAAGGGTAGTCCAGATGTCATATGCAGATTTACATTGTAAAATCCTATAGAACTTTCAAGACTAAGTGCACAACATAGTGCATTCATAGAAATTTCATTTTTTTTGTTCATCGGAAAGAGTATCATTCTCAAATTTTACAGGTATAATGAAAGTATTGTCAATAGTTTCCCATGTAGGTTTAGTGATAGAGTATCCACAAAACTAAATGTGGATACTCTTAAAGTATTATTGTGGCTCTGATCAAAGATGAAAATTCTATTATTGTGGCATATATGTTGCACATGCACATATTGTGGATTGCTCTCAATTGCAGTGGTAATGTTATGTAGATCCACGACAGTTGTGTGCATGCTAATGAAGACACTCGATCTTGTGCTCCATACGATGATGGATCTATATACATAACATGCTGAGGAGAGAATGATGAGTGTGTCCAGCCGAATAAAATAAAGATTATGTTGTAAAATGTGAAACACGAGTTGTAAATTTCTTGCTGCAACTTGTAAAAAATCACCATGAAGTTGTAAAATATGACCTTGCAATTATAAAAACAAATCACATAAGAAAACACAAAGTTGTGAAATTTTACTTAAGATGGCAAAAAATAAACACAATGTTGTAAAGGTAAAAAGGAATCATAATAAAAATTTTATGAAGTTATAGAAACAAAATTGAAAAACAAGAAGAAATGAACATAAAATAACCATGAATGTTGTAAAATATAATATAAGAATCATAAATATTTCCGTATACATTTAAGATGCTTTAGACTAACTTATTTCCAAATTGGTAAACAAGGGAACAAATAAAAACGTCGCATTTGTAAAATCATGGAGTGGTTTTCGGGTAATAAATAATGATAATAGTGTGTGCGTACATGTGTTTGTTTGTGCATGCATGCGGGTATAGGTGTTTGGGGATGTGGGTTGGTTTGGGGTGTAAGGTCGCCGGTAAGTTGTAGGTGTATGTGCGTGTGTGCATATGTGTGCATGTGTATGCATGTGCGTGACCATTCTTTTGTCATCATTATTTACTACACTCAAAATTAGCCCATGTTTTCACAAAACAACAAATTTATTTGAGCATTATGATCTTTATATTTGTTTTCATATTTAGATATCTGCAAATAAGTAGAATTAAATCATGCTTTTTAAGAAGATCTTGAATATGTATGGTAATATTAGATGTAGCTATGAGCTTATACTGCTCATATATAACTCAATATTTACTTTAGTCAATACTTATGCCAAATTAACATTTTAAAGAATTACTGCATAGAAAAATATCAATTAGGATTAAAAACTTTCACACATAACAACTAGTTTGCAAAATATGCGTTTATATTTGTAAAATAATTATGTCTGTAAAAATATTATAATAAATTGTAAAAAATTTCAACCAAATTTCATCTTGTTTTTACATGAAAAGCTTCCCTACAAAGATTGTGATTATGATGACGGAAAATTGTAGCGACTGACAAAATTATCACCACATACATTTTAAAGGGAAAATTACAAAACAATCTTGAAATTATACAAAAGATTGCACGTAATAGAGGTGTACGAGAAAATTTCCTTGAATGGTATAACAAAATGTAATGTCCCACGCACGCCCAAACATATCACGAGTACCTCACGTGATGGATAAATAATAATGTTGCCCCCAAATAGTTGGAATTAGCGTGTGTGCATCCCATGCCTTTATTTTTTATATTAAATGTTGTCCATTGTAACGGCCCCTACAAATATTACAAAAAAAAATTAATTCAATTACTAAAGGAGGAGAGAGAGGGAGTCGGTTATACTATTACCAATTCTACCTCAACCATCTCATACGTGGATCCTATTTTAGGATTTGTTGGGCAGCTCTCCACGTACAAGAGAGTGGGGATTACGGGAGAGAACTCCCTACGCGCACAAAGGGGCGAGAGAAGAGAGATACAACCATAGCACCTTTTTTTTTCCTTGGCCGAGATAATCTGCATCCCTTATCGTCGGGCTGGGACGTCGTCTACGGCTGGTCGAAATCTAAGGAGTAGAATCACTGTGTCGGCTCGATCCTTGGAGTAACGAATCCTCGCGATACTGTATGCGTTCTTTGTGCATCGTTCTCAGTTTTTGATTCTATTGTGATTCGGCATGTATTTTTCGTATTGATCGAAGCTTACAGTTTTTCCTCCCTTAACTACTCAGATCCAACCCGAAATACCCTACATGTTATACCTACGATTGTCAATCCATGTGATATCTGTCCATAGATGGTGTAGATCATTCGTCTTGTGGTCCAAGAAAAACCTGGACGTTTACATTGACAGTCGTTGATCACCTAAGCGCTCTAATGGCATATCCAATCATATGCCAATGATGTTATTACTCTTGTGGATATATCAGTTACCTTCCTTTATGTATTCTACCTCCATGATCTTGAGATCTTAAGTATTCCAGTGACAGTTTGCAATAAGGAATTAGTCTCACCAGTATACAAAATGTTTGATTCTTTTTATTACCGTTATGTTCCTCACCCAATGCCTCATGTTACAGAGTACCATATATGCTTATCGTCTATTGTATCCGGTTTTGCTAAGAGTTGATTAACGAAATTATGAAATGTTATGGCTAATTGTGTAATCTATTGTCCGTGGAGTTAGGTCTGCTCTGTTTGATTATATATTTTCATGTTACTTGTAAGGTTATTATAATGTAAGCAATTAACAGTGTGAAATCTTACATCACTAATCATTTGACTTTAACATTGGTGCCTTCCATTGATGGATCTAATTACTTCATACCATGCGGATATATGCTTGTCGAATTTCAGCCTTAATTCCATGTACCTTTCTCTCTCTTGTTTCTTGAAGGGCAATCTCTCTAAATCATATGAATCCTAAATGCATCATTCTAACACTGTCATGTTGGCCACTACTTCTTATGATGACAACTAAATAGGATGGGGCACATTGAAATGTGAATATCACCCAACTAATGTGAATATCCGTGAGTTAACACCAACATCCCTGTATTCATTGAGTTTAGAACACATGTACCTTCATAACATTTTCAAACAGTAAAACCATCAAGAGTTTCAAGAGTTATACATGTGTGTGTATTTATATCGTCTCATCTGGATTCAACTAGATAGAGTATCAATAATAGCGAATAATGGCACGATAACGGTAAGCGGAGCTAAGTGCTACACCGCATGGTGGGAGCCACCTCTAGAGTCCGATTACCGGGTCCGAAACGGACATAAAAGGGCCTAAAGGGCAACACCTTCCGGGGGTGTCAGGTTCAGTGGAACCTAGTGGAAAGTCCACCTATTGACTCAGCGCTGATGTCATCACGATGTGTTTAATGTATGATTGAATGTGCAAGTGAAAACCGCTAGTGCCAGCGGAGGGTATTAATAAACCAATTTAACGATAAGATTGAGTTTTAAGGGTATAGGTGCAACAATAGAGCACCGTTATTGAGAATGTATGAAACCCTCATAAGTATGTGAATATAACTATATCGCCATGCTTCTATTCCAATTTATCAAGCCATTCTCATTTTTGATTCTTCTTAAAGCATGCTAAGCTGTTTGGCTTACGAGCATTTTGTCGCTCCTGTGGTTTTGCCCTGCCGCAGGTTCCTCGGAGGAGTAGAGCTTTGCAGCTGTTGATTGGCTAGTGGAGGATTTGGCTTCTCATTTGGTAGAGTTAGTTTTCCTTTTGTTGTCTTTCGTAGATGTACCCAAGGAACATTATGAGTTGATCTCCTCTAATTATTTTTCGTTGTCAATGACGTCTTTTGGAGGATGTAACTTGATCCTTGATTATGTCAAGCTATTGAGTGATGTTATCCATTTATTTGAAGTATCTCGGTGATATAATATTTTTTTCCTTATCTTTTCGATCATTTAAATTACTTGTGGATTGATATGCATGAGTAACCCTCGGATCCGACGTGGCATGTCGTTTATTCATGCTTCCGCTGGTCACGTGGATCCGGGACGTTACAAGTGGTATCAGAGCCGAACGCCCTCTGATAGTGGAAAGGGCTACCCGAGAGGTGGAGCCGCCCCTACAAAGAGGTTGGAGGAAATGGCTACCCGGAGCGTGAAGCCGCCAATGTCACTGGGAATAAGTGATGTGCCATGTCGCAACGAGGACGTTGCGAATATAAGTAGGGGAGGTTGTAAAATCCCAACAAAGTCCCACACCGTGGAAACATGTAGTTTCCGGGTGGGATAAAAAGTGCGGAGGTTACTACCTGATAACCCGGCTTGAGCATTTTGGGGGTGGTTAATCGGGTCCGTATGGGCCCGATCCCAAGAGGTTGTCAGGGCCAGTAATGCTCCGCTAACGGACCGGGGACCTAAGACCGGGACGTTACAAATGGTATCAGAGCCGAAATTCTCTTGGGTACAATTAGGATTTCCTATTTTGTCGATGTGCTCATACATCGATATCTTAATCTCGATCATCTCTCTTGATTTTAGATGGCTTCTGGACGTGAGCTCGTGCCTGGTAAAGGAGGCCTTGAGGACCCCCAACAGCAACAGCTACATCTTATGTCTGAGATGGGGCAGTGGCTTCGCGAAGAGCGAGAACGTGCTCGAGCGGAAAGAGAAGCAGCACGCGAAGAAAGAGAACAAGTTCGCAAGCTTTATGATAATGCGAAGGTGGAGAGTCTTACCTTACGGAAGTTTTTGCAACATGACCCACCCATATACAATGGAGAACATGAACCAGAGAAAGCTGAACATTGGCTCAAGGAGATCGAGTTGGCGTTTAGTGCCTTGGATTGTCCCGAGGAGAAGAAGGTCACCTTTGCTATGTTCAGGCTGCGAGATCAGGCAAAGGATTGGTGGAAGACCTGCAGAGGTGTGCATTTCAAGGAAGATCAAGATGCGACATGGGAAGATTTTGTGAAGCATTTCAAGGATCACTTTATTCCTATGCGTGCAAGGATCAAGAAGAGGCAGGAATTCATTGACCTGCAGCAGAATGAACTGGGCATTGAGGCATACACTGCTCAATTTTATCATCTCGAGAAGTACGGCAAAGGGATTTGCGAGACTGAATTGGAGAGAGCGAAGAAGTACGTGATGGGATTGAGGATTGGCTTGCGAGCTAAAGTCTTAGGGAGCATGCCTAAGACACTTGCTGATGCAGTGGATGCTGCGGTAGCTATTGACGGAGAGCATCAGTTGACCCAAACTCAACTGAAAAGACATGACAAGGGGAGTGGAAGCCTCGGTGTTTGTCATGATACTTTTAAAAGCCCTAATAAGAAGATGAAGGTCAGTTACCATGGCAAGGAAGAAGCTAGATTCAGGCATGTTGATAGACCGGGAGTTCCTGTCTGCCCTCATTGCACGAGAAGCCATCGGGGTGAATGCTACAAGATAACGGGAGCTTGTTTGAAATGTGGGCAGAAGGGTCACTTCATCCGTGATTGCCCGAAGATGAAGCAGGCAGATGATAGGCAGAGGAATGTGGATCCGAAGAAGAAGATCATGGGACGAGTGTACTCCATCACAGCCGAGCAATCAGAAGATCCTAGTCAGGTGGTAGAAGGTACACTTCTCGTCTTTGGTTTCATGGCTAGAGTGCTTTATGATCCAGGAGCTTCTCATTCATTTATATCAAGTAGATTTGCTAGATTGCTTGATTTACAACCTGCTGAGATGACATTTATGTTATCTGTTTCTTCACCTATTGGGGAAATTGGTACTTGTGGGTCCTTCTTGTACGAGGTGCCAATCGAGATTGGGAATAAACAATTAGTGGCAAATCTAGTCCTCCTAGAAATGACAGATTATGATGTCATTTTAGGAATGGATTGGCTCTATGAGAACTATGCACATGTTCTTTGTAGAGAAAAGAAAGTCTTACTATGTAGGCCAGGGGAATCTGAATTCCATATCAAGGGTTTTAAGAGACCCATCAAGCAGATGTTTGTCTCCTTATTGAAGGCAAACCGGATGTTGTCAAAAGGCTACAAGGCGTTTCTTGCCAGTGTGGTGAAAACAGAGGCTCAACATGTTCCTATTGAGGATGTGCCCATTGTTCAGGAGTATGTCGATGTTTTCCCTGAAGACCTTCCTGGTTTACCTCCTCATAGAGAGATTGACTTCACTATTGAAGTCATGCCGGGATCCTCTCCCATCTCTAAGCCACCTTATCGCATGGCTCCGGCAGAGTTGGCAGAGCTTAAAAAGCAGCTGGAAGAACTTCTTGATAAAGGCTTTATTCAGCCTAGTGTCTCTCCATGGGGTGATCCTGTACTCTTTGTCAAGAAGAAGGATGGGACGCTTAGACTATGCATTGATTATCGAGCTCTAAATCAGATCACAGTCAAGAACAAGTATCCCTTACCTCGAATAGATGATCTATTCGATCAATTGCGGAAGGCTGCTATATTTTCAAAAATTGATTTAAGATCGGGTTATCACCAGCTGAGGGTCAAGGCAGAGGATGCTCCGAAGATTGCTTTTAGATCAAGGTATGGACATTACGAGTTTCGAGTAATGCCATTCGGATTAACCAATGCTATAGCAGCATTCATGGACCTCATGAACAGGGTGTTCCGTGATTTCCTTGATAATTTTGTCATTGTTTTCGTCGATGACATTCTTATCTATTCAGAAGATAAGAAGCAACATGAGGAACACTTGAGGACAGTCTTAGAGACTCTGAGACATCACCGTCTCTATGCTAAATTCTCAAAATGTGAGTTTTGGCTGGATAAGGTGACATTTCTTGGTCACGTCATATCGAAGGATGGAATATCTGTTGATCCATCAAAGGTCGAGGCAGTTCTGAACTGGAACCAACCAAAGACAGTTACATAAGTTCGTAGCTTTTTGGGCTTGGCTGGTTATTACCGACGTTTCATTCAAGATTTCTCAAAGATAGTTTTACCTCTCACGAAATTGATGAGGAAAGAAACTAAGTTCATCTGGAGTATGCAATGTGAAGAGAGCTTCCAAAAGTTGAAGGGGATGTTGACTTCAGCGCCGATTTTGACACTTCCTTCTGGTACTGGAGGTTTCACAGTGCATACTGATGCTTCAGGGTCAGGACTTGGTGCTGTTCTGATGCAACATGATAAGGTCGTGGCCTATGCATCGCGGCAATTGAAAATTCATGAGAGAAATTATCCTACTCATGATCTTGAGCTAGCCGCAGTTGTCTTTGCCTTAAAGTTGTGGAGGCATTATCTGTATGGAGAGAAATTTCAGGTGCTTACTGACCATAAGAGCCTCAAATATCTTTTCTCTCAAAAGGACTTGAATATGAGACAGCGAAGATGGCTGGAACTATTAAAAGACTATGATTTTTCCTTGGACTATCATCCGGGAAAAATTAATGCAGTGGCAGATGCGCTCAGCAGGAAATGGGAAGCTAAATTTTCTTGCATGAGATTGCAGTGGAAGCTGGTCGAAGATTTTGTCCAGTGGAAGCCTTTTGTAGATGGGAACCATGCTATTTTTGTTGCTGGATTGCAAATCCGCTCCACGTTGATTGAGAAAGTGTTGTTAGCACAAAAAGTTGATCCGGAATTAGCACAAATGGTTGAAGCATCGAAGAAGCCTTCTAGCGAGTTATCGGTTGCAGTCGATGGTGGATTGAGATTTAGGAATCGATTATGGGTTCCTAATGATCAAGAGATTAAAAAGGAGATCTTGGAAGAAGCACATAGTTCCATGTACTCTATCCATCCTGGGAGTACAAAAATGTACAAGGATTTGCAAAGGAATTTCTGGTGGAAAAATATGAAACGAGAAATTGCCGAGTTCGTCTCAAAATGTCTTGTTTGTCAGAGGGTAAAGATTGAGCATCAGAGGCCATCTGGAGGATTGCAACCGTTGGACCTGCCAGAGTGGAAATGGGAGCATATTACTATGGATCTTGTGGTGGGGTTGCCTCCTACAAAGGGTGCCAAATATGATTCCATTTGGGTGATTGTGGATCGGTTGACTAAATCGGCACACTTTTTACCTATACGGTGTGGTCAGTCTACAGAGAGTCTGGCAAAGTTATATGTCCATGAGATAGTGAAGTTGCATGGTGTACCAGTGTCTATTGTCTCCGATCGGGATGCACGTTTCACATCCAGATTCTGGAAGAGCTTGAATGATGCTTTGGGAACGAATCTGAAATTCAGCACATCCTTTCATCCGCAGACTGATGGGCAGTCAGAAAGAACCATTCAGACATTGGAAGATATGCTTAGATCCTGTGCTTTGGACTTTGCTGGAAACTGGGATTTTCACCTTCCACTTGTTGAATTTGCTTACAATAACAGTTTCCATTCTAGCATTGGGATGGCCCCGTACGAAGCTTTATACGGTAGACCATGTCGTTCTCCCTTATGCTGGGATGATGTTGGCGAAAGAAAAATCCTAGGACCAGAGATTATCCTGGATACTACAAAGAAGATCGATATTATCAAGAAGAGATTGCTAGCTGCTCAAAGTAGGCAGAAAAGCTATGCTGATCAGCGGAGGCACGATCTTAAATTTGAAGTGGGCGATCAAGTCTTTATCAGAGTCTCTCCAATGCGTGGAGTCGTTCGTTTTGGTAGAAGGGGAAAGCTGAATCCAAGATATGTTGGCCCTTTTATGATCATCAAGAGAATTGGTGAGGTTGCTTATCAGGTTGACCTCCCACCTCAATTCAAGAATATACATGATGTATTTCATATTTCGATGCTACGGAAGTACATATCTGATCCCTCGCATGTGATCGAGCATGAGATTCCTGAAGTACAAGCAGATCTCTCTTATGTAGAAGAACCGATCAAGATCATAGATCGCAAGGAAAATCAATTGCGCCGTCGGATTATTCCCATGGTTAAGGTCTTATGGAAACACCAGAAGCGTGAGGAGGCTACATGGGAGCTGGAGGAGGAAATGCAAGCCAAATATCCCGAGCTTTTTGGTAAGTTCGTAGACCTATAATTTCGGGACGAAATTCTTTTTTTAGTAGGGTAGATTGTAACGGCCCCTACAAATATTACAAAAAAAAAATTAATTCAATTACTAAAGGAGGAGAGAGAGGGAGTCGGTTATACTATTACCAATTCTACCTCAACCATCTCATACGTGGATCCTATTTTAGGATTTGTTGGGCAGCTCTCCACGTACAAGAGAGTGGGGATTACGGGAGAGAACTCCCTACGCGCACAAAGGGGCGAGAGAAGAGAGATACAACCATAGCACCTTTTTTTTTCCTTGGCCGAGATAATCTGCATCCCTTATCGTCGGGCTGGGACGTCGTCTACGGCTGGTCGAAATCGAAGGAGTAGAATCACTGTGTCGGCTCGATCCTTGGAGTAACGAATCCTCGCGATACTGTATGCGTTCTTTGTGCATCGTTCTCAGTTTTTGATTCTATTGTGATTCGGCATGTATTTTTCGTATTGATCGAAGCTTACAGTTTTTCCTCCCTTAACTACTCAGATCCAACCCGAAATACCCTACATGTTATACCTACGATTGTCAATCCATGTGATATCTGTCCATAGATGGTGTAGATCATTCGTCTTGTGGTCCAAGAAAAACCTGGACGTTTACATTGACAGTCGTTGATCACTTAAGCGCTCTAATGGCGCATCCAATCATATGCCAATGATGTTATTACTCTTGTGGATATATCAGTTACCTTCCTTTATGTATTCTACCTCCATGATCTTGAGATCTTAAGTATTCCAGTGACAGTTTGCAATAAGGAATTAGTCTCACCGGTATACAAAATGTTTGATTCTTTTTATTACCGTTATGTTCCTCACCCAATGCCTCATGTTACAGAGTACCATATATGTTTATCGTCTATTGTATCCGGTTTTGCTAAGAGTTGATTAACGAAATTATGAAATGTTATGGCTAATTGTGTAATCTATTGTCCGTGGAGTTAGGTCTGCTCTGTTTGATTATATATTTTCATGTTACTTGTAAGGTTATTATAATGTAAGCAATTAACAGTGTGAAATCTTACATCACTAATCATTTGACTTTAACATTGGTGCCTTCCATTGATGGATCTAATTACTTCATACCATGCGGATATATGCTTGTCGAATTTCAGCCTTAATTCCATGTACCTTTCTCTCTCTTGTTTCTTGAAGGGCAATCTCTCTAAATCATATGAATCCTAAATGCATCATTCTAACACTGTCATGTTGGCCACTACTTCTTATGATGACAACTAAATAGGATGGGGCACATTGAAATGTGAATATCACCCAACTAATGTGAATATCCGTGAGTTAACACCAACATCCCTGTATTCATTGAGTTTAGAACACATGTACCTTCATAACATTTTCAAACAGTAAAACCATCAAGAGTTTCAAGAGTTATACATGTGTGTGTATTTATATCGTCTCATCTGGATTCAACTAGATAGAGTATCAATAATAGCGAATAATGGCACGATAACGGTAAGCGGAGCTAAGTGCTACACCGCATGGTGGGAGCCACCTCTAGAGTCCGATTACCGGGTCCGAAACGGACATAAAAGGGCCTAAAGGGCAACACCTTCCGGGGGTGTCAGGTTCAGTGGAACCTAGTGGAAAGTCCACCTATTGACTCAGCGCTGATGTCATCACGATGTGTTTAATGTATGATTGAATGTGCAAGTGAAAACCGCTAGTGCCAGCGGAGGGTATT
Source organism: Ottelia alismoides (assembly GCA_037367405.1). NCBI lineage: Eukaryota > Viridiplantae > Streptophyta > Magnoliopsida > Alismatales > Hydrocharitaceae > Ottelia > Ottelia alismoides. The sequence goes on from JAZKJV010011214.1 coordinate 96,117, forward strand.
AATAAACCAATTTAACGATAAGATTGAGTTTTAAGGGTATAGGTGCAACAATAGAGCACCGTTATTGAGAATGTATGAAACCCTCATAAGTATGTGAATATAACTATATCGCCATGCTTCTATTCCAATTTATCAAGCCATTCTCATTTTTGATTCTTCTTAAAGCATGCTAAGCTGTTTGGCTTACGAGCATTTTGTCGCTCCTGTGGTTTTGCCCTGCCGCAGGTTCCTCGGAGGAGTAGAGCTTTGCAGCTGTTGATTGGCTAGTGGAGGATTTGGCTTCTCATTTGGTAGTGTTAGTTTTCCTTTTGTTGTCTTTCGTAGATGTACCCAAGGAACATTATGAGTTGATCTCCTCTAATTATTTTTCGTTGTCAATGACGTCTTTTGGAGGATGTAACTTGATCCTTGATTATGTCAAGCTATTGAGTGATGTTATCCATTTATTTGAAGTATCTCGGTGATATAATATTTTTTTCCTTATCTTTTCGATCATTTAAATTACTTGTGGATTGATATGCATGAGTAACCCTCGGATCTGACGTGGCATGTCGTTTATTCATGCTTCCGCTGGTCACGTGGATCCGGGACGTTACATCCATACCCTAGAAACACACACACACACACACACACATATATATATATATATAAGAAGATAAATGGCTATCACTTGTCCTCTTTCTCTGCTCTCATCACTCCTGGAAAAAGGTTCTTTTGCAACAGATAATGCAATGGTTACAAATAAATGTCGCTAATGATTTTAAAATTGCAACGTTTTTTTATTATGTTGTATTCGGCGAACTGTTGCAACGTTTTGCAACAACATGTTGGATTTACTTAGAGCATTTGCAATGCTTATATAAATCATCATATTCAAAAATAATAAATACAACAATTCTTAGTAAAACGTTGCGTAGCCACCAAAATAATCCCAAAAACTATATCCGCCAAATTCTCCCTCCAACTGAAATCCCAAATACAGTGCCTCCATTCCCTATTCGAAATACCTAAACCCTAAATCCCAATATCTATTCCCCTTTGTTCCCCTAAAAAACCCCATTCCTTTCGTGCGCCGACCTCCTCCGATTTGTCCCTCTCCCGTTTCGGCTCCTCCATCCGATCTCAGGTAACGTCTAACTCCCCTCCATTCTGTAAATCTCATTTTATGTCGTTCTTGCGGATTGACTCCACTCCAATCTTGTTTGTTTTCACAAACTATTAAGGGATGATGATGAGAGGGTCCTGGATATTTTTTTTACTGTTCTTGAGCAAGTTCTCGGAGACATGTTCTTAACTCTTTAGCCTCTTTTTTTTTGCATTTGGTTGGTTATGATGATAACATGTTGAGGATGAGATGAGTTTTTTTTATATCTATGATTGATTTGAATATGATTTTTAAGTTTATGAATGAAAGATTTAAATACAATACCAGTCCAGCATTTATAGTTTGAAGTTTGAAAATTTTCTTTAGAGTTTATAGTTATTATGAATAATATAATGTACTTGTTTGTTCGAATTATAAAGTCTCTCAGCCTATTACGAATGTCATGTAGATTGCTGTAACATATTACTGTATCTCCTTCATGAACTTCAAGTATGCAATAATTTTTTGAGCCAATTCCAATGTCACCGAATATCTGTGTTGTATCCGTATATATCCTCTTTTAGACTTAATGATATGTGTTTGACATTAATATTTCAAAGCATGGTTGTTTGAGGACTTCATTTTAATGTTTAGAATTGTAGACTGGCCACTTAACATAAAGATTCATAGGGATGCCATAAGATATTAATAGTATTTGAGATTTTTTGTACATCTTAAGTTTTATAATATGCAATTATGGAGGAGAATGCTGATAGTTGGAATAGAGAAATTATGAACATGTAGAAGTATATTATTGTTCAGAATGATGTTAAAAGTAGTTAAAATGATTGGTTCCATAGTACGTTTATAAATGATGGCTTCTAATGGACTTCTAGTACATGGTTGGTTTTGCAGTGGTTTACAAGATCAGTAAGTTGTGTTGCTGTCCATCTTGGCAAAAGGATGAGCCCTATGGGGCATTGTCTTCTTTTGAATGCTAGTGGACAAACATTGTATTCTTTTTCCATGCATTTATCTTCATTGTGAGTGGATTGCAGATAATTGAGTCTCTATGTGACCTATTTTTCAACTGCAGATGCAATTTCAATATATTTAGGTTGACCTTATCCTATTTTAAGTCATATCACAATATAGGGGTATTCCAGGTTATCGTATAAGTTAAACTCGCAACCTTAAGAAGCATTTTTATTGCTTGAAGTTGAATTTTTAATCTAAAGGAAAAATATTGGCATTGTACGATATCAACAAATATATAAGAAGGTTGGTTCAATATTCTACTTTGAGTTCATCAATTTGGTTCAATATTCTACTTTGAGTTCATCAATTTCTTTCTTTCTTGAGCATTATATTGATGTTATGAATCGGTGCATACTTTTATAGTGTTAGCAAATGGACAAATCATGGATGCATATGAGACTAAGAAATGTCGAAGAATATGATAGAGGAGTCAAGAAGTTTCTTGAATGGGCATTTCATGAGGATCGATTCACGTACAGATTAGGAATCAATGGAGAGGATATTTTTTGTCCTTGCACAAAGTGTAAGAATACACACTCATACGCACGAGATATTATCTATGAGCATCTGATATTAGAAGGGTTTTGGATGCACTATTATGCATGGAATATGCATGGAGAAGAAGTGGAAGAGTCATCACATCATCATCTCCAAAATGAGCAGATTGTGGATATGTTATGGGAGTCTCAACCTACCCCTATGGTCCCACCTATACAAGATCCATATGAACTTGATGATAACCAATTTTATAAAAACTTAAAAGAGGCAGATGAGCCTATTTTTCAAGGATATAAAGTATCAAGACTTGAATTTCTATTGACGATCTTTGAGATGAAAGTGATGCATCGGTGTACCAAAAAGATGATTGAAGAATTACTTAAGTTTATCGGTAAGATCATTGGGTTTAAATTCTGTGAAAATAGAGGCATGCTGTAATGATTGTATTTTATATAGGAAAGAGAATCAAAATCTTGACAGTTGTCCAGAGTGCAAAGCTTCAAGATATAAGGAAAGATGTAACACAAATGAAAATTCAAAGAAAAGGGCAGAGAAAGTTCTTCGCTATTTTCCACTTGTTCCAAGACTCCAACGTTTGTTTAGATCATCTAAGACCGCAAAGTGGATGTCCTGGCACAGAGAAGGTAGGGTACCTGATCCTGATGGCAAGATTCGTCATCCAGCAGATGCAGAAGAATGGATGAAGTTTGATGAAAAGTTTCCAGATTTTGCATTTGATGCTAGAAATGTTAGACTTGGTCTCTCGAGTGATGGCTTTAATCCCTATACGAACATGAATGTTAGCTACACTATATGGCCAGTTGTGCTTGTTACTTACAACTTGCCACCATGGATGTGTATGAAGTCATCTTTTATGATGCTCTCAATGATAATTCCCGGACCTAAGGGTCCAGGAAATGCAATAGATGTATACATGCAACCATTAGTTGATGAATTAGAGTTGTTATGGTACAAAGGAGTTGAAACATATGATGCACATAAAGATGAGAAGTTTACAATGCGTGCAGCATTGCTATGGACTATCAACGACTTTCCTGCATATGCTAATCTTTCTGGATGGAGTACAAAGGGTAAAACCGCATGTCCTGTATGTATGGAGAAAACATACAGTACTTGGTTGAATGAAAGTGGAAAGCATTGTTATTTAGGTCATCGTCGCTTCCTTCCGTTACAACATAGATGGCATCGTAATCAATATAAAGATAAGTTTGATGGAGTGCAGGTTGGACCAAAACTTGACCTAGTGCATGTAGATGGACTTGAGTTGTGGTGTCAACAACAAGCCATTGGAAATATTCAACTAGGTCGACCATTCAAGCAGAAATTAAGCGGTGGTTGGAGGAAACAAAGTATATTTTTTAAACAGTTGCCTTATTGGAAGCACCTACAAATACGACATAATCTTGATGTCATGCATATAGAGAAAAACGTGATGGAAGACATACTTGGAATTCTTGGTTTGACAGGAAAGGCAAAAGAAACTCTCAAATCTAGAAGGGATTTGCAACAATTAAATATAAGGAAGGACTTACAACCTATTGATTCAGGTAATGGAAGGTTGTGGGGCAATCTACTCATTAACTTTAGACCATCGGCAGAAGATACTATCTTTCCTTTCTAATATCAAGGTACCCGATGGCTATTCCTCCCAACTTTCCAGATGTATCAATATCGTTGAGAAAAAGATCTCTGGCTTTAAGAGTCATGATCATCATGTGTTTATGCAGATTTTCCTACCCTTAGCTATTCGTGGGGCATTGCCCCCTGATGTGGTGGATCCCTTAACAGAAATCAGTCGATACTTTAAAGTTGTATGTTCAAAAGTTCTTGATCCGGCTATATTAACTAGATGGGAAGATGATATTATTGTTACTTTATGTAAGATGGAACAGATTTTTCCTCCTTCCTTTTTTGATGTGATGGTACATCTGGTCATACATTTAGCAAGTGAGGCAAAAATTGCTGGACCAGTACAATATAGGTGGATGTATCCTATAGAGCGGTATCTAAAGAAACTTAAGGATTATGTCATCAACAAGGCTAATCCAGAAGGGTCGATTGTAAAGGGGTATTTATTTGAAGAATGCATTAATTTTTGTTCCATGTATATGAATGGTACAAACAATCATTTTAACTATGCAGAGAGGAATTGTGATGGTGATCCAATTGAAAATAGAGAAGGTCGTTTATCTATCTTTTCTATGAATGGCAGATCTTTTTTGGGTACTATACGGAGAGAATGGTCTGAGAGAGATAGGGATTTAGCTCATTATTATGTGTTGATGCAAATAAATGAAATTGATCACTTTTTTGAAGAATACGATAGATTAACAGTTGGATTCAAAAGCATTTCCCGATTTCTTCATTGGTTTAAGGTAAAAATGGAGGAGCTGAAACACAATTCTGACAAAAGATGGACACCAGAGTTAAGTGTATTAGCACTAACTCCATATTCTCATGTTCATTCACATTTAGGATATATTGTGAATGGATTCCGATTTAGAAAAAACTCCATTGATGTCAACAAAACAAATCAAATGTGTGGAGTAATTGTAAAGTCAACGATTAGCTCAGGCTTGGATGGCTACTATGGTATAATTGTAGATATTGTTGAGATGAGTTTCACACATGATCATCGTGTGGTCTTGTTTCAATGTGAATGGTTCGATGTATTCAATAAAGATGTTGGCTATCGTAAAGATAAGCATGGTTGTGTCAGTCTAAAGAAAAGTGATAGATTGCAAACAGAAGAGCCGTTTGCACTAGCAAGCCAAGTGGAGCAAGTATTCTACGTAGATGACAATGATGCAAGTGGATGGGTAATACCCATACGAACAATGCCTAGAGATTTTTATGATATAACTGACGATGGAAATGTTCCTGATTCTAATGCATACCAGGAAAATATACATCATGGTGATGAGACACTCAATTTGTCAAATGACATGGATATACAAACCATTATATGTGGAAATAATGTGGTTGTGGATGAATAACAAACAATGGTAATTACATGTTTATACTTTTTTTTGAATTTTTATTAAGTGATTTATGACATACATGTTTATGTTCTTTCCTAACAGATGGCTTCATTACGTGTACTTCGCAACCATTCGTCAGAAATTGCACCGGCTACGGATCAATTACAATTGGAGCAGATGGAGTTATCTAATTTACAAATGGCTCCAAGTCGTGAGCGTCGCACTCGTTCTTCACAAACTACACAAACAAATGGTCAGATAAGATCACAACCGGTTGAGCCATCCATTCAACCTCCACAATCTGCAGAACAAGGATCTTCATCTTCCAAGAAGCGTAGAGGACCATCGAGGTGTCGTTATTTGGAGCACTTGTCTCCTGGAGAGACATTACATGTTCGTATTGTTGGTGGAGATGCCGTAGGAGTCAATTCAGCATTATTTCAAAGTTTCTTAGGGAAATTGGCTCTTATGCACATTCCTCTCAAAACTCGGGATTTCAGAAGAGATGTTTCACAAGCTACAAGAGATACCATTTTGAGAGCTTTGGAGGTACATGCTTTTCTTTCCAACATATATTATCCCAAAGTACTAGTCCACAGTTTTTTTATGATCTGAAAATATTTTTATGCAACAATTTTCATCCATATCATCCCCCAGAATAGCCTTCTTATCCATAAATCAACTGAAGCATATACCATGATAAGTAAAAATCTGGTTTGGAAGTAGTTTTTCTATTTTATCCGTTGTCTATCTTAATTGGACAAGTGAAGAGTATAAGGTAGAATAATGATTCTTTTTCAAAGTAACATTATTGATCTTCAAAGTTATTATGCACATATAATGTAATATAAATTATTGTGGTTTATTTTATTTCATTTCAGAAAAAAGCTCGAAAAAATGGAGAAAATCGTGCAATGGGTATTCACCCGACCCATAGAATGGGCAGAAAAAATATCAACCAAAAGACAGACGAATTCGTAAGTATAGTTGTTAAATTATTATATTATACAATTGGTATTTTACATGATATTTGTAATCATTTTATCTTATGCAGATTAAGAAATATTCTCGCGTGCCCACACGTGTGGAAATGTTACGCCTAACGAAGACTCGAGAAGTTAATGGTGAAAGAATATGGGAGTCATTAGAATTACAAAAAGAACATGTGAGTTAACAACGCAGAAGTAGTACCATGTGTTATATATATATCATAATTTATTTATTAATGATATGTAGGATGAAATGGTTAGACTTATGACACCATCAACAAGTGAAAGTGTTGACGGTGAACCTGCAGTACCACTGTCTCCAGATGAAGCATTTGCTATGGTCAAGGGACCCGAGCGTCCTGGTCGTGTACGTTGTGCAGGTCGTGGTGTCACCCCATCAATGTATTTTGGTAGCAAGGGGGGCACGTCCAATCAGGAAGTCATCAAACTCCGCGACACGGTCGAAACTTTGAAGGAAAAGATTTGTTTGATGGAAGAGAAAATGACAAATATGATGGAGATTCATCGTCAGGACATCAAGCGTCTTATATCAGCTGTAGGAAAGGGGAAAGAATCATCTTCACATGAAAGTGGTGGCATTATCGGCAATCATGGTCATGCTAGCAACTCCAAGGACAATGATTACGATGACGATGATGAATACTACTCGGATGATAGCATGGCATTGAGTGATGGTGTGCATTGTTGATTTGAATGCTTTTTGTGTATTTTGTTATGAAACTCTTCAACATACATGCTTGAAACTCTTTTCTTCTTAGATATTTGAAAACTATCATTTTTGCATGAATGTTTATGAAGTTAAAATGGATTTCAGATTTCTATGGTGATTTTGGTTGATTGTGGTGAAATGATAGCATGAGTTGTTATTTGTTAAGGTGACTTTTTTCAATAGGTACCTTTATAATATATAATGAGTGCAGCTACATGAGAAAACTGACATGTAAAACATGTTATATATCACTTTTTTATCATTGTTTATAGCAGCAAATTTGTATTATTTATTTGATATAGTTTGCAACGGTTACAAAGCATTGCATATATATTTTGCATTATTTTTAAAGTGTTGCATTTAACTTTGCAACGGTTACTTAATGTGCATTATATCATGCATGTGAAGAATATATCATCATTTGCATTTACTGTTAAACGTCAATAAATTTGCAACAATTAAAAGAATGTTGCGAAAAATACATAGTGCAACGAGCAGAAAAACGTTGCGAATTTACAAGGTTTTGATAACCATTGCAAAAACGTTCACGTGCAATGATTGCACAAAATCGTTGCATTTGGTCATTTGCAACGGCAACATTTGCAACATTTGCTGCAACGGTCCCAAACCATTGCAAATATAAAAAAACTGTTGCAAATAACATTTTACAACAGTTTTATAACCATTGCTTATAATGTGTTTTCCAGTAGTGCATTAAAACCATAATCTCTCAATCAACTTCTCTCGGTGGCAGAGCTTGGAGGCAGTAACGATGGTGGCGGGCATCGAGGAAGATGCTGAGGTGAAGGACGAGGTGGAGGCAGAGGAAGCTAGCAAGGTAGAGGTAGAGGTGACGATGATCAATAGTCTCATGATTATGGTGATCAGCGATGGGCATGTCACGGCAGCGATAGGTTGTGGACGGATCGAGGCGTAAATGACGGAAGCTGGCAAGGTGGAGGCAGAGGTGACAGTGATCAATGGTCACAGGCTTATGGAGATAGGCGATGGACACTAGGTGGTGGCAAAGGTGAAGAGCAAAGGGCAAGGGTGATGGTGGAGGGCGATGATCCGCACACTGGGGACAAAGGTCAGAGCATGACGTCGTTGGGTGGTAAATGGAATACAAGGATCATGGGTCGTGAGAGGAGAAGGATGGAGAGCAAGGGTGGGGTCGAAGGCTGGTGATCGTTGGAATGATGATGGCTGGAAAAGCACATGAGTTGTGCGTGGTCGTTGGATAAATAGGAGAGTGGATGATGGTAGAGGTGATCTTCAATGGATGTCGATGATGACGGAGAGCTAAGGTAGATTGAATGAAGGGCAAACTATAAGGAATGTGGCTAGGTGGAGCATGATGGCAGTAGGTGATGGAAGAGGTTATAAACAGAAAACAAACATGGAGACGGAGGGCGACGATCCGTTGCTGGAGCATGCACGAAGTGGACCGCTTGTAGAACGTGAAGGTCATGATCAAAGGGTGGAACACGAGAATGCCATGTAAGAAATTTTACACAGCTCATAGATGATAAGTCCATCTAGTAACACAGTTTTGTCTACAGAGAGTTTACACATAACCAAAGCATTGAAATATAGAACATGGTTATATAAGTTGGGATTGAAGCCTCCGAGAATTAATTTCTGTAATATTTTATAATTCTATAAAAGTAGTATTGTAAGATACTAGTGACACGATTCCGTATTTGCCAATTAAATTGCGATGGAAGATTTTTATAAGGTATAAAGAGATAAGCCATATTCGAGCATTTATTTTGAAAGCTAATCGAAAGATTAGCTCAAAGGAAAGTTAATCGGAAGATCAGCTAAAAGATAAAAGCTGCAATAGATAATAAGCAAAGGAAAATAAATTTATTCTAAATGTCGTTGAGTTAAAGGGAGCCAGACATCACATATAGGTTAAGGCAAAGCTTTTGTGCTGGTTTTAGAGGCTGGAGCATGAGCACAGTTGTGTTAGCACTGATATAGTATATCATAGCAAGCCTTTGTCGTCATACAACAAAAGGTTTCCTCGCCACTCAGCCTCTACAATGTATGGAATGAACTTACTAATCTTTTTGTCGTCGAGGCCATCGATGCGAATGCATGCAATATTGAAATATGATCCATGGAATAAATAAATACCACTATAGATGGTTGTAGAAAGTAGACAAATATTGATTTAGTCGATGCATCCTTAAGGGAAAAAATCAGTACCATCGAAAGTGAATTGCATACAAAAATAAATGATTAATTATGAAGTGATATGCACATGCATACCTTAATGAAATATTATAGAAATACGTCTATATATTATCATATATACCGACATATTATGATGATCGTTTGCAAAATAATAAGGTTGTGTTTTCAATTGGTAGCGAAGCTTGAAATCTTATCAATATCGGTTCTAGGAAAAAAATATAAGCAGGTAGTTTGAACTTAATGCCATATATGCTTTTTCAGTGAAAACCAATCGACTTCAATTTGGTTGTTGATTGTCCCATGAGAAGATGGTAGCGAAGGTCGATGTTAGCTTAGTTTCATACTTACGTTGACATCAATAAGTTTAAGTGTTTCCTTTAACTTGCAGTTTTATGCTTGCAAATCATAGAACCCCCCAATCTTGGGCTAGGTTAGATCAATTTTTTGCATTGACAACTTAAGACCTTCCTTAATAAATTGGGAGGTGAAGAGCCTTATATCCTTGGTTAACGGTACCACACACTTATTCCGACCACAATCCAATCTTTAAGTGATCAATAGAGTTAGCCCTTCTTTGTAAATATGAAAAAATTTGATTAAAGTTTAGAGATCTTGTTTTGAACCTTTGAGACATTACGAACTCCCATAAAATGTCTTAGAAGTTACGTCGTCTCAAGAGAGTGATTTGATCTTTGAAGATGTTTAGGTTTCCGATATGTATGCAACATTTAATTAGTTGGGTTGTAGAGCATTGCAACTACAACGCTTGCACTATGTTGACCTTCTTATGAATTTACTACCCACCAGCTGCATATCACTCAGGAGAATTGCAATTTAACAAAAGCTCTCATCATTGACTTGATGAATCAAAGGGTTAAACAAGATAGGGAAAATGGGAGAGTTAAATAAATATAGGGAAAATGGGAGAGCGGAGGAGGAGGGAGAGCCGGAGAGCAGTGGAAACATGTGTCGAAGAGGAGGAGTTGGATCGAGCAAGGCACTCAAACATCATGCTTTACATGCAGATGCCACTTCTAGCATGTCTTCATTTAAAAATGGTGGGTGTTGAAAATCCAGTCAAAAGGGTATCTTAATTACAGGTCCATCAAGTAATGCAGTTTTATCATTTGACAAGATACACCATATTATGTTTGTCTGGAGAGAAAGGCAGCCTTAGATTGGCTCATTCTTTTTGTTTATAACAGTAATATAATTGATGGTGCTCAACTAAATCCGCAACATCCACATGTCAACCTTAGATTGCCTCTATATATCTCAATGGCATACCTCAACTACATCCGCAATATATGCTCTCTCCTCTCTGTGCAACCTTCTTTAGGAAAGTTGCATGCTGAAATCAATTTTTATAGGAAGCATGCTAAAAAATGTTATCTAGACCTTTGGCATAAGGTGTTCTTCTCATGATAAATTTTCAGAGTCAAACTCTTGGAGATTTTCAAGGGCATAATTCTCCTATTTATCTTAATAACAAAATTGATAATTGTGCAACTATATGTGAACAGAAGAATGTGCTATTCTAAGTTATACCATTTAAGGGTTGCCTCTATTTGTTTATAACACTAATATAATTGTTGTTGCATTGTTATTCGAGAAATATTCACCATCGTCTTAGAATATTATTAAGAATCTTGATTTAAAAGTAGGGTTTAAGGACAGAAAGAAACTCCTTTCCTTGAATAATCATCATCATGTAATGATAAGTACATGCTCAGCTTACGACAGATATTTGATGCCATAGGTTAGAGTCCACATTTTGAGATTCTGGAACTCAAGGAGCAATGAATTCATGTTTTACCAAAAAAAGTTTGCATTCCTAATTGATTATGTAGTTTTCAGTTTCAACCGTCTCCAACATCCGATTCTCCGGCATATGAATTTTACGATTCAATAATTATCTTGCTTTGAAGTTGTTATAGTTGTACCTAACTTTTATTTTAATTTGTAATTGAACATTTTATATTCTAAGTTGAGTGGAGTATTTTGTTGCCAAATGCATGTATGCCTAATAAATTCACTTGGATTTTGATTTTTGTTGATGAAGTGCAAGGAATGTGGGTGGTTGGAGCAAAATGGCAAAATTGAGCAGATGACAAACATGCAGACTGAGGGTTGTGATCGAAGGGCTGAGCATGAAAATAGTGGGTAAGAAATACACATTCTATTATGGTTAAGTTTTCCTTAAGATATACTTTTGGTATATAAATAATGTTGAATACTTTTTGAAATACACATTCTATTTGGTGGGAAGATTCTTTAGGAATATTTGTTATTCTCCATACTCTTTATCTTGAACTTATAATCTTCATGTTCATGGAGGTAATAGATTGACGTTAGCCATTGACGAGCCGCAAATCCAACCCATTAATAGTGTAGGATTAACACTCAGGTCGTCATTGTAGTCAGGTTGAATTCGGTCCGTCAAAAACCATCTAATTTAATATGTCAATTGAATCAAATGGTCATATTTATATTTTACTTGGTAAGTAACAAAGATCAAACTCAGGGACACGATCCTCTCTCGTGAATATTAGGGCTTAAATCAATTTAATTAAGTACTGGATAAATGTAGGTCAAAAACACATATGAAAACGAGACCACAATATGCACCATGAAACAAGCATTTTTTTACTTGATTTTTTTAATCATGCAAAGAGATGTGATGACATGCAACACAAAAATATGCTAGAATTACAAGAATATTTGAGCCATTTATTCATAGGTCAAATCAGGGTCAAATAATGGAGTTATTTTCATTTATATAAAAATAAGGCACGAGAAGCACGGAAATGAAGACACTGAGCTAACAAAATAAGACATCAAAACTCATCGTGTCAAATCTGAAATACAAGCATGCCATAAAGAAGACAATGAAAAGAGCTTCAAAACGCCACTGTAATCAACTCAATTGGAGCTAGGATGCTCAAGATATGCACGAGTGAAGACAGGGGCATAAATGCAAGAAAAGATGAAAGATAAATAACAAACAAGTCACTGGAAGGGACTAAAATGCAAATAAAGGAAAGTTCAGGACCTTCCCTGGAAAAAACCCACACGTGCAAGGCTATTTTTGCAATTATTAAAACCCGAGAGGGTATAAATGCAAAATTCCCCTAGTAGCACGTGATCTGCACGTGGTCTGGACATGTCTGCAATTTTAAAGACACCGGTGGACCTCCATGCAATTTACCCAGGGTACACGTGATTTACACGTGCACTCCAGGCTCAGAGGAGGTTCAGGCTTGGTGGAGCTTCGGCTGTTGCTTCGGGCTCGGAATAGGCTCGGTGATGGCTCGGGAGCTCCGAGCCTGAAGGATCGACTAGGAGGTTTGGAGCTGCTTTGGCAAGTCCATGTGGATCGATGTGAACCATCCGATCATGAAGATTGTACGCTCCTGGGGAAGTGACATGGCCCTTTGTAGGTCGTCCGATCTTGCCCATCGGACGAAGCCTGTACTTCGTGTTCTTCATCACCGCTGCCTCCCGCGGTGGAGTAGGCTACGCTCCGGCGACACTCGAATAGCTCCGCCTCCGTGCATCGTCCATCGCTAAAGCTCGGGGAAGATGCCAGAGCTCCTGGATCAAGTCATCGGAGCTCGTATGTCGGCGACGAGGTTGATGAAGTCAGCTCCGATGGAGCTCCGACCATTGAAGGATTTTAAGACATGCATTGTTAATAACACTAGCTGAAGCATTCTAGGGATATGATGGGTGTGGGATGAAGTGGCGTGGTTGGTCGTGATGGGCTGAAGAAGGCAGCAGCCAGCTATCTTCTCCAGCGAGCCCGGAGAAGTTTGGTCGAAGATGATCTGGGGTTATGGAGGAATATTTGGATGGTCGGAGTGAGCGCGTGAATGGGGAAAACATGGTGAAGCTCACGAGATAGTCAATTGAGGATGAACTGGTGCAGACGAGATGAATAAATTGGAAGAAATTAAGGATAAAAGCATAATGAGATCGGAAGGGCTTACTTGAGATTGGGTGGAGCGGAAGGCTTGGGCTTGGGGTTCGATTGAACCCCGGGTCTTCGCTGGACCCCCTCAGCCAGGTGGGACAGCTCGAGCGGAGGCTGAGCTCCGCGACGCGGCCATGGAAGGCGGCGGGTCTCACCGGATGCTGCTCGTCGTCTTCTGCCTCGATCATACCTCCCCCTGTCACGGGGAGGAGGAGAGGGCTGGGTGAGGCCCCTCGTAAAGGTGGGCATCGTATTATGCGGAGTAGATGGGGTATTTGAAGATCAAAGGTGGTGGTATCGCTGGTGATGGGCATGATTTACGAGGGAGATATGGAGTGAGTGGAGGGGACTCGTGGGGTACGTGACGACCCGCGATGATGAAGGATGAGTGGGGAAGGTCCTGGAGCTGTTGGTGAGTGGAGAAAGTGGCGATGGTGAGCAAGGAAGTAAGAAGGGGGAGGAGAATTTCCGAGGTGAAGAACGTGGGACAGGGGATGTCTGGAGGTAGGGGATGAAGCTTCGACCGTTGGATCTTTCGATCCGACGATCGAGAAGAAGGCGCTGACGAGCGGTTGGGATTAGGTCTCGGGCGGCTTGATCGGACGATAGAGGAAATGCCATGTGGCGCCAGGATAAGGAGGCGGAAGTGGACGGTCGTGATGTGATCCTTGGATAGATCGGGTGGTGGAGGGAGCAGCGGAATGGAGCGGCTGAGATGGAATGGCTGAAGGCGATCGAGGGATGCAGACGCAGCCACGTGTCATACTACGGTGAGGGCAGTAGCGGACGGTGGTGATGAGTTTGTGAATGGAGATTGGAGGGTCGATAGCTGGAGCATAAATAACGGTGGAGATGAAGAGGTGAAGGCGAGATCGAATGGCCATGGAGATGACAAGTGGCGCTTTGAGAGCGCAGCGCTGACGGAGGGCTACGATTGATTCCAGGGCTTGATCGAAGAGTTGACAATGGGTGTGGGAAAGCACGGCTAGGATTTAGCCTTCAGATCTCCATCCAACGGCTGATGAACCAGGGCACGTGGTGCGAGGAGATGCGGTCGCATGGCTCAACCAGAAAGAGCCACGTGGCCCAATCAGATTATTGCAATGAAGAAATTGATTTATGAGGGGATAGATGGGAATTTGGAAAAACTCAAAACATGAAAGTTGTAGATCTCGATAAGATCTACAAGTTTCATGTTGACCAAAAACAGAGATGAGGTCAAGTAAAGGCGGAAAATGTTTTTAAGGGTATTTTTAAGGCTAAAAACACCATGATTTTTAATCTTGTTATTTTTTGTGTTTTTTAAATTTATTTAATGAATCTGATATTTACAAGACTTTGTCTGATTTTTATTGGCACCTTGTCTAAGATAGGAGGTTATATTTAGTGAATTAGAGACATGAAACATGATTTCATCAACCCCCTATACTTAAACTATGCTCGTCCCCGAGCATCAAAGAAAATGAATGAACTGGATTAACCCCCTTGTGCATGTGCATACAGTATCCGATCTGTTCAAGTCTTCTCAATTTTGTAGATCTAAGATCTTAGAGCTCAACACAGCCTTAATCAAGAGGCACCCAATTCCTCTAACTATCCAGACTCTCTCTGATGTACATATAGACTAAGGGTATGACATTTAGTGTTGACTGCATTCACGAGAGTAGAGTCAAAATGTCACCCAAGGTCTTGGTCCGAGAAATTCTCCTAAGGACCCAATCCTCAACACTAGGGAATAAATCAAATCCTGCGTCCAGTCCACCGTCTCTTTAGTTATCAGACTTGAAAGTGTAGATGGAAGGACAGTAATGGAGGGCATGGGATTGTTTCATTTCTTCTCTCCCTCTCATTGGAACAAGGATTCTCTCTAGTGCCTTATTACGCAACACATATTTTTAGTGTTGATCAGTGTGTCCGTCAAGAGAAGTTGGAGCCATCTGCACTTGTTTTCCTGGGAATACACCGGGGTGTGTCTTTTTTGAGTACCTATCATACCTTCTACACCCAGACTTGTAGCATTTACGATGCAGAGCCCTTTTTGGTGCAAGCCCGATTCCTGGTCCTAATAGCGGTGGTCCAAGTGGACACTTTGAAATGGTTGGGAGCGCTCGCCTTTGGTGGAAGCTCTTTGATATTTGACTTTGTGGAATGAGAGCTTTTCTTTGATATTTCATTGATTTGTAGTACTTTTGGCTAGCTCCACTGCTTTTACCAAGAGTTGGCGCACATTGATCGACATTTTTATTTATTTCACACCCTGGCACTTAGGTCAATGTTAAGAGATTAGTATAAGAACCAAGTTCTTATACTGGCTAAAATGCTGACACTCAAGTTTCATGAAGCCTTCAGAGATTTTATCCCATCCTCGAGTATCATTAGATCAAGTCCAGACTCGAATTCCTCATCCCAATTCCTCAAGTGAAAAGTCAACTCATCTCATCGAAACCACAGTCGTGCATGTGATGTGCTAATCATATTCTTAAGGTCAGAGACTAAGCAAGCAAAATAGCACGCAAATCTAGAAATTTAGGCGAATATGGATGATTAAGTCTAAGACCCTGATGGCTAAGGCTGGTTAACTAAAATCTCAAGACCTCATAAATCAAGCTTTCTTGAACATTTCAGATCATGGGTGGAAGTGTGAATGTAGAGGATTTAATCCAACTCCTTCATTCAATTTTTTTGAGCACTTCAAAATCAAAATGACTGCCTAAACTCAAATGAGTAGATGCATCTCTGTTCAGCTAGTATAGGTGTAAGTACAGGCTGGAGCGCGTTGCTTGAGGATGGAGCCTTATGCGATGTCCTCTAAACCACCTACTCTACTAAGGGAGAACCCTAACTGAACGCGGCTACTTATTTGGGCTTAGTAGTCACTATTGACTCTTAAAGGATTTTGAAACTTTCTCATTTTTATAGAATTTTAATAAGAGGTTAGAACACAGGTTAAAATCAACTTTCCTTGAAATCATAAAGAATTTTCAATACCATGTCACACAAATAAAGATTTTCAAACCATTTTCAAAGGATTTTTCAAAACAAGAGGAACTCATTTTTCAAATCATTTTCAAAAATATTTTTCTATAAAAATAGTGTAACATAATATAGAAAGCCTTGAAAATAATTTTGTCCACTTAGTTCAAAGGATTTTACTTTAGCCCAAAAAGTTTTAAATTTTTCAAATTTTTCAGATTTTTGCTAAAGTATACATACTGTATATACGATATACCCCCCTATACTTAAACTTTGCTATGCCCTCATAGCACTAGATGATACAAGTCCATAGGTCCATTTTAATATAGAAAAATATATGGGAACTAAGGAGGGCTCCCCCTATACTTAGGTTAGAAATAACCTATGTATTAAGGCAAGAAAAGATGAGTAGAGAAATCACGGGGACTCGGGTCCCCCTATACTTAGGTTGAGAGTAGCCTAAGTATAAAGATTGAGAGTCGATGTTGGGAGAGATCCAAGGTGAACGAAGAAGACGGATGGATATACAAATGAGTGGATGAATCTTCGGAGATCAATGGAGTATCTAAGGCTCTCGGGAGGGAGTCGGAGCAAACAAGGCTCAAACAAGCATGCAAAAACCCTTTGATTCACCAACTCACACATGAAACTAACAGATATTGGTTAAATATCTTGTCAGTTTTATTAGTGATTAAAACATTCTATTTTTACGTGAAAGAAAATGTCAAGTAAAACCCATTGCGTAAATGAGGGTGTTGCTCTCCCAAAACAAGATTTTACTCTATTTTTTTAGGTTGACTTGCAATTAACAGTCCCAATTTGTTTTGCTTAAGGTTATCACTGAATTAAGGTGAGCACATAAACCAATCAATCATCATCTACTGCTCATTCCTATTTTCCATTAACCTAGGTGATCAAGCTAGGAGGGGAAATCGAGAAAAACCATGTAATCGATAAAAACCATGATCTAGACTAAGCGAGAAAACATGCAGTGCCTTGGCAAAAATACATGAAAACTTGGACTGTTTTGAAAACCAAAATCACATGTATGCAAGTCAGTTAAAATACACAGCTAACATGCTTCTATTAGCGGGGAAGAACATCTTGTAAATTTGGCTAAGTGAGGCGATGCTATATGCGTCTTTATTTAAGGTGTGTCCTACCTATGAGCAAGCACATAAAAAATGAAACGATGAAATAAGCTTGAAGAGCCGTGTTCCTGGTCCTAGGTCGACATTCAAGTGGGGACGATCCCTACACAACTACATATAATTCGTTCATTTACAAGCGCGAGTCTTCGATCGAAGACCGCTGTAAAGATGATTATTACAAGAGATGAAATGATATGCAAAATAACATTGTTTTCTTTCTTTTCGACTTGCTCCAAGAATGCTTTTGCGGCTCCTCGCAGCGGGGAAGCACATGTTCCTCGCCTCCTTGAACATCAAGGGCCCTGTCACAAAAGCAAATGGTTAGATATCAATCGGAAAAAAATTGTAATGCAAGACAAATGGACAAAATGACCAACGTAAAAGAAACACTTAATTAAATAAATTAAAATCCAAACAAGACAAAAGATGAGCCATATCCCCCGACAACGGTGCCATTTGACAAGCCACAGATCCAGCCCTTTAATGGTGTAGGATTAACACTCAGATAGTCATTGTAGTCGGGTTGAATTCAGTCCATCAAAAACCATCTAATTTAATATGTCAATTGAATCAAATGGTCATATTTATATTTTACTTGGTAAGTAACCAAGGTCGAACTCAGGTACACGAGCCTCTCTCATAAATATTTGAGCTTAAATAAATTTAATTAAGTATTGGATAAACGTAGGTCAAAAACACATATGAAAACAAGACCACAATATACATCATGAAACATGCATTTTTTTACTTGATATTTTTAATCATGCAAAGAGATGTGATGACATGCAACACAAAAATATGTCCGAATTACAAGAATAATTGAGCCATTTAATCATATGTCAAATAAGGATCAAATAATGGAGCTATTTTCATTTATATAAAAATAAGGCACGAGAAGCATTGAAATGAACATTGAGCTAACAAAATAAGACATCAAAACTCAGCATGTCAAATCTGAAATACAAGCATGCCATAAAGAAGACAATGAAAAGAGCTTCAAAACGCCACTAAAATCGACTCAATCGGAGCTAGGATGCTCAAGATATGCACGAGTGAAGACAAGGGCATAAATGCAAGAAAACATGAAAGATAAATAGCAAACGGGTACCTGGAAGGGACTAAAATGCAAATAAAGGAAAGTTTGGGACCTTCCCTGTAAATAACCCACACGCGTGGGGGTATTTTGCGATTATTAAAACTCGCGAGGGTATAAATGCAAAATACCCCTAGTAGCACGTGATCTGCACGTGGTCTGGACCTGTCTGCAATTTTGAAGACTCTAGTAGGCCTCCATGCAATTTACCCAGAGTACACGTGATTTGCACGTGCACTCTAGGCTCGGAGGAGGTTAGGCTCGATGGATCTTCGGCTGTTGCTTTGGGCTTGGAATAGGCTCAGTGATGGCTCGGGAGCTCCGAGCCTGAAGGATCGGCTAGGAGGCTCGGAGCTGCTTTGGCAAGGCTACGTGGATCGATGTGAACCATCCTATCATGAAGATCGGGTGGATGTTGTACGCTCCTGGGGAAGTGACGTGACCTATTGTAGGTCGTCCGATCTTGTCCATCGGACGGAGCCTGTACTTCATGTTCTTCATCACCTTCGCCTCCCGCGGCGGAGTAGGCTACGCTCTGGCGACACTCGAATAGCTCTGCCTCCGTCTGCAACCTCCTATACTGCTCTATGAAGACGTCTGGAGATGCATCGTCCATCACTAAAGCTCGGGGAAGACGCCAGAGCTCCTGGATCAAGTCATCAGAGCTCGTATGTCAGCAATGAGGTTGACGAAGTCAGCTCCGATGGAGCTCCGGCCATTAACGGATTTTAAGACCTGCATTGTTAATAACAATAGCCAAAACATTCTAGGGATATGATGGGTGAGGGATGAAGTGGCATGGTTGGCCGTGATGGGCTGAAGAAGGCGGCGACCAGCTATCTTCTCCGGCGAGCCTGGAGGATTTGGGTCGAAGATGATCTGGGGTTATGGAGGAAGATTTGGATGGTCGGAGTGAGCGCGTGAATGGGGAAAACATGGTGAAGCATACGAGACAGTCAATTGAGGATGAACTAGTGCAGACGAGATGAATAAATTGGAAGATATTAAGGATAAAAGCATAATGAGATCGAAGGGGCTTACCTGAGATTGGGCGGAGCGGAAGGCTTGGGCTTGGTGTTCGATTGAACCCCGGGTCTTCGCTGGACCCCATCAGCCAGGTGGGGGCAGCTCGAGCGGAAGCTAAGCTCCGCGACGTGGCCATGGAAGGCGGCGGGTCTCACTGGAGGCTGCTCATCGTCTTCACACCTCGATCGGACCCCCCTGTCACGGGGAGGAGGAGAGGGCTGGACGAGGTCCCTCGTAAAGGTGGAGATCGTGTTATGCGGAGGAGATGGGGTATTTGAAGATCAAAGGTGGTGGTATCGCTGGTGCTGGATTTGATTTGCGGGGGAGATATGGAGTGAGTGAAGGGGACTCGTGGGGTACGTGACGACCCGCAAAGATGAAGGATGAGCGGGGAAGATCCTGGAGCAGTTGGTGAGTGGAGAAAGTGGCGATGGTGAGCAAGGAAATAAGAAGGGGGAGGAGAGTTGCTGAGGTGGAGAACGTGGGGCAGGGGACGTCTGGAGGTAGGGGATGAAGCTTCGACTGTTGGATCTTTCGATCCGACGGTCGAGAAGAGGGCGCTGGCGGGCGGTTGGGATTAGATCTCGGGCGGCTTGATCGGACGATAGAGGAAATGCCACGTGGTGCCAGGATAAGGAGGCGGAAGTGGATGGTCGTGATGTGATCCTTGGATTGATCGGGTGGTGGAGGGAGCGACGGAATGGAGCGGCTGAGATGGAATGGCTGAAGGCGATCGATGGATGCAGACGCAGCCACGTGTCGTGCTGTGGTGAGGGTGGTAGCAAATGGTTGTGATGAGTTTGTGAATGGAGATCGGAGGGTCGATAGCTGGAGCGTAAATAACAATGGAGATGAAGAGGTGAAGGCGAGATCGAATGGCCATGGAGATGACACGTGGCGCTTTGAGAGCGCATCACTGACGGAGGGCTACGATTGATTCCAGGGCTTGATCGAAGGGTTGACAATGGGTACGGAGAAAGCACGGCTGGGATTTAGCCTTCATACCTCCATCCAACGGCTAATGAACCAGGGCACGTGGCGCGAGGAGATACAGCCACGTGGCTCAACCAGAAAGAGCCGCGTGGCCAATCAGGTTATCGCGATGAAGAAATTGATTTATGAGGGGATAGATGGTCGAATTTGGAAAAACTCAAAACATGAAAGTTGTAGATCTCGATGAGATCTACAAGTTTATTGTTGATCAAAAATGGAGATGAGGTCATAAAAAAGGCAGAAAATATTTTAAGGTTATTTTTAAGGCTAAAAACACCATGATTTTTAATCTCGTTATTTTTTTTGTATTTTTTAATTTATTCAATGACTCTGATATTTACAAGACTTTGTCTGGTTTTTATTGACACCTCGTCTAAGATAGGGAGTTAATTTCAGTGAATTAAAGACAAGAAACATGGTTTCATCAACCATCTCAATTATCGTCTCGGAGACCCATTTTGAATGTTTATAGACTTATCAGAATCAGTATATGGCAAAGGTCAGCTCGGAGATCAGTTTGGGGTCTTCACCTCATTGTTTGCTTTAAATATGGATGTTTGCTGATGTTTAACGGTAGTTAACCAGCCTAAGATTTGGTGCTTTTAAGTATCATTGCTTGCTTGGTTATAGAGCAGTTTAATGTCAGTTGGAGAAAGTTTGTGAGTTGTTCATTATGAGTCCTTGCTATTATTGCTTTTGGAGATTAGATGAGTTGTTAATTATGGGCTATCAATGCTTCAGCGTATGATGTGAGATTTCTAAACTAAGTTTGATTCTCATCTTGCTTAAGTTTGTTCATATTTCATTTTCTATATGCTTCTCTGCTTCTTGCAATCAGTTTCAGATAGGTTGATAGGATGCTATTTCAGGTATAATTATTCAATTCCAAATCCTTTAGCTGTAAAATGATTAAATTCAGGTAAAATGTTCCTATTTCATTTGTTATACGCTTGTTTTCTATTTGAAATAAGTTTAAGGGTAATGCATGCTTTCAGTTAAAATGAGTCGGCTTCAAAACATTTAGCTCTGAAGCTTGTTCCTATTTCAAATTCTATATGCCTAGTTGCTACTTGAAATCAGTTTAAGAGTAGTTTTCATTTCAGTAAAAATGATTCGGTTTCAGATAATTCAGCTCTCATACTTGTTCTTTTATTTTAATTGTAATATATTCTTGTTAGCTATTTGCATTCATTTTCAAATAAGTTTACGGTATGATTGTTTGCTATTTGCAGTACCCAATTCATGCTTCTGCGATTGTCTCGGATGCTTGTTTGCCTTTGTGTTGCCCCGGAAATCACATTAAAAAATCAATTAATGTGACAGTATGTGCCACATTAATTTGAATTAAGTAGCTAATAGGACCAAAACACTACTTACATGTAAAATCACACAAAACAAATCACACACCGTGCGTCCTTTCCACACCGGGTGTGTGTGGCCCTGCACAACATGCATTATGTGCAACACATTGGATGATTTCATCAATTCCTAACGTGTTATATTTTTTTATTTTTTACAAAATTATTGGACTCACTTCGAGATGTGATATCCTGATCCAATGGCCATGGATTTTGATGTGTGCATGTTTAAGACATATTTTTTTGCAGATACATTCTCCAAAATGATCATATTAAACACTATATTTAGGCACAATTTTAGGATCACATAGCTCCATATCTCATCATAAACAAGTCAAATATACATAAATGCTCGGTCAACATAGATGATTACATATTTTGCGAACATCTTAGAGTTCATATTTGCAGCACATACAAATGGATAACGTAAGGTGTTCGTATAATATTGCATTTATGCCGGCTTTCCTTAGTTCGGAGTTCCTGGATTAAGGGGTCCATAACGATTTAAATCCTACTATAAGGCCATTCTTGTTACGTGCAAAAGTTTACATTTGAGCATATATTTCGGTAGCATAACTCCACTCCTCTTTGGTATACCGAATCACTCTTATTCAGCTTTAATTATTCTCACTTCGATGATAATTTTAAGAGCCGATCATGATTGATTTACAAGGTATAATGAAGGGATGTGTGGTTATACTGTCGAAATTTGCTCAGATATAAACTAGCATCTAACAAGGATCTTCTTATAGTAGGGCTTTAATCTTTATGGATGGGCTCAAGCAATAATATTAAAGAAATCAGTTCTCCTCCCATTTTCTAAACTTAGAGTTTTAAGTTTAGGCCAACATTATGTCATGGATTATGGTATGAGACAATTAACTTTCCTCTATTCTTTTCATCGAGTCATTAAGTGAAATATTTTACGTATTTATATTGATAAAACTTGTTGAACTTAAATTTAGGATGGTGGACTTCTTAACTGATCAGAGTTGGATGTACTCTATTCCCAGCATGCATCACAATGTAAGATTTCAATCTGGTGTCAAAATGTTTATTGAATTTGCAGTGTAGAACTTCAAAGGAATTCAATGGGAATCTATCATTGTCCTTACATGGTGTTCCAATAGATGCAATAGAACCCCTGAAGAAGTATTCCAGCATATAATAGTCAAAGGATTTACTCTCCATTATAATACATAGGTGCACCATGGAGAATCATTTCAAAGAAAGAATATAAGTGCTTCATATGTGCTAGAAAATGGCAATATACATGACCTACTAAAGGATACATGTGGAATGCATGATTACGAGATCAATGATGATCGCACCGATGACATTATCGAAGAAGAAAACATGGAAGAAGAGACAGTTAATGAGGATGCACAGAAGTCTTTCAAGCTCCTGAAAGATGTCGTTGAGCCTCTATACAACGGATGTCAGAATTATAGCAAGTTTTCTTTTACGGTTAAATTGTTACATATAAAAGTATTGTTTGGTTGGAATAACAGGTCCTTTGATGAATTGCAAAATCTTCTTAAAGATGTTCTTCTGAGCGGTTCTGAAGATATGCCATCATCCTATTATGAAGCCAAAAATGTGGTTCACACATTAGGTCTTAGTTATAGAAAAATAGATGCCTGTCCAATTGATTGTATGCTATTCTGGAGAGATTCTGAGAATAAGGAAAATGTGATCATTGTAATGCTTCTGAAGACGATGCTCAAATTACAGATGGTAAGAAAAGGGAAAAAAGTACTCATGAAAGTATTATGTCATTTTCTTTTAATTCTAAGATTGCAAAGGATGTTCATGAATGAAAATTTAGCTAGACATATACGATGGAATTTGGATGAGAGAATTATAGATACCTTGTTGAGGCATCCGACAGATTCAGAAACATGGAAGTCTGTAGACTCTACTTTTCAAGAGTTTGCCAGCGATTATCGTATTGTTCGCCTTGGCCTTGCAAGTGATGGGTTCAACTCTTTCTGAATATGAATAATGCGTATATATTTGGCATGTTATTGTTATACCATATAATCTTCCTCCATGATTCTGCATGAAACAACATAATTTTATCTTGACTCTCTTAATTTTGGGTAGAAGGTCACATGGGAAAGATATAGATGTTTATTTGCAACCTCTCATTGATGAATTACAACAGCTATGGAATCTTGGTGTACTTACTTATGATGGCTATTCTAAAAGGAATTTCC
This sequence comes from Ottelia alismoides, assembly GCA_037367405.1. Classification (NCBI taxonomy): domain Eukaryota; kingdom Viridiplantae; phylum Streptophyta; class Magnoliopsida; order Alismatales; family Hydrocharitaceae; genus Ottelia; species Ottelia alismoides. The sequence goes on from JAZKJV010011214.1 coordinate 120,446, forward strand.
CAATGCATGCTATTATTTTATGGATGATAAATGATTTTCCAGCTTACGGTGATTTACCTGGTTGGAGTACTAAAGGAAGACTCGCATGCCCAATTTGTGATAAGGACACATCATCTAGGCGATTAAGACATGGAAAAAAGCAAGCTATTGCTTCCATCGGTATTTTCTTTAAGAAGATCACCCTTTCCGTCATGATAGAAGTAACTTCGATGGAAACATAGAAGTCAGAAGCACTTTGAAATTATTGTCAGGAATGGAAATACTCGAATAATTAAATGTGTTTAAAATCAATTTGGTAAGGAGGCTACACATAAAAAAAAGTGACCATAATTTGGAATGGAAGAAGATGACAGGGAGCAGTATATCGAATTCCCTTATGCTTGGAAAAATTGAGTATCTTCTTTCAGTTATCTCATTGGAAGCATCTCTTGATTAGACACAACTTAGATGTATTGCATATCTAAAAGAACGCATGTGAAAATATTTTATATATGATATTTCAAATAAGTGGAAGAAGTAAGGATAATGTTCAATCACATATGGATTTAAAAGACATGGGGATTCGAGAAGATCTTTGGCCACAAATAGTATCCAGTGGTCGCTTGTTATTGCCTTCAAAATGCTATCATATGTCTAAAGTAGAGAAGGATTCCTTTTTTGATATTCTTCTATCTGTAAAAGTTCTGGATGGGTACTCTTCTGACATTTCTAGGAAGATTAGTTCAAATGAGAGAAAGATAGTTGGATTGAAAAGTCATGATCACCACAATCTCATGCAATAACAGCTTTCAATTGCAGTAAGATGTTTACTACCTGACAATGTTTGCATTCCTTTGATATGAATTTGCACCTATTTTAACAAGTTATGTTCTAAAGTTATTGACGTAAAGGAATTCACTATGATGGAAGATGAAGTTTTCATTATCTTATGTGAATTAGAAAAGAGTATTTCCGCCATCTTTTTTGACCACCATGATGCATTTACATGTTCATTTGGCACTCGAAGCGAAGGTTGACAGACATGTACATTATTGTTGGTTGTACCCTATTGAAAGATATCTATTAACTTTAAAAAAAATATGTTCGAAATATGAGTCATCCTGAAGATTCCATTGCAGAAGGTTATTTGGCATAGGAGTGCTTGACATTTTGCTCTCGTTATCTCATGGGTAAATATAAACTGCATCATCAAGTGAGGAGTATCTATGAAAATAGAATGATGGAGAAATATCTCATCGCCTTAGCACAACAAGTTTGAATCAAACTCATCACTATATTCTTTTCAATTCCGAAGAAATGGATATATTTCAAATGTATGATCCTATCGTTTTGAACTAAATTATCTATTTTTTATTTATGTACCTAATACATAAACATTTTCAGCAAACACTTGCTACATTTAAAATCTCAACGTCCACATGTATCTGTTATGACTTTAGATAAATGGCATCATCTTGAGTTTGCATATTGGATAAAAGAACATTTAAGTTATTGACTTCACATGCTTAACAAACTTTCTATTTGTTTTATTTAATATTTTGTATTTTGACAAATTTTAGATTCAAAACTTGCGTTCTGAAAGCAATTTAGATATATCAGAAGATATAAAGTGGTTATCCCAAGGTCCTTCCATCGAAATGACATTATATGACGGATATATAAGTAATGGATGTCGATTTCTTTGTAAATGTGTAGATATTAGTCGACAAACTCAAAACAATGGGGTTTATCTATTTATTGATACTAGTAATGCATATGTTTCCAAAACTACAACATATTATGGTCAACTAGAAGATGTGTTTGAGGTGCGATATGGTCCTACTATTAGAATAGTCTTATTTGAGTGTAAGTGGTTTGATGAGAAAATTAATGTTGAACTTAAAGTTGATAAATATGGATTTACATACATTGATATTTTAGCAACTCAAGCACAACAATGTTTTTACGTCGAAGATAACACAAGAAAAGGGGACCATCACATTATCATTAAAGTTCCTCAGAGATTTGTATGATATGCCTCTTGATGGTATATATGGTATTGGCACGATGCATCCAAGTATAGTAAGAGTTGACAGAGAAACAAATACTTGGATGATATCTGATATACCAGGAGAATGAGTTGTCCATGTTGTAGCTGATGAATTAGGTAAAGTTTCTCACTTTTCATATAATTTAGAAACACGTGTAACTTAGTCATTGTTATAAAAAAAGACTACTCAATTCCATTTATATGTTATTTTTAAAGACCATTTATATGTTTTCGATATTATTAATCATATAATTTTTTTCTAAGAAGAAAGAGGGTGGAGTCCCAAGGTGGGACCCACCGTCAAAATGGAATCAAATAATTTTTTATTAATCATATAATTTTTATGATTATATTCATTCACAATGTATAACAACGAATAGAATGAAGAAATTGTCTAGTTCTTAGAGAGGGCATTTCTATTCTATGGGTCATGAAACAACACATGATACACATATTGATGAACAACAAGAGATTGATGATGTATGCAGCGATGCACTTCATGTCAAGAAAAAAGGACAGGGATTGAATACATTACAGTTCTTTAAACCTAAAGGAGATGGCTGCCATCAACTTGAATGGAGTAGTGCAGTCAAGTAATAGGAAAAAATGTGTCAAAATTGTGTACCACTTTTGCTTATTATGCTCATCATTCGTGGCTATTTCCCATCGATAATAAGTAGAATGAGATGCCAAAAAACTCTTGGATGGACACATGGGATATGTTGAAGGTAATATTACATTATTTAATATGCATCCAAATGCATGTTGCTTCAATTGTTTTGACTTATAAAAATCTTATAGGATGATTTTGCTTTGGATGGGCATCCAAATGCCTTGAAGTTTGCCTTTGATCTCATCCATGCTCGTTTTAAGGATTGGAAGAGTAGAGTGAAGGGAATATGGATGGCTAATAAAGATAATTCGGAAGTTTTAGAAGAGAAGATTTCAGAGAACTCTCGCATCAACGAATTCCAATGTACCAATGCTGTCAGACAATGGAGTACAACGGATTCTAAGGTATCGTCAATCTATTTTCTAAAGATCATTTTCAAAGATCAATGAAATCTAATGTACCAAGAGAAGACCATTTTCAAAGATCTCAAAAGACGCAACCACATTTGTCATCAAAAGAAATCATGACTGAGGCATATTCCCATTTTATTGGTGCTGGAAAACGAGATTACATTCATTTTGTAGGTTTGGGTCATGAAAAATCTCATTGACGGTCTGAGAGGGAGATGTTACAAGCATCTTTGCTAAAAATAATAGAGGAGACACAATCATATCTACTCGAGTACAAGAAGGGCATAGTGATATACATGTCGAATTTTGGTTCATGTTTTAGTTTCTTTATGAAATTGATTATGATGTATATCAAATTTTTCTCGATTTTCTTTTTTTTCATGTTTTTTAGTTTCTTTTTGTTTATGTTTACTCATATGAAATTGACTATGATGAAATTGACTAACATCTGTAGTGGGGAGATGGAGATACAATCATACAAAAATATAATCTTCAATCAAAAGATTATAGTATTTCTAGTGAGATCTTGATACCTCAAGTTTGGTGTGTTTTGTTTTTGTCATTTGATTTCTCATATAACAGATTAATTAGATTGCTTGCCATCATTTTCTCGTGCAATAATTATATGAAAAAAACAGCCTGTTGCTATCATCAATCGGAGTATAGATGTGTACTCCTGTAATTGCAATTAGATACTACAATACAAATATGGGATGTTGGGACTTGACAACTGTACAACACACTAGTTACAGTCATACAGTCATCAGGTGATATATTTCACAATTGTTTTCTAGAAACCAAGTTGCTTACATATCTTTCTTCTAAGGCTAACTGTGTAGAATAGAATATGACCAAGTAGGTTAAGAACCACTGCCGGCCATTGCGGAGCCGGTGGTTACGACGACCGGGTCTCACGGAGGCCGTAACCGCAAGGGGCGTGGTCGAAGGGGCGGACGTGGCGAGGGCATACGCCCTATATAAACCTCCCCAGACGGAGGGGAAACGCATCATTGGAAACCACTCGCCTAACGGGAGCCCCCAACCTTATCCATTCTCTCCATCTATCCCATTCTCTCTCGCAGCCACAAGAGGAAGACATACCTCGACTCAATCCTCTGACTGGTATCAGAGCTACGTCCTTCGCCCGTTTTTCTTGCCTCTTAAGTTTTGAGAAGAGCCTTATTTGTTTTAATATTAATATGTTCATTAAAGTTTAAGATAGAGGTTAATATCTTTGTTGGTTGAATTACTGTAGAATTATCAAGCCCTTTAAGTGATATCTTTTTTACCTTAATTAGTTATTTTTAAAGAACCATGTCGATTACCGTCAGTAAAATAGGCTGTTTATTTTTTTGATAAAGTTGCAAATTGATAATTAATTAATTTTTGCTTAAATTAGATTTATATTGCTTCTCTGTTTGCAATTGAATACATCAATACCTTGTCTTGTTTATAAAAAAATAATAATAAACTTATTTACTCAATTAATTCATTATTTCCATACTCCTTAAGTGCATTCCGGTTGGAATTCTTTTTTGATTCTGTCCTAATTGGTTACACAATCTCATACAAATTTCTTTCTTTGTCCAACTGCTTTGTTAAGTTTTTTTTTTCAAAATAAGTATAAATCTCAAACATTCTTGTATTTATTTATTTAGATCAACAAAAGATCCAATATGACAAGCAAGACAATTGCCACTAAGGTGGGGAAAATCGAGTACCTTAACGGTACTAATTATGAATTATGGAGTAGTAAGATCTACTATGGCTTGTTGCATGATAGCATACACACCATTATAGACAAACCTGGCCCAATCTTATCTGAGAATCCAACTGTGGATGAAATTAGGTTCCGCGAACAGTGGGAGAAAATAGATAATAGGGCTAGGAGCTTTATGCTGACCCACATGGATCTGAACCTGATTCGGGTCTTTGAGACCTGCGAATCAGCTTACGAGCTCTGGACCGCGGTTAAGGAGAAATATCACTCCAAATCCGAAGTGAGTGTCTAGCTTCTTCTACACAAGTACAACTCGTGTAGAATGAAGGAATCAGAAAGCGTCCTCGAGCACGTGAACAAGATGATCGTGATGGCCAAGGATCTTGCGGCTGCTGATTGCGCGATTCTGGAGAGGATGCAGATCGCAACCATATTAGGAAGTCTCCCTCCGTCATTCGACATGGTTGCCACATCTCTGAGGATGAATGGCAACATTAAGTCCGTGACGGACCTACCTGCACAGTTGGCAATTGAGCAGGACCTCTCCAAACAAAGATCGAAAACTGAGATCTTTGAGGTCGAGGAGGAAGAAGAAGCGAATGTCCTGCACGCGAAGAAAAGGCTAGGCCCCTCCAATGCGAATTTCAAGGGAAAGAGTGGGAAATACCCACGCGGCTCTTGCTACGGTTGTGGCAAATATGGCCATTTCAAGGTCAATTACCCCAATAAGAAGAAGCCGGGAAATTCTAAAGTACCTGAAAATAAAGGCAAAAAGAAAATGGAATTCGCGGCTGTCGTGGAATGCAACTCTGTCATCACGGACAGTGATGGATGGTGGATCGACTCTGGAGAAACCAGACATATCGCGAAGACGAAGGAGGGCCTGGTGGACTTAAAGGAGCTGAGCAAAGGCGAACAGAGGATCTTCATGGGGAACAACACCTACCTGGACGTGGAAGGTGTTGGGACATACAGACTTGACCTGGGAGATAGTATTATGGTACTGAATGATGTACTATATGCCCCAGGGATACGCCGGAACCTGATATCTGTCCCAGTGTTGCTCAAGAACGACTTTGAAGTTAGGTTTTACAATAAACGTGTATCTATAGGCAATAATAAGAAGGTCTATGCGATGGGAAAGTTTGTGCCCGAGCATGACCTGTTTTGTCTTCCTGTAATAAATTCTAGTGAATCAATGAATGTCGCTTCTGATTATTCCTTGTGTTTTTTGTCTGATTATGACTTGTGGCACATGCGATTGGGTCATCCAGGAAACTCTAAGATGGATCAAATGATTAAGGTAAATTTATTGCCTAAGATCACGGGTGCAAGGACATTGCCCTGTGAACACTGTCTGACCGGTAAAATGACGAGAAGACCCTTCTCAACTGGAATTCGGTCAACAGAGTTACTAGGTTTGATCCATTCAGACATATGTGGACCACTGAGCGTCAACACACATAGAAATAAGGAATACTTCATAACATTCATTGATGACTACTCTAAGTTCTCCTATGTCTATCTCTTAGGAAGAAAGTCAGAAGCACTTGAAACTTTTAAGAGATATAAGATGGAAGTGGAAACAAGATTGGGAAAACCAATCAAGACTCTTAGGACAGATAGAGGTGGGGAATATACCTCAAAGGATTTTGAGGATTACTGTATTCAAGCAGGCATTCGTAGGCAAACTACAATGCCCTATACAACACAACAAAATGGTGTAGCTGAAAGAAAGAACCGAACTTTGATGAATGCAGTAAGGTGTATGCTTTCACACTCATGACTCTCCAAGAAATTCTGGGGAGAAGCAGTGTTGACTGCGAACTATATACAGAACAGGATTCCCACCAAGTCCGTAGAATCAACGCCATATGAAATATGGAATGGCAGAAAGCCCGAATTGGGCCACCTCCAGAAATGGGGATGTGTTGCACATGTTCTGGTACCGAGTCAGCTTAGGGACAAGCTAGACTTCAGGACATTAAAGTGCAAGTTTATTGGATATAGTGAAAATTCTAAAGGGTATAGGTTCTTCCATGAAACTAAAGGTCTGATCGAAAGTCGTGATGCAACTTTTCTTGAAATTCATCAAGAAAAGGAGCATGAAGTAGAGGAATCAGACCCTCTGATTGTCTTACAAGACAATGAAGACGACTTGAGCATTAGGCAAGAACTTGAGGATGATATCGATCATCCAAATGTAGAGAATGAACCTATGGAACATGATGATCCTTTAGAGGAAAGGGGTGGACCCACACAACCCACGAGTATAATCGGTAACAAGAGACCCAGAACATGGCCCGCATGGATGGAAGATTACCATTTCTATGAATGCGAGGTGTCGTGCTACACCGTGGATGAGGATGTCGCGGATTGTATAGATCCCATATCCTTTGATGAAGCTATGGCTTCATCTGAGTCGGAATCATGGTCGGCCGCCATGAGTGATGAGTTGGACTCAATCGAGCGAAACGGTGTTTGGGAATTATGTGATTTGCCAGAAGGTAGGCAATCCATAGGATGTAAGTGGGTATTCATGAAAAAGTATCGAGTTGACGGTACTGTTGATAAATACAAAGCCAGATTAGTTGCCAAGGGTTATACTCAGCAAGCTGGAATAGATTTCCAGGAAACCTACTCTCTAGTGGCTAAGTTTGCATCCATTCGGATGATCTTAGCCATAGTCGCATATATGGATTTGGAATTATTCCAAATGGATGTGAAGACGGCCTTCCTTAATGGAGAATTGAGGGAGGAGATTTATATGTGACAACCTGATGGATCTCAGGTTGAAGGTCAGGAGAAAAAGGTTTACAAGTTAACAAAGCCATTATATGGCTTAAAGCAGTCTTCACGGCAATGGTATCTCAAATTTCATGAGAAAGTTATTCAATTTGGATTTGTTTCAAATAAATTGGATAACTGTGTGTATGTCATGAAGAGTGGGAGCAGGTTTGCAATCATGTCATTGTATGTAGATGACATTCTGCTCGCAGGTAATGACATACAAATGCTCAATGAAATTAAACAGAAATTGAGCAATGAATTTGAGATGAAGGACATGGGCGAAGCATCCTATGTTCTTGGAATTCAAATAACAAGAGACAGGGACTCAAGGACATTGAGCCTTAGTCAGGAAAGATATTTGCATACTGTATTAAGGAGATTTGGAATGCAGAACAGCACTCCAGCTCCAACACCACTTGTGATGGGAAAGAGACTCAGTAAGAGTCAGTGTCCCGGAAAGGGGCAGAAATCTTTAGATGTACCATATGCACATGCGGTGGGAAGTCTAATGTATGCAATGTTGTGTACTCGACCTGACTTAGCCTATCCAGTAAGCTTAGTCAGTAGATATCAAAGCAATCCCGGTCCAGCACATTGGGAAGCTGTAAAGAGGATTCTCCGATATCTGAAAGGGACAGTACATCTAAAACTTGTGTATCAAGCGGAATCGCTTGAAGTGGTAGGCTACTCCGATGCTGATTTCGGAGGGGATATAGATGATAGAAAATCCACATCAGGTTACCTGTTCATGTTTGGTGGTGCAGCCGTTTCTTGGGGTAGCAAGAAACAAGGATGTGTATCTCGACATACACAGGAAGCTGAGTACATTGCGTGTAGCATGGCCACCACTCATGCTGTGTGGATCAGGCGTTTCCTAGAGAATCTAAGCCTCGAAATGGTCAAAGGGCCAATTGAAATGTATTGTGACAATCAAGCTGCGATAAACTTGATTAATAGTGGGGATAATAGTTCTAAAGGAAAACACATTGAGATCCAATATCACTATATACAAGATATAGTGGCGAAGCAAGAAATCACGGTAACCTACATACCTACCAGTGACATGTTGGCTGATTCCCTAACGAAGGGAATAACAGCAGGAACATACATTAAACATGTTGGTTTAATGTGACTCAGGAATATATGAGTCAAGGAAGAGGTTTCATAGATAATGATCCTCACATGATAAATCTCCATGTATATACTACACGAATGTATATATGTCTTGACCACTTTGGTCAAGTGGGAGATGTAGAATAGAATATGACCAAGTAGGTCAAGAACCACCGCCGGCCATTGCGGAGCCGGCGGTTACGACGACCGGGTCTCACGGAGGCCGTAACCGCAAGGGGCGTGGTCGAAGGGGCGGACGTGGCGAGGGCATACGCCCTATATAAACCTCCCCAGACGGAGGGGAAATGCATCATTGGAAACCACTCGCCTAACGGGAGCCCCCGACCTTATCCATTCTCTCCATCTATCCCATTCTCTCTCGCAGCTACAAGAGGAAGATATACCTCGACTCAATCCCCTGACAAACTGGAGGCTTATTTGTTCGTTAACATTGACCGCAGCATGTGATGTGTATGCCAAGTCATTTATGCTACATCCTACTTGGATGATTGGATACTACTCACCGTGGTTAAATGTTTCCCTTGTAATAGCTTTCTTGGCATCTTCCAGTTTCTTGAGGGCATCTCTAATCTCCATTCTCTGCTTAGGTTGCACTTTTGAACATATCAAAGCAACTCCAATGATTGATATCAAGCACTTGGATGTTTTCTCGGGAGTTTCACTGAGATTTACTTCTGACACCAGCAACTTCTTATCAATGATGTTATTGATATGGTCAGGGAAGCTCTTCTCTATGAAGCTGTGAAGTGTCAAACTGTTTTCCGTCTCCGTAGGCTCCTTTGAGGTGATCATGGTGTTGGTTGTCAAAGTGGGGGTTCAAGTATGGCGGTGGTGGGATCACTGATCTTATCTCATTTGAGGTCTCCATGAACAAGGCAATGGTGGTTGCCAACAGGCACTGGGGAAGGGGCCATGATATCGAGACTTTACTGTCTGTAAGATGAACTTCCTCGATTCTTCGGACGATTATTCTTATTCCATTTACTATTCATATTGCATGGGTGAAAGACGTTAACAAAACAAAACGATTACCGGTTTCTAGTTGAGCATGCATGTGTGTGTGTGGCGGAGAGGCTGTTTTGAGTAACATCCAAGTTGGTTATTACACAAGGTAGTTCCCCTCCCCTCCACCCCCCCAGTCCCTTTTTTTATTTTTTTTCGAAAAAATAAAACCATGTATATTCATATAAGTATCTATATCCCTCCTATATGTCATTCAAATTTCATCAGAAACAGATACTCTTATGCCCTCCATCTAGAACAGGACGATTAAAACAAATTTCAGACCGTTAAAATTACTTGTTCCAGATGGAGGGCATAGGAGCCTCTATTTCTCACGAAATTCGAATGACATGTAGGAGGGATATATAGATGAATATACATGGTGGAATTTTTGAAAAAAATAAAAAAAATAGGTGAAATTGCTCCATGTAACAACCAACTTGGTTGTTACACAGAACAACCTATATATATATATAGGATTTCTTTCAAATAGGACTTGGTCCTTCCTGAGTTCAAGAAGGTCAGCCCCTTTTTGTAGAAAACATAACGACTTTAGTAGAATATATGTGTGTGTGTGTGTGTGTGTGAGGAATGATCTTGTGAGAGCAAAAAATTGTGAGAGCATGAGAGCAATGATCATTATCACTATATTCAACCAGGAGAGAGAAGACAGAATCTAGTGGTCCAGAATCACTCATCTCATGCTCTCACAACTTTTTGCTCTCACAGGATCACTCCTCTCTCTCTCTATATATATATATAGAGAGAGAGAGAGATAGATAGAGAGAACCGGGAGGCTGCTGCGTGTAGCAGCCAAGCTGGCTGCTACATGTAGCATTCTCCCCCAAATTTTTTTTATTTTTTTTTGCGAAATTTCACCATGTATATTCATCTATATATCCCTCCTACATGTCATTCAAATTTCGCGAGAAACAAAGACTCCTAAGCCATCCATCTAGAAGGGGTAGATTACAACAAATTTCAGACCGTTAAAAATTACCCGGTCTAGATGGAGGGCATAGGAGTCTCCGTTTCTCACGAAATTTGAATGACATGTAGGAGGGATATATACATGAATATACATGAAAAAAATTTCAAAAAAAATAAAAAAGGGGGGAAATTACCCCACGGAGCAGCCAGCTTAGCTGCTCTGCGGAGCAGCTTCCCTTTCCTGATATATATATATATATATATATATATATATATATCACAACTTTTTGCTCTCACAGGATCACTCCTCTCTCTATATATATATATATTATCGGATGTCGCATATGTATATGTATTATATCTAAATATTTGTACACCGTCGTTCACTTTCTTCTCATTAGCATTTGGTTTAACTTTACATGTGTATGTGCAGGTCAGAGGTAATATAAAGGGAAGTGAGGGTAAAAGGAAAAGATATGAGAATAATTCCGAGAATGCTTTGATGAAGAAAGTTAAACAAGAGGCTTCCAATGCTCCATCTGCCAAAGTAAATATGCTTTGATTTTGATAAAGAAAGACAGTAACCTGATTATTTTAACCAGGAAACTTCATACATTTAATTGATTCTATGTGATGAATACAGTTGCAGCTGCCAAAGGTTAAGATCGGTGATGAGATTGGTTCTCTTCAACAGATAGTATGTCCTTTTGGGAAGGTGCATGTGTATAGGTTTGATATAACTGAACTTGTTTCAGAAAGATTATTCGACTTCACGTATCTAACGTAAAATTATAGCGTAGGTCGACACTGCATCAGTGCTGATGGAGACAATCAATTACATCATGTTCTTACACGAGCAAGTTTAGATGATACATTCGACCCTAACAATGAGACCGTTTCTATGCGATTTGTGACTATTATTAGTTGGAATTTTCTTTTCAACACCGTGTTAATTTTTAATGCAGTTACTTAGTGATCCATACATGAAATCCGGAGGAAGCATGGTATGGCCTTGGCAGACACTAATAAGTTTCAGTTGATATTGCATTGACGTATTCACAATCCTCTCGATATATACTTACTTAAGATCACACTTTACATTGAGGAAAATAATTCTTGAGTATATTATTAAGTAGATAAGGATATATTCTAGAGAACCATGATATGGTAAATTGGATCTAAACGAATATTATTGTCTTCAGTCTCACGCATCATGGGGAGGACAACAGAGGAAGGAGATGGCAGAAAAGAAGGTGGATTTGGGCAGCTGGGGCTGTGCTTGGTTCCAGTATCATGAACTCCTCAGGTGTGTAGGGAGAACAACAGACTTGATTATTGGACCCCACTTACAGCAAAGTCACGCATATAGTGTCTTTGGTCAAGAGGAATGGAACTGCCAGTATTTAAGTTGGGATTTTTACTCGGTAAACCCTATAATCTTTGTCAATTACATCCACGACCTTTGAAACAACCTAAATACTGGCAATTGTTTGGTAAAATTGCTAAAACGATGCTTATAATCTGCACAAATGGTGCAAAGTTTGTTGGCATCAGCATCCATCATCTCTCCTTCCCGATCACAACGACACAGCTGCAACATTAAAGTCCATAGCGAGGTTGTATGTTGTGCACAGTGGTGGCACAAAAGCTACATATTTGCTACTCCAGATTGCACGGAGTTGCTATCTACTCTATGTTCTCTCTTTGTTTTAAACAATCAATCTATGTGAAGAGTTGTATATAAGGGCATGCACTATTAGAAATGGGAATACGTGTACCTCTCATATTTCTTGATACAAAGGCAAAACTTGTGCAGTTCCTTGTCATGTATGTATATTGGTTTTGATTTTTATGGTGTTTCTCATTGGCAAATATGTACCATTTGAATACATATTCCTGATTTTTAAGGTTGTAGTGACGGATAATTTCATTGCTATAGGTCACATGCATTTCCAACTGTGGTGAGGAAAATCTGTCAAGTAAAATATAGCATCAGACTGTCGTCGCCATAGTCACGTGACTTTTGGAGATGGATTAGTGGCGACGGATTGCTGACTCAACGATCAATTTCCATCGTTAGAAGTCATCTATCCATCACCACAGTTTAGTCGCCAGAAAATCATTTTGTTGTAGTGCTTGCACTTGTAAAATCAGTGTGTGAATTTGTAAAATGTAAAAACTTGTTACATAAAAAGTTCCTCTCTATATATATGTTAAAAAATTATGTATACAACTTATAAAATGATATAAATGAACCATAATAGATAAATTCCAAACGTTAAAAAAGTTAATACTGAGATAGTATGCACGGGTACTGTGTTCTTGCTTGAAAATGTTATGTTTCAAATAGTAATATATTCGACCAGAATTGTAAAATCTGCGAAGACGAAAGAAAACGTAAAAGAATCCATCATTGTAAGATTGAGAATGACTCACTTTAACTTTGTTTAATTTTTGAGAAGAAGAAGAGAGATTCAATTAAAAATAATAAATAGTATCAAAGAAAGAACTTGATTTAAAGTTAATTTATGAGAAAAAAAGAGGGAAATTTTGGGGATTAATGGATTTCAAAAGAAACCGATGATGTTAGAAATGGTTTTGACCCGGGTTTACGAAACTGGATCGGACTGATCGGTAGGACCGATTGGATCGGGAACCGGGTCTAACTCGATCGGTTCGGCCAGTTATATGTAATTCATTTTTAAAAAAGAAGAAAATAAAAAATCGGATTTAACCATTAACCCGAGTGGTCGGACTGGGTTGACTTGCATTGGCGCATTTTTGATGATTTGATAATTTTCAAAAAAAAGTATCAAGTAATTAAATAATAGGATTTTTATCACTAGTGCCCTTCTCAACTTCTGCAATATCAGGTATGCCCCTATCTTTTTCGAAATATCAGTTGTGCCACTACCTTCTTAGAGTGGTTTTCTAGAAGCAACTATACATAAATGATTACAATATTCTATTGATGAATACTGTTTGAAAGTGTAGCTAACTTTTGTAGACTTTATTCAAAATAGACAATCATGTTATTCTATTGAAAGATTTGACATTTTAAACAATTATTACATTGACATGTACATATATACATACGTATATGTATCAGGTTTTATCGATTTAAAAAACGCTTCAACCGGTCGGATCAATAAATTAAGTCCGGATCGATTTTTTCCGAAATGATAGGAATGGTGACATCATGCTGACATCATCATCGATCCAACCAGTTTGGACCGATGGTCTAATCCGATTGGACTAAACCGAAAACTGATCGGTTTAATGTCCGGTCCGAATTTTTAAAACCTTAATTTTGCTAACAGTGGTACGAGAAAACTTAAAAGCTTGAATTGATTGTTTATCATTTTCCTATTTAGTGTTGTGGTAATTGGAAAATTCCTTTATATACATGCAAACATGCATTATATGCACACACACGTAAACATATACTCCTACACATACATGCATACAGAAAGTGATTTTCCAATAAGCATGAGGTTTATTGGGAAACATATAAACATTCAAATTACTGCATCGAATTTTTATCCTAATATCTCAATTAAATCAATTTTAATGGATATCAAATATTTTAAAATCCATCAATCTATCCATTTTTCTTTTTTACTCATCATTTATATGTCAGTTAAATTTCCATTTTCTTCTCTCAAATCTAAAAAAGAAAGTGAATTTTTTTCATACTTTTTAATATTTCTTTCATATATTCGTGGTTACGGTTTTGACAATCCACCAAAAAAATATTCAAACAATGTCTGATGGTCGATTTTACAAAGTTGGCCGTACATATTACTATTTAAAGCACACGATTTGTAAGTAGAACATGGTGATGCCCACGCCATCAAGTCATGTTAAAATTTCTACAATTTTGTGTTTATTTTATAATGATTCCTTTGTATCATTTTACATATTGTAATTCTAATTTTTACAAATAACATAGATAGGAGTTTTGTAAAATAAAACTACATGGGCATGGGCATGCGTGGAGGTGCACATGCATGTGTGTGCACTAGCATGCGTGTACAGACGTGTGCATGTGTGTGCAAGCATGCATGTGCATGTGCATATGCATGCTAGCACGTGTTTGGTTGCGAGTCCATAGGCATGGGCACATGTGTACATGGGTGTGAGCGTGCATATGTGTGTTATGATGATGGCAGTTCCCTGTATACACATGCAAATGCACATGCACATGTACATGCATATGAAGGCACATATACATTTACCCTCCACTTGCATACAAACACGTGCACATATCTATGCACCATACATGTATATACACATTCTTAGACCTATTCTCGACACATGAAGACATATGCATACATGTGTACATAGATATAAACAACACATGTGAACACGTGTGCATATGCATGTGCTTGCATACACATGCACAGCACACCCATGCATGAACACAAACACATCCACATGCACGTAGCATGCACACGCGCGCATGTAGATACATACACACACATACACATACATGCATACAACCACTAACACACATGTACACGCTGAAACACGAGCATTGACATGCATGTTAAAATATGACACCATGAAGTTTTTTATTCTCTAATTTTCTAGAATATTCTTAAGAAGGTGAACTTCCATTCTCTGACTTTTCTTAAAATAATTTAACTAAAAATCTAGAGTTTTCTTGGGTATCTTAGCTTCAAACATTAGAGTATTCTATACTCTTCGAGGCCATAAGAACACAAGTATATGTAGACATTCATTTTGTGGAGGCATCAAAGTGAAGAGCAACAGATCAAGAGAAAAACAAAGTGAGGAGAGACAAAAGCAAGAGAGCTAGTAGTGAACAAGAGGTTGATTGATTTATGTTGTGTCAAGTGAGAGCTAGTTTGGTAGAGAGTTGAGTGCTTGTTGTATCGTTGTATTTTGGAGTAGCAACATACAATACATCATATACTTTGAGTCAAGAATTCTAAAAGTAGGATCAAAGCCTTCTCTTTCCTCTAGGTATTCAAGGTTGGTCTTGTTAGGAGTATTGTGCCCATCCGCTAGAAAAATATAGTCGCATTTCTCCTACATAAAAGTACAATCATGTCATTTGAAGTTAGTAAGGAATTTTTTTTGTTTGTATTGAATCAATCTTTGAGATCTTGTACAGGGAGATTCTACACACGCACAGAATGTGAAGCCAATTTGATCAAGAACCTATTTTTCTTCAAAGTTAGATAAGATTTTCCTATCAAAATGGCAAACATCGTTAATTCAAACAAGCCCATCAAGAATCTGAAAAGCCACAAGTACATAGTTTGGAAGACATTCATCTTCAATGAGGACCTCTGGAAGGTCACTGGTGATGAGAATGTAGCATCACCATCAGTAGAATAGGCAGATGCTTTGAGGAAATAAAAGATACAAGATCACAAAATTCAGTGTTCGTGCTCAAGATAATGATTGAGGGGGATCCACCACTCTGAATGAAGTCTGGTATGCACTCGTCACACTATTCTCATGTAGAAATGATGTGTGACAGTAGTTGTTGGAGAATTAGCTGATGAGGCTCGAGAAAGGAGCAATGAAAATCACTCAATACTTTACAAAGGTACTCTCACTGTGTCATGATACATGTCAATTAGATCCATAACCAAAAATTAGTGAACCACATATGCGGAGAATTTATCCATGACATATAATCAGAATATAATGTCTTTTCAATGTTGTGCCTACATGTCCACTTGGTCCACCTCGTTAGAATTTGAAAGTCTTTTAGTGAAACATGAGAATTGAGGCAAGCAAATGAATGGTTTATCACTAAAAGGTGGCAAAGAAGCATTATTTAGAGAAAGGAAATGAAGGAAGATGTAGGAGTCACATTAGGAAGATGTCAACGCCTTAACGGAAGCAATACCCTCAAAGTAGCTTTAAGCCAAGAGGGAACTTCATATGGACGATCATAAAGGACAAATGATTCTATTTAGAAAAAGAATGATAGATGATTTATTTGCAAAGAAGAACAGACATGATGAATGTGATTTCAGATTCAGGCCGAAGGTAGCTGAAGATAATATTGTAACATTAAGAGATCAGTATGAAGATTTCTTTGAAGAAAAGTGGGATGAGGAGGCTTCAATGGTGATCTTAGAAGAAGAAAAAAATAAGGGAAAGCTCCATCAAAACCGAATGTAGTTCAAAGAAAAGGTCAGGAAAGTGCATGAACTTCCAGAGTAGACAATCAGTTCATTTAAGATGGAGTTTATCGAGAAGCTCCAACGGAGAATCGGCCTACTCGACATAAGATAAAAGAATATATAATTACGCCACTTCAAGTATCTATCAGACTATGTAAGCCTAATCCCAAGTATGTCCACGTTGTAGTAGCTGAAGATTAAGCAGTGCACAAACCTATTATATATGGAGATGAATGGAAGAAGAATCTAAATAGAGTTTGACCTAGCATGAGAAAAATTTGGTGTTGAGGGAAGTGTTAAATTATGGCATCACTAACTTCTTTATTTTCTAGTTTTCTAGAATATTCTTGAGAAAGTAAAACTCTCATTTTCCACACCTTTCTTAAAAGGATTTAAATCTAAAAATTTAGAGTTTTCTTGATCATGTTAACTTCCAATTTTCAGGAGCATTTCTTACTCTTCAAGGCTATTGGAATACAAGTATATATAGGCCTTGGAGTTCATTTTGTGGAGGTATCGAAGTGAAGAGCAAAAAGAAAGAGCGAAACAAAATAAAGAGAGTCACATTCAATATAACAAGTAGTTAGCAAGAGATTGGGTGATGTGAAATGTGTTGAGTTCTAGGGTTTGATAGAGAGTTGAGTGATCATTATAAGAAATAGTATATGTGTGTTATATTTTGGATTGGCAATATATAATGCTAATGGACATGCGAGCTCACGGTGAGCCATTATGAAATAATTGTTATTGCATATATCAGTCCCTGGTCTGGAATGAAGAATAATACAATCGTCCTATGAAAGGTCTATGAGAGGTCCACAAGATCGGGATTTGAGATATGATCTCAATATCTAAGTCACTATATGTGGAACAATACAATCGCACTGTCCTTATCTCCAAGTATCCGCAGAGAAAATACATTATCCTTAAAAGAGTTCAAGGATAATTTCATTGTTGATATATGCATCCGAGCATTAAGAAAATTGATAACAAGGAGAGTTAACTAATATAATTAAATGTGATTTCATTATCAAAGATGTAAATATTGTGAATGTGATTCATATTATTTGGGCACATGAGAAGAGAGATCCAAGATGATTAAATGTGATTTAATTATCATGGATATGAATAATGTGGATAGCATTATCCATAATAATCATATATATTATAAATGCAATTTATAATATATAAGAGAGAGATATTTGTAAATAACATCTACAATTTAGATGTTGATGTGAATTGGATGCACATTTGGACAATTAATTGGAAATGTAGTTTACATTTTATTTTGAGTTGTGAATGTGATTCACAAATTTCCAATGACATGATTGCAATGTTCACAAAATAATTGTGAATTATTTTTGTGGAATAATTTACAATAAGTGTTGTTGTAAATATTAGAGATTTCTATGGAATAATGTAGTCTCATGAGATTACATGGAGATTGACACCTTCCTACTAGGAGGGTGGACAACCACCAATTCCCTCTTAATGGAAGGAGACAATCTTCCTTCCCATTATCTCCATGCTTGATTGATTTAATTTGAAATTAATTTATATTGATTTTTCAATATATATTTAATTTAAATTAAATTATATGTATTTTTACAATAAAATCATGGCAATTGAAAGAAGCACAAATCAATCTCATCCATTGATTTTGTGCAGTCCATAGATTGAGATCCATTGACTCCCAAAATACTATACAAGAAGAGGCACCCCTTGCTCTTCAAGTTACAACAAGAGAATAATACATGCTCTCTCTCTCTCATTCTCTACATGCAAAGTCTCTCTCTCTCTCTCATGTGGTCATCCACCATGGAGCCCTAGAGAGAGTCGCCATCGCCGCGGCATCGTCGTTATGCTGTCGGATTGTTTGATATAGGATCTCCATCTCCTTTGGTGCGCATCACTTGTAAAGAAGACGTTGGATCTCGTGTGACAATATCAGGAGATTCGTTGTTTGGATCATCAACATGGATTGCGAGAAGCATGTGTTCATCAACGCGCTTGCAAGCGTCTCCTCCGTGGGATCGGACTTGAGACAGGAGGTCTCTTCATTTAGAGACTCGATCATAACCACGCTTCAAGAGGTAAACCTAATACTTATTTGTGGTTTAGATGAAACGGTCTGAGAAGTGTTCTTGGATCATGTAGTTTCATCGTTTGAAATTTTTTAAATGTTGCTGCCTTGAGCAACTAATACGACTAGTTGCTCCCGATCACATATGATGCAATTCCAACGATTCTGTGATGTGCTTAATGATCTTCCCATATACTTCAAGTGGTATCATAGCCATAGGTTGAAGGTTTTGAATACGATCCATAAAAACTAAGACGACATGGGTACTTTATGGTTTGTGAAGTTTTATCGCATTTTGTTCACGCAGCCCTGTTTGTGTGATTCTTTCTCCTTGTTTAAAAGGGTTTAATCATGAAATTATCACTTGGATAATGTTCCTCATTAAATAAGGAGACTTGGGATTTGAGTCTGCGTGATTTGGAATATGAAAGTTGTGATCTTTTTAACGAACATTTATCCAATGTTTCAAGGATAGCGAATCTTGACGTAATTAAAGAGTTAATTACGGTTTTAAAATGTTTAAAATGTGTGAATATCACTTGGATTCTGTTATCAATCAAATTAGCAAACTTTGGAATATTTTGCTTGATTTGGATTTAAATTGATTGAGATATGCTAATTTTAGTAAGTAGGGATCACTGCTAAAAGTTACTTTCTCAATCAAGAACCTTGTGATTATCATTTAATCAATTAGTGGAAATTAATGGTTAATTTTCTGATATAATTATTGATTAATATTTATAAAATATTTAAAGATTATGATTATTTCTTTGAATGGCATTTACCATAACCAACTTGATTAGCTATGATCTAGATCACAATTGGTTACAACTATTCCAACAAACAAAGTTGCTTGAATAGGATTGAGGATTTGTTTAGCAAATCTCTTTTTTAATATTAATAAAAAATGTTTTGATAAATATTATATAGTATAACTTCGGTTGAAAGATCGATTATCATATCAAGTATAATGTGATCAATTGGCATATGGTGTCTAGTTAGTGAGCGCTAGGGTAGTAGGTTGCACCGTGAGTGCTCTATCCCACTACCGTCAGAACTGGCTATGATAGCAGGTAAGAAAAGGATAATGTTTGAAGGGATCATGATGTATTTTTCTAGTTATTAAAATTTGAATAATACATATTTGAGATAATACATGTTTCAAGTAACAATAGAGAATGTTTGTTGGATATTAATTGGATCATTGATTTAATGTGATTAGATTAATTAGAATCCAATTAAAATTAAAACAAACTATTATGAATAAAGTTGTAATTCCCTTGGAAGAATTAATCATAAAGAATATGATTCATAGTGATTAATTAAAATTTGAATAGGATATGGAGGATCACATAAGTGACATCCAGGGTCTCCCATCAAGGTGAAGGGTTCCGTCGCCGAGGATTGTATGTAGGAGACGCATGTCTGAAGTGATAGCTCTTGCATGCAAGTGCATATGGATCAGGCTCTTTGCTTCTCGAAAGAGTAAAGTATGCGTACTAACCCAAATATCAGATCCTCATATTATTGGGGTGATATTGGATAGCGCATAGCGAGTTTAAATCCTGTTCATGGTTAGTTCAATTAACAACGGGTCAACATCACCTTAGGGGTGGTGGGCCTGGGTGTTAAAGTCGAATTGGGAATGCAAGTTGGACTTGCAAGGCGGAATGTGTTCCCGCTTCTTTTTATCTGAGTTACAGGTTTTCATATTATGGGATGTAACAAAGATAAGAAAGGTGAACCCATATCTTGCTTGAGATATAATGGTAAGTATATCTCTTACATTGAAAGTGGTTAAGGGAATGAACTTTCAGTGTTGACAAGGAAAGACAACTTAGATATAAAAATTCCTAAATCAAAGTTTATATATTTTATGCAAATTTCTTATTTCAGATGATCCTCATTAAACCCACTCAATACTATACTCAATAATGACCAGTAAAATATCATGGATTGGATCCATGATCAAGATATTGTACTTGCAGTTGGACACATAATGTATGTGTTTCAATGTACAAGTTTCCTCATAGTAATGAGGAATGACAATTAAATAGACAATAGGACTACAACCTTAGGATTTTGATGTATCTATATTCTTGATCTCTTACCAAATGTACTTTGAAAGTGACATGTAGATGACGATCGTAATTGTCGATAAATCCTTATAAAATCTAAGAAGATGTTTCTGGCATACATATGTGCTCTCGACATTTAATCATTAATGACATGGTTCACTGCATCATGCAAAATGGTGGCTCTATAAGAGATGATGTATTCAAAATGTTTGAGTACCTACCTGAACCGAAGTCTTTTAGAGTTTAGATGGATATATATACGATGAGTTTCATCATTCTATTGTCTATACTCAAGTCATTCATGAAGCTTTATAATGTTCATATTCTATGAATTAAATGAAGCATGTATAATGTTGAAATATTCTTAAATTGAAATCTTTTGAGTTCAACATAAGAATTCCTTTGTCTTAAGCAATGGTTGTTTATAGATGAAGGGAGCGCATTAGAAGCATGGGTCTGACCCATGCAAGAAGGAAAGTCAAGGAGTTGATTGCACTTTTGTAATTTACATATGACATCCAAAGAGTTTGATGAATGTCGATACTGCAACAAGCTGATGTATTAATAGTATGCCTATCTAGACTATCTAAATCCTTAGAGAAGGACTCGGATAGTGCATCAGAATAATCTATATCCACATATCATCATTCAAATGGACTTACTTATTGGATAAGATTAAAAGTCTATAATTGTATCTCATTCTTCTAATAACACTTGCAATTGGTTGCATATGTGTTACAAGACTAGAAAATTTGATCTTAAGGTTTAATAGTCATCCACATGGATATTGATGCATTTTTTGCAACAATTTCTATTGGATAGATAGACTTCATAATTTAAGTGGGAGAGCCCTTAGTCTTAGAGAATGTCTCTATGACCTAGATATTAGAATACACTCATTGTTTGTTTCTAAATGTTCTGAATAAACATGAATTTTGGAATAGATCTATCATAAGAGTTATGATGTATATATTTCAGATAGTAATCTAACATCTGGAGGACTCTATCAAATTATAAAATTAATGAATGGTTCATTAACATTTCTAATACTGAAATTAAACTTTTAAATAATCAATAGGAGGATGAAGATTATTTGACAATGATCTGGCATCAAACCTTGGACATGTGTTTATTGATGAAATGAATAGACTAGTAAGATATTGAACTTTAGATTGCCTGAAGATCCAAAATCTTACATACTTGTGAATATTGTATTCAAAAGTTAAAGTGTCCAATACACCCTTCTTTGGGAATGATGTTAGATGCCAAGGTATTCAAGGTCTCATACATATTGATGTGTGTGGATCATCTATATCATGAAAAATATTAATGATATGTGACATCAATTAATGACTTTTATGATATGAGATTTCTTCCCTTCACCTTAGAAATCTTTGAAATGTTCAAAGATTTCACAATTTTCGTTTAGAATCGAAGTTCGAAGGAAGATGAAATGAATTTGATCTAACCTAGGTAGCAAGTACCTATTAGATAAATTCAAGGAATACCTTATGGAGAAAGGAATATCATTAATATCTCAATCCTCCTAATGCACCTAAACTCAATAGAGTTATAGGGCGATACAATTGATCATGTGTGACATGATTTGATCAATGATGAATCTTAGCATAATTACCTCTTACTTTCCAGATATACATGTAGTAGAGACTACAATATATATCCTTAAAAGGTTCCATGTAAATCTAAACCTGAACATCCTCATAAACTATGATTTGGAACCTAGCCTGGTGTTGGATACTTGAGGATTTAGGGTTTCTTGGTCCATAACACTGTCATGGATGCAAGTAAGCTGGAATCTAGCACCAGAAAGTGCTGCTTCATTAGGAAAAATATAGGATGGTATTGGATACCTACTTTATGACCTTGAGATTCTTAAAAGATTTCATATATGAGAATGTGATTCTTAGAGGATGACTCTCTTGAGAATCAAGATGAAAATGAAGTGAAAGAACTCATTTAGTCTTGAGAAGATAATGGGGCTCCTGTAATCGATAACTAAAAGGATAATTAAAGATGAAACGCTCATACCTCTTCAAATGAGTTTGAGGATGGATCCCATGTGTCAGATAAAATCTGACAATGATCTTACTTCATGTGATGAAGCTTCTGAAGATCGTGTCATAGAAAGATGGATGTTAGCAATAATGTCTGAAGTGGACTTCATATACAATTGTTGTATATTGACCCTCGAGGATCTACCTATAAGGGTAAGACCTGTTAGGAGTAAATGGATCTTCAAGAGAAAGAGGGAACCTGATGAGAAGGTAGAGACCTTCAGAGCATGGTTCGTATCCACAAGATACACACAAAGAGAAGACTCGCTTTCGATGAGACTTTCTCTTCAATGAACATGCTTAAATTCATCGGAATATTGCTAACTATAGCTACACAACTTGATTATGACATCTTCAAGATGTGAGTCAAGATTGCATTCCTCTATGAATACCTCTTTGAGGATATTTATATGAAGTAGTCCCAGGACTTCATAATTAAGGAAAGCAAGGTGTGCAAGTTGAAGAACTCAATTTATGGACTCAAATAAGCTTCTAATAGTTGGAACATCAGATTTGATGAAATTATAAAGGTTATGATTTCAAATAGAATCTTGATGAGCCATGTGAAGCCTAGTGGGAGTGCCATTGTGTTCATCGTAGTAATTGTAGATGATATCCTAATCATTTGGAATGATATAATGATGATAATAAGTGTTTTATAATATGGCTATCCCATACCTTGAGATATGATCTCAAGGATACCTTTTAGATCTTAGTTTTGAAATTGTTTAGATGCAAAGAGAAGATGGTATTGGGACCGTCGCATTAGTGGTACACCATGGATATTTTCATTTTCTGGAAAATTCCAAGAAAGGCTTCTTTCCTTTAAGATATGGTACTGACCTATGTAAAGGAATAGCACCTCAAAGAGTTGAGGATGTGAATGCCAAAGCTACAAGCCCTAGTGCATCAGCTTTGGGAAGCTCAGTGTAAGCTAGATAGGTAGAAAAGCTAGATGTATGTCACACAGTGGGAGTAGTAAAATGTTATTAATCCTACTATGGAGATAAAAAACTTGATTGCAGTAATAAAAATATCATAAAAGATGACAAGACTTAGAAAAAGTGATATCAAAGTCTTATCTTCAAGAAATTAAGACTTTATAGATAAAGATCTAAAAGGCCTTGACTGCGAATATCTAGGAGATAGAGATATCTGGGAATAAGGGTATTCTGTAAGGATAATAGAAGTTACATACTTGTTATAATGATTATTGAGTTGTAGTGTCAAGGATACTAGACTTGGTGTAGTCTCTCAGGAACAGAGTGAATGATTAGCTTACCTAGTTATTTTTCTAAATAGCCTATGATTTTCACATAAGTGTGGGTTTAAAGATTATCCCATTAATGGCTCTTTGGGATAGTGGGAGATTGTTGGACATGCAAGCCCACATCGAGCCATTATGCAATAATTGTTATTGCAAATATCGTTCCCTGATCTGAAATGAAGAATAACTAATTTGCATAATAGGTCCTTTAGTACAATTAGAGTTATGTACCATGGCCATCTTAATGATCATACAAATATTGATTCAATTGTTGAATCATAGAGGCCGGTGCTTTGATGAATATCTAAAGAGCTAAATTGAGGACTCATCAAGCATTGTCAAATGATTAATAAGAGATGATCTCCAGCCTGAGTAGTAGATGGCAATCCTTTCTATGAAGGTTATTATCTAACCGACCTTTTGATGCAGGTCCTCTGCATAGGAACGAGATTCGGAGGTGTTAGATAAGTTAGGTCAAAGAGTTGACTTAATGAGATCGAGATAACTAAAGACATATGTCGTATGTTGTCACGATATAGGCATGCATCCTATGACCGGAGACAGGTGTGTTACTATATGTCTGAGTATGTACATTTGGCATACCAATAGGTTGATGAACTAATCAATGTCTAGACATCGACGCGCTGGTGTGCATACAAGGGCATATGAGTAATACGATCTCTCAAAGGGATCATACAGGTTCATTTACTGAACCAAAAGATGTGAGCTCACTCATGAGATATTGGGAAGAATCAAATTCCGTGCACGGTCGTCTCGCTTTGGAAGCTTGACTGAATTTGTAGGTTTGATATATACTTTTAGAAAGTATATGATCAACACCTAGGTATGATATATGCTTTTGGAAAGTATATGATTAATACTGACTCTCAATGATCGAATCAGAAACTTAATGATAAAATCCTGAAGGAGAGAGTCTAAAAGAGATCTAAAAACTTCGGGTTTAATCTGAGTCTGCGAGTATGCATGATGTTATTAGGAATACCTGAAGCTGATGTGATCATAAACGATTGTATAACCATGGTGCTTCCATTCTTAGGGAGTGACGAAACGGGATTGGATTCTAGTGACTCCTCTCAGTAGAGGAGTGATCTGATCTTGGTCCAAATGTTGGACATTGATCTCAATGTGACTCAGATAAAATGAGAAGATTAGATTTGCAGTCTTGATTTAATCAAGCATCTATGAGAGGTCCGCAAGATCTTGATTTGAGATGTGATCTCAATATCCAAGTCACTATACGTGGAACAATACAATCGCACTGTCTTTATCTCCAAGTATCCACGGAGAAAGCGCATTATCCTTGAAAGAGTTCAAGGATAATTTCATTGTTGATATATGTATCCGAGCATTTAGAAAATTGATAATTAAATGTGGTTTGATTATCACGAGTAGTATGAATTTGATTCATATTACAAGGAGAGTTATCTAAGATAATTAAATGTGATTAATTATCAAAGATGTAAATAATGTGAATGTGATTCATATTATTTGGACGCATAAGAATAGAGATTCAAGATGAATGTGGATAGCACTATCCATATTAATCATATATATTCTAAATGTTATTTATAATAAGAGAGCTATTTGTAAATAACATTTATAATTTAAATGTTGATGTGAATTGGATTCACATTGGACAATTAATTAAAAAATGTAATTTACATTTTATTTGGGGTTGTAAATGCGATTCACGAATTTTCAATAGCATGATTGCAATGTTCACAAAATAATCGTGGATTATTTTTGTGTAATAATTTACAACAAGTATTGTTGTAAATATTGGAGATTTCCATGGAATAATGTAGTCTCATGAGATTAAATAGAGATTGCCACCTTCCTACTAGGGAGGGTCGACGGCCACTAATTCCCATTAGGAAAGGGTGCCCCCCCCCCCCCCCCCCGCTTAATGGAAGGAGGCAATCTTTCTTCCCATTATCTTTATGCTTGATTGATTTAATTTGTAATTAATGTATATTGATTTTTCAACATATATTCGATTTAAATTAAATTAATTGTTGTGTTTTTACAACAAAATCATAGCCATTGAAAGAAGCACAAATTAATCTCATCTATTGATTTTGTGTAGTCCATGGATTGAGATCCACGGACTCCCAAAATACTATATAAGAAGAGGTACCCCTTGCTCTTCAAGTTACAGCAAGAGAATAGCACATGCTCTCTCTCTCTCTCTTTCTCATGCTCTACATGCCAAGTCTCTCTCTCTCTCTCTCATTGTGACCATCCACCATGGAGCCCTCGAGAGAGTCGTCATCGCCGCAGCATCGTTGTTATGCTATCATATTGTTTGCTCGTGGATCTCCGTCTTCTTCGGTGCGCCTCGCTCGTGAAGAATATGTCGGATCTCGTGTGACGAGATCAGGAGATTCATCGCTTGGATCATCAACATAGTTTACGAGGAGCATGCTTTTCATCAACGTGCTCGCAAGCGTCTCCTCCGCCGAATCGAATTTGAGACAGGAGGTCTCTTCATTTAGAGATTCGATCACAACTACGTTTCAAGAGGTAAACCTAATACTTGTTTGTGGTTTAGATGAAAAGATCCAAGAAGTGTTCTTGGATCACGTGGTTTCATAGTTTGAAATTTTTTAAATTCTACTACCTTGAGCAACTAGTGCGACTACTCGGTCCCGATCGCATATGATGCGATCCTCATGCTTCCATGATGCACTTAAGGATCTTCTCGTATCCTTCAAATGCACCATTTACTTGGAGTCAAGAATCCCACAATACATGCACATACATGTACTTGTACATACCCATGCACATGCATGTGTACATGTAAACCCACTTAAACATACACTGGGGGCAGCTAGTTGGCAAGCTAGACGGGATTGTCCTCAATCCCATATATATATACGGTACCGATCCTATGCGCCCTACAGTTGTGCGCTCTTGTGCGCCTAGCCCTATTCCGTTTGATTAGAATCGTTCTTGCCCTCCAATTTCGGATAACCCGTAATACGTGCAACGCCTCTCCGTCTCTCCTGACAGATTCCTATTGCCGATCACGTCTCCCTCTCTCTTTCCCATTGAAACGTCACGTCTCCCTCTCTCCTTAATCTAATCATATCTCAACCTATCTCTCTCCTCCATAAATACAACCATAATATCATATTCCTTTCCTCCCTCCATCTCTCGTTCTCTCTCATAAATAACAATGTCAAACATTGCATTGCAATTTAGTACATTGTACGCAGATTCACATTTCATTATCTAGTAAATATAAAATTGTACATTACTAAATAAAATAAATAATTTGAAAAACATATTTTGAGATGCAACCATCCATCCATAAAAATCAAAATATAAAGTAGACTATCTGTTGAAAAAACTGATAACATAATTGAAAAAAAATGATTTTCTATTTTATGAAATTTGAAATCTCATTTAGGTAATGAAGCATCTTTGCCCCCACGTTTCAACAACCCTGCAAACGAAAATAGAAAAAATTAGTGTTAATTCAAGTATTTGTTTATAGCATGTTAATTTAACTTCAAATATAACACAATTATCGTACCTTTTCTTTTTGAGTTATGGGGGCAATTTCGAGTATCATGGTGCGCCATCATATTACAACCTTTGCATAATCTTTTGGGCTTAATTGCTTTGTCCATAGCAATTTCTCGAGCACTTCTAATTCTTCTCCCGCTTCCCTTTGTCTTGGATATGTTTGGCGGATGCACATCAACATCTGATTGTATGGTTGAAGCTTTGTATAAATCAGAGTTGGAGGAAATTGATTTCAATTCATCAAGACCTTTGATGATTTCATTCATCTTTTTCTCTGCATATAGATATGTCTCACTAGAGAAGCAAGCATCATCCAATGCTTTGGTGAATAATGCAGCCAAACTTGCCCGTGTAGCATGCTTTGGTTTCTCTTTTAACCGTTCTAGTACTATTCCATTGTCATCCGTAACAACATCTTTCATGGCATTTATGGTCCATCTTTTAAGAATGAAATGTTGTGGGAGGTCAACAACCAATTCATTTCTTAAAACAAAAAGGATATGTCTACAAGGAATCCCTTCTGATTCAAAAAGAAGGCATGTGCATTGTGCAACTTTATTATCTA
Source organism: Ottelia alismoides (assembly GCA_037367405.1). Taxonomy (NCBI): domain Eukaryota; kingdom Viridiplantae; phylum Streptophyta; class Magnoliopsida; order Alismatales; family Hydrocharitaceae; genus Ottelia; species Ottelia alismoides. The sequence continues at coordinate 148,861 of JAZKJV010011214.1, forward strand.
TATCATATTCCACTTCACGAACTTTGACGTCTTTCTCAAAATTATTAATAACGTATGATTTTTTGTTGTTGTTATCATGAACAACTTTACCAATGCAACACATGCTTTTTACAAGTTCTTCTTGAAATTTGTAAAATATACCATGTGTATAAAATTTTGACATATGCTTTTCAATCTGAAAAGGTGTCTTTAAAGGTGGACAACCATATAGAGTCTCGTGATCAGCTTTCAATTCATTATACCTTTGACGTTTCAATGCTCTTTCAAAACGGCTATAGAACTTTTCTAATGAAGTTGAACAACTGACATATTTATCATAAAATGCATTCATACTTTCACTGCGTTGTGTGCTTCTTGTACCAGCCATGAAAATATTTCTAGAATACGCGGGTATCCATTTCTCCCGATTCATGAATATAGTAGATAACCATTCATGATCTTGAAGTTCTTTCTCGATGATGATCTTCATCCAATTCTCTTCAAATTCTTGAGGACTTTCAGTCTGCCAAATGCATGTATGAAATTTATTCTTAAATTCATGATCATGAATGATTGCACCTAACTTTTCAGGCACCTTTTTCAAAATATGCCACATGCAATAACGATGTGGGGTAGTGGGAAAGGAAACTTTAATAGCTGCAGTTATCGCAAGATCTTGATCTGTTATTATAACACATGGTGGGCGATTAGACATTGCCTCTTGCCATCTCTGAAAAAGCCATATAAATGAAGATTCCTTTTCATCTTGCAGTAAAGCGCACCCAAAATTTATTGATTGACCATGGTGATTTACACCAGTAAATGGAGCCAAGATTAAGGAGTACTTATTTGTTTCAAAAGTTGTATCAAAAATAACCACATCGCCAAAGATTGCATATGCCTTCCTTGCAATACCATCGACCCAAAAGACATGTGTTAATTTTTTCTCCTCGTCAACCTTATGAGCATAATAAAATGACGGATTCATTTCTTTCTCTTCCTGTAGTTGTTGTAGAAATCTGTGGGCATCATACTCTTTCTTGTTGCATCTCAAATCTCTTTCAAAGTTCCTGATGTCTCGTTCGGTACATCCAATATTTTGGTAACCATCATTTTCAATCTCAAGAACCGTTAACAATTTGGATGTACTGATATTAGCCTCCTGAAATGTATTAATAAGACACTTTTGGGCAACAGTCACTTCTCGATGTGATCTTAGAAAATGAACTTTATCTGGAGAGCAAAGAGTGTGATTGTGATTTTCAATGAAAGTTGTAACGGTCCAACTGTCATCTACATTCTTACGAAGTATCATCTTAGCACTACAACCACATCTGGTAGTGGTTCGCCTTCTTTGATCTTCTGTATTCCTTTTTCTGAGAGCTTTTATTCCTTGCTTTGCACAAACCCATTTCTTTTCATATAATTCTTTGTTTTCATCACTGCGATACTTAGTGCTACTTCGTCTTACGGAAAAACCAGCTTTCTTCGCATATGCATAATAAAAGTCTTCTCCATCTTTCAGTGTAATAAAAATCATTCCCAACTTTGGTTGTTTCTCAGATTCTACTATGGGAATATTGTTGATCAATTCATCTATTTTTTCTTGTGAATCTGTAATTTAAAAATAAAAAATTATTCTACTCAACTATTTCATATGTCGTAATATCTAAGCAATATAATCGTAAATGAAAATAATTACTTTCACGTTGAAATTTTTCAATAAAAAAGTTGAAATTATACCTGAGACATAGTTGCTACTCTTATGAATCAGATTCTCGCTATTCATTCTTGTGTGTCCATTATTTTTGTCGGTAGAACCTATCAACATTGGATCCTCTTCACCTTCCATATCACCGACCTGGGTACTATACTGATTAAGATCTGCAAATCCAAACAAGATTTTAATATTAAAAAATTGCATCATCTATATCCAAAATACAAGTAGTTTTAATAAAACATACCGATATGTTGGTGAGGATGATGAATATCCTCTTCATTAAAAATAACTCCTTGTGACAACTTTTTCCTGCAATCATTTCATGAATACTAATAACTCTTAAAGTAGAGAATATAAAAATACACTGATATAATATAATTCGATGAACCATAGTTTTTGACAAATACATTGAATAACATTATAGATTAATTATAGATTATATACAACATCCGTAAATATAACAATCTTTACATGTTAAAGTACATAATTTTTTTCAAGTTTACATGCAATAATAAAGAGAAAGACATAAAAAATCTGATAGGTATATGAAAGAAAATGATAACTTCGTTCTTTGCTAGAAAATTATAAAAAATTCTATAGAGAGATAGATAACAGAAGTGAGTAAATGAAAGGTGTAGAGAGGGAGAAACTTACTTCTTTGCTTGAGAACGAGAGATGGAGGGAGGAAAGGAATATGATATTATGGTTGTATTTATGGAGGAGAGAGATAGGTTGAGATATGATTAGATTAAGGAGAGAGGGAGACGTGACGTTTCAATGGGAAAGAGAGAGGGAGACGTGATCGGCAATAGGAATCTGTCAGGAGAGACGGAGAGACGTTGCACGTATTGCGGGTTATCCGAAATTGGAGGGCAAGAACGATTCTAATCAAACGGAATAGGGCTAGGCGCACAAGAGCGCACAACTGTAGGGCGCATAGGATCGGTACCGTATATATATATATATATATATATATATATATATATATATATATATATATGGGTTTTTACCCGGCAGACCCTATAAACTTTTTAAATTACCTCTACAACTTTTTGCACAACGTAATTACCCCATTGACCCTGTAAATTACCCTAAGAACCCTCACGAGCTTGAAACAGATTACCCAGAGGGTTCATGAGGTAAGAGTTGACAAGTTTACAGGGTCGAGGGAGGAATTAGGCTGTTTCAAAGGTCGTGGAGATAATTAACAAAGTTTATATGATCTGCCAGGAAATCCCTATATGTATATATATATATATATATATATATATGTATGTATGGGACAATTCCTATTCCTACGTGCAGAAGATACCATTGGGGGCACCTAGTTGGCAACCTAGAGGGGATTGTCCCATTTCACGAACCCTCTGTATATGCACGTCTTGCTAGGTATTTATTTGTTCATCCACCAGTGACTGTGTAGTTCCTTGTCAGATCCCTTTCTCAAATAATCATTCTCTCAGCTTAGTTGTACTTGTACTCTTTTAGCTACTTTTATTTCATCTTTTGCTGTTTCCTTTGGTTGGTTTTTTGTAAAGGCCCTTAATGGCATTATACTGGTAATGTATGTGCATTCAATGTTTTAATCTGGATAGAAAATGTTGATGATCCTCACTCGAATGGCTGGGAACATGGCTTCGAAAGCTTCGAGCTGGAAGTTTCAACGTGAATGTCAGTCATACGAAGAAGAGGTCTTGAGACCAGGCCGGAGCTCGGCTAGGAAACCAAGAGCTTTTCCCCAGCACAATTTTAGCACGACGATAGGCAACCTTTATTTCCCAATGTGTGAGTGTTACGGATGCATTCAGGGACCCCAAATGCGGCAAAGGACCTCCACACACCCATGGGACTGCGAAAAATGCAAAACCGTAACGGACATTTCAATTAAAAAATAGATTCTCTAGTTCCAAAGAATGAAACATGTACAGCATTATTTATAGGCGACAGGATAGGAAGCAAAGTTATCAGATTTACAAAGAAAGATTCGCGACTAAGCTAAAACAGAATATACTATACCTACTTCACTGCCCAGGTTCAAGCTAGGAGCAACACAAATGCAAAGATATGTTACAAAAGGTATCATTAAGGGAGCTCCAATGCCAGACATAAAAGAAAATCTGAACCATGAAGACCTGCAAGCCAATGGTAGGTAATCTGATTCCGATATGCCTTAACTACAATGAGGCCATTCATGCAGCTCTTTAACTACGAGCTCAAGTATGCAGCACAAACTCATCTAGAGCCAAGACAAAATTTGCTTTGCAATCTAAGTCGGGGGATGTGTAACCGCTTGCTCAGCATAGTGAGTTGAAAGATGTCCCCGGAGTATTGGCTGGGAGTTCACTGGCTGTTGTTTCAGATGTAAGAGAAGGGAATGAAGGTATGGATTTCAATATCAGTTTCCGGCATCCCTTACGTGCACTTGGAGATGATCCAAATTCACTGCGTGGTGAGGAGATCCTCTTGCGGTTTGGGGAGGTAACTTTCACCCCACCAATCGGAGTTGCAGTAGCATCATTTCCTCTTAGGATCTCAGGAATGTCTTCGTTGGAGATTATGATTTTTTTGTCGAAACCGGGATCAGGTAGAAGAGTTTCTTTCTTTTGAAAGGAGGAAGAATTCAACCTAACAGAAGACCCAAGGGAGAAGACAGATAGAGGTGGCTTTCCAACACAAGGAAATGGCACGAGAATGGATGGCCTGCAAAATCAGAATCCATCAGAAACGAATCCATAAGTGACAACGACAAATAATAAACTGACATGTTAAATAAAGGACAAACCTAAGCATTTGTGAAGGAGTTATAAGTAGTGAGTTTTCGGAACAGAGACCCTCCTCATTCAGGACACTAGAACTTTGCTTGCTATCAGGCATAAAATCTTTGTCCTCAAATATAGTTGCTGCTTTCTCTTCTTCAGGTTCATCGATCTCCATTAGGATGGTACCTGTGAGAGAGAGAGAATCTTGAACACTGAATAAACAATAAAATGTATTTAAAGAGATAAAGACGTCACAAGGAAATGATTTTTTTTTCACTTGAAGGTTCGATACAATAAGATTCAGTAATACTGAAACGCCCTTGTAAGGCTTATCCTTCCTATCCCACAAAAGAACTAAATCATTCAAGGACGGGAGTAACCAAAGATCCATCTCATTTGAAGGACCCTATATAAGGGAAGCTTCAAATAAGGTGGGTTTTTTTTCTGAGTTTAGAATAGCCAACGACAAATTAGGCATTTTTCCCTTCTATTTTACAATTTCTTATGCTATAGATTAATAATAAATATTAACATAACATGTATATCAAGATAGAATTATGATAATATTATTATATTTTTTGAAAATGTTAGTTACATATGGATGTTATATTTTACAAAACAATCTGATCATCACTTATCTTACAATGAACAGTTTATACTTTACAAAATTATTACAAAATTTTATTAAATTGATAGTAGCTTTTAAAAGCTCGGAAAAAACCCACCTCATTTGAGGGGTCCCATATAACATACATATATACATACATATAGATACATGCATACATATATATATATATAATATATATGGGATTGGGGAGCCTACACCCATGTGTAGGTAACATTCCAATACCCGCCCCTTTTCCCCCACTATTTTTTTTGTTTTTTTTGAAATGTGTTCGTAGGAGATCTACTTAGAATATTAAGTGGAATATGTGTTTCAAATTTTGTGTAAAACATGCATTCCTAACATGTCCATCGGAAGGAGTCGATTTCAACAAATTTGAGACAGTTAAAATTTGACTGTCTTGAAGGATAAATTAGAATTCTCAAAATAAGCTAAAATTTGAATGATACCACGGTGATAAATTGTGATTTAAATCCCCAAGGATTCAATTCAAAAAAATTGAAGGAAAAGCTATGTGTGTAGGAAGAAAAGAGAACATGCATCATGATATGGGTAACTTACATATACCTGCATCTTTTCTCACCTACTGTTTTTTAAAAAAATTTTGAAAAATAGGGGGATTTAGATCATTATATATCACCATGATGTCATTCAAATTTCAACTTAATTCAATACTTCTATCACATCCATCAAGATTGTTAACTTTTAACGGTCTCAGAATTGTTGAAATCGACCCCTCCATATGGACATGTTAGGAATGTTTATTTTCTATGAAATTTGAACCACATATTCCACTCAATATTCTCAGTAAATTCCTCATAGATTCATTTCAAAAAAATCAAAATAATAGAAGAGAAAAGGAGTTGATGTAGGTAAGTTACCTGTATCATGATGTAGGTTCCCCTAGAGAGAGACACATCAACAGCCCAATGGTCTCTAACACAAAGAAGACCAAGGGAAAAAATAAAAAAGAACACCAGAACAAATAATAAACATATAATACGGTTTAAAGACAATAAAAGTTTACAGAACTTAGCATTTACCATCCTTCCTGCCGAATGTGTTTCTACAGCCTTCACATCTGCAGCTAATCGAGCATCCAGCTCCCCCCTTCATATTCGTATCAAGCAGTAAATTTACTAAATCATAATAATAAAATAGATCCAAAAAGCAGATTGTAAAATAAAACTCAATAGAGACTTACCTGGAAGCATTCACAATATTTCTTCAAGCAATTTGATTTCTTGCAGTTGCAACCCCGCTTGTGCCGAGCAGATGCTGGTGTTTTGTTGGCTTCCTCCTGGAGGACATGAGAATGGCTTTTTCAAAGGAATAATACAAAAAAAAGACCTTAGCAGAAAAACTAACCGTGATCCACACCCCAGTTTCCGACAATGGTTCGGAGGCCCTTATGACTTTTGGAGCAAATGCAAGAGGATTGCGGGATTCTATTTGTTTGCGTGTAGCCAGAACGGTGTCTTCATGTATTGGTTTATTGAAACAGCCCTGACAGGTACATGGCTCAACACAATAGACTCCAGCAGCAAAGCATTCACAGTAACTGCCAAAAAAGAATTGTAATTGTTGGGAGAAATTAATGAGTTGCATATTCGTGAGGCCCTAGGGTTCTCTTATATAGAGAAGAGACATGTTGGAAAATTACATAAAGAGAACGAAAAGAATAGAAAATATATAAAAGAAACATAAGATAACTAGTATCTCAACACTCCATCCCAAGCTAGAGCATAGATATCGATCATGCTCAACTTGGAACATCTCTGGTAAGGCCCTCTGGTTAGAACTAGGGGTGTAAACGGACCAAACCTGAGCGAACCTACATTTTTTATGTTCAGTTCTTTTACTTAATGAAGACTAAACTTATGTTCAAGTTTGGTTCGTTTATTTTCGAATCGAATCTGAATCGAACCTTTTTTAATCGAATCGAACCTAAGCGAATATCGAACTTGAAAATTTTCTAATAAGAAAGAAATGGAAATATATGTGTATAATTAGAATAAACATTCATTCATATTTTTTTCTTTATCCAACTCTTCATCTTTTGAAAAAAATAGATTAAAAAAGATTCAACTCATAGAAAAAGGTATAATTATAATATATTTTTATATATGTTTAGATGAGGATAATGAATAATGTGGGGGTATGCGATAAGTAAGATTTATAGTTGTTCTTTTGATATGAGGATAAAGAAGGAAAAAGTACTGGACATGTAGATGATGGATGGTTGTAACAACGATGTGACTATTTATTTTGGGATAGTTTATACCGAGATAAAACATACTTATCCTGTAAATATTCACTAATCTCCAAACAAAGTTCACTTATCATGTGACAAAATCCGTTTATCTCAAAAGAAGGTCTCCTTATGCGGGTAGGGATTTGTAAATATGTATATGTGTGTGCTTATCGAATTTTAATGAATTGAACCTGAACGAACCTATGATTTTTAGGTTCGGTTCGTTTATTTAATCGAACCTAAACTTGTGTTCAGGTTCGGTTCATTTATTTATGAACCGAATCCGAATCGAACTTTTAATGATCAGAACCTAAGTGAATATCGAACTTGAGAATTTTCTGACACCCCTAATTAGGGCCTTGGTGAGCACATAAATTGTCTGGTCTCTTGAGCTAACATGAGTAGTGGAGATGAGACCCTTATGTATCATGTCTCAAGTGTAGGGACAGTCCACCTCGATGTGCTTGGTCCTCTCATGAAAGGCGGGGTTGTTTGCAATGAAGAGAGCAGACTGGTTGTCACATTGGAGATGCATGGGAAGAAACACCTCAATAGTAATGTTAGTAGGAACAAATCTGACCCACATCATCTATATATTAACTTGCGCCATGACCCTGTATTCTGATTCTGCACTAGATCTAGCAACCACTATCTGCTTCTTGCTTTTCCATGACACTAAAAAACTTCCTATGAACACTGCAAAGCCAGAAGTAGACTTCCTGTCCTTGGGACACCCCACATAATTTGCATCTGTACATGTTGTAATTGCAAGGGATGTACCTCTGCTAAATAGAATATCAGTATCAGGTGAGACCTTCAAATACGTCAGAATCATATGGACTACATCCATATGTGCTTGTCTAGGCTACTCCATAAACAGACTCATTTTTCTTACTGCAAAGGATATATCTGGCATGGTGATAGTCACATAAAGAAGCTTCCCAACAAGCTCCGTGTACCTCCTCTTATCGACCTCCTCGGTGTCATCATCATAGAGCTTCATGCTCGGATCCATAGGGGTAGTGGCAGGACTGCAATCTGCCATGTATGTCTCAGAGAGAAGATATGTAACATACTTCCTCTGGGTCATCACAAGCCCTCACTGAAACCTGTCAAACTCCAGTCTAAGAAAGTAACATAGGCTACCAAGGTCCTTAGATACAAACTATTGACCTAAAAAATCCTTAGTAGTACGGATGGCATGCTCATCATCCCTTGTAATAATAATACCACCAACATAAACAAGTATGGCAATGGTATCTCTCAAAGTCTTCTTAACAAACAGTGAATGATTGGCAGTCGATCTCGCAAACCCATGTTGCTCTATCAAATCCGAGAGCTTCTAGTACCATGCTCTTGGACTCTGCTTAAGGACATAGATGACGTTGTGAAGCCTGCAAACCTTCTCACACTCCCCCTCAGCTCGCAAACCCATGTTGCTCTATCAAATCTGAGAGCTTCTAGTACCATGCTCTTGGACTCTGCTTAAGGACATAGAAGACGTTGTGAAGCCTGCAAACCTTCTCACACTCCCCCTCAGCAGCAAACCCGGGTGGTTGTTGCATGTAAACCTCCTCCTATAGATCACCACAAAGAAATGCATTCTTCACATCAAGCTGATAGAGGGGTCAATCTCGTATCACAACAACTGATAGAAGTATATACATAGTAGAATGATTGGCCACTGGAGAGAATGTATCATGATAGTACACCCCATATGTTTGGGTGAACCCGTGTGCCATAAGTCTTGCCTTATAGCAATCTACACTGACATTTACCCGATGCTTCATCGTGAACATCCACCTACACCCAACAACGAATGTGTCAATTGGAGCTGAAACAAGGCTCCAAGTAAGAAGGTACGGCTTCTACCTTCTTGATCTTTGTATAGCCTCCATTTTGTATATCCACCTTCGTTTTCGTCCTTCCATCTACCGTTTTGCTCATCCACATCGTTACATGTGTTTGCCTTGCGTAAGTGATGAATCTGTGATTCATCACTCTAAAAGTTGAAAATAGAGCTTTGTTCCCGAGTAATTAGCTGCATATCTACATTTATATTGCATAATTATCATTCATGCACTTGTAAATAATATATGCATTTTAGCATGCATTTTTCGCATTAAATAAGGAGCCAAATTCACTTGCAAACATTCATTTGTATATTAGCCAAAATCACCTATTTGTATATATTTTATACTAACTCCAAATCCAATAAAATCAACTCTATAGTATATATATTAATAACACTAATAAAGAAAAAATATCAAAAATATACTAACTTGTAAAATTGTCCAATAAAACCCAAATCCAAGTTTGAGGCCAAAAACCTTAAAATACACATATCTATCTCATATGGTATCCGATTTAGGTCAACTCACTTTTAAAGTAATATACATTCAAAGATCTTCAAAACAAGACTAATTTCATGAAAATCAGAGATCGTATGTGAAACTTGGATTGTGGGCCCCTATTGTATATTGTGCATATTGACCTTTTTGCCCTTCTATTTTTCTTTTTATTTTCTTAATTATTAAAAATCCAAAAAAACACATTGAATTGTAAATATTCCTTTCGTAATTACTCTATTTTTATTTTTATTTTTCTCTTATTTAAAATTAACAAAAAAATCTGCAAAAGATAAAAATACGGTATTTTATATCTATTTTATATCTATAAGGTACCACCCAAAAATACACTTTGTACAAATGACTTCCTTTGATTTTCGGCCCTTCACGAAAGTTGTAGATCTTGTTGAGATGAGCAAATTTCATGTTGACCACTTTTTGATTTGAACCCTTTTGTTATTTCTTTTTAATTTTCTTTACGTTTAATTCTTGATTTTTCCAGGTGTTATACGTGGCAGCTCCTGGAGCCGCCAAGTGTCACCCTTTTACTATTATTATTTATTAATTTTGTATTTTATTTATTTTATTTATTTATTTTATTTATTATATTTTATTAATTAATTAATTACTTTATTTTATTTATTTTCTCTTCTTTATTTTTAGTAGCCTACTTATTTTATTTATTTTATTTTTATTTTTTATTTTATTTCCCTTTTACTTCTTCTCCCTTTACTTATTCCCCACTCCAAGTCACCAACTTCCTATCTTCCCCTCATCTCCCACCATTCCTCCAACTTCCACCCCACTTCATTTCCAACTTCCTCCTTCTATTTATTCCACTCGCCCTCTTCATTCATCTTCATCCGCCGATTCGAGAGAAGAGAGGTCGAGCCCCTTTAACCTACACGTGACAGCTGAAGGAAACAAGTTGAGCGGCGACAACCTTTCAGGCAAGATCCACGGTACCACTTTGCCATGTCGCGAGCTTCCAAGCGGGCTCGCTTAGCTTCGAAGGATTCCGCCATCCTTCTCGAGGCGACGATCGAAGTTGCAGCATAGCTCCTCCAAAATGCAACGAATCACAGGTAAGTATTCCCTTTCCTTTTCCTTGTCATAACATTTTTTTCCCGGTTGATTCATATCACAATCACCACATTCATCATTGCACGCATCACCTTAGTCATTTTTTTTACATAACCATCTTCAATGCATTTACCCCATAAACACCAATCATCTCAAATCACCATCAACATATTTATCCCAAGAAACCCTCATCACCACCCATTCATCACCTCTTACATTCTTGAAAAAAATAATATAAAAAAATAAAAAATTGTAAAAAAAGTTGCAGGACGGTTCTACAGGCAAAGCACCGCCCACGTGCGCCGGCACCAGCCGTGCGGATACCACAAACCCCTCCATCGTCGCACCTTTGCTGCTCCGTCCAGCTCAGCACGTGTTGCCAAACTGCGCGCGCCCATCAGCTTCAGGTTGCCCCGTCTCCTGTTCACCGACAGCCGCGCATCCAGATCCCCTTCGCGCTCAGTCGCCAAGGCCGTGAGCGGCGCGGCTCTCTTCCCTCGCCGCGTCGTGCACAGCAGGTGTGCGCGCCTCGCATCCTGTTCGCCGTCCAATCGCAGGAGACCCACCGCGACCCCAGCACTCGCCACCTCGCGCAGCACCACCTCCTGCACGCGACGCCCGTCCGCGCGCGGTGCTCCGCCACCCCTTGCCCGCGCGCCTCGTCCATGCCTTTCGCGACTCCGCTCCGCTCGTCTCCAGGCCTCCGTGCCCTCCATTCAACCCCGCACGGCCTCCGTCCTTTCCCGTCGTAGGAGCGCACCAGCGGCGATGCCGTCTCAGCAACATCGCCATTTGATTGATCCGGAAATCACCCTTTTAATTTAAATGTGTGTGTCGTTTTTGTTGTAGACGGGCAATCAGGATCGATCAAAAAATAACGCACGAATCGATGAATTAAGTAATGCGTGGTTTGATGTATTTTTAACCTAGGCAAACCCCAGGGTCGACTCAATGAGGCAAAGGAATAACTTCGGATCAAATTAGAGGAATAGCTCACGGTTTTCCAAATGAGATTTTTTTGTATTTTTTATGCGATCAAAATGCATATGCACAAATGCGGATGAATTAGGTCAAATTAATCCAAATTAGCCAACTTATAATTTTCCTGCAAACCGAATCCAACTATGAATATAAAATGTATTTTTTTTTGAATTTTTGGATTTAAAATGCAACAATGAAAAATGCAAAATTTTTTTGAGATTTTTATGCAATTTTTCTTGCAAACAGAATGCAAACATTATGAAAAATTTACAGGAAGTGAAATATGATGAAATGAAGCTACACTATTGTTTTTAAAATTTTCTGATAATATATGATTTTTTATGATTTTTAATGAAAACAGAGTGACCGTTAGTTTTTAATTTCTAATAAATCCACGAAATTAAATTTTTTAGAAAGTGATTTATCTCAAATTGAAGAGAGTTAAAATTTTGTAAAAATGATATTCGCGGATTGAATTAAAAATCAATTACAGAAATCACTAAATAATTTATTTTATTTTAGGCAAAAGACTGGTCCAATTTAAATGAAATTTGGACAGCAATTAAATAGCACTTAAACTCATCATCCACATTTTTTTCATAACTTTTGGAGCAATATTTGAGTGTGAGCGAATTTCAGAGCATAAATGGATAAAATATCACTGAATTTCAAACTCTAATTTTTAATAAATTATTCAATGCTCACAAAAATCTAAATAAATAGCAAAATGATAGAGAATCAGTAACTCAACACGATGTTATTTTCCATAAAAATAAATGATGCAATATTAATGTCTAAATTCAAATTGTACTTGCAAAACAGAAATAAAAATGAATGAACTGAAATTATGCCTAAGGGCACTTTTGCAAATATCGGATAATGCGGGAAAATTTATGCAATATTCACAAAATAAAATAAAAAGAAAAAAGCTGGACCTTTGGCTTTTCTTCTCCTGCAAGCTAGGGCGCGCAGAAAGTGGGGCGGCTAGGGTGCAAGGGGCCGGGGCATCGGGCACGTGCGGTCATGCGCGCACGCAGGGGTCTGCGGAAGGGATAGCCGCACGACGAAAAGAGGAGGAAGCTGGGGCAGCGCATGGGTGGACGGGATGGCGAGGGGCGGCTGGGGCGCCTGGTACGTACTTTATCCTAAGTACAAGGGATTTGGACGAGTCGAGTGTTCTTTCTTCGTTCTGTTTCATCACTTTCATTGTTGCATATACGTAGGGCTTTTTGACCCTCCTAAGTATAGGGGGAGTGATACGTACATTCTTCCAACGTATTTTTTTCCTTTTTATCAGTTTCTTTTTATTAGTCCCCTCAACTATCTCCTCTCATGTTGATATTTCTATCTATACTTAAGGATATCTTACCCTAAGTATAGGGGGAGACAGACTGAATTCTGATTTGTTCATTCCCACCCTCAACCCTCCATGCATGTAGAATACAGTTTGTTATATTTAGAATTAATTGATCCAAAGTATAGGGAGGACGGTTGACTTTTCATTCTTCATTCTTTAATTATCCTTCAGTCGTTGTAGTATAGGCTCTTCTATACTCAATATGAGGTTATCTTCTCTTTTTTATCTTATCTACGAGGACATAGCTCAAACTAAGTATAGGGGGTCGTATATACATTGTATATGCTTGAGTCATAACCCGTACTTCCGTATTTTCAAATAATATGGCTAATTAATAAAAACCGAAACACATAATTGAATTCTTTGTAATTATGGTAATAAACCTGTTAAAAATATTTAAAAATTGGTTGGAAATTTTCTTTGAATTTTTTTTAGAAAACATTTGAAAAATGTTGTAAAATATTTCCAAACCTTTATAAAAATGTTTTGGTTTGTAAAAAATTCTTTCTTTTGTTTAAATAAAATATTTTGAAAATCAATTTGCAAATGGTTTTGAAAAATGGTTGCAAAAATAGTTTGGAAAATCTATACACACTATTTTGGAAAATCTTTGCAAAATGATTTTCTAATTTTGTAAATGTTTTTAAAATTATTTGTCAAATTATTCTTTCAAACAAAGTTTCAAAATGGCTGTCAAAATCTTTGCAAATTAGTTTTAGGACTACAGAAATTCTTTACAAACCTTGTGCATAAAACCTATAACTACCTTTTGTAAATCCTTAAACCTTAAGTCTTGTAAATAAAAAGATGCACTCCCATGTAGATATCTAAACATAAGTATTTGCCAAAACTTTGTCTTTAAAAATCACTTAAAATTTGTAAAACAAAAAATCTATAAAAGAATGCACAATATTTTCAAAAATTGTATAAAAATTTACAAAACGTTTCAAAACTCCATAAAAAGTTCAAAATCAGAAACTACATTATATAAATATTTTCCTTGCATTATACATAGCATATGTATTTTTCGAATTGATGGTGATAATTGAACAAGTCTAAATAAAATCCGAAGATTGGAGCATGTTTGGACCTAAATCTACCTAATCACAAGAACTTTTAAGGAACCGGAATCGAGATGCTTCAGGTCTACTAGACTTAATTCTTTAAGACCATAAGACTTAGTTCAGTGTCATCTTTACTACCTAAGTAGAATATTTCGGACACAAACATGACTCTTGTCGACCGTGACCTAACTTGCACGCATGCACCTTGCACTTTGCTCAACTCAGTTGAAGACTGAAGTGGTAGACGATTGGATTTACCGTCATGAGATGCAAGCTATAATGGAAACATCGTAAGTCACACATTTGTGGCCATTGTACCCCAACCCGATCCAGTAGCCATGAGGTCTAATGACAGAAGTTGTGGGTTGCAATAATGATTCAAAAAAGAGCCAGTCTATTGGCTCAAGAGGAAAAAATCCTTATGTAAATGTAGTTGTATATAGTTTTAAAAAAATACAAAAATCAAAACTCCAAGAAAAAAATAGACGGGAAAACGTCAAAGAAAAATCAATTCCTATCGGAGTATGTATGTATATAGTCAATAAGCAAGCTTGAGCTTCAAAATCAATATGTATGTGAGCCTACAGCCGGATGATTTGGCTACACTGGTCAAGCATCTTAGTATAAGTAGCTACACTGGCTACCGTCCATTCTCATCTACGCATCCTCTTCTTGAGTTAGTTGTACCTGAACTTAGAAGGGAATACCCTGCTTCTCGAACAAAGAGTTGCTGTATTGGGGAATTAGGGTCACCATATTGGAGAAGAATACTTTTACTGCTTCATGCGAGAGGAGCTACATATCACGGACACTGTACAAGATTAGACTCATAGTCATAAGGGACTCTGTATGACATCGACTTGTTCTAACCTGGCTTTTGAGGAGACTTGGGCATGGTTTTGCGATTCTCAGAGGGTGTTGTGTTTCAAGTCTGGTTCTCAACCAAGGTTCCGACCAAACTAAAACTTCCAGAGGTCTGACTGAGCTCCAAAGTTTGATTTTGTGAAGAGAAGTTTAAGAGTTAAAATCAATCACTTTATTTCTTTTTCTTTTCTTTATTTTCTTTTCTGCAGTTATAGACATAAGTGTTTGCTAGGGACTAGCAAAGACAAGTATAGGGGGTGATGAACTCCATTTCATCACCTTTATTCTTTCATTTTGGCCTTTAATCCCTACTTCCTAGCTAAATGCATGTATATAGCATTAATTTGTATAAAATGACATTCATTATTTATTCTATAAATACTATAGAAAATCCGGTTATTAATGCCCAAAATAAAAGAAGAAAGGAAGAAAAGAAAAAGAAATGAAATACCAAAGGTATTGAATAACCCTAACCCCCGAGACGAAGTCAAGAATTGACTTGGTTGATCTGAAATAAAGTAAGGGGAGATAAGGGCCAAAAACAAGAATAAAAACCCTATTTATTTTGTCAAATAATTGAGTTTTGGGACCTATTTTATTCTTTGTTATTTATATACTAAACCAATAAACTTTATGCATGAAAGTTGCAGATAAAAATACATAGAAAAATAGAAAATTTATTTTACATAAATAATACACAATGTGCTTTCTACACTCAAAATTAAAAGCCAAAATGCAAACTTCCCAGACATCTATCTTCTCTATATGAACTCAAAACTCATCAAAATCACCTTTAATTGTATATAGCTTTTAATAAGCTATTTAATGAAGGTGGTTTTATTTAATTTAGAGTTAAGATGCAAAAGTTAAGTTTTGGGCTCCTATTATGCAATATACCTGAATAAAATATTCGTTTCATTTATTATTTACATTTTTTATAATTTTATATGTAAATATTATTTATAGTATGTACAAAATTAAAATAAAATAAAATCATAAAAAACACAAAGAAATAAAATAATCTACTAAAATACATTGACGAATCACCTATCCACATACCTATATAATAAATATATCGATTTATTTAAGTGTACAAATAACTTCTGAAATATACATGAAAACATATTTATATGTATTTAAAAAAAGTATAAATATATAAATTATGTGTACAAAATAATAAAATTTAAAATACAAAATAAAAAAAATATACAATATATAGGTAAATATACCTATGACTTACATGTAAATAGTAGCATATAATAAATAACCTCATAAAAATAAAAAAATAGGAATTAAATACTACGTAAAATTAGAAAATCAAAATTTAATTAATTCATTTATTATTTTTTTATTGAATTTATAAATAGATTTCGGTTTCTTTTTCCTTGATTGGTCCATGTCAACCAACCAGGACCCCTTGACAGTTGACCCCACCTGTTTCCCGTATCAGACACGTACCACCTGAAATCTCCCATTTTTCTCGCTTCCGCCGTGTCGCCTTTACCCTCGAGACCACCACCCATGTACAGCATGATCGTCCCTGATCTTTGCCGACCAAATCCCTTCCACCATCTCTTCTCTCTTCACACGCCTCGCCACCTCGAACACCTCATGTCACCAGTGTATATAACCACCCCTCCTATGCCATTTTGTGATTGGTTCCCCCTTTGCTTGATATGTGCCCTTCAAAGCACCCTCCAACTGACGTCGTTGGTGACAGGAGCGGCGAGCCTTTGCTCCGCGGCGAGGAGGATCACGAAAGAGGAGTTCCCAGCCATAGTTGGAGGTTCATCTCCTTGGCTTTTGGCTAAGTTGAGGTGTTTTCTTGTCGTTTCTAGGTAGTTTCAATTATTATCTTTCGATTCTGCACTTTATTTCATGCTTTGATTCTTTCGTTAGTTTAGTTTAGGCTAATCTTAAGTTCGTCGGAGCTCTAGAGCTCCGACCATCGTTTTCAGTTGTTTACCCCTGTTTCGATCACCCCTCTTCACCTCACCACTTCACCATGCTGTTTTCTCCATCTTTCAACTCATCTAACTCACCCAGATCCGCTCAGATTTGGTCCATCTAAGTCCAACTCTGCCACCCTCCGCCAGACTTAGCCATCTCCTCCATTCACCCATCCGACCTTCGCCAATAACAACCGGGATCTACATAAAATTAGAAACCAAAATTTAATTAATTCATTT
Source organism: Ottelia alismoides (assembly GCA_037367405.1). NCBI lineage: Eukaryota > Viridiplantae > Streptophyta > Magnoliopsida > Alismatales > Hydrocharitaceae > Ottelia > Ottelia alismoides. The sequence goes on from JAZKJV010011214.1 coordinate 166,084, forward strand.
ATTATTTTTTATTGAATTTATAAATAGATTTCGATTTCTTTTTCCTTGGTTGGTCCACCAACCAGGACCCCTTGACAGTTGACCCCAGGTCAATTGTCCTTACCTATTTCCCGTGTCAGACACGTGCCACCTGAAATCTCCCATTTTTCTCGCTTCTGCCATGTCGCCTTCACCCTCGAGACCACCACCCCTGTACAACATGATCGTCCCTGATCTTCGCCGACCAAATCCCTCTTCACCTCACCACTTCACCATCGTTTTCAGTTGTTTACCCCTGTTTCGATCACCCCTCTTCACCTCACTACTTCACCATGTTGTTTTCTCCATCTTTCAACTCATCTAACTCGCCCAAATTCGCTCGGATTTGGTCCATCTAAGTCCAACTCTGCCACTCCCCGTCGGACTTAGCCATCTCCTCCATTCACCCATCCGACCGTCGCCAATAACAGTCGGGATCATGCCCAGGCACGTAGTCGTTCCTTTTAGCTTCTTTACAGATCATGAATGGTCCATCCGAGGACCGAACAAGTCAGATAAGGTGCTCCAGGTCACGCCCTTTTGGGGGGTAATTGCATCAAGCCCCTCGCTCTTTTGTTTTATTTTTATTTAGTCATGTAAATATTTAAACTCATTTTATATTATGTGTAAAAATTGCAATGAGTCCCCTGAACTATCTGCATATTACATTTAGGTCCTTGCCAGCTCAGCTCATGCGGCCCCCCACGTGAGCTGAGCATTTTGCATATATACCCTTGTAGGTTTTTGTAATTAGAGTTTAATATTAAAACTTTGAATTTCATTAAAAAGTTTCTGGATTTTTTGCATGTTAGCCCCTTCCTTTTATTTTCATTACAAAAATACCCCTGTCAGCTACTTGTATTTTTATTTTTGCATTTCTTTTTCTTTTAAATAGCTTTTGTGCTCCAAAAAGTTCAAAAAAAGGTGTAAGAGCATGATTAGCTGATAATTCATGCTACAAATTTTAGTTGCCATTTTGCACGCATTTATTGCTTATTAAAAATCTTTTAAAACTATTTTATTCCCTGTTTGATTTAAAAAACCAAAAAATTATAAAATCACTTTAAAAATTCCAAAAAAAGTGGTTGTCTATTATTATATTTTGTACTCCAGACCAAAAATCCGTAAAAATAGAAAAAATTATTAAAAAAATAATAAGCTCCAAAATCCTTATAAAAATTATAAAAAATCCACAAAACTCCAAAATTATTTGTTTCGATTATGTATTATTATATATACCTATTGTTGCATATTAAAATTAGTTTTGAGAATTTTTGAATCCATTAGTCCTTTTAAATCTCAAAACAATCCAATCTATTTAAAAAATCCCTGATTTTGTATTTTTGGATTTTAAAAATACCTAAAATTAGCAAAAAAAATCCCTGAAAGTCACAAAAATATTAGAAAAATATTTAAAATGCAAAAATGTTTTATATGGTAAATTTTAATTATTTATATCTCTATTTATAAATGCATTACCATATATTGTATTATATACCTACATAGTGATATATAAGTATTATTACTACGTATTATAAATACTTTATAAATATCTGTACACCCTTTAAAAAAAGAAAAAGGTTGCTCTTTAAGTATTTTTCTGATTTTTGTATATTCATTATATATTCTATATTATATATAGCTTATATTATACATATTGTGTTATATTACATATATATAGTTATATATATTATGTATTAAAAAGAAAAAATAAAAATCAGAAACTTATAAAAAGAAAATAAAAATTATAAAATCAAAAATAAAAAAATATAAATAAAAAAATAAAATATATATTAAAAATAAAAAACCCACAAAAACATTAACTGATTAATTAAGTGAATATTGTACGAATACATATATTAACTATTCATTATTTATTTATAATTAATGTACTAGCTACACCAACTTATATCCCTGTGTTTGACACCCAGACTACTTGTCCACTATACACATTTATTTCTGGTTATAATAAATTTTGATCCACATCTCTTGTTTTTATTCTTTATATCTATATTGTGGGTTGATTGTTGAATCACTTGACTTTAGTGAGCGGTCACCTCAGCGACACTTTATCTTCGCTTTTTGCGACGATAATTTTTGACCCTCGCCGAAGTTGAGTCTTCATATAACAAGTAATATGACATCACATCACATTTACCATTACAACCATCCTAACCATCCAAATAACTACTATTCATAGGAGGTTACTCCAGCCCATCCCAACCTAACCTTGTTGCAAGCTTCATGTCATAAAGACTTAATTAAGCATGCATGTCATGTCTTCTTTCTAGTAGCCACATAGTCACATCATCCTCAATATCCACAGAGAGAAATTTCTGCTCCAGATGTAAGTTCTCAGCTGTAACAATGCTCAATACTGCTCTAATAGTTGAGACCTTAACAACATGTGCAAAGATCTTCATGTCATCAACCCATGTTTTCCAAGGAAACCCTATTGCCACTAGCCGAGTTCTTATCTAATGGTAACATTAGCATCCTCTTTACCTTGTATATCCACTTGTTGTGTAAGGTCTTCTTTCCTTTAGTACTGGGACTAAAGTCACTCATCTTATTGCTTGTGAGGAGTCCATCTCATCCCCCATGGTTAACTCCCACTGACTCCTATTTTTACCATGTAGTACTTCATCTAAACACTCAAGCTCGCCATTATTACTTAGTAAACAATAATTCAAGGAAGGTAGATGATAGTTCAAGGAAAGAAGGCCTCTTTAAGGGTACCACAGGCTTTCGTGAAGCAGAAACTTGAAGAGCAAGTAAGGGGGTGTCGTTGTCTTCTGGATTCAAAGTATGAGAGCAGATTTATGAGATGTGATGGGCGAGACCATTATATGGTTGAATGTCAAACCTCGTTGAAGTGTTTCAGATGCAACAAAAGAGGTCAAATGTGGAGAACATGTTTTGATGGCAGAGTTAGGCACCCTCGTTCATTGGAAGTGGTGCAAAGAATGGATGTGTTGGAGTGTGTAGTTCTATGTGTATGTAGCATGTTTGTGGGATGTCGTGATCGATATTAGTGAAGGGAGCTCTTTCTCCAAGAATGTCATTTGGATTGGGAACGATCTGATTTGTGCTCGAGGTCTCTCCAATCACAAGCAGGAGAAACTTCTGGAACTTGGCCACATATTACATGAAAAGTTCTTTGTATGGTGTCAAACCCTGATGAAGTGTTTCAGACAATGTTGTAAAAGTCACCTGACTAGCCCGACTAGGTCCGACTAGTCTAGTCAGCATGGTTTCAGATTTCGCGAAATTTCGGCGAAATTTTGATTTCGACAAGGAACCAAAATCTCGAGTGAAATGGTGATATGAGGGCAGTTTTCGGTCATTTCTTCACAAATGATGGTCAATATGGGCGAAATGTCGTCGAAATTTCGACGAAATATCGTATCAACAGGGTATCGATACAATATTTGAAACCGGTATTTAAACTCTTGCTAGTCAGTGGGTGGCCGACCGAGTACCGACTAGGCCCACCAGTCAAGCAATTTTTGCTTGGAAATAGCATATTTTTTACTTTTTTAAAAGCAAACTTATTCTAATATGCTTAATGTTTTATTTAAATTCAATTACTTGTTTTAAGTCATTATGATAGTAAAAATATATAAAAATCTATGTAAATACACAATAATATATGTATAAAAATGATTTATATATTTAAAAAACAAAACTGATTAATGTCTGACTAAATCCAATTAATCACCCGACTGCCGATTTATCCTTAGTCAGTGACCCGACCGACCGAGTACAGACTACCGACTTTTGCAACCTTGGTTTCAGATGCAGCATAAGAGGTCAAAGGCGAAGAACATATTTTAATGGCAGAGTCAAGCAGCTCGTTCATTGGAAGTGGTGCAAAGAATGGATGTGCTGGAGTGGGTAGTTTTATGTGTATGTAGCATGTTTGTGGGATGCCATGATCGATATTAGTGAAGGGAGGTCTTTCTCCAAGAATGTCATTTGAATTGGGAATGATCTGATTTGTGCACGAGGTCTCTCCAATCACAAGCAGAAGAAACTTCTAGAACTTAGCCACAGGCTACATGAAAAGTTCTTTGGAGCCAGGATGGTACATTTGATCAATCTCATCCTCACACCTCTCGAGTGAAAGGGCTCCCTTTCTTCATTATTCCTTGGAAAAGGTGAAGGGAGCATTGCAAAGGGTTGGCAGCATGCTCGTTGTGACTTCGGATGGCTCTCTCGTGGACAGTCATCTGATGTCTTGGTTTATGTAGAGACTTATTCACGTTATGTTATGTTATTCTGTACCTTTTCATATTTTTTCTATTTTTCTTCTGGACTCTTATGTAATTTACCCATTGGTTCTCTATATAAGGGAGCCTAGGTATGGAATAACAGTTCTCTTATTTCCACCAACATGATATCAGAGCCAAAACCCTAACCCTACCCTCAACCCCGCCGCCCTCTCTCTCTCTCTCCTCTCTCGGCGGCGCCGCCAACATTCCCGTCATCTTCCGCCTCTGCCGACTTCTGCCAGCCTCCCGCCAAACCCCGCAAGCCTCCCGTCAGCCTTCGCCGGCCCCGCCAGCCCTCCCGTCGGACCCGTCAACCCCCGCCGACCGCCCCTTCCAGCCCTAGTCGGCTCCCGCCGGCCACTCCAGCACTCGCCGGCCACTCCAACCCTATCTTAAAATGGATTTGAGTGCATAAAAGTCTACATATGCACTCAAATCCTATCAAGTCTATGTAAACACCAGTTTCTTGTCTACAAACCCTAGTTATCGCCTCCGGCAAGATGTCAGAAAGTAAAGTCGATATGCCCTCCATAGGCGCCTTCAAAGGTCCAGCGCCAATAGTCAAGATGGATGGGACGAACTATGAGCTTTGGGCGATGCAGTTCATGAGTCTCATGAAGTCGAACGGTAAGAAGCATATACTTACCGAGGATGAGCCGGTAGAGAAGACTGTGATCTATGCCTCCTGGGAGGCCGATGATTCTTATGCCAAGGTTTAGCTATCAGGAACGTTGTCGATGGAGATTGCCAATGATGTTCTCCATCAGCCCACCGCCAAGGCGATGTGGGATATTCTGGCCGTCAAATATTCACAGGTGCGGAACGAGACCAAGATGTTACAGCTCCAGCATGATATTTTTACAATGAAGCAGAATGGGCGGCCGCTTCACTCGTTGTACACGTCCCTGAGGGGGATGTTCGAGAAACTTTATAGCACTATACCACTCACAGTGACTCCAGAGCAGCAGAAGACCTTCCGGAATGCTACCATGGTGGGCGTACTACTAGCAGAACTTGATCCTGAGTATGAGGCAGCCCGCTCTCAGATACTTGCCGATTACTATTCCTCCTATGGAGGAAGTTTACCGGAGGCTTAGTCGCATCTCTGTTTCTTCCAGCACATCTACACCACCACCGTCGGCGATGGCGGCAACGCGAGGGAGATGTGGTCAGTCCTCCTTTCGTGGACGTGAATCTCGTGGCCGATGAGGTCGTTTTCGCAAGCCATGTTCATTCTGTCATCGAGCAGGTCACTCATAGGATACATGCTACTCCAAGCATGGGTTTCCAGCTTCGGCGTGCATAGTCGAGCATGTCACATCTCAGTCAGCATCGACTACAGATAACCGGTTCGAAGAACTAGTGGCGCGTCTGCGTGATATTATGCCTCAATCATCTACTGATTCTCCATGTGGATCTTCAGATGTTGGTGCTACAGCATCTGCGAGTTCTTCTGTTGCTGTCAGTACATCAGGTAGTGCTACTGCTATTACATCTTGTCATGATCTCTCAGATTGGATAATGGATTCTGGCGCCACCCATCACCTCTGCCGTGACAGAGATAGACTTGAGTCATACAGGGACATCCCACCTGGTCGCTCAGTGCTCATAGCTGATGGGACTCATTCCCCCATCGTTGGACAAGGAGAGATCACATTGTCACCTTCTATGCATTTACAGAATGTTCTACATGCTCCTGAGTTTTCCATGAATTTATTATCCATTAGTCAGATTACGAAGGATTTGCACTATCGCGCTATATTTGACCTGTCGTCTCTCATTTTTCAGGACATACTAACAGGCAGGTGATTGGTTGTGGCTCTGAACAGAATGGTCTCTATCGTCTGGTCCGGAATTCATATGCTGGCATCTCTTCACATTCAGCTGGATCAGTCTCTTCGTACACCTGGCATCTTCGCTTGCCTACCTCCCGCTCCAGAAGATGCGACATCTCTTGCCTCATATCTCTCCAAGTTCGTCGTTTCATTGCGAAGCTTGTCAGTTGGGAAAGCATCGTCGTTCTAGCTTCCCTAGTCATTAGAGTCGGAGCATTAGCTCCCCATTTGGGTTGTTTCATATTGATATTTAGGGTTCGAGTCATGTACCTGATCATCAGGGACACATGTTCTATTTAGTTGTGGTTGATGACTTTTCTCGTGTATCTTGGGTCTTCCTTTTAAAGAATAAATCTGAAGCAGGGGATGTTATTAAAAATCTAATCAGTGAAGTGCAGAATGTTTTTTCTTCTACTGTCAAATATGTTTGTACGGATAATGCATTGGAATTTTGCACTCGGTCTCTCTCTCACTTTCTTTCGTCCAAAGGTATTATTCATCAAACCACTTGTGCTTACACATCTCAACAGAATGGCATGGCAGAGAGAAACATCGTCACCTTCTTGATATCACTCGAACCATGCTAAACCAGAGTTGTGCGCCTATCACTTTTTGGGGAGATGCTGTCCTTACAGCCTGCTACCTGGTCAATCGCATGCCGTCCTCTTGTCTGGGTGAGAAAATTCCTCTTTCTGATATTTTCCCTGATAAGGAATTATTTTCATTTACTCCTCGTGTCTTTGGTCATGTTGCCTTTGTTCACCACTTGTCTCCTGGACTTGACAAACTCTCTCCTAGAGCCGTCAAGTGTGTCTTTGTAGGTTACTCTCGGACTCAGAAGGGTTATCGTTGTTATGACCCCATAAACAAGAAATATTTTGTCAGTGCTGACGTTACGTCTTTTGAGTCCGTTATGTACTTCTCCCCTGCAGGTGACAGGTTGGTCTCTTCCACATCTAATGATGATGTCTATGTTCCTCATCCTCCTAGTCTGAGTCCACCTGAGTCCAATCCAGTTCCAGTTGTCACGCCACCACCATCACCATCACCACCACCACAACCACATATCCCACCATTACCTAAATTCTATACATGTCAGTCAGGTCCTGCTCAGACTAGACGTCAGGCATCCATCACGCCTCAGGTATGTTCAGATGCTATTACTAATGATGGGTCAGATAATGTGCATGTGCAGGATTCTTCGTTGCAGGAGGAGGATGCATCATCGAGTACAATGGATGATGACCTCGATGTCCCTATTGCTATTCGGAAGCAGAAACGGACTTGCGCGTCTTATCCATTGGCTTCCCAGGTTTCCTTTCACCGTCTCACATGTGACTTTCAGAGGTTTGTTGCGGCTTTGTCTTCCATGGATATACCACGGACTTATCAAGAAGCTATGAAGATTGACTGCTGGAGATTGGTTATGGAAGAAGAAATGCATGCTTTACAGTCCCGTGGTACATGGATCCTAGTTACCACTCCATTTGGCACATCTATTGTTAGCTGCAAATGGGTGTTCACAGTTAAATATCATGCAGATGGCAGTCTTGATCGGTAGAAGGCACGACTTGTTGCAAGAGGTTTCACACAAACCTATGGTGTGGACTATTTGGACACATTCTCTCCAGTGGCTCGACACTCTACTCTTCGCATTCTTCTATCGGTTGTTGTGGTACGTGATTGGTCCATATTTCAACTTGATGTCAAGAACGCATTCTTGTATGGAAATCTACAGGAGGAAGTCTACATGCAGCAGCCATCAGGGTTCACTGCTGAGGGGGAGAATCATATGGTGTGTAGACTTCACAAGTCGATATATGGCCTTAAACAGAGTCCAAGGGCGTGGTTCCAGAAGATCTCTCGCCTAATTGAACGACAGAGATTCAAAAGATCAAATGCGGATCACTCGTTGTTCATTCAGAAGACTTCTAGAGGTACGTTTGTCATCATGGTATATGTTGATGATATTCTGGTTACGGGAGATGACGTTCAGGGAATAGAGATGGCAAAAGCATTCTTGGGCCGTCAATTTGTCACGAAGGATCTTGGTACCCTGAGATATTTTCTGGGGTTGGAATTTGCCAGGAATGCACAGGGTCTGGTGATAACCCAAATGAAATATATTACAGATTTTCTGATTGAAACAGGCATGATTGGATGTAGACCATCGAGCACTCCTATGGATACAAGTATGAAACTGTATGACAATGATACTGAAGAAGTGGACAAGAGAAGATATAGAGAGATGGTGGGTAAGCTTCTTTATATCACTATAACTCGACCTGATATTGCTTTTGCAGTAAGTCGGGTGAGTCAATTTATGGAGCAGCCAAGACAAATTCATATGGATGCCATATACATGATACTGAGGTATCTAAAGTCTTCTCCAGGCTCAAGGTTGTTGTTTTGAAAGAACACAGATTTATCTATTTCAGCTTGTGCAGACGCAGATTATGCAGGGTGTCCTAAGGATCGTAAGTCTACTTCAGGCTTTGCAGTTTTTGTGAGGAGCTCTCTGGTTTGTTGGAAAAGCAAGAAACAAACTGTTGTGGCGAGGTCTAGTGCTAAATCTGAATATAGGGCCATGGCGCAAGCGAGCACGGAGATGATGTGGGTTCGAGCCGTATTAGAAGATTTACATATAGATGTACCTTTACCCATGCAGCTCCAGTGTGACAATCAAGCAGCTTTGTTTATTGCCAACAATCTAGCATTTCACGAAAGAACAAAGCATATCGAAGTAGACTGCCACTACACTAGAGATATCATTCAGAAAGGCTTGATATCTACTTCACACGTTAGTTCAGAGGATCAGACTGCTGACATATTTACCAAGACATTGCTCAGAGGACCCTTTCAGAGATGTTCTTCCAAGCTGAGCATGATTACATCTATGCTCCATCTTGAGGGGGAGTGTAGAGACTTATGTTACGTTATGTTATGTTATTCTGTACCTTTTCATATTTTTTCTATTTTTCTTCTGGACTCTTATGTAATTTACCCATTGGTTCTCTCTTATAAGGGAGCCTAGGGTTCTATGGAATAAGAGTTCTCTCATTTCTACCAACAGTTTCTATATCTGGAATCAAACCCCTTGTTCAGAGGGTAATCAAAGCTCATGTTAGTGGTCAGATGTTGTGTCTGGATATCGAAGAACCTGCTTTGCAACTGTGGATTCCTTATGAGGCAGTATCTCTAATGGCATGTCTCTATGGTTCTCTGATAGCCAAAGGGAGGTCGAAATCGCCCTGAAAGTGGAAGTCGAAAAGTCTCTCACAACCCTCGTCATGGAAGCTTCCAGAGTTGTATCTTCCTTGCAATATCTTTTAAAGGATCTCTTGGAAAGAGGTGTTGCACCTTCCCAATAAAGTTGTTAGCTTCATATTCATTCTCCCCCTCTTTTGATGAGATTGGATCGAGTCACTCTAACCGAGTTCGAGCTTCTAAAGTGGTATCAGGTCACTTTAGGTCGAGTTCTCAATTTAGATCTAATATTTAACTAAAACTGTTATTGAATCTGATAAGGGAGCCCCAGACACGCTCGATTAGGGAGGTCCACTTCAAGGGCCCTTTTTTGGCGGTCGGGTTAGAAGTCTCGAATTCTCGATATGGTGCAAACTCTATTATTGGGAAGAGATTGGATGACCCTCCCCTATCATGTATTATTTTCCGTGTATTATTTTCTGTTTCAAGCCTTTCAAATCAATGGCATTCGTTGAATAGAGAAATATTCTCTCTTCCTTCGCTCTCTCTTGATCGGGTATGCCATGCCTCTATTTGTAGGGACTTATGGTGTCTCTTCAACTTTCAACTATCACCATAAAGGAAATGGGGTGAGGTTTACTTCATTAAGAGGTTGTAAAGGCCCCCGCTCTTCTGTTTTATTTCTCTCGCTCAGCAATCAAGGAGATTATCTATGAAGATACAGATTTGGTGTACCAACTATATAGATGATTCTATCAAGGTTGAAATTTTGGAAAAAGATGAGGGGCTATTGTACCGTGGGTGCTTTTGGGTCATGTCAGGCTGCATTGGATTTTAACATCGTTGAAAATATGGCGACCACCTTGGACTTTGTCCACAAAACAGGGAGTGATTCGGTTGCCCAATGAAGATGATGAGCTAGAACATCATGGGTGGGTCTACCTGAGAAGAGATTGGATATCTCATCTTCATGTAAAGTGCATGTCGGATACCATATTATTACGGTAGACTAAGATTCAACCATGGAATGAACAAGTCTAAAATTCCTTGAGGGGCTCATCCATGTCAAGTTTTTTGCATTATAAACTTGGCTGGGAGTTTTGGGTTTTTTTGGGGAGGGGGGTATCCTCATTGGCCGAAATGACAATTATTAGAATCTAATATGCAAGGTTCCTTTTGGTCCTCTTCAAGAATGTTGCTGATGGCAATGAGTTTTTGGTCTCCAACATATATTAGATGACGGATGGTTTGTTGAGAACCAATCTTTGGGAGGAGATTTAACATAAGGGAATTTCCTAAGATAACCTGATTGTTGGAGGATCTATTTACTGGTGATCGGTCGGATGGTCATTGTGACAGGGGTCAAGGTTTTAGTGACTTCTCTGGCTTGGAGGGTGAGTTGAATCTCGTTGTGCTCGATGCTACAAATGGTCGATTTACTTGAAGAAATAGAACGCTTCGATCATGCATTGACTGTTATCATGTTTTGGTTGAATGTCTCAAAAGTTTTCAACGACAATGGGTAAAGCCCCTTCCACAAACGCACTCAAATCACACACCCCTTCTTTGGAGTTCTAGAGGACATTCATGTTGCTATTCCATGTTCAGAGTTAAGAAATCCTCGATGCTAGAGAAGAGTTTTTAAGATTTGGTGGCTACATTTTGGAAATCATGTGAGTCCAAGGATCGACTACTAGAAGATTTCATCTGAAGTTGCTTAAGCGACTTGTTGAGTTCAAGAGGGATACTCATTTGGCAAGATTCGAAACAAGTAATGCACAAGTCGCATATTATTCTTTAGACAAGATTGAAGGTACGAAAATGTTAACGTCAAAAGAATTGGACAACCATCTTTTGCAACAATCCATTATTCTTGGAGAAGATAAGAAAACTAAATAGGCTTAAAAACAGAGATACATGCAAAGATGGTTAAAGGAAGGGGACATGAACACCAAATCGTTTTCATAGCATGGCTAGTTCCAAAGGACGACATAAATACATACATGTGATTGAGGTTAGAGGAGAAATCAAGATGGGAGATTGGGAGATAAGTGTGGACGTTTCTGGCTTCTTTCGCCAACTTAGTAGGTGAGGGTCGTGAACAACAGATTTTTCATAACATGGCTAGCTCCAAAAGATGACAACTATATAAAATGTGATTGAGGTTAGAGGAGAAACCTTAGCAAGTGAGGGTCGATAAGCCCTTATGTTTGGAGAGGCAGAGAAGTAAACAAGATTTCGTCGGCTCAATGCCATGAGCGTAGCTCCATGATCCAACAGTGAAATTAAAGATTCCATTGCACACCTAAATGCTGATAGGACACCACCTGGTCCAAACGAGCTCTCGATAGCCTTCTATAAGCTATTCTGGGAGGTCATCAAGGATGATGTTTTGGTTGTTGCTGAGTTTCAGAGGGATAATAGTGGGCTAGAACATTTGAATAGAGCTCTCACCTTTCTTCTGCCTAAGTGATGTGGCCACGTGCATTGAAGATTACAGGCCTATAGCATACTTAATGTGATTTATCTCATTCTGGTAAAGGCACTTTCCAATCGGCTATGGCAAGGGATCAATGGTATCTGTTGGAAAAAAATAAGAGACTTGTTTATTCCTTGAGCCCTAGGCTCTCTTATATAGAGGAGAGGCCAATGGGCAAATTACATAATACAGACAAAAGGAAAAGAAATAGATAAATGAGTACAAAAACATAGAAACATATCTACACTACTCCCCAAGATGGAGCATAAATATATATTATGCTCAACTTGGATGAACATCTTTGAAAAATGATCCTCTAAGTAAGGCCTTGGTGAAAATGCTTGTCGTCTAGTCCCCTGAGCTGACATGGGATGAAGCCCTTCTGAATCATGTCACATATATAATGGCAATCGACCTCAATGTGCTTTGTCCTTTCGTGGGATGCATGATTATTAGCAATGAATAGGGCAACCTGATTGTCGCATTTTAGCAACATGGGAAGAGATACATCTATGTAGATCTGTAAGGATTGCTCGAACCCACATCATTTCTGTACATGCTTGTGACATGGCCCTATACTCAGATTCAGCACTAGATCTAGCAACTACGGTTTGCTTCTTGCTTTTCCACGAGACAAGTGAATCTCCGACAAATATGGGAAATCCTATTGTGGACTTCATGTCCTTGAGGCACCCTGTATAATCTGCGTATGCGCATGCTGAGATAGTGATGGTGCCACCCCTTTTAAATAACAGCCATGCACCTGGAGATGATTTAAGATACCTTAGTATCATTTGTATAGCATTCATATGTTCCTGACAAGGTTGTTCCATGAACCGACTCACCTGACTGACAGCAAATGAAATACCGGGTCTGGTAATGGTAACATAAAGAAGCTTTCCCATCAGCTCTCTGTATCTTCTCATGCCAACCTCATCGGTATCATCATCATATAGCTTTATGCTGGGATCCATGGGTGTGGTGGCAGGTCGACATGCAAGCATACTCGTGTCACTTAGCAAATCAGTGACATATTTCCTCTGAGTCATCACAAGCCCTTGTTGATTTATGGCAAACTCCAGTCCCAGAAAATATCTAAGAGCTCTAAGGTCCTTGGTAACAAATTCATGACCAAAAATTCTTTCGCCCTCTTTATTCCTTGTATGGCATCTCATGTAATAAGTATATCATCAACATACACCATAATAGGAATCATACCTCTGGAGGTTCTACGAATGAAAAGAGAATGATCTGCATGCGATCGTTTGAACCCCTGCTTCTCAAACAAATCTAAGAGCTTCTGGAACTAAGCTCTTGGGCCATGCTTAAGGCCATAAATTGCCTTATGAAGTCTACACACATGTGAACAGTCCCCCTCAGCAGCAAACCCCGACGACAGCTGCATGTAGACTTCCTCCTGAAGATTACAACAACAGCAACAACAACACAACAACAACAAAGCCTTTTCCCACAATTAAGTAGGGTCGCCTACATGGATTCTTTGCCTCCATTCAGATCTATCTTGGGTCAATCTCGGGCTTATATCCAAAAAACTAAGATCCCTTCGTATAGTCTCTTTCCAACACTTCTTGGGTCGTCCTCGCCCTCTCTTAGCCGGCTCAACATCCCAACACTCGCATCTCCTAACCGGTGCATCAGCTGACGAAAGCATTTTCCTCCTGAAGATTACCGTACAAAAATGCATTCTTGGCATCAAGTTGAAACAAAGGCCACTCTCGAACCACAGCAACTGATAAAAGAATCCGTAAGGTAGAATGACGAGCAACTGGAGAGGAGGTGTCAAGATAATCCACCCGATATGTCTGAGTAAAGCCATATGCTACTAGTCGAGCCTTGTACTGATCAATATTGCCATATGTAAATACCCAATTGCAACTTACTATAGACGCCCCCAATGGGAGCCGAGACGGACTCCAAGTACCTCTGGACTGAAGAGTTGCCATCTCCTCCTCCATAGTAGAAGTTACTTGTTATCTGTCAATGCCTCCTGCTAAGTCTCTGGTATGACCACGATGGACAAAGCAGTAACAAACCTCCTGAAATCACCCATCAAACGCTCAAAGGTGACATAAAAAGCAATCAGATATGATGCATAGGAACGCTTCTGCTTCCTAATAGCAATAGGTAAATTAAGATCATCATCATCCATGCCACCAATCTGATCATCAACCTCTTGAGATAACACATGCTGAGAAACAATATTAGTCCATCATTAGAAGTAATGTTATCAGAACAAACCTAAGACATGCTAGATGATGGACTATGAGCATGAGCAGGCTGTCGACTGTAATGATGTGATAGTGGTGGAACCAGAACAAAGGGAGGTGGTGAGGCTGATGGTGGTGATGGAGGAGGTGGTAGTGGAGATGGTGATAAAGGTGGTTGGCGCATGGGTGGAGGTAGAATATAGACCTCATTACTCGAATCTGAAGGTGTCAATTTGTCACCTGTAGCAGAAAAATAAATGACAAACTCAAAAAATGTGACATCTGCGTTGATATAATATCTCCTGTGTAACGGATCATAACAACGATAACCCTTCTGAATTCTGGAGTACCCAACAAAGACACATTTGACAGCCATAGGAGAGAGCTTGTCAATCCCTGAGACAAACTATGGACAAATGCAACAGATCCAAAAACACGAGGGCTAAGAGAGAACAACTCCTTATCAGGGAAAACAAGAGAAAAAGGAATCTTCTCCCCCATCACCGACGAGGTCGTACGGTTAATGAGATAACAAGCCGTGAGAATCGCATCGCCCCAGAATGAATGTGGTACACAACTCTGGATCAGGAGAGTACGTGTGACATCAAGAAGGTAATGGTGCTTTCTTTCAGCAACACCATTTTGTTGAGACGTATATGTGTACGATGTTTGATGAAGAATACCATGACATGATAATAATTGAGAGAGCACATGAGTACAGAATTCCAACGCATTATCAGTCCTTACTGATTTGATAGAGGTGGAAAAAAGATTCTGCACTTATTTAATGAAATTTATTATAGCATTTCCAGCTTCTGGTTTATTCTTCAACAAGAAAACCTAAGACAGATGACTAAAATCATCCACAACAATCAAATAGAATCCGTGTCCCTGATAATCGAGAACACAGCTTGAATCACAAATGTCTACATGGAAAAACTCAAAAGGGGAGCTACTGCTCCGACTCTGACGACTAGGGAAGACAGACAGATGATGTTTCCCTAACTGACATGCCTCACAATTAAATGACAAGCGGGGTGAAATCTGAGGAAGGACTAGACATAGTTTCTGAAGTGGAAGAAGACCGAAGCGTAGATGACAAAGGAAGGGAGAGACCGATCCAGTGGAATGGGAGGATAATCCAACATACGGTGTTTGGACTAGTCGATGGAGCCCGCCCTGATCACGGTCACAGCCAAATCACTCTACCCGTAAGAGTATCCTGAAACACAAGAAATGATAGGTCAAATATTGCTCTACAATCTAAATCCTTGATAATATGACTGATAGACAGAAAAATCATAGAGAAATCAAGAGCATGCAACATATTTTGCAACCGCATAGAGGGCGTCAAGGTAATCTTCCCTTGTCTTGTGAAGTTGTGATTGGGGAATGAGTCCCATCTGCTATGACCACAGTCCTTCCTGGAGAAACTTACCCGTAGGCTATGAGTTGATTTCTATCTTCACACAAATGATGTGTGGCACCATAATCTATGATCCATTCTGAGGTATCTGAACAATGATAAGTAGAGGCATGAACACTACCTGAGGTACTAGCTTCTGCAGTAGCAGCAATGTCTGAGTTGTTCTCTGAAGCAGGTGAAGAGGTACTAGTTGGGGGCATGATGTCTCTCAGTCGAGACACAAGCTCATCATATCGATGATCTGATGTTGGTAGAGTTGCATAATGCTGAACATGCTCAGCCACGCATGCAGACGCTGGAAAACTATGTTTGGAGTAGCATGTATCTTCTGTATGATCAGATCGGTGACAACATGTACAAGTTGGTCCACGACCACGTCCACCTCTACCACGTGATCCATGTCCATGGAACTGAGATGGACTGCCTCTTCCACGAGAGGTCATCATGGTAGAGGAATTCGGCACTAGAGTAGAAGTTGAAATATTGATCCGCCTCAATCTACGAAAGGCCTCCTCCATGGGAGGAATGGTAGCATTAACCATAATCTGGGACGAAGCGGCCTCATACTGTGAGTCAAGAGAGGCCAAGAAGACTCCAACCATCGTAGCATTCCGGTATGTCTTCAATTGCTTTGGAATAGCCGTAAGAGGCATGAAGCTATGAAGCTTCTCAAGCATCCCATGCAAGGCAGTATAGTGAGCATGTAGGGATCGATCATTCTGCTTTATAGTGAAAATGTCATGTTGAAGCTTTAGAATTTTCGTCTCATTCTTAGCATGTGAATACATGGTAGCAAGAATATCCCATATGGCTTTGGTAGCGGGCTGGTGTAAAACATCGTCTGCAATGTCTGGTATCAAGGTACCGGACAATCAGACCTGAGCATATGCATCATCAGCCTCCCATGAGGCATACAACCCTATCTTCTATGTCAGCTCTACCTCGGTAAGAATATACCTCTTCCCATCGACTTCATTAGGCTCATGAACTGCATGGGCCACAACTCGTAATTCGACCATCCATCTTGACTATGGGTGTTAGACCTCTGAAGGCGCATGCGGTGGGGATGTCTATTTTGTTCTTTGACATGTTGTCGGCCGAAGAAGATAAGGATCGTAGACTTCACGAAATAATTGTCTACACTGACATAGGGGGATTTGGTTGCACGTGTAAACTGAAACTGCAACCAAATCCATCACTCAGAGCGGGACCGACAACACCTTGAGATCTGCCCTCGACGTTGCGATAGAGGCCGACAGCGCCTCGAGATCTGCATGGGTGGCGGCTGAAGAGAGGAAAGGGACTGGCGGCGACGGCTTCGAGAGAGAGGAGTAGCCGGCGGCGACGGGTGGAGAGAGAAAAAGGGGCCGATGGCAGCAGTTCCTGGGGAGAGGAGCGGCCGACGGCGACGATGGCTCGGGAGAGAGGGAGCGGCAGGCGGCGACGACGACTCCTCAGAGTAGGGGCGGCTGGTGGGGGTCTAGGGTTTGTGGGGTATGACAGCTTCGTCCTAGGACCGCCGCTCTGATACCATGTTGGGAAAATAAGAGACTTGTTTATTCCTTGAGACATAGGCTCTCTTATATATAGGAGAGGCCTATGGGCAAATTACATAATACAAACAAAAAGGAAAAGAAATAGATAAATGAGTACAGAAACATAGAAACTTATTTCTACATTATCATCTCTCTAAAGTCTGCCTTCATTCCAAGTCATTCTATGATGGACAATTTGGTTACGGCTAACGAGATTATTAGGGATTAGAATAGATGTTAGATTAGGGTTTGATGTGGACAATTGACTTCACACAGGCTTATGACAATATTGACTAGAGATTTGTTTAGTCTGCACTTCAGAAAAAGGGATTCCCAGATACCTGGATATCATGGATGAAGCAGTGTATGACCACTGGCTTCTTGATTTTGGTGAAGGAAAGATGGTGGCTATTTTAATCCTCATAAGGGGGATCCATCACAAATGCCCCCTGACTACCCTCATCTTTGTGATTATTGCGGATACAGTGTCTATTCTTGGGAAGAAAGTGCTCAACGGATTTACTAATGGCTTCACATATAAGGGCATCTCCGTCACACTGCTGCAATATGCTAATGATACAGTGTTATTCATTGTGGGTGAGGCGTGTAGAATGTAACTATGCTTGATTGGTCGGTGCCATCTCCAGGCTTGTGATTACCAAGGGAAATCCTATTTTGTGGTGTTTTCTCTCTCCTAGGAGGAGATTATTAGGTGTGGTAGCATTCTAGATACACTCATCTCCAGCCTCCCAATGCAATACATGGGTCTTCCTCTTACATACAAACAAATCATGAAGGCTCGACGGATCCCTTGATTGAGAAACTGGAGCAACAGTTGGCCGGTTGGAAGTCCTCCATCATGTTAAAGGGTTATTATTTTGCGCATGTCTCCTAGGACACAGTCACTATGCCTCGACTTTGTGCTGGGTTGGGTATCGAATTAAAAGAGATGAATCAAGCCCATCTTGAAATATGGGTCGTTCATATTTTTTTGATCCCATGAGGATTCGTTAATCAAGTTGTGGCGATGTATCTATTGTGTTGATAAGAATCTCAATCCTAACCGAATACGATTACTTTGCCATTGCTGTTTTGGCCAAGAATTTATAAGGTTTTATCGGTTCTTAGGGGGGTATTGAGGCATGCTTTGGGTGATGGTGCTCTTTTTCACTTATGGATGTATGAGTGGACAAAAGAGGGGCTTTTGGTTGGTCGATATCCAAGACCATTTGCACTTGTTGATCAAGACAAGTGCATTGTTGTTTGGAATAATAGTGTGGTGCCCCTCCTTTGCTTCAAATTTCTCATATCAATGTATAAATGAATTCTTGACGATCTTGCATGACCTTGGCAACTACGACGGTCCCTTTGTTCGATGGTACGAATGGAAATGGGCTTATGGTAGATTTTTAGTAAAGAATGCTTACAAAGCTGCAAAAAGCGGTATGTGGTATTCAGTCGGTAGGGTCACTGATTACTGATTAAACAGTGTGGGATTTTAAACGGAAATCAAACGGGTTATGTGGTTTTGTATTTTTAATTAATAAAAAATTAATACATATATATGGGAAAAAGGAGCCTACACCGGCGGGTGCAGGTAACTACCTACACCCGACCTAATTTTTCATTAATTTTTGATTTTTTTTGAAATGAAACCTTGGGGGATTTAGGTCACCATGTATCACCATGTTATCATTCCAAATTCAACTTAATTCGAGACTTCTATCATCTCCATCAAAGACTACCAAATTTTAGCGGTCTCAGAATTGATGAAATTGACCCCTTTTAGATGAACATGTTAGGAATGTTTATTTTGCATGAAACTTGAAACACTTATTCCCCTCAACATATTAAGTAAATCCCCCCAACTTTTAATTCAAAAAAATTAAAAAAATAATCGAAAAATGGGGTGGGTGCAGGGAGTTTCCTACACCCCGGGGTGCGAGCTCCCTGCCCCCTATATATATATATATATATATGTTAGAGAATATTCTGTGTGGCTATTTGTTAAGAGAATATTCTATAGAGAATATCCTATAGAATATTCTCCCTTGAGCACCTATATAAAGAAGCCTCTCACCCCCTGTACTCATTGAGAAATTCCAATAGAATATCTGCCCCATTGAGGACTTCTCCCGTGGTTTCATCCCGCTCCTTAGGGAGTAGGGTTCCACGTAAATCTCAATGTTCTTCATTATTATTATTCTTGATTTATCGATTCCGCTTCCGCTTCTCTGATTTCAACATGGTATCAGAGCGGGTCGATTCTCGAGGAGTTGTGTTATTTATTTATTTCGAGATCCGGTTATCAAGGAGTTTGATTTTTGGGTTCCTTCGTTGAAGAATATTGTATACTGATTCAAATTTGTTTCTGAAATATCCAAAGGCATCTATGGTTTTTTCCTGAACCATAGTTTCTCATGAGCAGAGTTAAGTTCAAGCGATGAAAATATCTCCAGCGCCATCTTCGTTGCTCTTCCATATCATTCGTGCAGCGGCTCCAGCCGTATCATCATTTCAAGGGGCACCAACCTCTTTCCAAGCAGATCCAGGAGCTCCATCTTGAAGGCGCGTAAGCAAAAAAAAAACGCATAGGCGCATCTCCATCAGTGAGCAGAAGGCGCATATGTGCATCTCCTATCTTCACGAGTAGAAGATCCTCACACGCGTAAGGTGAAGAAAAAAAAGGGCTCCAGGCGGCGGCTCTGTCCTTGACCAGCCCCTCGCGGTTCAGCACCCATCGCGGCCGCCGAAGCTCGACCGCATTCCTGGCCGACGCACCTCCAAGCCGCCTCCCACTCCCTAAGGAGCGGTTGATCTCCCATACTGCGAAGCCGCATCTCCCATCTTCTCTACAGGCGGCGTTCTCTTGGTTCTCGCGCAGGGGGAAAACCCCATCACAGGCAGCGCACCCTCGATCTCGCGAGCCCAGGCGAGAGCCCCCCACAACGCGACCCCCCACAGCGCACCTCATACTCCTTCCAGACCGACACTCCCAAGTGAAGCAGCCCCTCCCAGACGCTTGCTTCCCCTTCCATGCCTCCTAGGCGGTGCGCCCTCCCCAGGCGCGGCGGGCGGCGCCCTCAATCCCAACCGCTTAGCCGCATCTCCCAGGCGACGAACCAGGAAATCTCGCAGTCGATGCGCGAGGGCATCCACAGGCGACGTCCCCAATCACGTGCAGCCCTCGAGCATGAGTCCAGGCAGCGTGCGCAGCCTTCGAGCCCCCAGGATCCCTTCCTCATCACGCGATCCCAGACCTGCGCACGATTCAGCCGCAAATCTATGTAGGCGGAGCCCCCCTCCCTCTTCCCCCTTATTCGGAGCACTACAGCGCGTGCATACCTCCTTGGCCTCCTCTCCAGTGATCCAAAAGCGGCGGCATTGTTGTGAAGAGGGTTCCCAAGTGGGAACACTAACGGGTGTTTAAAAAAAATGTTGCGGGCCTATGTGGTCGAGGGCCCGATTTAAAAAAAAGGGCTGCTTTGAGGGCCTATTTTGGCCGTGAGTACAAAAAAATGATGAGTTTTTTTAGGCCTAAATGGGCCAAAGCTTTTGTTTAAAAAAAGAAGAGAAAAAAAAAGATCGAAAAAAAAGGTGCGTACAAGAAAAAGCCGTACGCAAAATGTGTGAAAAAAAGAGGAAGGAAAAGCCGAAAAAAAACAAAAAAAATGAAACGGCTTAAAAAATGTGACGGCTTAAAAAAATGAAAAGCCGCAAGTGATGTTTTGCCCCCATTTTTTATCTTGTCTTCTCCCAACTTTGTCGACGTTCAGATTCTGACAAGTATGGGAGAAAGGGGGAGTATATGTGTAGAGTCACAGGTCCGAGTCAGATCTATATTCTTAAGGGCAGTTGCACGTCCGCGATTGACAGTCCAGCACTTTATGCTGCTTAGATCATCCGTCTTCACCGAGCATGAATTTCTTCGTCGAGGCGTATACTTCTTCTTTTACAACCCGATCAGTTCCCGCACTGGACTTCTTCTGCAGCGATTCTTCTCCAGACACGACAGAGATACGTTCCGGTGATCTGATATCGCAGCGGCTCTACAGGCATGACAGAGATACGTTCCGATGACCTGAAAGCCGCAGACCCGTCCTCGTACGAGGTCTTCTACCAGCAGCAAACAAGCGTTCTTGTGATATATCGTGTGAAGATGTGTTGTATACTTTCTTTTTGTTGCAAGCTGCAGCTTTCTCATCTCCAGCTTGAGGGGGAGTGTTAGAGAATATTCTGTGTGGCTATTTGTTAAGAGAATATTCTATAGAGAATATCCTATAGAATATTCTCCCTTGAGCACCTATATAAGGAGCCTCTCACCCCCTGTACCATAGATTCCCAATATAGATCAAATATTGTCAAATTCAAGAAATGTTTCATCCAAATTTCAAAATAGATAACATAAACAACTAGAATTCATGGCCAAATATCGAAATAGACAACATAAAAGCCATGGATAATGGTGATCTTTTGAAGAAAATAAATCCAAGTCCTGAAAAGGTCGTTTAAGACCATTTAAAAGGTCGTTTAAGACTGCTTAAACGATTGTTTAAGGACGTTTATGCAGCATGCCCGTTTAGGGACCCATTTTTGATTAAATGATGCAACTCTAATAGGGGTCGTGAACTAAATGGTAATTTTAAACGTGGAATTAATGGACTAAATGACGGAAACAAATAAAGTGATGTGCAATACGCAAAAGTCAGCAACAATTGACAAATAATACGCGAGTTCAAGCACCATTTTCTCCACGATTTCAGGGCAAATCAAATAGTTAATATTTCTTGGGAAAAAATAGCAATGTTGCAATAACTAGCGATCTCAATACGTCACCAAACCAATCAGCAACACAACACCCCACGAAACTAAAATTATGCAGTGGAATAATTGGTAGAAATAGCGCTCATACCACAACCGGCAAGGGAAGAAGGCGAACTTCAGATCTGGCCAAGGCGAAGGCAGCGGTCTGGTCACAGCGGCGTTCCGAGTGGCTTCAGGGGCGCGGGTGATGGTTGGTTGCACCGCAGCTTTGACAGCGGTTGGCGGTGGCAGGGAGGTTGGAGGGTTGGCGGCTGGGCGTCGTAAAGCGGTAGGGATGGGGAGTGTGTGTGCGGTAGGAAGATAACGGGGATGAGGGTGGGCTGAGAGGGAATTGGCGCTAGCGGCTGGAGAGGGAAGGGCGTCTGTTGGGAAAAGGGGCGGCGAGGGAGAGAGAGGCGGGGTGCGACGGCGAGGGAGGGGTGTTCGCGGAAGTGGAGGCGCCGTGGGGAGGCAGCGGCGAGGTGACTGGCGCGCAGGAGGGGTTGCGGGCCTGGGATGGCGAGGGTGAGGGCGAACCGCGGAGGAGGAGAAGGAGAGGCGCGCGGGTTGGCACAGGAAGAGGCTGGCGGGTGCGAGGGAGGCGCGGCGAGAGGGAGGCGGAGGAGGCGGGCTCGGAGAGGGGAGAGGCGGCGGCGTGAAGAAGTAGGGTTTGGGGGAGAAGAGTCGCGCAGGGGTAGAGAGAAAGGGGGGGCTGCGGGAACGAGAGAGGGGGGAGAGAGAGAATAAGTGAGGGAAAAATACTTTATTCAAAAACTAATGCTCAACCCTAATCCAAAGGGGTGCCTTTATAGAGGCCAATTCCCCCCAACAAGCAACAACCTCACTAAAATAGAAAAAAAAACGAGAAGACGATAAGGCCTTGTATAATACGCCTTTTACATAAATAAAAATAAATAAAACAACGTTCGATTAAAATAAAACAACTGTTTACTAAAAAATTGATCACGCGGTATCATGCTGCATCAACTCCCCCCTGCTGAGAAGAATCTCCGGGCAGAGTTGTTGAAGTTCATCCTCGTCAATCCAGGTGCAATCTGTTAGAGGTCGTCCCTTCCATTTGACTAGATAGCGACGGAAGAGAGCACGTCTAGTCGTCATATCTCGGATGTCGGCAATATCTTCAATCTGATCGGCATCAGTCGCGGCTGTTGGTTGGTGCGTATCATCAGCAGGAACTGCTAGCGTAGTGGCATCTGTCTGTTCATCTCCATGATATAAGAAGAGATCTGATACATTAAAGACTGGCGATGTCTGGACGTCTGGCGGCAGATCAAGTAAGTAAGCATTGGGCCTAATCTTTTTGAGGATTCAGAAAGGACCAATCTTTCGTACACTCAATTTTTGGTGGACTCTAAAAGGAAACCTCTCTTTTTTTAGGTGGACCATCACTAACTCTCCAACTCTGAACGCGCTCTCTCTACGGTGGAGGTTGGCTTGGGCTTGGTATTTCTGGGTCGTGGTTTGGAGTTTGGATCGGATTTCGATTATGGGTTAGGTGTTCGACCAGATCCTCAACAGCTGCACTACTTCTCCCTTGCATGGTTGTGGGTTTTAGGTCTAGAAATTGGGTAAGTGGAAAGCCATACACACTCTCAAATGGCGATTTTCCGGTGGACCTATTGGTGGAACTGTTATACGCGAAATCGGCTTGGGGAAGAATTAGATCCCATTTGGACGGAGAGTCCCCTGCAAGACATCGTAATAAATTTCCCAATGATCTGTTAACTACTTTGGTTTGCCCATCTGTTAGTGGATGATAAGCAGTGCTGTATTGCAAACGAATACCAAGATGGGACTAAAGTGTGCGCCAAAAATGACTCAAAAACCTGGTATCACGATCCGAAGTAAAAGACGAGGAACACCATGCAATCGAACGACAACACGAAAAAACAAATCAGCGACATGAGATGCATCTGAGGTTTTTTTACATGCAATGAAATGTGCCATTTTAGAAAATCTGTCCACAATCACAAAAATAGAGTCAACTTTCTGTACCGTGAGGGGTAAGCCTAGCACAAAATCCATAGTGATGTCTTCCCAGGGTCGCAGAGGAATCGGCAGAGGTGTATACAACCCAGTGTTCTGCCTATGACCTTTGAATCTTTGACATGTTTGGCATTTTTGTACGAATTTTGTAACATCCTTCCGCAATTGCGGCCAATAAAATCGCTCTTGGAGAAGAGCCAAGGTCTTATCCCTGCCAAAGTGTCCAGCTAAGCCACCGTTATGTAGTTCTGAAATTAAGTTCTCTCGAAGAGAAGTGGCAGGGATGCACAGTTGGTGGGCCTTGAACAGGAATCCTTCATGAAGGGCATAAGTGGCTGTCGGATCCTGTCCAGTATCAACACATTCTGCACAAGCTTGTCCGAAGTCAGGATCAGTAGGGTAGAGGTCCTTGAGTGTGTCAAATCCCATTGTGCTGACGGTCATTGTGGTCAGGGCATGTGCTCGCCTGCTTAATGTGTCGGCCACGCGATTCAGGGTACCAGCCTTGTGCTTGAGATGGAACGTGTATTCTTGGAGGAAACTAACCCATTTGGCATGACGCTTGTTAAGGGTCTTCTGAGAGTTCAGATATCGTAAAGCTTCATAATCAGAATTAAGGACAAATTCACGCTGGATTAGATAGCGTCTCCAATGCTTGAGAGCTTGTATCACAGCATAGAATTCAACATCATATATAGAGTACAGTGATCGAGCTTCGTTCAACTTTTCACTGTAGAAGGGTCGTCCTTCTTGACTCAGGACGGTACCAATCCCGACATGTGAGGCGTCGCAATCGACTACAAAAACCTTGATGAAGTCAGGAAGTGCCAAAACAGGGGCATGCGTCAATTGATGTTTTAGATTTTGAAAGCTGGTTTCCGCTTCAAGAGTCCAAGCGGGTGCGCCTTTACGCGTGCAATCTACCAACGGAGCTGCACAAGTGCTAAAGTTCCGGATGAAGCGCCGGTAGAAAGAAGCCAATGCCAGAAAGCTGCGAATCTCAGTGAGGATTTTGGGCACGGGCCAGCTCTGAATGGCCTGAATCTTAGAAGGGTCAACTTTAAGTCCGTCGGCAGTGACAATGTATCCCAAGAAGAGGACCGTGTCAGACATGAAGGAGCATTTCTTGAGGTGGACATACAGTTGTTGGGCTCTCAGGGTTTCCAGGACTTGTCGTAAGTGAGATAAGTGGTCGTCTTTGGTCAAGCTGTAGATCAATATGTCATCAAAGTACACAACCACAAACTTACCGATGAAGG
The DNA here is from genome assembly GCA_037367405.1 of Ottelia alismoides. Taxonomy (NCBI): domain Eukaryota; kingdom Viridiplantae; phylum Streptophyta; class Magnoliopsida; order Alismatales; family Hydrocharitaceae; genus Ottelia; species Ottelia alismoides. The sequence goes on from JAZKJV010011214.1 coordinate 191,155, forward strand.
GTCGCAGTACATGATTCATGGTTCGCATAAATGTGTTGGGTGCATTGTATAGGCCGAAGGGCATTACGGTCCATTCATAAAGGCCCTCTTTGTTCTTAAAAGCAGTCTTCCACTCGTCTCCAAGTCGGAGGCGAATCTGATGGTACCCACTGCGAAGATCCCTTTTGGAAAATAGTCTGGCACCTGATAGCATGTCGAGCATATCATCAAGGCGCGGAATCGGAAAACGATACTTGATCGTGATCTTGTTGATAGCACGACTGTCCACGCACATCCTCTATGTGCCATCTTTTTTTGGGGTACGTCGAGCAAGAACCGCCACGGGGCTCATACTCTCTCGAACATACCCACGACGTAGAAGATCAGTAACCTGCTTGTTCATTTCTTCATTCTCACTTGGGCTCATTCGATAATGTGGTAAGTGGGGTAGGCTGGCTCCAGGGACTAGGTCAATGTGATGTTGAATGTCTCGCAACGGGGGTAGTCCTTCAGGCAACTCTTCAGGCATAATGTCAGCAAACTCCTGGATGATGGGCTTTATCTCAGGCGGGACTTCAGGTGTAGTTGTCTCTTGTTGGCCCACTTCACGTCCCATTAATGCATAAATGGTGGAGCTCTCCTGAATTTCACGTTGGAATGTCTGAGCTTCCATCAACAATACGGGACCCGTAGTTGAAGACTTTGACGGTGGGGTACTTTTACCAGGTTGTGCGGTCGCGGCTCGAAGTGTAGCCACCTGGCGAGGGCTAAGGGCTTCGCCTTGTGGTCTAAGGGTCACACGCACCTTGTCTATGAGAAAGGTGTAAGTGTTCATTTTTCCTCTGTGCTCCGTGTCTCGATCGAACTGCCACGGTCTCCCAAGTAGTACGTGAAGACATTTATAGGGGCTACATGGCACCACACCTCGTCTTTATATGAAGGCCCAATTGAGAAGCTAACGAGGCTCTGACGATGGATCGAAAGTTGAGTACCACCTCGAAACCAGGCCACACTGTAAGGTTTCTCGAGTGGTTGAGTGGGTAGACCCAACTTATCGACCATTTATTGAGAAACGAAGTTCTCAACGCTTCCTCCATCAATGATCAGCGAACAGCGACGCCCTCCTGAGGTGCAGGTGGTTCGGAATATGCTGCGTCGCAACCAACTATCAGTATCGTTAACAGCGGGTGTGAGCAAGATGTTTGTGGGTGCGCTGTCAGGGGCGATAAAGTTCTCATGTTCAATTACCAAGAAAGGTCCGGATTCATCTCCATCCACTCCCAGAAGCTCATAGTCATCAGCTTCCATGGTGTCGGCAGTCAAAGCGGTCTGATCCTCTTCAGGTGATTCCTGTTCGTCAAGGTCAGGGTTTTCAGGGTCTTCGATGGTGCATAAATGGGCAGGTCTAGCTTTAGGGTTTGGGCACTCTGCTGCTCGATGTCGCTTTTGATAACATCGGAAACAAGTATCAGATCCTACAACAGGTTGATTTCCCAAGATGCATGGTCCGGGGTTTACAGTAGGTGTTCGGGCGACGGCAGGAGTTGATGGTTTTGTTGGGGATTTACCCGTAAGAATCGATGGGGACACTAATGGTTTAGAGGTTTCCATTGGGGTACTGGTGCGTGGGACGGAGTTCACTGAAAAAGACATCCTCCTTGGTTGGGCCTTAGCAAGCTTAGACTCAGCCCGTTCAACCTGCTTGTAAGCTTCGTCAATGTCTCGACAGTTGTGGAGGTAGAGTTCATCCTGAATAATGGGGCGGAGTCCTTGCATGTAGCGGGTGACCTCCTGGACAGGGGTCTCCTGCAATCGATTGTGGTGAACGAGGGATTGGAACCCTTCGATGTATTCTCTTACGCTCATGGTGCCTTGTTTCCATGATTGCAGTTGCGCATATAGATCTCGTTTGTAATCTTCAGGCACGAATTTGGTTTTCAATTTGGCCTTCATCTTGCTCCAATTGCGGATCTTACGCTTTCCTTTTCGCTTGCGCTCAGATTGCAAACGGCCCCACCATATCAGAGCATGTCCTTTTAGTTTGATTGTGATAAATTGAACTTTCCGTTCGCTGGGCATAGTTTTCCAGACAAAGAAGTGTTAAACGGCTTGGAGCCAATCCAAGAAGACATCAGGGTCTCGCCCTCCGTCGAATTCCGGAACATCAAGACGGATGCCTCGATCCCATCCTTCATCGGACCTCGGGCCAGGTCGTGGCGGAAATTGATATCCACCAGTAGGTTGTAAAGTATATCCAGGGGTGTGTGGTTCTTGACTCTTGGAAGTGAAAGGGGTGTCATCTCTTGATCCTCCTTCTTCACTTACTTATGAGTGATAATCGCTAACGTGTCCGTCAGAAGTAGATGAGCTAGAGTCGTGGGAAGTGTTACTCCGTGAGTGTCTTTGCCGACTGGTATGCCGACCTCTATTTGGTGTCTCATCATTATGGTCTTTACCTAGCACGCGACTAGTTAATGTGGCAATTTGTCCGGATGCGGTGGTAACTCGTCCATATATTGCGGCGATCTATCCGCTCAGTTGATTGCACATGTGTTGTAGTTGGGCAGACAAATCCTCTAATGTTAGTTCAGGGTGTGGGGTGTACCCGGCTTTAGAGGAAGTGGGTTTGTCGGCCATGGGGAACTGGGGATCCTAGACTTTCTGATTTCTTTTGTTTTGGGTTTTTGTTGTTTGTTTTTGTTTTGCTTTGTTTCGTTTTTTTCTTTTTTTTTCTTTTTTTAATGCAATGAAACAAATGGAATGGAGGAGAGATGCAGGAACGCTAGGCTCTGATACCAAATGATGCAACTCTAATAGGGGTCGTGAACTAAATGGCAATTTTAAACGTGAAATTAATGGACTAAATGACGAAAACAAATAAGTGGTGTGCAATACGCAAAAATCAACAACAATTGACAACTAATACTTGAGTTCAAGCACCGTTTTCTCCACGATTTCAGGGCAAATCAAATAGTTAATAGTTCTTGGGAAAAATTAGCAATGTTGCAATAACTAGCGATCTCAATACGTCACCAAACCAATCAGCAACACAACAGCCCACGAAACTAAAATTATGCGGTGGAATAATTGGTAGAAATAGCGCTCATACCACAACCGGCAAGGGGAAGAAGGCGAACTTCAGATTTGGCCAAGGCGAAGGCAGCGGTCTGGTCACAACGGCGTTCCGAGTGGCTTCAAGGGCGCGGGGGATGGATGGTTGCACCGCGGCTTTGACAGCGGTCGGCGGTGGCAGGGAGGTTGGAGGGTTGGCGGCTGGGCGTCGTAAAGCGGTAGGGATGGGGAGTGTGCGTGCGGTAGGAAGATAACGGGGATGCGGGTGGGCTGAGAGGGAATTGGCGCTAGCGGCTGGAGAGGGAAGGGCGTCTGTTGGGAAAAGGGGCGGCGAGGGAGAGAGAGGCGAGGTGTGACGGCGAGGGAGGGGTGTTCGCGGAAGTGGCAGTGACGTGGGGAGGCGGCGGCGAGGTGACTGGCGCGCGGGAGGGGTTGCAGGTCTGGGATGGCGAGGGTGAGGGCGAACCGCAGAGGAGGAGAAGGAGAGGCGCGCGGGTTGGCACAAGAAGAGGCTGGCGGGTGCGGGGGAGGCGCGGCGAGAGGGTGGCGGAGGAGGCGGGCTCGGAGAGGGGAGAGGCGGCGATGTGAAGAAGTAGGGTTTGGGGGAGAAGAGTCGCGCAGAGGTAGAGAGAAAGGGGGGGCTGTGGGAATGAGAGAGGGGGGGGGGGAGAGAGAGGGAGAGAGAGAATAAGTGAGGGGAAAATACTTTATTCAAAAACTAATGCTCAACCCTAATCCAAAGGGGTGCCTTTATAGAGGCCAATTCCCCCCCAACAAGCAACAACCTCACTAAAAATAGAAAAAAAAAATGAGAAGACGATAAGGCCTTGTATAATGAGCCTTTTACATAAATAAAAATAAATAAAATAACGTTCGACTAAAATAAAACAACTTTTTACTAAAAAAATTGATCACGCGGTATCATGCTGCATCATTAAACGATGCGGTCAAGCACCGCATGCGTTTAAACGACTGTTTAGACCGATTTTTGCATCCATGAATGCTTATCGTATCCTTACCTTGGGGTATATGCAGGACTTAAACAACGAAGCAAACATCTATTGGCTTATCTGACACCCTTCCTTCTGTCTCGTGTGAAGGTATTCATATGCATATAAATAGAGGCAGATTGACCACCCACACCCTCAGAGCTAATTGGTCTCATTCAATTGACTCGCTTTGCCAACATTGTGCACTCTCTGCTCTGGAAGATGGGGACTATCTTTCCTTTTTCATGCCCAATCTCCATCGAGTTGTGGAATCGCTTAGATATGCATCAACTGCAATGGGCCTTATTTGAGGAGTTTTGGAATTCTATGTTATCGTCTTGTAATGATGCACATGAGGGATGCTAGAGTCCATTTGTTGCTTTATGGGTTCATCAGATGTCTACTGCCTAGGAATGGAGTTGTGTTCCGTCAGGAGCGGTGCTATGTGGAGAATTTGTTAATCCACGTCAAGGCTCTATGTGAGACTTGGTCTACATAAATATTTCTTGACTTTATTTTAATAGATTTTAGGATGTGACTAACATCGAGCTCACACCCCTATTTCCTCTCAAAAAAAACATCAAATTTATGCTTGATAAATAAACCCTTCTAGTTGCATAATCAATGAAAGTAATGAAATAATGAGATTCAACAAGGATGGTACCTGAGATGGTCTCCATACATCTATATAAACTAGCTCCAATCTTTCAATCTTTCATGTTCTTGTAGTTTTTGAAAATTTTCTTATGATTTCCCAAGATACAATCTTCACAGAAGTCTAAATCAACAAGCTACACTCATGCCAACTTGCCCTCCTTTTACATAATCTTCATTCGATTTCTCTCATGTGCTTTCCAGGTTGCAAGCTTCACAATTCAACTCTAATTTTGTGGGAACACGAGAGAAGATTATGAAAATATGAGATATAATGTTGTATGATATGCAATGCCCCTTCAAGGGCTCTTTTATCTTCTTCATTTTATGGTATAACCCCATCTTATCCGTATATAAAGAGGCCTACGTTCTCCACTCTTAATAAATGAAGCATTCTCTTATTCAACTTGGTATCGGAGAACCCCTCCTCCTCCCTCAACCCTAGCCCCCATACCAAGTTGAATAAGAGAATACTTCGTTGTATTAAGAGTGGAGAACGTAGGCCTCTTTATATACGGATAGACTGGGGTATACCATAACATGATGAAGATAAAAGAGCCCTTGAAGGGGCATTGCGTATCATCAACTCCAAATTGGTGGGAACACCAGAGAATATTATGAAAATATGAAATATAATGTAGTATGATATGCAATGCCCCTTCAGGGGCTCTTTTATCTTCTTCATTTTATAATATAACCCCAGCCTATCTGTATATAAAGAGGACTCCGTTCTGCACTCTTAATACAACGAAGTATTCACTTATTCAACTTGGTATCGGAGAACCCATCCTCCTCCCCAACCCTAGCCCCCATACCAATACTCAGTCTCACCTTCGCCTCTAACTCCGCAGTAGTAGCACACATCGTCCTCTGCCCACCACCGCACACAGCTTCCCACGTAAGCAACACCCAACCATTCTTACCATCTCCCAAGCATCAATTATGCATGGAAGATGTCTAATTCATCCAATCTAACATACATAGAGAGAAGGGACACAAGAATTCTCGCATTTGCCTCGATTTAAAAGCTGGACGAAGACAATTATCCCAAGTTATAACGAATGTTCTTGTAGTGATACACCATGGAGCACATTCGTCTAAAGACGGAGCATTCCCTTGCTCCTTCTCCAGGTCGAAGAGGCCATGGTGCATTTCACGGATGAAGCCATGCCCATGTTGGCCTAAGAAGAGAAAAAAGATATACGCAGTGTGCATCCTATGGAAAGACTAACCACCTTATGATTGATTATTGGGTGGAGCATGGTTTTCCTCCTACTACTCTTGTTCATAGTAATGATAATGATGGACAATATGGGGTGGTCCCTAAAAGAATTTTTTTGATCACCTGATGTAACATCTGAGTATGTTTTCTCCAGATAGCTCTACACTATCTCAACATTAGAATCATCTCCATATGATTGTTGCTCACTCAAGTAGTCTAGTAGTTCTTTTAAGGATGGTTCCAATGCAAATTGGTTGGTTGAATCTACAGCTTTACTTATCTATATCAAAAGACAAGCTGCCCTAGGATTAGTTATTGGGCGGAGCATGGTTGTCTTCCTGCTACGCTTGTTTTGATGGTGATGATAATGATGGATAATATGTGGTGGACCCCTAGAAGAATCTCATTAGACAATTGCAATCAATACTCTTGGGCGAGACTGTACATGTTACTGATGGCAGAATATTACCAATTAAGGTAAAGGGGAAGTTGCCCTCACCCCAAGTATCACACTTACTAAAGTTCTGTTTGTTCTTTTTTTAAAGGTGCTCTGTTTGTTCTTAAGCTCCCTATCTGCACGTTATCTTTTAGTTTTTGTAGAGACCTCAGCAGTAGAGCTATTTTTGACGATGTCTTATTTTCTTCTCGGTATATCTTAACTGAGTCATGAAGAAGCATGTGCTTATTAGTTAGTTTAGTCTCGGACTGTTCTTTTTCGTCAATATCCAATTTTCTCCCTCAACAGGCACTCTTTGGCACCAACACCTAGGCCATCCCTCCCTATAGTAGCTTCATCAGGTGCTTCCTCAACTCCCACCCACTACTCAACTAGAGCGTGACTCACCAAATATGGAAGTGTCATCAAAGCTCTTCCTAATAATATCTTCCTAATAATATCTCTTCTGTTGATTTGTTTGATTTGGTATGGATACCTTTGTTAATGAAATCAAAAGTCAATTAATATCATTGTGAAGAATCTTTGTTCTAAATTCTAATAATGCCAGAGAACTCATCTCTCGTACTTGCTGAAATTATTCCCCTCTCATGGGATTATTCATCAAATGACTTGTGCTCATACTTGACAGCAAAATGGAACGTCGAATGCAAGCATCGGCATATTCTCGATACCGCACTCTCTGCTCATCTATTACAATGTTCCAAACAGATGCAATGCTCAGCGCAACCATTTTTAATAGATAAGAACAGAGTGCTCACGGTTTTGCCTCTAATTTGGAATGTTCATGTCAATGCTTGTGACTGCATCCCCTACCACTATAGAGATATCTCATGAATCACACACAAGGCTTGCAAATCACACATTCTGTAGCATCCACAGATACAGGACTAAGTAGGACAAACCAAATATTGATACTGGGATATAGTCAACAAAGTAATCAAATATCACTCAATTTCTTCTATAAGTATTATATGGATATTTTGCATTACGTTTTACTTTATCTTCCCATTGCATGTATACTGTCAAAGGGATCCATACTTCATTTTCTTTATCTTAAAAATACCTCAACTACTTTATAGTACTACAAACCATGACCTCAAATTTCAACGAAATTCTCCGAAATTTCCATTTCTTTAGGTCACCGAAATCGAAATACTCCCTTATTTCTTTTTCCACGATTTCAGGGAAATATCAATGAAATGTCAACGAAATTTCATTGAAATTACATGTCATTTCGGAGAAACAACAAAAATAAGGGAATCTACCATTCGCTTTCATCAAAATTTGCATATATTAATGAATTTTCAATTATTTATTCGCTAATGTGTTGAGTTTTAGTATGCTTTACATTGTCTAAAGAAGTTTCTTTAATTAGTTTCTATATTTTAGATCAAAATCCAAACCAAATCATTTAGAATCAAGATTTAAGGGTTAAATTAAAGTTTTAACCGAAGATCTTTATATTTTTTGTTTTCCTTTAATTTGATATATATGTTTTAATTAGAAGTTATCATATATGCCATCTCATTCTTATTGAAGAGGTGACACCATTCTCTTCATGTTCAAGAGGAGAAACCAATGGCTTCTAATTATGGTTCCAAGTTGGGTTCTCATTATGAGCAGCATACTACTTTTTAATTGTTGGGTCGATCAGATGAAAATTTAATGTAACATATCATATTAATATTTTACTATTAGCAAAAAACTATCTTTCTATCTAATTTATTGAGTTAAAGAATATTTCTGAATATTAGAAATCTTTATTTTAAAAAACACGCAAGCAAAGATAACACAATTGACATCCACTAACGAATGCCAATTATGTCTAGGTGAGCAGGGTTTCTCCTCTACATCACTAGCAATAAGTGTTACAAAGTGAGTGCCCCCCTCTACGAAAAGGTATGGTCTCTCCCTTTGTATAATGGAGAAGGATGAATTAGGGTTACATAGGTTAGTTACATGACGTATGGTTATGATTTTGTTTAAACGGGGATGGCTTGATTGAATTCTGAGGGGACAGCTTGTGTCATCTGTCGTCCGGGGTTTTTTAGAATCAATCTGTTATCTGATTATTGATAGTCATCCTATACTTGGGGAACTCCACCAACTTTGGTGTTCTGGAACCTAATCATAAATCTTTTCTTAAAAAAATGCCCATTAAAAAGAACCTTTCAAGTCACTCCAAGCTTTCAATTAAACAACCAAGCTTACAAATAGCGAAAATGCTAATCTGCCATTAACAATTTAAAATTTGATATCATAATCCTATTAGCTCTAGCTTGCAATAAGTATCTAAATCTGACAACACAAACTGAAATGAATTTGTGGCCTTTCGAAATCTAGCCTAGATAAAAGATGTGTTTCCTGTAACTTTAGGATATGATAAATTATTTCATTAAAGAACATACTTCTCAAGGGCATTATCTATTAACGACAATATCGGCAGAGGGGATCCTCTTACAATAGAAGCATTAGAACAAGAGATGTAATAGATGAACTTAAAATAATAAATGCGCATCATCTTTGAATTTGAATTGATGATATGAGTAGCTATCATTACTAATAAATTATATTATACAGTCTATTGCTTCTAACTCGATAAAAAAAGACTAAAAAGCATCCATTGAGCAAACCCTAAAATTAACTTACAGCTTTAGACACTTGGACTTCTTACAGTTACAACGCTTACAGCCCTCGCTTTCACTGGAGGTTTCTGCTTTTCGTCTGCAAGGTGAATCAAAAGCAGAAAATGAGAACAGAATGACTAATTAACTAGTTATTATCAATTTATAAAATAGGCAATACTTGCTTTTTCTTCTTGGGACTATTTTGGCTCTGGTCATCACCATCTGTAGTTGCATTGTCTGGTGGGCTATCGTGCATAATTTGAAGATCCTGGACTGCACTAGAAGATGCAGCATCCCTTTCAACAGACAGAGACGTCTGTGGAGTTTCCTGGGCGCTAGAAAGAGGATAGGGATTGATGGTACAAGGCAAGCAAACGAGATTATTTCCACAACTATATTTTTCTTTACTCAAAGAATCCTTTGACATGGTAGCAAGAGAATTTAGGTGCAATCCAACACCAGGCAACATGCACTGCGATAATCCAACTCCATCTTTTAGCTTGGTAGTTTGTCGAATCTTAGAGGAAAGCGTTACATAGCGTTGTAATGAAGATGCAGCATTCTTGCTATTCTGCAAGTTCTTCCTATGTGCTCCGGCCATCTCAAAAACAAGACACCTTCTTCGCAATCCACGTTGATTTTGAGAATCAACCTACAAAATAATTTCTTTCACTTGCTAAAATAAATACAACACAGAAAATATCAATCAGCAGACTAGATACAGATAACGGAACAGTGAAAGCTCCACAAAAGACAAGAATTAAAAGTACATGACAAAAGCATTTCCTAAGTTCAAATCTGGGTTATGCCAATGCAGAGAGAATTCATCTTGGCCATTGAATCGAATGTAATGGAATGATAGAGCCCAAGTCCTTTATATTGGAAGAGGGTTATGAGTAGCGTCAACCTTAATTGGGGACGAAAAAAGATAACACAATAAAATCAGGAAATGTATCCATATAATCTGGGCATCCAACTCAATCATCTAATTCTCCACATTTTCCCTCAAGCTGAAGCATCACTCATGCTCGAACTATAATAATCAAATGACTTTCTAGATAGTGCTTTCGTGACAATATCAACCACTTGATCTTCTAAACTAACTTGAGTAATGTCAATGAACCATTTTTTAACCATATCTCATTTATCGCGGTAGTCTCCCTCTACATGCTGACCCTTTTGTGGAAGACCGGATTGTTTGCAAGAAACAGAGATACCCATTATCACATCTGATCTCCATAGGCTTATCACGTAATAGTACCTATGTGATAGATAAGTAAAAACAAATTGTACCAATATAAGCTCAGCAGTGGCTTGCACCATTAATCAATATATTGATCCTTATGCTAGAGCATACTACACTGCTTTGACATGCTGATTCGTACTTCTCCATGTCACAAGGTCACCACCTACATTGCACAAGCCAATAATAGACTTCCCGTCCTTAGAGATAAGCTACATAATATGCATCTGTATAAGCCCATCACATTGAGTTTAGAATTTTGAATAAATACTAATCCTTTTCCTAGATAGGACTTAAGATATCTTAATAGCATCGAAAATTCATCATAATGAGCTTACAGTTGTTCTTCCATGAGTTGACCGATTTTGTTTGCCATAAGGGAAACATATGCTCTTGTGATTGCAGCCTAAACAATTTTCTGACTCGAAATATGTATTGTGTAGCTTCAACGAGTCTGGAAATAGACAACAGTTGTACCTTTGTACAATAGTTCAGTTTTACTTGACCTGGTGCTCGTCTCGCAATAGTAATTCAACCTAGTAACCATAGGTACCATTTACTCATATTATTGAACACTGTACTTGATTAAAAAACTAGCAGCTAACATGAGGCAGATTGGGACTGAATACCTCAAAGTCGGAATCCAGATAAATTATCGCACATCATTCCTCTTTTTCAATAGTTGATCCTTAGTAATGATGCATGCACATCAACGGGTCCAAGTTGTTGGCAACATTGCTGTAATAGATAAGTAACACGGTACAACCTTCAAACATGTTTCTACTTGATTTGAGAACAAGATCCTTAGCATATGTCAATATAAAACGAGGCACTGTAAGTAAAAGAATCATCTTGTTGCCATAGTCAACTGACATCCATTCTACGGTGCATCGATTCAAATCAATGCCAAGAAAATATTCCAGTCTTCAAAGTTTTTTTGTCGCAAATATGCAATAAGTTTAATTGTAGCAGTTATCCAGTTCTTAATGCTCCATGAGAATGATGTCAATCTACATTGTTTGAAAAAACGCGTCTCGAGACGCAAAGGCGCTCGAGGAGAAACGGGACGGAGAAAAAGAGCCTCGAGACGACCGCATCGGACCCCTTGGCTGAAGCGAGCGTCTCGGATGACCAAGGTTGTTGGGGCGAGGCGAGGAGGTGCATGAGGCGTTATGAATTTACCAAGCATTTTTTAATACAATAATTGGTTCTATTGGTAGTTTCAAATGTTTATTAAGGCCTACTTGTTAAGGATATATTTATACAAGATGAATGCTTAAATTTGACCTCTTTATTATTTATATTTACCATTAACCTGTCCAATTATTTCAGTGATATCTTAATATTACACCCTTAAAGCATATGAATCTGCAAATCTCATGTGCATGCGAATTCAAATACCCATATAAGAAAAATTTTCAAGACGGGGACACTGCCCCCTGCAACCCCAGCAAGGAGGGGGCCCACCTGAGCCCCTCCTAACCACCCCAAGCTCGCTAACCGGGCAACGAGAACCCCATACTTGTAGGGTATGGCGGCACATGGGGATATCAGACCATTTCTCAACTGGGTTCAACAGAACATACAGTTAGCATTCAAATCATGTGATTCATATCAACATTTCGGACATCTTTATTGACAATTATAGTCCCTTTTATACATATTTTAATGGCCGATGATTTCCTTTTTAATTGGGTAAAAATTTAGTAGAAAGGTTTATGGATTTGACATATCCTTTTTTCCATGTTCTTATCTTCATAATTTCATTATATATTGCAATGTTATATATTATATGTCTGTCAGATTATATTATCTCAACAATAAATATATTTATTATATTTTTTTGCAATTGTTTTCCTATACAAACTGCTGAGGGTCACGCCTCAAGGCTACGCCTAGCCTCATCATCAGGGAAAACGCCTCGTTCCACCTTTCGTTTTTTTTAAAAACCTTGGTCATCTACATTGTTGAGTACTATACTAGTTATCTTATGTTTCTTTTATGTATTTTCTATTCTTTCCGTTCTCTTTATATAATTTGCCTAATGGATCTCTCCTCTATATAAGAGAATCCTAGGGCCTCATGAACATAAAACTCATTATTTTCTCCCAACATGATATCGAAGCGATGGTCCTAGACCGGAGTTCAAGTATCGCACCAGTGTCCTCTCCCCACCCGTCAACCTCCGCACGTGCCCCCGCGCTCCGCAGCCATTGAGGCTCTGAGTGTCGTTGCAGCTACCGCTGGAACCCCGCACGCAACCACAGCACCCCCCCCCCCGCGTTGTCGTAGCAGCCCACAACGGCTGCAATGCTTCCGCGCCCTTGCTGCTAGTTGTAACGCAGTCCCTCACACCTCTCGATGCATATACGACCCTCGGGGCCGATTTATTTCTCTTCGAAGGAAAACTGTGGTTTGAAACGGTCTGATTTTAATCGAAAAACATGATTTCAGACTTCTAAATCACGTTTTTCGACTCTAGCGTGGATCGAGGATTGACGAGGATGGTTGTATGAGTCTACATGTACAACCAATCCTCTATATGATCGTGTAGACATGCTCAGATCTGTCTTTCTCCGTGGTCAAGATTTGTTTTACCTTCTTTCTCATCATGTCAGAGAACAAGGGGATGTTTTCTCTTTGTCGAGTGTCGTCAAGGGACCGACTCCCATTATCAAGATGGATGGGACCAACTATGAGTTGTGGTACATGCAATTTATGACCCTTGCAGTGTAATAGAAAGGAGCACATTCTGACACAGCTCGACCCAACAAATAAGACTGGGAACAATGCTTCGTGGAAGCAAGATGACATGTACGCGCGTATTTGGCTTTCTGGAACACTCACCACAGAGATTGCCAATGATATTGTGAATCAGCCCACCGCCAAGGCGATGTGGGATATTCTTGCAGCTATGTATGCCCAGGTGAATAACGAGGTCAAGATTTTCCATCTACAGTTTGATATATACACATGACCAAGCAAAATGGTTGTTTTCTGCATACGTTCCGCTCTTCGCTCCATGGCTTGTTTGAGAAGCTTCACAGCTTCATGTTTGTCACCACTTCCACGCAGCAGCAGATGGCATATAAGAACTCCATGAAGGTTGGAGTTTTCTTGGCCTCCCGGATCCAGAGTATGAGGCCGCGTGCACACAACTCCTTACAGGTGCGATCATGCCTTCTATGGAGGAGTCCTACAGTCGCCTCAGCAAGCTTCTTATCCCACCGCTACCATCATACATACCTCCTCGACGATGGTTGTATCTCTTGGCAGGAAGGTTCTACACATTTTAGAAGGCATGGTTCATGTGGCAGAGGTGGTGGACGTCAGTATGGCCCCTACACCTATTGTCATCATCCAGAACACACTGTAAACATGTTATCAGAAGCATGGATACCTCGTATCTGCTTGCGTGGCGGAGCAGAATGAGCCTTCAGACATTACAGCTCCCAGGCAAATCCACACCTTGATGACATTGTCTCTATATACGGGAGATCATGACTTCAGCGGCCGAAAGTATCACTACAAGATCCATAGATACTGCAGTTGTAGCTAGACTCTTCGAGCTCCTTAAGTATCGCATATTCTTTTACTGGTTTTAGCAGTGCAAATATGACAGAATGGATCATGGACCCTGGTGCTTCTTATCATCTGTGTGGAGACAGAGCCCAGTTCAGGTCTTACAGGTCTATATCCCATGTTAGAGGGGTTGTCATTGCAAATAGGGTTCATTTACCTATCACAAAAAAGGAGAGGTGCATTTGACGCCATCCATGCACTTGCATAATGTTTTATATGCTCCCGATTTTCATATAAACTTGTTTTCTATTAGTCAGATTACAAAAGATTTGCATTGTTGTGTAATTCTTGACCCCTCTTCTCTTGTGTTTTAGGACATACTCACGGACAAGGTGATTGGATGCAGCCATGAGTAGTGGGGGCTCTTGAAAAACCCGCCCAACCTACTACTCTAAAAGAAGAATAGTGTCGCTGAATCGATCGGGTGAATTTTATCAAAAAAATATTATTTTTTCTTATTTTTTTTGAAGCCAAGAAAGGGGGAGACACTCATAGGTGTTCAACCCAAGAATTTATTAATAAAAAGGAAAGCGAAAACTAAATACAAAGAGACACATTAAGCGACCCATGAGCTCAACAAACCCGACACCTGCATACAAACATTTTCTTTATAAAACCTCTGCCCCGAGATTAGCAGCGTGTTCCTGGCCAGCCAAATGGCACATATCGTCGCGAGTGGCCGCAGCAGCTCCCTCCACGCTCGTTGCTTGGCCGCAACCAAGCCACCACAGAAAGCCTCAACGCCCGCTCTGTTGACCCAACCCAACGTCGGGTCATCCCAAAGGGGCGACAACCCCTGACAGGAAAAAAAGAGGTGCTCCACTGTCTTAATCTCTACATCATATATAAGGCATCTGTCAGAGACCATACCCAACAGCCTAGCGCACTGGTCACGAGTCATCAGCCTTTTCCTCCTGAACAACCAAAAGAAGAAACCAATCCTCTCTGGAAGACCCAGCCCCCAGAGGAACGCGTAGTCACGCACCAGCTCCGTCGAGAGAGAGGGTGGGGCTTGCAAATCGCCAAATACGCCTTTCGCACAGAAAAAGCACTACCGCGCCAAACCCAGTGTTCATGCTCCGCAGAAGGGCCCTTCACCCCCCTGAGCTCGTCAAGCAACCACAAAAACTCCTCCAGGCGCTGATCAGAGAAGTTCGAACAGAACATCGGCATCCAGTTGCCATCAGACCACTAAGCGGCAACCCGCGCGTCCTGGTCCTCCGCCAAAGCAAGCAAACAACCCGCGCGTCCGTCCAATTGTCCCTCCAAAAAGCAAAACTCGCTCCGTTCCCCAGCATCGGCCTAAACAACTCCTGAAAGTTCTGCGTGACCGTCAAAATACCTTTCCAAAATGGCGAGGGCCTCATCACACCCCCCTCTGTAACGCCCATCGACGCTGCCTCGTTGACCGCGTAAATCCGCCGAACAAGAGTGGTGCAAAGATCGTTGCCACAGCCCCAAATCCTGGCCACCCACTTCAATAACAGGGCCTCGTTCAGCGCGCCCAGTCGCCGCACCCCAAGCCCGTCGTCGCACTTATGCAGTGTAATATCATCCCAACTGACCAGGTGCATACCAGGCGATCCCTGACCGCTCCTGCTCCACAAAAATCGTCGCATGAGCCCCTCAAGCCTCTTCCTAACACCATCCGATAGGAGCCTCAAACACAGGAATAGCGGAGAGCACCGCCTTCAGGAGCACCAGGCGGCCACCCTTAGAAAGGACCGTTGCCTTCCACCCCGTCAGCCTCTTCTCCACCTTCTCCACCAGCGGCAACCAATCGGCCAACTTTGATCTCCCCGTGGCCAGCGGCAGCCCCAGATAGTGAATGGGCAGACCAGCGCACTCAGTTCCCAAAGCCAAACTACAAAGCTCTGCCTCCTCCTCACTCAGAGAGAGCGGCACAACCTTGGATTTACTTGCATTTTGCATCAATCCGGACATCTCACTGAAAACTCGAGCGTCGCAGCCATCCCTCTAGCCACCTCAATACCCCCTTCAATGAAGAAAATAGTGTCATCAGCGTACTGGAGCAGCAGGATCCTCAACTCCTCTCTCGAGTAACCGCACGTGAACGCCATGTGCCGTACCCTGTCAACCATACAAGCCAGAACGTCCACGGCGATGATGAAGAGCAAGGGGGCAAGAGGGCAGCCCTGTTTCACCCCTCTCTGCGGCTGGAAAAAACCACCCTCCAGGCGCCGATTCACGAGGACGGACATAGATGCCGTCGTCACACATCTCCTCATCCATGCAATCCAGATCTCTGGAAACCCTCTCCTGTGTGGCGCCGCCCAAAGGAAACGCCAGTCCAAAGTGTCAAACACCTTGGAAAAGACCACCTTCCTAAGCAAGGACTTCCTTCCGCTTCTCTTCCAATCAGCCACAGTCTCAGCCGCCATAACCAAAGAATCCGTAATTTGCCTCCCCGAGACGAAGGCCGATTGTAAAGGGGAAATAAAGTGCTCCAACACTCTACTCAGTCTAGTCGCGAAGACCTTGGCAACAATCAAATACAGCGCGTTGGAGATAGCGATAGGACGGAAATCCTCAATCCTGTCAGCGTCGTCTCTCTTTGGTAGCAGCACCACCAGAGCCTTATTTACCCGCTCAAAACATGCATTGCAACAGCAGCACTCCTGCACCACATCCAGCACCTCGCGGCCAACTAAATCCCACAAATCTCTATAGAAAGAAACGGGGAAACCATCTGGGCTGGCGCGCCATCACCGTTGAGATTCCACACCGCCGTCTTTAGCTCCTCAAAAGTTACCGCCTGGGTCAAGCTGGACGCATGAGCGTCCGACAACCACACAGCTCCCGAGCCAGTCCATTCTCCAGCGCCCGCCAGCCCTTCTCGCCGAGAACTCCTAAAAATGATCTGCAATTGCTCTCCTCAATTCCCAGTTTCCCTCCCACCCGTACACCACCAACGATCATTGTCCTGATAGTGTCCCCCTCCGCCTTCCGCTAGCAGCCCTGTGGAAGAAGGCAGTGTTCGCGTCACCCTCTGTGAGCCATCTGTGTCTGGATCTCTGCTTCCACTCGGTGATCCTTTTTCTGTCTTCATCAATGATCTTCCTCTGCGCCTCCGCCCTCTGCAACAACTCGCCCTCCGACAGAGGTCGCTCATCCTCCAAGCAATCAAGATGGCCGACTACGCCCTCAGCCTCCTCCCTAAGCGTACGGTGGGCCTCCGTCGAATCTCGCTTGAACTCGCACAGCCTTGCCCGTAGGGACCTCAAGCTTTCGAACAAATCTTACCGCCGCCGAGCCCGCAACACCACCGAAGTCCAGTGTGAAACCACTAGATCCCTGAAGGACCCCTCGAGCAGCCAGCTTTCTCGTAGCGGAAAAAGCCACGCAGAGGCGAGATCTCACCAGAGTCCCAAAGGATGGGCGTGTGGTCCGACCAGGATCGAGGCCTGGCAGCAACAAAGGAGAGAGGAAGATCTCCAAAAACTCCGCCGACGCAAGAAACCGATCCAGACGAGAACTGGAGCCAGAGTTCCTCCAAGTATATTTCGCACCCGCAGCATCAGAACCTCCAATTCCAGCAAATCAATAACATACAACAACAACAAAGCCTTTTCCCACGATTAAGTAGGGTCGGCTACATGGATTCTTCGCCTCCATTTAGATCTATCTTGGGTCAATCCCGTGCTTATATCCACAAAACAAAGATCCCTTCGTATGGTCTCTTTCCAACACTTATTGGGCCGTCCCTGCCCTCTCTTAGCCAGCTCAACATCCCAATACTCGCATCTCCTAACTGGTGCATCATCTGATCTTCTTTGCAAATGACCAAACCATCTTAAGCGGTTTTCTCGCATCTTATCCTCAATCGGAGCAACACCAACTTTTTTTCTGATTGCATCATTCCGAATCCGATCTTTACGTGTGTGTCCACACATCCACCTTAGCATTTTCATTTCTGCTACAGTCATTCCCTGCACATGTCCATGGTTCACAGGCCAACATTCAGATCCATAGAGCATAGCAGGTCTCACGGCTGCTTTGTAAAACTTTCCTTTAATTTTTAAAGGAATTTTCTTATCACAGAGAACAACAGAGGCTCCTCTCCACTTTAGCCAGCCTGCATTTATTCTATTAGTAACATCTCCATCAATTTCCCCAACATCTTGCAAAATAGATCCCATATATCTAAAAGAATCTCTCTTCTGAATATTATCATCACCAATCTTCACCTCTATTCCTTCACCATTGCTTCCATCAAAGGTGCACTCCATATATTCTGTCTTAGCCCTACTTATACGAAATCCTTTACTCTCCAACTCATGTCTCCAGACCTCGAGCTTCTCACTTACTCCATCTCTAGTCTCGTCAATCAACACAATATCATCAGCAAATAACATACACCAAGGTAACTCATCCTGAATGTGACTTGTCAACTCGTCCATAATCAAAGTAAAAAGAAATGGATTCAAAGCTGAACCTTGATGTAAACCAATGTTGGTGTCAATATAGCCACTCTTCCCAAACGGTGTCCTTATACAAGATAAAGCCCTATCATACATGTTTTTTATGAGGTTAATGTATAAGACAGGCACTTGTCTCTTCTCCAAAACTCTCCACAATATCTCTCTGGGACAGAATCATAAGCCTTCTCCAAATCAATAAAGATCATATGGAGGTTCTTCCTTTTAGCTCTATAAATCTCCAGCGAATCAATAACCTCCACGAAAATCTCAGAGCCGGGGTCCTGTCCGTCCCGCAATCTCGGCCAATCCGAAGAGAGCAGCGTAACATTGAAGTCTCCCCCCACCAGCCAGGGGATGCCAGAGAAGGCTTCCCTAGCGGCCTTCAAGTCTGACCAAAGCTGATGCCACGCAAACGCAAGACAAGGACCATACACGCAGGAAAGCGCATACGTCACTCGCGATCGCAAGCACTCCAATAGAACCGTGAGCAAATGAGTCCCCTTCGACTCAGCGTGCAAAGTGAAAGCCGAGCCCCTCCAAGCAACAAGCAAGCCGCCCACAGAGCCAACCGCCTCCATTGAACAGAAGTCAGAGATCGAGCCCACCCCAAAAGACTTCCAGTCCGAGCTCGTGAGCGAATCCATCTTAGTCTCTTACAGGAAGACAATATCACAACCCCATTCCATCCAGGAACCTCGACCCCATAACTCTCCTCTTCTCCGGGTCACCCAGACCCCTTACGTTCCAAGATAGAATCTTCATTAACACCCATTTCTGATCCCTCCCTCCACACTTACCACCCCCGCCGCCTTCGCTACCACGAACTTCAACTCGAAGACAAGCGCAGCCCCCGCAACAGCAGATCTGGATCGCTGCCTCCTCCGGTACCTCCTCCCCGACTTCTTATCCGCTATTCCTTCTCCCAGAAAAGTCACCAAAGAGCACCCAACGCCCACAGCAGGCGAAACCTCAGCACAGGCATCCTCCGCGCCCGTCCCAACACAGCCGGGGGCCGCAAAAGCAGGCCCACTCCCTTCCACAGGAGGCTCCTTGCAGTCATCCCCGCCGCCAATTCTCCCACACCGCTCCCACCGCGCGGGTCCCCCACCACCGGGCCGCAGCCCACGTCCTGGCGTCCCCAAACGTCCCTCCGCGGAGGCGAATCGCAAGGAGCCCCAGAAACAGCATCCGACAGCAATCGATTCGAATAGGGCTCACCCCCGGATTCGAGAGAGATAAAATTCGGGCCATTAAAATCGGAGAAAGTGACCCGAGAGATAACCGGATCCAGAACATCCCGTGAAGCTAGCAACACATCCGCCTTGAGGACTTGAAAAGGCGGCTCCAAACCCGATACCCTCCCAAGAAACGGGAGCGCTAAAGGTTCCCTCGGGCCCTCCAGAGGAATCTCAATCGTCGCATCAGGAGCGTGCGAGGCGCGCGCGAACGCCGCCCAAGACGGAAGACACGTGGAGCCAAGAGTCGTCGAAGACGACCGGTCCCTCCCCGCAGGGAAGATAGAGCGACGCCACCGTGCCCCGCCCCACCCGACGGCGGCGGAGGAGCAAATAGCCGGACCTACAACCTGAAGGAGAAACGTCCAACCTCAAGGACCGCCTCCGACTCCGAGCCAACCCCAAGAGGACACTTTAGTAGGACCAGTGCCACCTATGGGTCGGTTCCCGGTGTAGTACCATCATCCACGACCCTCACCGCCGAACCCATATGCTTCATAGCCGGACCCAAAGCCCCGTTCGTACGAGATAGGAAGGGCGCATCGCGGATCTGCACCATCCGAACGACCGGTCGATCCACAAAATCATCAGCGAATCTGGGAAGCCTCCAAACGACAACCCTGCCCGGCCCGGAGGCTAGCAGAGCCCTCTTTTGCTGAATCGTCAGGCCACGAGCACAGACTCGACCCGTTCCCAGCCAAACCACGTCGCCTCTAAACCCATCACCGAAGCAACGTGAGATTTCAGCCTCCACCATCAGCTTTGATGGCGCATCGCCAGCAGTCCCAGCCAAAACTCCAATTAAGAGACCACCGATACCGACCCCGACGCCGTAGGCATCCATCTCATCCCTCGAAACGGCCTCCTCTGCCCCCAGGACGCCCACCTGGGCCCCCGAGCTGACAGCTTCGCCGACGCCCCCAACCGACCCATCGCCCACCGCAGCAACACACCCATTCTGGTGATGACCAAGCGCTCCGTATGAGAAGCAACGCGGTGGAAGAGGACAAGCGGAAGCGAGGTGACCCCTCCATCCGCACCGGAAGCATTTTCTCCCCGACTTTCGATGAGACACCACCTTCCAAACATCGCCGCCATCACCACCTTCCCGATCTTGCGCACCTTCCTCACGAGAGGGCACCTCCAGGTTGCTCTCACACGCCTCCAAGCCGCTCTCGCCACCTCTGCCCGGCAGACCTCACGCCAGGCCCGCACTCCTCTCTTCGCCGCTCTCATCCTCCAAGCCGCTCTCATCCTCACCCAGTTCATCTATTTTTTTCTTATTAATACTCCTAAACTCAAGTGTATAGCAATAAGTACGGGTGTGTCGAACATAGGGAGGCAAACTGTGGAAAACTAAGGTGCAATAATATGACTAAGGTAAAAGAATTTCCTGGTTTTTATTTATTTTTAAGGATTTTTTCTGAATTTTATTTGATTTTTATGAATTTTTGCATTGTTTTTGTAATTTTTATATACATATAAGTAGAAAAATATAGATATTTAATTTTATATTTTTTTTATTTGATTTTTATTTTGTAATTTTTATGTTTTTAATTTTATTTCCTATTTTTGTGATTTTTTAGAGGTTTTTAATATTTTTATGGGTTTTGGATTATGTTTAAAATGGAAAACTATTTTTTATTGGAAACATAAATTTATTTTTCATTTTAAAAAACAAACAGTAAGATAATATATTTATTTTATTTTTATCAATAAGTAGATGAAAAAAAAGTAGATGAAAATACCTTTCTAACGAGGTATTGCACGTATTTTGTGATCATTATTGAATTAGTTATGAATTTTTGAAGTTTTTAGGTATTTTGATTTTTATTGATTTTAATATTCAAATTTGATTTTGTTTTATTTTGGATAGAATAAGTGGTAAATATATAATATTAATAAATGTGATTAGAATGTTAAATAGTGAGAATAAGTGAATATATACATGTATTTTACTAAGGATTTTAGTTAAAATGAACGAATAAATGCGATAAATTATGGATTCATCATTCCCCTATACTTTACCTTTGTTAATCCCTAAGCAAACACGTATTCTATAAATAAGTGAAAGACAAAAAAGAAAAAGAAAAAGGAAAATAAAAGAACTTAGAACATGATTGTTTCTTTAAACTGAATCACTTCACCCAAATCAAGAACTTGGAATAGGCCTTTCGATTAACAGTTTGTCGGGACCTCATTAGAATTAGGATTTAAGTCTCAATAGCCTTCAAGTTCCACAAATCCCTATCCAAGTTCACCTCAACAGCCAGCTCAAATCGACCCATCCATCATGCAAACTATTTAACTTTGAAGTCAATTTGTACTGTGTGTGAAAGGTGTTAGCTCTTCATGCTTGAAGAAGCAAAGAAACCGCCCATCCCAGTAATACACTCACATTTAGTCCTCATTTAACTATTCGATCCTCGAGGAGGGGGGTATTTCCTTCTAAGGTCAGGTCGTGGTGTGTCCACAATCGAATAGAGAGAGAAGTAGAAGAATGGGAAGAGAATTGGAGTGTGACCAGTATAGTCACATCTCCTCGTGAATCTTGACCAGTTTAGCCAAGTCTTCACTAAGATATACAGGCTCTCTGAAGCTTGGACCATTGTGGTCATGTATGTACTTGGTATTTGGCTTCTTTTTGGTAGAAAGTAATTATTGCACCGCATTGATCTTTTATGCCCCGAAGGATATAGCATCTTTTTTTCCGTCCATTTTTTGAGGTCTTGGAAAAATTGTGCCAGCAGATCCTTCCCTTATCCGAAGTTTTATTTCAACCCCACACTCTCGTCTTTAGATATCTGTGCCACTAAAACAATGATGAAAATGTACCAATCAAAATGGATGGCCCTTCGCAACCCCATGCAAGTTGAGTTAAGTGTAGAGTGCATGAGTTCAAAATTAGTTCAAATGAAGAAGAGTTAAACGTATGACACAAGGTGTCCAACTTAGGCAAGTTTAAGTTGAATTCCGAACACAGTCTCATGGAACCCAAAGAATTAAGTCAAAAGACCTTAAGAGTCTTAATTCCAGTTCCTAATAAAGTCCCTTTACAATTAAGTAGATTAAGACCTAAACCAAGCTCCATCATAGAAACTTAACTCCATTAGATTCAAGAATCAAATTTGTTCTGAAAAATGCTAATGAATTCAATATTTTTTTTATTAAGTAAATTTTTCAGATTAAACTTTTTTATGTAATTTTTGAAGAAATTTGCAACTTTTTACTGAAGTTTAAAGCTTTTAATTAATTATTTTTTTTGGAATTTTTAAAAGAGTGGGTGAATTGAATCAATTACACGAATTTGCAAGAATTATGTACATTTTTACAATGAATTTTACATATATTTTATATCCAAGATTATAAAGATTTTATACCAAAATTTACAAAAGAATTTTATTACAAATTTTATATAATTAAGAAGTTTATCCGAGTATCCACAACACATTTTATATACAACTTTTAAAACATCTTTTCTGTAACTCATATTTACTATTTTCTATCGAATTTTAAAAATCCAAAATATATACCCATATTTTTAAAGCCATATTATTAAAAATACAATAAAGTACGAATTATGGCTTCTAAAGAATATATAGAATAAATATACGACACCCCCCTATACTTAGCATGAACTATGTCCTCATAGTGACCAAAGATGCGATAAAGGAAGACATAACTCGAGCTAAGTATAGACTGGTGAAAAGAATACTATACTATAACGACTCAAAAGAATAACGAATAAACGAATAGAAGTCAATCATCCCCTCTATACTTAGGATCAACTAATCCTAAGGATAGCAGACTTAAAAACAAAGATGATCAAGGTCAAGATAATGCGCACAATCAACGACTCAGCTTGTCCTCAAATATACTTAGGGTAAAATATCCCTAAATATAGATAAGAATATTGACAGTTGAGGGACAAGCGAGAGAGCAGACGATATAAAAAATCGAAACAATCAAAGACGTCAACGAGCAATATTACCCCCCTACACTTAGGATAAAGCACACCCTAAAGCAATAACAAAGGTAATAGAACAGAACGATATGAACAACACAATGTCTACACCCCCTCACACTTAGGATAAAGTACATCCTAAGTATAACAAAAATCCTAAACGATACTTAGGGGTGTAAGACAAACGAAAAATGGATAAACGAAATCGAAAACACTTATGTACAAAGTGAAAAGAATGAACAAATCAAAACGTGAAACTCGTGTATGAGATGCAAAATGTGAAGAATGAAGAACACAACTCATACAAAATGAATGGGAACAAAACCTCAACTGTCGGCTCCTCATGATCAAGAAATGGTTTCAAACGTTGACCATAGACTCGAAAGCTGGACTCAGAAGACAACTTAGATATTTCAATGATACCGTTGTCATACACCTTCCGCACTATGTAAGGGTCTTTCCACTTGCTCTGAAGTTTCTCTGCAAATAACTTGAGTCTCGCATTGAATAGCCAAACTCTCTGATTAGGCTCAGACTGCTTATGGCTGATGTGTGCATCATGTCATTCTTTCATCCGCTCCTTATAATGAAGGCTACTCGTGAAAGCATCATTTCTCAACTCTTTCAGGCCTCCGATCTCCCGCATTCTCTAAATCAAAGATCACTTCTTTCACTGCCCACCATGAACTATGCCTGATCTCAACAGGTAAGGGGCATGGGTTGCCATAAACGAGCCGAAAGGGAGAAGTACCCAATCAGTGTTCAGAAAGTCGGCCCACGCGACCGCATATGCGGCTGTGCAGCCACGGACTCAGTAGTGCACCGCATAAGACATGTGCCGGTTATGTGATCTAGGCGCATACTCGGTCCGAGTAAAACCGCATATGCGGCCGCATATGTAATAGGGCCAGCTGAGGTACTGTAGTCTCTAACCTAACCATACCCGAGTCGATAACCCTAAGGGCCTGTTTGGTTGGTGGGTTGGACTGGGTTGGGTTGGGGTACACTGGTGCACCCATCCTTCCAACCCCCTTCCAACCCTCTCAATCCTCCTCACAGTTTACTATTCACAGGGGTACAGTTTACTATTCACAGGGGTACCCCAATCCAACCCAACCCAGTCCAACCCAACAACCAAAGAGGCCCTAATTTACCCACCCGGTAACCCCAACCATATCCACCCTCCCCCACTCGACGCTTCGAATCAGAAGCCCTATCCCACCCTCTACGCTATGAAGCCAAGCCCTAACAGGTGCTTCTTCGCCTCCGCCTCCGGTATGCGCCACCAATAGGAGCTCCTCCACCTCCAGTATACTCCACCAACCGGTACTCCTTCGCCTCCAGTGTGCTTCTTCGCTAACAAGGGCTCCTCCGCCTCCGCCTTAGGTGTGCTCCTCAGTTAACAAGTAGGTTTTTTACAGAAAGACAATGCTACATGGTAGAAATCTATGGATATTATCTAATGATTTAATACGATTCAAGTACTTTCTGAACCCAAGATGGATTGTGGTTTAATATACGATTCAAGTACTTTCTGGTGCGAGTATTGATCTGATTTCAACTATATTGATCTGATTTCAACTAAGTTTATTTCATTTACTGATGTTGTTATTTACTAGGATCATCACCTTAGCTTCCACATGCCCTCCACTTTACTGCCTATGTTTGGCCTCTTTAGGAAATTCAGACCCACGCTAATGATGCGATATAGTGTAATAACATCCAGGATAGTTAGCCCGTTCTCCATTTAGAGCTACATCAAGTTGTTATATTCCTTTGTTTCCTGTTTTATTGGGTCTGAACAAATCACAAAAAATCTGCAACAACTTATTCATCGTCACTTTTAATTTGCCATTTTGGTTGAAATCACATTGTACAAAAAAGTCGTCACTTCATATTTTTTTGAGAGAACGATGGGAAGACCTCCTCTAGAGATCTATCTAAAAAATTGTATAAAATAAAAAAATTAAAAAATTACATCCTCCACAACTCAAATAGGGCATTGGCATGCCCCAAAACATTCTCAACATAAAACCTCCCTCCCTTAAAAATGGCATTGTTTCTAGCCAACCACAATGCCCAAACGATTGCACAAACTTTAGATCTCCCTTCCTCGGAGCCCGTCCAACCTCCACCAATTGAGTTCCAAAAAAGACGACTTGTCCGTCCAGTTTAACCCCGGGCAATCTCCCTTTTGTCATACTTCAACTGAACCGGGACACACAAAAAACAGATGATCTATGTCTTCCAAAGTTGATCCGCAACGCTAGCACCCGGCCTCAGTATCAGGAAACAACCTGGCTCTCCTAGCCATCGTTAAAATCCGCTCTCTTCTAAGCAGCCAAAAGAAGATCTTTACCCTCGCTGAGATCTTCCATTTCCAGATTTTCGAACAATCCCCTCTCGGTCCCATCTCAGATGCTGGTTGTTGCCCCACAAGGACCTTATAAGCCTTCCTGGCCGAGAAGGAACCATCCCTCCAGCACCAAGAATCCCTCCCCACAGTTGGCCCAGCGACACCGCCCAACATGGTAGAAAGACGCAAGAACTCATCAACTCGCTGCTCAGAAAGAATTGAAACAAAAGTCGGCATCCATGAGCCATCCAACCAAATCTCCGCCACAGACGCCTCCCTGTTCGAGGCCAAAGCATAGTCTTGAAAAAAAGCACACATATCTTTCCAAGTCCAGTCCAGTCATCAGTCCAAAAACGAAAGCCCCGCCCATTTCCCAACTGCGGTCGAAGAAATCACACCAGATCAGGCAAGATTGAACAGATACCTCTCCAAAAAGTCGTTGGTGATGCAACGCAGTCCGCTCTAGCTTCAAGATCAGATGACACACCGTAAATAGAATGAATCATCCTAGAAAGAAGGTCACACCCAGGTCCCCAGATCTTCACTATCCACTTTGCCAGTAAGGCCATGTTCATATCTATAAGACGTACATGTAGTACCCCAAGACCCCCATCCTTGAGCGGAGTGGATACCGTAGACCAATCAACCAAAGCAAGCCCCCTCTCCTGCGCGGAGGAGGACCAGAAGAAGCGACACATCAAGGCCTCCAGCCTCTCCCTCATGCCCACAGGTAAAACCCGAGTTGAAATGAAAAAAATCGGAATGGCAGCCAATATTGCCTTTACAAGCACCAGCTTCCCCCTTTGAAAGAAAAGACGATTTCCAACCTGCTAACTTCCTTTCCATTTTCTCTATCAGCGGCATCCAATCCATCTGTCTCAACCTCCCTATTATCAGTGGCAGACCCAGGTAGTTGATAGGTAACGATTTCTGCTCCGTTCCCAAGATCTCTGCACACCTCACCACCACTTCCGAATGCATATTAAAAGGAACAAATGCCGATTTTGTACCGTTCACCTGCAACCCAGAAAGCTGTCCGAAAATGTCAATCAACATTTTCACCGCCCTGCACTCCTCAACCCCTCCCTCAGCAAACAGTAGCGTGTCATCCGCGTATTGTAGCACCGGTACCGAGCAATCCCCTCTATTGTAACCTTTGAAAAAAAACCCCTTCTACCACTAAATCCACCATCGTAGCCAAACCGTCCGTTGCCAAGACAAAGTGAAGGGGATCCAAAAGGCATCCCTGCCTCACCCCCCGTTGTGGTTGGAATAAACCCCCTTCCTGTCTGCCATTTACCAGAACCGACAAAGAAGCGGTTGCGATGCACCTCTTCATCCAATCGATCCATAACTCCGGGAAGCCCCTCTTCACCAGTGACGCCCATAGAAATCTCCAGCTAAGACAATCATAGGCCTTGGAGAAGTCGACCTTCCATAAGAAACCTAAGGAACCCCTCCTTTTCCAGTCAGCAACTATTTCTGTCGCTACCACCACACCCTCCAACAACTGCCTGCCCGGAATAAAAGTCGTCTGTGATTTTGAGATGAGATCATCCATTACTCCATGCAACCGGTTGGCGAGCATCTTTGCAATAATAAGATAAATAGCATTTGACAAAGCAATTGGCCGGAACTCCTCAACACGCACTGCCCCCTCCTTCTTAGGGAGCAAGAACAACATTGCTTTGTTAAGTTTTTTCCAACCCTCTGTTTCCATCCCTGAACTCCCCCAACAGATTCATGACGTCCGGCTCCACCATCTCCCAGAATTCCCGAAAAAAAAGCCACTGGGAACCCATCTGGACCCGAACAACCATCTGCATTGAGGTTGAAAACTGCCGCTCGAACCTCCTCCCTTGAAAAAGCCGAGATAAGCCATTCATGTCTACTCTCTTCTAGCCTCTTGAGTCCCTCCCCGACCAGATCCCTCCTGAGCCGAGTTGCCGCCTGTTGACCCTACGAAAATGCTCAACAAGAGCCTTCCCAATCTTCATATCCCCAATAACGTTGGCTTCCTCTATTTTTAGGTCAAAAATATTGTTCGCCCTTCTCCTACCGCTGATCGTTGCATGAAAAAATTTGGTATTCGCATCACATTCCTTTACCCATTTATGCCTAGACCTTTGTAGCCACTCAACCTCCCTTCGTCTATCTTCCTCTGCGACCACCTGTTGGTGTGCTCCTCTGGCAATCAAATCTTCACCACTTAAAGGTCGTATATCTTCTATAGCATCACATCTGGAAATCCCCGCAACCGCCTTTTCTCGATTTTCAATTCTGCTTCGGATCACATGTTTTTTATGCTCCGTCAACATACGCTGCAATAATTTTAATTTCTGCGCAATCCTTTGCACCGCAGAGCCTTCAACTCTCAAGGAGCACCAGAAATCACACACTATCTCTCTAAATCCGTTGTCGAGCAACCAGGATCTTTCAAATCTGAATCTCGACTTCGCCAGCAGCCCGTCCCCCGACACCCAAACAATGGGATAAGACGAGAAAACGGTCAATACGAGACCTCGAAGAAATGCTACGCCATGTGTATCTTCGGTTAGCTGCGTCCATGACCTCCAGCTCCATCTCCCCCACAAAATCACGGAAGTTGTCCGAGCCAACGTCCCTTCTGCCCCTATTATTGGGACGATCCGTCGCGAACAAAGTCACATTGAAATAGTCGCCCACAAGCCAGGGGATGCTCGGGTACAATCTTCTGATTTCCTTCAGCTCCTCCAATAGAACCATGTCGTGGTCATCCCCCCCCCGGGCCTTACCGTAAACCAACACAATAAGACTTCTGCTCGTCCCCTGCTTGCATTCCAACACCATTGACAGATCGATTCGTCACATTTTCTGCAACAAAATCAAAAGCGCCGCATCCCCATGCCAGAACCAGACCCCCAGAACTCCCCCTTGCGGGAACAACCCTACACTCAGACAGCCTTTAAAATCCTAACGAGCTCCAAAGAACATCGCTCCAAGAACTAATTTTCGATTCCTGCAAAAGTACCAACATCCGCTTGCCAAGAATTCAGCAGTCATCCACGTCCTCCTTAGCTAAATTTAGATAAAAATCATTTAAAAGTGAATGCACTCGAAACCCCACCCTTGAGTAGCAACATCATTCTTTTAAAGGGAAAAAATGACGGTGGGTCATGTTTAAGCCAAGGTAGGAAATATCGATATCGATATCGTATGATGCCCCGAGATTAATACTTATAACGTATCGATACCGTAATGATCTTAGGAATTTATTTGTGGACTTCAAATGAAAAGGGTACTAATACTTATCATTATATTTAGAATATCCTCTTTAATTCATGAAATTATATGTCAATGCATGCAAAAACCCCAAATCTTTTCATCTCTCAAAGCATGAATTATGTAACCTAATCGTTGGTCTGAATCTAGATCCAATCCATATAAAATCCTAAATCCGTTCGTCTTTTCAAACAAAATCTTGTAGCCTAAACATTAATATGAACTCTAAATTAAATCCATACAAATCCTCTTGGACATAATTGTATTCAAATATCCCAATTTTTCATTCTAAAAATCATGAATTCCGAAGTCTATTCATAGGTCTAAATTTTAGCTTAAATGCATTCATAAAACCTAAATTCCTAAATTCTAAAACGTACATTTTGTGGCTATTTTACTGATCTGAAATTTATAATTAATTGTATGCAAAACACCCCTAAAGCTCCCATTCTCAAGGTATGAAAATCTGTAACTTAATTGTGGTCTGAAATTGGGTCTTAATTGCATGTTAACCGCCCCTAAATCGCTAAATTTTAACATGAAATCAGTAGATAATTAATGAACTGATATTGGATCTTAATTGCATGTTAATCACCCACAAATCTCTAAATTTTAACATGAAATCACTAGCTAATTCATGATCTAAAATTGGATCTTAATTGCATATTAATCACCTCCAAATATTTAAGTTTTAACAAGAAATCGGTAGATAATTAATGATCTGAAATTCGGCCTTATTTGCATGTTAATCACCAATAAATTCTCAATTTTAAATACGAAATCATATCATAAACTGTGGTCTGAAAATTATGTTTAATTTCATGCAAATCACCCTCAAAATCTCATCATTCAAGCATGCAAATCACCATCAAATCCTCGCATTTTATCATGAAATCAAATCCTTAACAGTGGTATGAAATTTGATCTAATTACATAAAAATCACCCCAAATTCTCATCAAATCAAACATGAAATTTGGAGCATGAAGTAAATTAGTTTTGACTCAATTGCATTCTATACTCCCCCAATTTCTTTCAATTTTAAACATAAATTTAGGAGCATATGTAATGGATTGTAATAGGATCTAAGTACATAGATAGCAGCAAGAGGAGAAAAAGAATTGTACTTTTGATCTCCAAGATTTTAAGATCAAGATGCATACATAAGCAGTGCCTTGATCATAGAGGAGCAGCAGCTCTAATTGTTCCTTGGATTTGGAGCAACAAGGGGGGTTGTTATTGCAACAGACTCCAGATGAAGAGAACCGGCTGTTGCTGCTCAAAGATTGCTCCAGCAGCAAGGGCTTCAGCTTCAGCAGTTCTCAGAGCTGCAGGACAGCAGCTCCAGCCGGGGGCTGCACTTGGAGCAGCTCCAGCTGGGGGCTACAGCAACCTTCAAGATTGGGAGAGATGCCACAGAACTTGCTGCTCGGTCAGCGCTTGAGTTGCAGCAAAAGAGGGGTTATAGCAGCTCTCCTCCAGAGTTGTTGGATAGCAGCTTCAATTGAAGAGAGTGTTAGGGCTGGGGGTTGGGCTCCCTTC
Organism: Ottelia alismoides; assembly: GCA_037367405.1. Classification (NCBI taxonomy): domain Eukaryota; kingdom Viridiplantae; phylum Streptophyta; class Magnoliopsida; order Alismatales; family Hydrocharitaceae; genus Ottelia; species Ottelia alismoides. Next base: position 221,778 of record JAZKJV010011214.1, read on the forward strand.
GGTTGGAAGAAGAGAAACGAGAGAAGACTTTGGGGGAAAAAAGATGGGAAGTGAGAAGGGTTTGGGTGCTATAAATAAAGAAAGGGAATGGGTTCTTGTGTTGCAAATGGAGAAGAAGGCCAAGTGTTGGGGGCTGCTGGAATTAGCTATTTTTAATTTTTTTTAAATCCATTTTATTTCCATTATCTCTCTCTTATATGCCATACCAAAGTCATCCGTATTTCCACCCTGAATCTCCAATTCAGATAATCAATAGCTCATTTCGACCGTCTCGAAATGATGATCAAACATATAAAATTAAACTTTTCTGATCCAAGATGGATTCAGAAATAGGCGAAGTACCTGACTAAATTTTTGTGATTTAAAATGGTCAAGCAACCTCTAATCGATGAACGGTTGATTTCGTTGGTTTTGTTTTGTCAATACGAATTTTACGACGATCTCACGTTATTTTTATGGTTTCAGATTGCATCACGGCTTTTCTGATGACGTGAATTACGAAGCAATCGATTTTTGGTCGATTGATCCGAAAAAATTTAAAATGTATGATCTATGGATTGATTCAGATCATTTAATATCGATCAATAGTTCTATCAGATCATATGGACCCTGATCAAATCGGGCTCGATTTCGGATTCGGGTGATAGGGATCAGGATGTAACATATCGGTCCGTCCGGAAAAGGATATGTCGGGATATAACGACAATATTGATGGAAATGTCGGAAATGGCTCAAAAATGCTATTTTTTACCGCTTTTTTTCAAAATTAAGATCATCCGAGATATTAAAATAACAAATAATCTACAAATACACTTATATCACACATATCGGTCATTCATATCCCATATATAGCGCATATCGGTCATATCAAACATATCATTGTTAATGTTGATTGTTGACTTATAGATATTGGAAATGCAGTTCATCCAAGTTCTTATAACAATAATAACTTACAAATATACACTTAGATTACACATATCGATCATCTATGGCCCTTATATCGCACATATCAGTCATATCAAGCATATCGTTGTTAATGTTGATTGGTGATGATCAATAAACATTGAAATTGAAAATTGAATCAAAATAGCTAAGTTAACCACACTTAGAACAAATGTTTTGTTCATGGAAGACAGTGAAAGTGAATGGTCATTGAGATGAGTCATTTGATTCAAAACATATGCATAATGATTAATAAGACAACAATTCTTTGGTATAAAGATTTATCTATTCACAAAAATAAATGAAAAAATGTAAATTAATGTAATATTGTAAAAGAGATTACATAGTCATGAGGGATTTAGAACCAAGAGTTCCGTGGTGGATATGAAGCCCCCTGTCCTATTGTCTCTCATAGCGCATCGCGGACTCAATGAACTCGCAGTAGTTTTCACATATCATGTACAAGTACATGATACTTGTAACCCCATCACATATTGCATGTATTGATGGTCATCGATTCCTATGAGTAACCCGAGACAATGATAAGCAGCACTAGATCGGATATCATAAGAGGCACGACAAGGTTGCGAAACACTAGCATGAGATCCTCGGGATGACGATGACGGATTAGGAGATCTCTGTGGAGGAGGCATGAGTGTGTACTCGGGGAAGAAATTATAACGGTCACAATCAAAGTAGTTGTCCTAGCTCTGCTCGGGTTGGCTACCTTGGTAGTTCTCACCGTGCATGGGATATAAAACACGAAAATAAATTACATATCTAATGTTTAATTCATGGAATTAATTAATTACTAATTTTAGTTAACACAAAGAACCATAAAATCTTGTTTATATGTCTAGAACATGAGATCCGGGTTTATTCTTTCATTACTAGACTAAATTTCACAACATAACTCAAAAATCCCAATTTAGGTGCTCATATATCTCACTAAATACTTCAAATCTTACAAAAAATCAAGAATATGCATTACCTAATGTTGGGGAAAATGTGAATCATTGTTTATTCCTTGAACCTTAGGCTTTCTATATAGAGGAGAGACTTATTGGTAAATTACATGAGATAGACAAGAGAACAGAAAAATAGGAAAGCAGTACAAAATCATAAATATAACTCTACACTCCCCTCAAGATGGAGCATAAATGTCAATCATGCTCAACTTGGATGATCATTTCTGAAAAGGCCATCTAAGCAAAGCTTTAGTGAAGATATTTGTAGTTTGATCCCCAGAGCTAACATGAGAGGTAGAAATAAAACCTTTCTAAATCACATCCCTTGTATAGTGATAATCCACTTCAATATGATTGGTTCTCATGAAATGCCGGATTGTTTGCAATGAACAGGATTGCCTGGTTATCACATTGTAGTTGCATACGAATAGGAACATCTATATGTAAATCTGCTAGTACTGCTCGAATCCACATCATTTATGTATCAGCTTGTGTCATAGCCCTATATTCAGACTCAATGATGGACCTGACAACCACAGTTTGCTTCTTATCTTCCAGGAAACTAGAGATCTACCAACAAAATCGCAAAGACCGAAGTGGACTTTCTATCCTTTGGACATCCTGCATAGTCGGTATCAACGCATGCAGGAACCGTAAGTGTTTCCCCTTTTCTAAATAATAATCATGCACCTGGAGAAGACTTTAGGTATCTCAAAATCATATATACAGCATCCATGTGTACATGTCAGGGTTGTTCTATGAATTGACTCACCCGGCTAACTGCAAATGAGATATCTGGCCTGCTTATAGTAACATAAAGAAGCTTCCCCACTATTTCTCTGTATCTTATCCTGTCCACCTCCTTGGTATCATCATCATATAACCTCATACTAGGGTCCATAGAAGTGGTAGCAGGTCAATACCCAATCATTCTCGTCTCAACTAGCATAGTTGTTACATACTTATGTTGGGTCATTACAAGACCCTGCTGATTTCTGGCAAATTCTAACCCCAAAAAATACCGTAAGGTGCCAAGATCCTTGGTAACAAATTGTCGGCCCAGAAATTTCTTAGTCCTTTTTATCCCCTGAAAGTCATCACTTGTAACTAGTATGTCGTCAATATATACCATAATAACCATCGTACCTATATGAGTTATTTGTACAAATAATGAATGATCCGCATTTGACCTCTTGACCTCTGAAATCCCTACTTCTCAATTTAAATCCGAGACCTTCCGGAACCATGCCCTTGGACTCTATTTAAGGTCATATATTGCCTTATGAAGTCTACAAACCTACAGATATTCCTCCTCAGCAGCAAACCCAGAAGGTTGCTTACTGCATGTAGACTTCTTCATGTAGGTCTACATACAAAAAGATATTTTTAACATCAAGCTGAAAAGGAGGTCAGTCACGTACCACCAAGGTTCAGAAATGCGGTTCATGCGGCCGCATATGCGGCCGCATATGCGTATGCGGTGGCCTATCCGAAGCGCATTTACATTATGTGGTCATATGCGGTCCAGCTGCATATACGGGCCGCCTAAACCGCATATGCGGCCGCTTATGCGATTGATATGCGGTGTATTTTGGTATCCGATTTAGGATCCAAATAAAAAAAACCCTTCAATATAATTTTCATTTCTCTCGTTCCAGCCCTCCATCGTTTTCTCCCGCGCCTCCACGCGCCTCCATCGTTTTCGCCCTAACCTCCATCGCGCCTCCACGCTCCAACGCCTCCACCCTCGCCGCCTCAGCCCTCGAAGCCTCGCCGCCTCCACGCTCCAGCGCCTCCGCCCTCGACGCCTCGCCGCCTTCACGCTCCAGCGCCTCCGCCCTCGACGCCTCGCCGCCTCCACGCTCCAGCGCCTCCACCTTCGACGCCTCGCCGCCTTCGGCCCTCAACGCTCCAGCGCCTCTTCCCTCGCCGCCTCCAGGCTCCACTGCAGCGTATGTAGCCCCATATGATTTGTTTTCTTTTTGGGAATATTCATTTTTCTCTACCGCCGGAATTTTTGGAGTGTAAAAACTAAGGGGAAATATGCAGATCACATGTTATCACAGAACTACTGAATAAAACGAATTTATCACTATTTGGGTGTCCACTTTTTCCTTAAAAAAAAGAAAAAGGAGATGGAAATAACAGCCTCCTATGACAAGTAAAACCCATGCTGATATCTTTTTACCAGTAAACCTAAATAAAGAATGATGATATTCACAGCTATTGATTTCGAAATTATTGGGTTGTTCATCCATGCGTGAATATACGAGCAATGTTCAGGAAATGATGTTGAACTGTAAGATTAAATTCTTACCGCCAGAGCCCAATCAATACCGCCTATTTGTATCATCATATGGTTTTATTATAGGTTGAAGAAGTTATATAAGTTATTAGTTATGTGTGGTCCAACTCTCTATAAATTATGTAGTTTCATTTTAATTTTTATATATGTATAATGTAATCATGTTACAATGACACGTCATTTTTGGATAACCGATTTGCAATTTGCACTTCTTATTTTCAATGACACATCATTTTTGTACCATGTTTAGGTCGGTCGTTATGGCTACCCCTTCCACGCCTACAACGGCAGAATCCACATTCTATGTTCCACCTGGTTCTACCGATCCAGGGTGGAAATATGCATACCTCATTGAGAGGACCGATTCCAACACGGTTGGGTGTCGCTTGTGCGGCAAGGTCATAAAAGGAGGCATCAATAGGATGAAGCAACATCTCGCACACATCAAGGGAAATACAAGGGCATGTCCAAAGGCTGATGGAGATGTGCAAAAGGAAATCAGAGATTATGTGGAGGATATTATGAAGAAGAAGAATGAAAAGTTGTTAGCATGAGAGAACTGCGGGAGGAAGTAACAATCAAGGCATCTGATGGATCTTCTAACAATCCATCAGAAGGAGGTGCCAGTACAAAAAGACCTCGTGTATCTGAAGATGATGTGTCTTTGGGCACAACAATGCGGCAGACAGTGATTAAAGATGCTTTAGCCAAAGAGGAGCGTGCACGTGTCAACAAATTCGTGGCCAAATTCTTTTATGATGCTGACATTCCCTTCAATGTGGTCACTAAAAATTCCTTTATCCGAATGTGCGAGGCAATTGGACAATATGGAAGCGGATACAAGCCACCTTCATACTATGAAATTACAGAAACTTTGTTGAAGGAGGAAGTGGATGAAACAAAGGAATATTTAAAGAGTCATATGGAATCGTGGAAAAACAATGGTTGTTCAATAATGACCGATGCATGGACTGACATGAGGGGAAGGAGCATTATGAACTTGTGTGTTAATTGTGACTTGGGCACAACTTTCTTGAAGTCCGTTGACACATCCGCAGATTCTCACACGGCTGAATATATCTCTTCTCTCGTAGAGGATTGTATCAAGGATGTTGGAGAAGAAAATGTTGTACAAGTTGTTACAGACAATGCTTCTGCAAATATGGCAGCCGGACGACTTCTTAAGACTAAATATCCAAGGATATTTTGGTCTTCATGTGCGGCCCATTGCATTGATCTTGTTCTTGAGGAGATTGGAAAGGAATCAAAGATTAAAAATTGCATCACTAAGGCTAGAACTCTCACTCTCTTTATCTACAGTTATGCAAAGACTTTGAGCTTGATGAGACAGTTCACCCAGAAGGGTGAAATTGTTCGGCCAGGGCAAACAAGATTTGCCACCACTTTCCTTACACTACAGAGCGTGATGGACAAGAAGGAAAAATTACGATTGATGTTCTCTTCTGATGAGTGGAGAGAGTGCAAGTGGTCAAAGACCAGAAAAGGTGAGGAAGCTGCATCCACTGTCCTCAGTTCATCATTTTGGAGCCAAGTGTCTTTGACGTTGAAGATCTTCTCTCCACTAGTCTACCTCTTGCGTGCGTTTGATGGAGAAAGGAAGCCCTCAATGGGCTTTGTATATGGAGGATTGGAGGATGCAAAAAATGAAATAAAGGCTATTTTTAAAAATGTTGAACATTCATACAAGCCATTTGTAGATGCCATTACCTTGAAGACGAAAGGAAGATTGGATAGCGCCCTCCATCTTGCAGCTTTCTATCTCAATCCCTATTATTTTTACAGGGATAGCGATGCAATTTCTAAAGATAGTTTCGTCGTTGATGGTTTGATGGAATGTGTAGAGATTTTTTATCCTGAGTTGGAGATTCAGGATGTCATCACGAAGAAAGAGATTCATATTTACCGAAGAGGAGAAGGAGCATTTGGAAAGCCAATGGCTGTCAGACAAAGATCCACCAATGATGATGATTTCAATCCTGGTAATATATCTCAAACTTATTATCGACGGTAAAGTTCTTAAGTTAGATTTATTATTTTACAAGTCATTAATTGTGCAATCTCTTGTAGCTCATTGGTGGATGATATATGGTTCTCAGACGCCTTATTTGAAAGAAATGGCTTTGAGAATTCTGAAGTTGACATCCTCTTCTTCAGCCTGTGAGAGGAATTGGAGCTCATTTGCAGCGGTATAACTATCACTATTTGGATGTACAATTATATGTATTCAATGAATGATTGAGTCATTATAATTTATAATTAATCAATTTTATATATTCTTAATGCAGATTCACACCAAAAAAAGGAACAAACTAGAAACCAAGAGGCTGAATGATTTGGTTTTTGTGAAATTCAATTCAAAGCTGAAGGAGCGTCGATCACTAACTGGGAGAGATCCATTTGTTTCAAAGGATAGAACACATGTTATGGATTGGATTGGTGCCAGTGAAGAAGAAGAAGAAGAAATCTTCCAAGGGTCGGGGCTCACGTGGAACTTGGTTGCAGAAGCAAGTGGGGCAGAAGAATTTGCTGAGAATAGGAGGAGCCAAAGGAATGCGGAAGCTTTGTCAACTTTGGGCGAAGAAGAAGAATTTGAGTGATTCGGAAGGCGATGATATTCCAACAATCAATTTTGAAGATGATTTAGATTAGAATTTAGAAGCCGGTTTATAACTTTATATATTTGAACATTCTGCATTCTGAACATTTTTTGATATCTAAATGAACTATGTAGCTTTTTATTGTGGTGCTTTTTTTATTTTTAAAAGTATGTTTTTGTAGGAATCTAAAGGAAACATGTATTTTTTTGTCTCTGACATCACAATTAAATGTTTATCTTTAATATTTTTTATTTTAATAATACAAACCGCATAATCCGCATATACTTCCGCATATCCGCTTACTCGCTCGGGACCGCCTGACCGAACGAATACTGCATATCGACTTTCTGAACATTGCGTACCACAGCAACAGAAAGAAGAATACGTAGAGTCAAATGACAAGCTACTGGGAGAATGTGTCTAGATAATCCACTCCATATGACTGAGTAAAGCCACGAGCAATCAGTCTGGCTTTATACCGATCCAAACTCCCATCTGCATGGTGTTTAACAGTAAACACTCACTTGCAACTCACAACAGATGCTCCATCACGAGCAGGAATCAAGCTCCAGGTACCACGCGACCATAAGGCAGCCATCTCTTCTTCCATAGCTAGTTGCCACCGACTATCCTTCGAAGCCTCTTGATAATTCTGTGGAATTTCCACGGCAAACAATGAAACAGTAAATTTCTTAAATTCCCCAATCAAGCGAGCAAAGGAAACCACAGATGCTAAAGGATATGAGGCACAGCTACGCGTCTGCTTCCGAAGCGCAATAGGTAAGTCCAGATCATCAATTTGTATGTTTGTCCCCTGTAGAGAACCCTGCTCAGGTAAATCATCAGTCCCATCGTTAGGAGCTATGTATTCAGAACATACTTGATGTGTGCTGGATGATGAGCGGTGATCATGAGCAGAAGCAGATCGGCATGTATAGTAATGTGACAATGGTGGGACAATAGACAATGAGAGCTGAGTAAAATGAGGTGAAGGTGGTGATGATGGTGATAACGATAGTGGAGGTGGTGATGATGGTAGTGGTGGCATGTAGATTTCATTATCGGAGTTTGGGGAAGTCAATCGATCACCTGTAGGAGACAAGCACATCACCAACTCAAAAAAGGTGACATCAGCACTAACAAAATACTTCCTGCACAGTGGATCATAATATTCATATCCTTTTTGTGTCCTGGAGTACCGAACAAAGACACGCTTGAATGCTCTAGGAAAGAGCTTGTCAAGACCTGGAGACAACTGGTGAACAAAGGCGACCGAACCAAAAACACGAGGAGTAGCAGGTCGGTATGTATAGTAATGCGACAATGGTGGGACATAGACAATGAGAGCTGAGTAGGATGAGGTGAAGGTGGTGATGATGGTGATAACGGTAGTGGAGGTGGTGATGATGGTAGTGGTGGCATGTAGATTTTATTATCGAAGTTTGGGGAAGTCAACCGATCACCTGTAGGATAAAAGTACATCACCGATTCAAAAAAGGTGACATCAGCACTAACAAAATACTTCATGCACATTGGATCATAATATTTATACCCTTTTTGTGTCCTGGAGTACCCAACAAAGACACGCTTGAATGCTCTAGGAGAGAGCTTGTGAAGACCTGGAGACAACTGGTGAACAAAGGCAATCGAACCAAAAACACGAGAAGTAAGTGAGAACAATTCTTTCTCAGGAAATGCAAGTGAAAAAGGAATTTTCTCACCCAAGACAGATGAGGGCATGCGATTCACAAGATAACATGCCGTAAGAACGGCATCACCACAAAAAAAATGTGGAGCACGACTCTGAATGAGAAGAGTTCTGGTAACATCAAGCAAATGACGATGCTTCCTCTCTACAATACCATTTCGCTCAGAAGTATAGGCACACGATGTTTGATGAATAATACCCTGAGTTAGAAAATAATTGGAGATAGCATGAGTACAGAATTCCAAAGCATTATTAGTTCTCACAAATTTCACAGAAGAAGAAAACACATTCTGTACTTCATTGATAAAGTTTTTGATAATATTTTTTTGTCTTTATTTGACTGTGGCTAAAGTGTTCGCTCATAGACTCACCCCGGTGCTTGATGACCTAATTTCACCAGGGCAGGCGGCTTTCATTCGCGGTCGACAAATTGCCGATGTTACGGCTCTGGCATCTGAGATGGTGGAGAGTTGGATTAGGAGAGGGACCCATGAGGTGCTCTGGAAAGTTGATTTTGCTAAGGCTTACGACTCGCTTGAATGGACTTTCTTGTGGTCGGTCCTGAGAGCTCGTGGTTTCCCTAAGATCTGGATCTCTTGGATGCGTCGATGCGTCTCCACGGTTTCGTTCTCCATAATGATTAATGGGCGCATCGTGGGTGATCGCTTCCAACCTAGAAGAGGGGTTCGGCAAGGCTGCCCCCTGGCCCCCCTTCTGTTTGTTCTTGCGGTTGATGTGCTTCCTCGGATGGCGGCTCGTGTGGTTGACTGTGGTCTTTCCATGGGCTTCTCCTGCGGCGACCGGGTGATCCCGACCCTCCAATACGCTGACGATACGATCGTGTTCATTGAGGGGGGTCGTGAGGAGGTCAGGGGCATGGCAGCGACTTTGGAAATATTCAGCGAGCTATCGGGATTGCTCATCAATCAAAACAAGTCCAAGGTGATCCCCTTTGGTTTGGATTCGGAGACGGCCTCTGACTGTGGGCTGGCCCTGGGCTCCCCCCCTTACTTCTCTTCCGATTGACTACTTGGGCATGCCCCTGGGGGCGAGGAGGGCTAGACATCGTGATTGGTACAAGGTTGTTGAGAAGGTGGAGAGGCGGCTCTCCGGTTGGAGTTCGGCCCTGCTCTCGAGGGGTGGCCGCCTTGTGCTCATCAAATCTGTTCTTTCATCTATCCCCGTCTACTATCTCTCCAATTGGTAGCTGCCGGTGGGGGTGCGGAGACGTATTGAGAAGATGATGCGGAATTTTCTTTGGGGAAGAAGGGGGGCTTCTTCGCGTGGTCCACATCTCGTGGATCGGGAGGAGGTGACGAAGAGGAAGTGTGAAGGGGGTCTTGGCATCCGTCGTCTCGACAGGGTCAATGACGCTCTACTTTTAAAGTGGGTGAACAGGTTATGGGGTGTTTCTGATAATTTTTGTCCTTCCCTATTGCGCGATATTCTTGGTTTAAATGGGGTGTTGCTGGGGGAGATTGGTGGTCTCCGCTCTCGTACCCCCTTCTGGCGCGGGGTGATGTCGGTGGGCCATCGCTACTCGCATCTCTTTGTTCCTGTTCTCGGGGATGGCAGGTCCTTCATGTTCTAGACAGACAGATGGGCTGGTGGAGCCCCCTTAAGGGATTCTTTCCCGTGTTTATTTGCCTTGGTGACCGATGGGCACGCTTCTGTGGCTTCCTGTTGGTCGGAGGATGGCTGGTTTTCGATGCTTCTTGGCAGCCTCTCTGACCAAAGGTTCGACGAGCTTCTTACTCTTATGGATACTATTAAGAATGCGCCCAGACCCGCGAGGGGAAGAGACCACTGGGCTTGGCAGGAGGGCGACTTCTTGACGAGGAAGGCTTTCATGGCGATTTCCCATCATCCGCAGATACAATCGGACCCCTTCAACCGCGATTGCACCTTCCTTTGAATTTGAAGCTCCCGGAGAGGGTGGCTATCTTCCTTTGGCTCTTTCGCAGGAGGAGGACTTTAACGTGGGATCGTTGCGCTAGACTATTTGGTGGCTTGGCTTCGGTGGATTGTGCTCTCTGTGGCAATGAAGTGGAATCCTTAAATCACCTCTTCTTCGCTTGCCCTATCACTGCAGGCGTTTGGGAGGAGGCGAGGATGTCTTGGATCAATACTTCTGACCTGATCGATTTCTGGGAGTCTATTCGGCCGAACAAGGACAGGGAGCGCAGGGATTTCTTGGGTCTTTTTGCTTGCATTTGGGCGATTTAGCTGGGGCGTAACGCAACAATTTTTAGGGGCCAGAGATTTTACAAAGAAAACGTGTTGGCTCACGCGGCCCGTCTAACGTGCGATTGGTCGGTGTTGTAATTCGCGCTTTCTTGTCTGGGCGGGATCTTATGGATCCGGTCTCTTTTCCTTCTGTTTCTCCACTTGTACTTATCTTTTGCTTTCTCTTCTTTTCTTAATAAAGTTGTTGGGGCGAGCACCACGCCGTGTCTCCCCTGAATCGTTAGTTTTTGATAATATTTCTTGATTTACATTTATTCTTTACTAAAAAAGACCCAAGACAGTTGAGTATGCGGTTCCCGCGGTTGTTTGCGCTGGCGGCTGACAAAGATGCCTCAGTCGCTTCTTATTGGGCGGATGGGTGTTGGTGTCCGCCCTTCCTCGCAATTTTTTCGGATCAGAGGCTTGATGATTTTATCTCCCTTTTGGACGCCATCGGTAACGCGGGTAGGCCTGGTGATGGTCGGGATCACTGAACTTGGAGGGGTGGTCCCTTTTCGACGCGGAAAGCTTATGGGGCTTTGATTGGACCACCACCGGCGCGATCGGATTTGTTGAGGCGTGATTGTTCTTTTTTCTGGAGCCTGAAGATCCCGGAGCGCATTGGCTTCTTTCTTTGGATTTTCCGCAGACAGAGGCTGATGACGAGAGATCGTTGTGCGAGGTTTTTTGGCAATATATCCGCTACCTATGTGTTATGCGATTCGGCAGTAGAGACCATTAAGCATTTATTCTTCGAATGCCCAGCGGTAAGAGGGGTTAAGGAGGAAGCGGAAATGGATTGGGTGAGAACAGATGACTTGGCGGCTTTTTGTGGGTCGCTGGTGCTTAACAGAAGCAGGGAGCGAAGGGTCGTCTTGCTGCCAATTGCAGGGCTCTGGTCGATTTGGTTGGGGAGGAATGGGGTCATATTCTCGGGCCAACGTTTCTACAAAGACAACGTGCTTATTCAGTGTGCGAGGCTTGTGGCTGATTGGGTTGCGGTTTAGGCCCCGGTGTGGTGTTTTTTTGTGGGGGCGGTGGAGCTTAGTTATAGAACTTTTGCTTTCCTTTTTCCTCTTTTACTTGATATTGTATATTTTCCGTAATATTTTAATAAATTGGGGTGAACACCACTGAGTGTCTCCCCCTTCTATTGGGCATCAAAAAAAAGACCCAAGACAGATGAGAGAAATCATCTACAACTACAAGATAAAACAAGTGTCCCTGACAATCGGGAACATGACTTGGACCCCAAATATCAATATGAAATAACTCAAAAATGGAGTTACTGCTCCGACTCTGATGACTAGGGAAGGCAGACCGATGATGCTTTCCCAACTGACATGCCTTACATTGAAAGGACGAATGAGGAGAGATCTGAGGCAGAACACGACACATCTTCTAAAGCGGGAGATGACCAAAGCGTAGGTATCACGTAAAGGGTGAGACATAACCAGCAGAATGAGAGGAAACGCATGCATAAGGGGTTTGAACCAAGCGATAGAAACCACCCTGCTCACGACCACAACCAATCACCTTGTTCGTAAGGATGTCCTAAAATACAAGAGAAGATGGGTCAAAAATAGCTCGACAATGTAGATCCTTCGCAATCTGACTAATAGATAACAAATTAATAGAAAAGTCGAGCGCATGCAACACATTCTACAGACACATAAAGGGTGTCAAGCTAATCTCCCCCTGTTCAGTGATCGGAGAATGAATCGCATTTGTTATAACCACAGTCCGACCTGGAGGAACATGTATGTATGTTGTAAGTTGACCTTTATATCCACACAAGTGATGTGTAGCACCAGAGTCCATAATCCATTTTATAACATCAGATCCACTACATCTAGTAAGTGTATAAGTACGACATGAGATACTAGAAGATGCTGAAGCAGCCACATCTGAGTGACTTCTCGAGGATGATGAAGAAGCAATGGGACAAGCAGGAGGCATAATGTCCCTCAATTTTGTTACAAACTTGTCAAATCTCTGATCTGAAGAGGGAGCAACCGGGAGATCAATCTGCTCAACTACTCAGGTAGAAGCAGGGAATCCATGCTTGGAATAGCATGTATCCTCTGTATGTCTAGGACGATGGCAGTAAGTACAGGGATGACGAATATGACCTCCTCTACCACAAGGTTCATGTCCACGAAATTGGGAGCCTCCTCGACCTCGAGAGGCACCCATCACTGAAGAGGTCTGACTGGCAGCAGTGGATGGAACAGTGATCCTATTGAGCATGCGGAAAGCTTCCTCCATGGGAGGAATAGTAGCATCTGCCAGAATCTGGGAACGAGTAGCCTCGTATTCAGGATCAAGGGCTGCCAGGAATACACTAACCATGGTGGCATTCCTATAAGTCTTTTGTTGCTCTGAAGTGGATGTGAGGGGCATGAAGCTGTGGAGCTTCTCAAACATCCCACGCAAGGATGTATATAACAAATGAAGGGACGTCCATTCTGCTTGATAGCAAAAATATCGTTCTGGAGTTGCAGAATCTTAGTCTCATTCATCGCCTTCGAATAAGTAGCTGGAAGGATATCCCACATCCCCTTGGTGGTGGGTTGATGTAACACACCATTGGTGATCTCTATCGTCAATGTATCTGAAAGCCAAACCTTGGCATATGCAGCATCCGCTTCCCACGAGGTGTTAACCCCGGTTTTCTCAGTCGGCTCCTCCTCGGTAAGAATGTGTTTCTTACCTATAGAGTTCATAAGGCTCATGAATCGCATCACCTAGAGCTCACAGTTCGTCCCGTCCATCTTAACAATCGGCGTTGGACCTCTAAAAGTGCACATGGCGAGAACGTCGACTTTGTTTTCTGACATATTGTAGGATGAAGAAAACTTAGGGTTTTATAGACCAAAAGATGAGTGTCTACATAGAGATATGAGAATTTGAATGCATATGTAGACTTATGCAATTAAATCCATAAATCCGCAATGAAAGACGGTGCATGGACAAAAGGGCTCAGAGCCCTCGACTAGTCGTCGACTACGGCTAGCCACGGTGGCGAGGAACTGATGGTTGGTGGAGAAGCCGGCAATGGCCGGACGCACCAACGACGGCGGTGGCCAGTGGAGAAGCTGGCGGTAGCCAGGTGTACTAGCGGGGGTGGTGGTCGGATGGGCCAGTGGTAGGACCCGAGGTGGAGAGAGAAAGGGCGCGGAGGTGGTGCCTAAGCCAAAGAGTGAAAGTACGGCGGCACCTGACAAAGGAGAGGAGAGAGGACGGTGGGTATGGTTGGGGTTAGGGTACGAGAGCTCTGGCCTAGGATCGTCGCTCTGATACCATGTTGGAAAAAAGAGTGAATCATTGTTTATTCCTTGAACCTGAGGCTCTCTTATATAGAGAAGAGACCTATGGATAAATTACATAAGATAGGGAGGAGAACAAAAAAATAGAAAAGCAGTACGGAATCATAAATATAACTCTACACCAAAAAAAAGAACAAGACCCCAAAGAAATTTCGCTATTTCAACATAAAATTTGAAGTAGATCTAAAGTTTACCTCAAAGAAGGAAAGGAGCATTGGAGAAGAGTTCCCAGCAGCTTCAGGCGAAATGGGGTGAAATGAGGCAACATCAGTGGAAATATGACCTGGAAGATTCCCTATCCCGCAGATATATCGCCAACACACGATATACCAGCAATATATTGGCTTTGTATCGCCGATATCCCAAAAATCGAAAGGTTGGATGATATCGATATCCCCATCTCCTATGGATAAATTACATAAGATAGGGAGGAGAACAAAAAAATAGAAAAGCGGTATGGAATCATAAATATAACTCTACACCTAAAAAAAAGAACAAGACCCCAAAGAAATTTCGCTATTTCAACATAAAATTTGAAGTAGATCTAAAGTTTACCTCAAAGAAGGAAAGGAGCATTGGAGAAGAGTTCCCAACAGCTTCAGGCGAAATGGGGTGAAATGAGGCAACATCAGTGGAAATATGACCTGGAAGGTTCCCTATCCCGCAGATATATCGCCAACACATGATATACCAGCAATATATTGGCTTTGTATCGCCGATATCCCAAAAATCGAAAGGTTGGATGATATCGATATCCCCATCTCGTCGACATCGATATATCGGCAACATATTGTCGATATATCGTAATATTTCCTACCTTGGTTCAAGCCCTCCACCCAAAATTGTCAATCATGAATTTCTCAAAAAACACTAACATGTCACCTCTCACCACAACCCAAAACTCCTTTTAAAAATTAAAAAACCATTAGGTACAAGAGACCCATCTGCGTTTAGCTCAATAACTGAAGTCCGAATTTCTTATTCATTGTCTCGATAAGCTCATCCTTATGCATGAGAGATCGTGTTAACCCTCCTGGCCACCTCCATCCATTATGGTGGATCTTCTATTTATGGACTAAAATGATAAATTTTTTTACATGAAAAAGAGGGTGCGCTCTCGAGTCGGGAGTCACCACAATTTGTATTAAGATTTGGAAACAAGAGTTACATTACGAAGAGGCCCAAAAATTATGTAAGGCCTTGAAATGGGAAACAACATTCTCAGAGTAAAACCTCTGATTTTTTAATATCAGATCATTCCATCCCAACCAAATGGCCCACAACACCGCAAATGGCTTTGAGCAGTCATCCGACGATCCCCTGCCCATTGAGCGGATCGATCTCCAGAACGTGTCAGCCCCAATGGTCTCAACCCAAACGAGCTCTGTGCCCCTCCAAACCTGCGTCGATGTAGCGCACCCAAAGAACAAATGATCCGCATCTTCCACAGGGTCTTCACATCTGTCACACCTCGCGTCTTCAATGCCAAACAATCTTCCCCTCCTTGCTTTATCGCATATCCTGTTTCTTCTCAGGCACCATAGAAAAATCTTCACCCTTAGTGGGCTTCGTGCCACCCAGATGATTTTCATATCCTGACATAGATCCTATAGCCCTAAATGTCGGTTTCGGTCACCATTTCGGTATCGACCAAAACAGAATTTCGATGGAATTTCGATGGAATTTCGGTGGAATTTCGACCGAAATTTCGATCATTTCATCATTTTTTGTACTAGGACCCCCATATTTCCGCCATTTCGATCATTTCGGTCGAACTTGGATTTCGACTAGATATCGATATTCGACAAAATTTCGCTGAAATTTGAGGCCATGATAGATCCTCGTCCCGCTCCTCAGGCGCCGCCGAACCCCTCATTGACATGTAAACCTTCTTGACCGAAAATCTCCCCCCCCCCTCCCACTTGAAATGATCTGTCTCCTGTGTCAAGTACCCCAGGCGAAGGAATCTCCGTCAGCATCCTTATGAAGTCATCGAGGCGCTGGTCCGAGAGGTCTGCTACGAACAACGGCCACCACGTCCCTTGCTCTGCCACCTGAGCAAGAGTTGCATCTTTCGTTGCCGCCAAAGCCTCAAGCCTAGGAAATCTTCCCCCCATAGCACCCTTCTACCGTCCAGTCATCTCTCCAGAACCTGAACAAGTGGCCGTTACCCACGCGGGGTATCAACTTATGAGCAATGGTCAGCAAAACAGCATGTATTCCGATCCATAACGACGACTCGAACCTTCTCCTTCCGGCAACCAACTCCCCGTTGACACCATAGATGGTCCTCAAAAGACTGGCAGCTAACGAGGTCGAGGAACCCCAAATCTGAGATATCCACTTGGCAAGCAAGGCCTTGTTCATGATCTCAACATCACGGATACCAAGGCCACCATCACATTTTCCCTTGGTGACATCTTCCCAGCTAACGAGATGCAACCCTGATTTCTGTTGTCTACCATCCGATCAAAGAAACCTCCTCATCAAAGCCTCCACCTTTTTCCTCACACCTACTGGCATCAACCGCGCTGAGTAAAAGAAGATAGGGATGGCAACAAGGACATGCTTGAGGAGAGTCAACTTCCCACCCCTAGATAACGTTATCGCTTTCCATCTAACCAGCCTCTCCTCCAATCTGAGCACTATACACTATCCCAGTCTGACCTCTTAATTTTGTCATCCGTCAGTGGTAGCCCTAAGTATGGTATAGGGAGCTCCCCCAGAGGGCATCCCATCACATTCGCAAGTCCGTTGCGCTCCCCCAAGTCCATACCAAAAATTACAACCATTGATTTGTACCTGTTAAGCTCAAGACCAAAGAGCTTGCCAAAAATATCGACAAGGTGCGCCACATTTCGATTTTGCTCCTCCGATCCACCAAGAAAGAGTATCGTATCATCCGCATATTGCAACACCGGGATAGACAGGCTCCCCAGCGTAAAGCCCTCACACCACCCAGCCTACACTGCCTGCTTGCACAAAATCGCCAGACCGTCCACCACAAGAACAAAAAGCAAGGGGGCAGAGGACAGCCCTGACGGACACCCCGCTGAGGCTGAACGAGTCCACCCTCCGTCTTGTCGTTCACCAGGATGGAGTATGAGGATGTCGTGACACATCTCTTCAACCATTGTATCCAAGTCCTGGGAAGCCCCTCCGATGTAACGAGATCCACAAAAAACCCTAGTCGACGCAGTCATAAGCTTTGGCGTAATCAATCTTCCACAGCGCTGCCCTTTTCTTCGATCGCTTCCATTCGAGGCAAATCTCCGACACCGCAAGTAAACCGTCCGCCATCTCGTGCCCCGGGATGAAAGCGGACTGACCCTGAAGCACCACCGAATCCATAACCAGCCTCAGCTCGTTCGCAAGTTGATGCAGCGTGGAATCAAAATATAGGGCTGCATTTATTTAATTATGTCGTCGCATTTTTTTGTCGTCGCGTTTTTTTTAATTTAAATAAAGAGATCGTGTGTGATCTCAATTAGTTTTAATTTGAATTTCAAATTAGGTAGTTAGTCGGTTAGAGTCAATTTAGGATAATTAGTTGTTTTTCTATTTTTGTAACCTTATCCCTCCTATATAAAGGGATGATAGACTACTTATGTAATCAGTTCAGTATTTTATAAAAAAAAATTGAGATTTTATCTCTCTCTCCCTCGTCTCTCTCTTATCCCTCGCGATCTACGCGTTTTCTCTTCTCCAACATCCCTCGTGTTTCCGACGAGCATTCTTCTCTCAACCATTCCATTATTCTTCTTCCACCAAAAATCCACCGTTCAAAATTTTATTTTATTTTCGTCGACGCGCCAAATCAATTTTTGCATCATTTGGTATCAGAACATGGCATCTAGGTCGTCCTCACGATCTAGCGATCACTCTCGTCATTCACGCAGAAAATCCAACGGATCTCGCCCCAGCGACCGTGCATGGCGTGCTAAGGTTAGACAAACACTAACGAATATACTCCAAGTTCTGTCACAGAATAGAGAATCATGGACGCGACAACTAGAAGAACTCATCGCCAAAAGGGACGCGGAAACTTTCGTCCAAGTTCCTGATGAAGAGAGCCAAGAAAATTATGCTGACAACGACGCACTGCTCGCTGTCCAGGCCGTTTCAGAGGAGAAAAATGATGAACTACTCGTTGTCCGGTCCATCTCAGAGGAAAAAAAAGCTGTCGCCAAGGAGTTATTCGCTGACCAGCCCGTTCCGGATGAAAAAAAAGGCGAAACGCTTGCTGTCCAGGTATCTTCAGACCTGCAAAACCCCCCGGAATCGACCCACGGCCCATCCGCAACCCTTGCGCGGACCCCACCCACCATCCTCGCAGCACCTACGGTCCCAGCCATGCTCCCAGTCCCGCCGACGCCTTCCCCACCCACTGCCCCACCGCCTCTCCCGCAACCCATATCCACCACTCCGACATCTTCCTCCCGCCCCAACCCGTGCTCTCCACTTTCCCCAAGCAGCTCGGCCTCTCCCGCGCGCCTGCCTACCACCCTCTCCCTCGCCCCATTCTGCAACTCTCCTTTTCCCCTCCCCCGAAGTTTCTTTCCCTCTTCACAATCCCTAATCCTCTATCCCGTCGCCTTCCCCATCGTCCCCAAGCGGCCAATCCTCACCCTCGCGCCTGCTGGCCGACCTCTTTTCCGCATCCCTCGCTCCATTCCCCCTCCTTCAAGACAGTGCGACCCCGCCGCTCGCTACCCCCATTCATTGTTCACCAGCGTCGCCTCGTACCCGCTCCACTCCCACCGCTGGAATCGGCCTACCCGCCCCTGGAGTCAACCCGCCAGCCGCCTCTCGCTTCACGAACTCCCCTCCAACCTACACCAAGTCGCCTCCAGCTCCCCACCGCGCTACCACGGATTCGCCCCTATTGTGCATCCCGACCCATCCCAGAACAGCTGCAGCGGCAACCACATAACCACTGTCGCTTTCCCTGTTGCCCCGTGCCACCACTGTGTGCGTTTCACGCGCCGCTGCCGCTCGCACCAGCTTCCTCGCCGCCACCATCGCCGGCCCCCATGTTGCTCCCGCTGCCATCACATGAAGAAGAGAGGAACCCTAGCGTGGGGTTCTCCTAAAAAGGGAATCGGATCTCCCCAAAGTAGGAATTTGGGATTTGTTCGGAAAAATTGCAAAAGGGCACCTCCACTCAGTTTTTTTAAAGAACAAGGTTGATGGTAACCTAAGAAGGGATGAAGGGGTACAAAATTTGCAGAGACACCCTCCAATTGGAAAAAACTATAAACGTAACGTTGAAAGGGATCTAATTGAGGGAATTGCAAGCTACAATTTCAAGGATCAAGTTCTCTAATGGCACATCGAAGATCCAACAATTCGTCGGGAGACGAATTTTTAAAAGCGGAGGAGAGTTGATGCAGCGTGGAATCAAAATATAGGGCTGCATTTATTTAATTATGTCGTCGCATTTTTTTTGTCATCGTATTTTTTTAATTTAAATAAAGAGATCGCATGTGATCTCAATTAGTTTTAATTTGAATTTCAAATTAGGTAGTTAGTTGGTTAGAGTCAATTTAGGATAATTAGTTGTTTTTCTATTTTTGTAACCTCATCCCTCCTATATAAAGGGATGATAGACTACTTATGTAATCAGTTCAGTATTTTATAAAAAAATTGAGATTTTATCTCTCTCTCCCTCGTCTCTCTCTTCTCCCTCGCGATCTACGCGTTTTCTCTTCTCCAACATCCCTCGTGTTTCCGACGAGCATTCTTCTCTCAACCCTTCCATTATTCTTCTTCTTTCACCAAAAATCCACCGTTCAAAATTTTATTTTTTTCGTCGACGCGCCAAATCAATTTTTGCCTCACAAGTACCTTCACCACGATTAGATAGATGCCATTGGAGATCGCGTCGGTCTAAAATCGTCCACACTCAAAGGATTCTCCTTCTTCGGCAAGAGGAAGATCAACGTCCTGTTAATTTTGTCGAAACCTCTGTTGCCCGTGTTGAACTCCTAAAATCATCCACACTAAAATGATACATTTAGACCATGTCAACCTCCCTATCGCCTCAGAATCACACCCCATCGGCCTCAATCACATAAATTAACATCCTATGCTGACGACTGCTAGCGATGACGTAAAAGAACTTTGTGTTTGCATTGCCTTCCTTTAGGCATATCTGTTTTGATCTCTACCTTAAAGTCAGCATTGCTTTGCATTCCTTCTCTAATATAATGTCTTGATGCACCTTATGTTCCTCCAATTTATTACTAGTTATAGTTATGTTAACCTTGATTCTATCAAGCATGGTAACCTCCATCAGCACATGTGACTTCCTACATTATTGCTAAGAGACAACTTCTCTCGTGAAGGTAACTAGCATCTCCTCGAGGAATTTAGCTTGTATGCCATGCGCTAGGCTACCGACTTAGTAGCATGTAATCTTTCCAAAATTCTCACCAACGATCGAAAGACCTCCTCTAGCAACCATAATCAATCAAACCTGAGAATATTGTCAGGGGATGATCCCCATTGGACTCCCAAAGTAAAGGTGAGTGGTCTTAATACGCCTTATGTAGAGATATCATTGAGACTAAGTAAAATAAATTCAGCATCTCAACAAATCAATGTGTGAATGCAAGCTACAACCCCTCCATTTATCGAAATCCATGCCCCCATGAAATGCATGTCTATCCTTCGAAAGAAGGATGACATTGAAGTGACTCTTGATGATCCATGTCACTGACTGGAAAGCCAATCTTATGTGAAACATGTCGTTTTGATGCAGAATCCTCAAAACGTAGTCAGTAAGGTTGTTAACATTAGTGACAACTAGTAAGATCCCATCAACCTTCCTTCTTAGAACTACCATCAAGATCAATGATCAGCCACATTATCCTCAAACTAGAAAAATCTTTATTACACCATGTAAGAATTCAAACTCTACTACCAACCGAGTTCACCACTCTAAAGCCTCGAAAGATGGTGCCCACCGATCATCTTCTACGTGAACATCAAATGTTTACCAGGAACTAAAGACAACACCCACATACATCCTTTTTCTCATGCATCACCAACCCTCGAACGTTCCAAGATACTAGCTTCAATTGGGCACCTCATCGAGTACCCCAGAAATTTTCACATCAAGACAGTTAGAGCAAAAGACCAGGGCTCAAATACCTCCTTGTGGGGATTGTGTTAGGTTTCAGACAGGCAACATAAAAATAGTTAGATCTTTTAGCATGGATTTAACCAAGAATCCATGTAGCCGGTCCTACTTAATGTAGAAGGCTTTGCCATTTTAGCTGACCCTACTTAATGTGGGAAAAGGCTTTCTTGTTGTTGATGATAACAGTTAAAGCAAAGCTTTCCAACAACCCTATCATCCACCTTCTCCAATATTGCAGTCGCTTTCAACAAAAGCAAGGACCTTTGCTCCTCCTGCTCCACAAAAACCCGTCTTTACAAATCCCTAAGCTCCCAAGTTACATCATACATTTGTCACCTTCTATTAAAGAGCATTGGAAGATTGTCCCTCCCAAGCCTCTTATATTATCCTTCAAAACATCCAAAAGCATTGCCCAACCGCATCGAAGACCCGAGACCTACGACACCACCTACCACCCCTAAGGATCCCGCCACCTTTGTGGGCTCTCTACAAGAAAGACCAGTGAAGTGGACATATCATCCTCGTTAAAGTAACTTGTAAAGACAGCCAAAGGCTCTACTTCAACCCCACCCACCATCAAATCTCTCCCATCAACCAGCATGTCCTCAAACGAGCCATTTGCTATTTCCTTGTTGAATAAAGGCATAGACATTAGACCTTTAAAAGGATGTAAATGATATTGTCGCATCAGAAGATGAAATACGAGCAACACTAGTAGTGTACCCCATCGAATCGGGTCAAAAAATTGCACCCGATCAGACCTATTGGCTTAAAGTTAAAAATGCGATAGTAAAATTCCCGAAAAAGGGACCTTATGGCTCTATTGAGATTCTCACAATCACTTCATCTTTTAAAATCAACATCATAATTCATCGTCGACTCTATCACAGCAGGAAGAGACCACCACCTTTTTGCCATAAAAATATCACTTTTAGATTCACTAATAAAAAGCTCGATGTTATAGGCATGGTGATGCCCATTTTCTATCATTTTCATACTCATAATAAAGCCCAAAAAATGGCATGATTGCATCTCAGAAAACAATCAGCAGCACATTACAGTAGATAATAAGTTCAAATACTCATAGTCACCTCAAATCATGGTTTTTACTCATAATCCCAATATTGTGCCGCTCAAGTGACCTCTTCAGTTGATATGAAATATATGTACACGAAGGAAAAGAACATTATATGTAAAACATAAAATCAAGATTGAAATCTTTCATTGCCTTAAACTCTCCATTAACAATGAAAATAAAATAGTTTTTGTGAACTAAGGTGGTGGACCTTCTCCTTATACCACCTTTCTTACATACAAATCTTTGATATCTGATTCCTTGTGAATCAAGTAATCATGTCTTAGATCTCGCCTTCACAAACTTTTCTTGAAATCGTCCATCTCCTACTTGGTCCAACCACCCGAGAGGATTCAATGCTTTTCCTTATTGTCACTAAGCAGCCAATTATGATTCATTATAGTATTATGAAAATTTTTCTCTATAGGTAAGGCTTACGCCTTGTCCGCCTTGAGTTACACCTCCGACGTCATGATGGAAAAATGTTTTTATCCACCTCAAGTTTTTTAAAACCTTCATTAAGGCTAGGTCAGATGCAGATAATCGAGTTCTTGAATCGAATAACATCCAAGATGTTAAGTTTCTACATAAATAGGTGGTATATATTCTTTTATTACATCCTTGTTGCAAAAAAGAAAAAGAAAAGCCTTCTCAAACATGAAACAAATTGTGAACACTGAAAGGTATCTGCATCCCAAATTCCTAGCAAAACATGACACAATAGCCATAATTTTGAAAATATTACACAATAGCCAAGACAAAATTACCAATATATCACCAAGATCTATAGTCAATTACCTTAGTACCTGAAGGATCGAAGGTACCACTTTTGTCGGCATGATTCTCACACAAATTAACCACCGGTGGCTTGTTATCGCTTCCTGTTAAAACAAGAGGTGTACCATCTGAAGCACCATCTCCCATTTCTCTGTTGCGATCAAGGGGCAAATCACAAAATAAATCTTGATGACCATCAAAAGAAAGATGGTCAGTTGGAAATTCCTGTGAACTGCAAATAGTTTCTTCAGGCAAAGAAGTGAGATTACTGTCAGGATCAGCAAAACATGCAGGCATTTCCGTCAACGGTTCTGGTTCATGAATAGAATCAAAGATCAACATATCTTCACCATCCTCTGAAGTAAGATTCTGCCAATCACATCCTGGAACTTGCTTGGCTTCTATGCTCTGATGCTCCATTTCTAGCCCAGGTACAGAAGCAGTTTGAATGTTCCTCTCATCTAAACCATCATGAATGAACTCAATCAGTGATGTACTCCCGATGACCAATTTAAAATTTGTTTTGGCACCAAAGCAAGGTGTCATGTTATGATTGGGACTGCCACAATCGTATTGCGGGGATGTGTGTGTTAAGCAATCTTCAGGAGGATCAACAACAGCTTTGTTTATAGAGCATATTGGCTTCCTGTTAGCTTGTGCCCTATTGGCAGAACAGTTGGAGAGTCTAACAACATTTAAAACATCCATGCATAAGTTGTTTTCATCTCCACTGACAGAAGAAAACTGTGCTTTCGACAGCTCTGAAAGTGGTTGCCTGGAAAGAAAATATTGTTTTAGCTGACATAACCTCTCCCCCACCCCCAAAGCATAGGTTGTCATCAGTATAAAATTACCTCACAACGAATCGGGATTCCTTCTGCATGTTGACATGTGGAGATGTGAAAACAGAAGGAATGGAAGAAAAATTTATAGAACTAAAGGTTTGACCAACATGAACAGATTTGACAGGCTTGATTGGTGACAGACTATTGATATAGTTGAAGACAGGTGAATCCTGCAAGAAAGAAAATAGTACTGGATTAAAACATCCACATTTCTTTCATAATAACTCAATCCAATAATCTGTTTTTGTAAGCAATGAAATTCTACAGGCAAGCAACAATGAAACTTAAAACTAATTAACGTGCAAAACAGGTGATTTTCAGGATAAATTCAATGGTGCAGAAAAAAAAACAATAGAAACAGATAGTTAAAAGTTTCAAACTAAATAAAAGATAGCATTCGCAGTATAAAATGCTGCCTCCTTGCGGAATGCATAGCAATTATCGCGCACAAAATTATAAATTAACCAGAGCAAGAAGCATCAAAAAGATGCCAGAAGCATACAAGTAATAGTAATTTATGTGTGGATAACCATCGTCAATTTTTTACTGGGAAAACAAATTAAAAGGAAATTGAAAACCTATTAAACTAGAATGCTCGTGTAAAAAGTAATGATATAACCATCAATTGAAAATTAAAACATGTTAACTTAGAATGCTCGTGTAAAAAGTCTTCAAAACATTAATGTATATGGTTTAAAGCCATGTGCCGCAGACGAAAGCAAAAGTTACCAGTGGAAAAGCATCTAAATTTATCATACTTGGGGCATAAAGGGGCAAAGAAGCAAATCTCAAACTAAACACTCACAATCCCTCGGGATAAAAGTGAGTCCTTGAAAGGACCATTTCACAGTCACCACATGGATTGATCCAGCGGCCCAAGAAAGCATGCGCCGTCCAAAGAAAAAAATATAAACATCCGTATTTATACCATGAACAAAAACCGCAAAGCAGCTCCCGGCCACAAGGAACCATGTATATTGACTCAAAAATCACTCAATTACCAACAATGCGCCACCCACCAGATCTTGACACAATCTACGAATCTCCTTCGAGCAGGCACCCTAAAACCCCAAATCAAGAACCAACAAAACGGACGAAAGGAAGTCCCAACAAAACCTATCGAAGAGAAACAAACAAGAAAGAAGGAGAGAAAGACGATAAGAAAATGTTGAGCAAAACAACGCCAAAAATCCTTCTTGGGAGAAACCCTTCAGCCCAAATCCCACCATTTCCTCGAGAAAAATGGAGGAATGAAAGAAAGCGAGGTCAGAATCGAAAAATGCATGAGAGAACGAAAAACACGGTCGCAGATTCTGGACCTCAAATGTCGAAGTGTGGGGAGCCCCCGTCTGCTGTTGCGTCTTCTCCGGGGTGTCCATGACGGCGCACGCCCCCTCCCCAGATCGGCCCTCCAAGATCCCGCCTTTATCACTCCGCTCCGATCCCTCCGCTCCAACACCTGTCCCTCTTGGCTTACTCTATTTTTCCCTCTGGGTTCGTTTTGATTTCAAGGGAGCGGCGGGCGGGAAGAGGTCAAGGGTTGTGTGAATGGGTTTCTACTTTCTTTCTTTATTTTCACCCTCCCCGCTACGTCCCCACTTCGGCACCGCCACATTAAATTAACCGTTACTGCTGCATCACAGTCACCACTCGTCCCCCAATCCCTATCCCAATTATTATTAACACATGCTTAATTAGTCACGGCCGTTCCAAACAAAACGTCTGCTCCGGCTTTGGTGCATTTTCCGTTGATCTCTTTTTGTGGGTTCTCCATGGGAATCGGGAAGCACGGGCAGTGCGTTTTCCGAATAGAAAGAGGGAGTCCAATTACGGTAGTATGGGTGGGTGGGGGTAGGGCGGATAGGACTGCGGTTGACTAATTTGTAAATAAATCCTTTTTGCAGTAGATCCGTGAGTTTTCCCATCCATCACATGAGTAGATCCGGGGTGGTTTGGTTGGAGACATTTCCCTTTTGATTTTTTTTATATCCCTTTCTTGCAAGTACACTTGGCTCTTATATATTTGCAAAGTTCACAGTATTATCCTTCCATTAGTATTATATAGGTGCATAAGGTTAATAACATAAGGAAACTACTCTGAACTTTGTAAGAATATTGCGATACATCCTTGTAAAAAAAGTAAGGGCATTTGCGTGATTGGAAAAACTTAGAGCACAAGTGTACAAATTCATTATTTATATACTATCTCGTTCATATTTTATAAGAGTTTTTAAAGGTGCAAGATCTCGTATATGAACTCTACACTTCAAAGTCAATCATTTATAGATTTACGTATACAAGATTATCTCAAGTATACTTCTCAAACGAACCTATTGAATTCCCCTTTTCACAATTTAGGTTCCATATGGTACTTATTATGATGTTAAGGTTGTTTCATTTTTATCATTATCAAAATATATTTGATTTCATGTCAACTCGGTATTACCAACTTACATTAGATGATTTCTTTGTGTTATCGGAGCTTTCTCAAAGTCAAACATCATTTACTGATCTTCTACATGGTAATGCCCGGTCTCCTAACATTCACATTGACCAATTCTTGTCCCAACCTCTACTTGAATATGTTCTATCTTGACAAAAACTCACAAATAATATTCCATGCAACATAACATCCATTAAGAGTAGTTACTTACAAATAATTCTACTACCAAGCATGTTAGTCTAATGTTAAGAATTGAAGATGATCTAGTTCGGTTGAATCAAGTAGGATTCAATCAAGTAGGGGGAAGTGATCACGCAATTGTCACTATCTCATGGTAGAAATTATTTTATGTCACCAGGAAGACGAAGGTGGCATCGCCTCTGCTTTGCCCTCCACCACCATGAGAGATTTTATGGATGACTTACGAATAGAAGCTCCCCCTTAATTGCACATTATCGTTTCAGATTTCCATGATCTTATTGTGATCTGATTCTTGAGCCTGCATAGCCACAACCAAGAACCCCCTTACAGACCACCCTTAGGATCCAGACATAAGGAGACGTCCAATACCGCATAAACCCTTCACAATAAAGAGGTTGTTAGTCAGTTATCTAGTTAGCAGAAGAGGATGTGTATTTATACATCTATATGTTCCCCCGAACACCTCGAGGAGTGACACTGCTCTCTTCATCTCCATGATTCGGGTTCAAAAGAATCGATTAGGAAGGTCATCTTTGACCTAGAGAATAAGGTTCCTTCTAAGGACTCCTCGTTGGGCATTGATGAGGTGATTATCATGAGTAAGCTCTATTTGGTTGTTCTCATGCCATATTTAAGGAAGTAGTTTCCTGTCAACGCCTATTGGAATATCGTCACCCATAAGTACTACTCTTCTCGACTCCGACAATGACACATCGCATGTATATACATGATGAACGAGGATTTTTACAAAATGATGGAGTTCCTAACGCCTAGTCTTGGAGGGCTTGCGGTGCCCGACAAGTCAGGTCCAACAATCATTGTATCGGCACCTCTCGCGGTACTCAAATCCAACCACCCAACTCAATCAATCAATGATCAAAACTCATAGATGTGAATGTGTAAAATAGATCATGCAGGTGTGAGTGATGAAATTTATTTAACTCTTCATGAAATGTGTATAAGGCAAGCAGGTAGAGTGTCATCCACGGGAGCAAACAGGGATAGACTACAAAAGTGAAACCCAACTCAAGGAATCAAGTACAAATTTGTCAGTTTTGCAGCCAATTAGATTTTTATGTATTTTTGTGGGTTTTTAATTTTCTATGTTTTTTATTTGATTTTTAATTTTATATATTTTTTTATGGATTTTCATTTCACAGATGTTTTTTTAATTAATAAAATATAATAATAAACATATAATATATATATATAATAATATAAAGATGAGAGATAAATAAAGAGAGATAAAATTGAGTCTTTTCGGATTTTTCAAATATACCAAATAAAGTTAAAATGCATTAAATAAAATATTTTTGGTTTTTATATTTTCTTTATTTAGAATATTTTTAGGGTATTTTTAAGCTTTTTATGGGTTTTTAAAAAATAAAATACATACAATAAAATAAATAGAAAATACAAAAACTTCAATTGGGCCTAAAAATGTCTATCAGCTCAAAAAATGCCCAAAATGTTTTTCCTTATGTAGAAAATAAAAAAAGAAAATTTCAAGCTTTAAAACATATTTTCCTGATTTTTCTACAATTTTATTATTTTTAACATTTTTCTATATTTTAAAATGTTCAAGCTTTCTTATTTTCTATTTTATGAATTTTGGATATGTGCTAAAATATAGCAAAATACACTTCCCTATTTTTTTAGTTTTTTTAGCTATATTTTAATTTTTATGATTTTTCTAATCAAAATAGTAAAATATAGCTAGTTTTGCAAAATTTTTAATTAGGAAAATATTATTAAATACCTTAATAAAAATATGTGTGATACAATAAAATATAAGGTATTTAGAATAAATTCTCTAAGATTTTTAGTTAATTAGCTAATTAACATAATTAAAAACAAAACATACAATTAATTACAAAGCACATGGACTATTCTGCAAATAACGAAACCTGAGGCTTGTAATTTTAACAAAATAGCAAAGTCTAGGGGTTATCCACAAATTTTTCCAATTAAATTCACAATATAAAAGCGCATGGTAGGGGTATTTATGCAAATAAAACAAACTCCGGGCCTAGCAATGCAAACATTCCAATAAAATATAAATTCCAATTTAAATTAATAGGGACCAAATTGCAATTTTCACAAATATTTTCAAATGTTTCCAAAAAAATCCAATAAATCCATGGGATAGATAGTGCAAATTACCCCCAAAAACCCTAACGTGGGACTGCACATGAGGTGACGTGGCCACAGATGAAAGTGTAGATAGCATAAACCTCAGGGTCCAAAATGCAAAATATCCAGAACTTTTTGAACTACAATAAATATTTATAAGACCAAAGAGTAAAGCAAAAAATACAAGGGAAAATAGTGCAAAATACCCTCACTTGTGCATTGGGGAACGACTGAGATCCCTTCACTTGAACATGTATCGCATGCTCAATGGTTGATCCCCCTTTTGCAGATGAAGGGTTGAGATAGGATTCGAGGCATGATCTGACAGTGGAAGTGGCCTTTTATTGGACGGCGGTTGTAGCATTTGGGCAAGTGTTCTTCATCGGACGGCGGTCGAGGCGGTTGGAAGAACAGGCGAAGAACACTTGGCCGACGACATTTGATTCCAATTCTTGAGCTACCCCGATCATCCCCCACTGTGTTGATGAGCTTGGAATGTTCCTGGGATGCCGCCAAAGCTACTGATGGCCTGAAGAGAGTCCGGGACCCATGGAGAGGGTCCTGGAGGTCGGAGAAGGAGCCGCAACATGGAGCTTTCTTGTTATGGTACATGGGACTCCTCATATGGGGTCGTTTGAAGCTAAGACCTGCATGGTTAGCACAAGAACATGGAATCAGAGTTTCCAGGCCTAAAAAAATGCTGGTGGATGTAGTGGATGAAGCGGCGGAGGGGTCTCCGACGAAGTGGTGGAGGGAGACCTGTTATACCCAATCTGTGCAAGATCGAGGTGCAGGAGATAGTCTGGGAAACGGAGAAGTAAAGGGGAAGCTAATGGAGGCGGAGTGGAAGGCGGAGAGGGTCTGTATGATCAGGAGTAAGTACTGGAGCTAAAAGCTCCAACGAGGTAATTTTTGGATTTGGAGTGATTTAAACCAAAATAAAGGCACTGGAATTAAACCTAAACTACAAATAACCTAAGGAACAAAAACACAAGCATAAAAGAGCAGCTCATCGAGGTTGGAGACCTGGGAGCAGAGCTTCACCGAGAGAGCTCCGGGGAAGGGCGGATGCAACACCTCCTCCTTTGTCCTTGCCCAAGAGCCGGCGTCCAGCCTTCCTTTCACCAAGGCGAAGCACCTTAGGGGCTCAAAGGGGGTTAGAGATGGAAGTGACGATCAACAGATCAAAGAAGAAGGAGGCAATTTATTTATAGCCGGTTGTAAAATGACAAAGGCAAATTAGGGTTTTCACCTCGGGTGCTCGAAAAAATCGAATCCAGATGATTCGCGGGCAGGAGGGTGATCCTATCTTCAGATTTTAAAAAGAAATTGGTCCCAAAGGAATAACATAGTTCACGTGAAAAATGGGCAAAGTCGGTTACCGACCAGGTCTAATAAGCAGCAAAGGGGAGGGGGGTTGTTGACCCGAGGTCAACAGTCCGAGACTGGCAATTGGTCCACGTCAGCACCACTTAGGCACTAAACGAAAAACAAGTAATTACATGAAAGAATGATAAAATAAAATAGGAAATGATGTTATTTAAAAAACATAAAACGTTAAATATGTTACATAATTAATAAGCTATTTTGGTGATTTTTATTTATTTTTATCACGTTAATTGTTAGATTTTGATTTTTACATGTATATTATATGTGTAAATACCTTTATATACACTATTTTATTTTTATTTTATGATTTATATTTTATTGTTTATATACATATTTTTTATATTTACACTATATATAATTACATATGTGCATATCTTCCTTTTATTTTTCTGAAGTAATTTATGTACTTAAATAAATATATATTATATGCACTTTATAGGTATATTTACCTATGTAGTTAAGTACATTATTTATTTTGGTGTATTTTTATTGATTTTATTTTAGTTTTATTATGTACAAGTATCTTAAGTAATATTTACAAATTTATAAAAATAAAAAAATGTAAAAATATAAATAAGAAATAAACTAAATATTATATACATGCAGATTGCACAATAAGAGCCCAAAAACCGACTTCTGCATCTTAACTCCAACTTAAATTAATTAAACCACCTTCATTAAATAAATAATTAAATTTTATGCAATAAAGGTGAGTTTTGTGAATTTTGAGTTTATATGGAGAAGATGCAGGTCTAGAAAGTTTTCCTTGCAACTCTTTATTCTGTGTATCCCGGGCACTATTGAACAAGTTTTTTTCTATAGCTTAGTTAATTAATATCCAAATTGTCGTTGCAACCCCTAAATTTCCCAATTCAAATAAAAAAATTTATATTGATCTATACAACTCAATCTAACAAACTAAAAAGAAGAATGTAAGCACAAGAACTATGAGTGCTATTTATTTACCTATATAGCGTACATGATCAAACTTTGGGAGGCTAGAAAAATCCCGAGGGTTATTAAATCAATGAAAACTCAATAAAATAAAGGGGGAATTTATATGCACACTACTCTTGATTTTTGTATTTTTGATTTTTTTTTATATTTTTTACGAAATTTTAATTTATATTTTTTATTTGGTTTTATGATTTTATATTTTTTATGATTTTGCAGTTGATTTTTTTATAATGGAATAATAAGTAGAGAAAATGAATAAATACATCCAACCACTCT
Organism: Ottelia alismoides; assembly: GCA_037367405.1. Taxonomy (NCBI): domain Eukaryota; kingdom Viridiplantae; phylum Streptophyta; class Magnoliopsida; order Alismatales; family Hydrocharitaceae; genus Ottelia; species Ottelia alismoides. Next base: position 253,114 of record JAZKJV010011214.1, read on the forward strand.
TTTTATATTTTTCAAATATATCAAAAAAATACAGAAAATTAAACTAAAATTATTTTTGGGTTTTATGATTTTTGCTACTTTTTGTGATTTTTCCAGAATTTTTATAATTTTTAAAGGATTTCAAATAAATGAAAAACATAAAATAATGCAAACAAACAACTATGTGAATGTTTTGAATTTTTAAAATAGAAAAAGAAATAAAAAATTAATGAAATATGAACGAACATAAAGGTAAAATTTTCTATTTTTCAAAAGGCTATTTTTGTGATTTTTTGGAATTTTCTATGATTTTCTATGAAATTTTTCTGTTTTTAAATGTTTGCAATTTTGATGTTTTATGAGGAATAATAATGCGAAAATGGTACTAGAATTAAATCAAGGATTTTTTTTTTATTTTTGGAAAAGATTTTATATTTTTATTGATATTTAGATGCAGACAATGACTTTTTTGTTATTTTTTGAACTTTTAAAAATAATTAAAATGATGAAAATGCAAAATAAAAATTAATGATGCGATGACTACTTATCAGAGAACTAACATGATTTTTATGGATTTTTCAAAGAGGTTTTGCTATTTTTTAATTTGATTTTAACATGAAAAAAATGTCGATGCACATCTGTATGGATGCAAAGACTTATTGTTTAAAGACTGAATGGTAACAAATAAATAAATGTGGGGCCAAATGTACAAAATGCTCAGAAATACGTGTGCAGAAGCACGTCAGCCGCGTCAGATTGGACTTGCTTGCAATTAACTTAATTCTAGGGGCCAAATGATAATAACAAACATGTTTTTATTGCAAATTTCACAACATAACATGTGTAAGGCACATGCACAGTTCAAGCATGGCTATAATGCAAACAAAATAAATGTTAGGCAAATAACTGCAAATATTCAATGAACTACAAACAACCACGTGTCTTAGAAGGACTTATTTGCAAATTGGAAACAAAGCAAGGCTGAAGGTGCAATTTTACCCTTAATCCATGTGGAAGCAAGGACAATTGAAATGTGTTGGATCTCTAATCAGATGGTTGAGATGACGGTGCTCGTGAATGGCCATAATCTAATCTGGATGGCAATCCATGGCTCTGAATTGGGGCTTAACATACGTTAGAGATCAAATCTGGAGTTCCTTGTTATTCATTGTATGTATCTGGAGCTATCTGGATGAAGTGTGAAGAAGGCATGCTTATCCGAGTTTTGATTGGTCTGAACTCGCCCGTTCTGTCTTGATCTACCTCCTGAATGATCGTGCACGCTCATGCAGTTGTCCTCAATCGATCTGATGCTCTCCTGTCTTCCTATCGACGTCGAATCCAGATATGGAGATCTGGTGTACCTGTAACTTGAAGTCCTCATCCAGATGCGCCTCCTTAGTCCTAGGTGCACCCTAGCTCTTGCAATTTATTGCTATTGCTCAAAGATCTATAGCCACGCTATTAGGTAAAAACAGAAGGAAATGAAGGTGTATGATGGCTTCGACGATGATCGGAGGAGGAGCCGATTCGTAGATCTGGAACGATCTGGGGATTAGGAGATGGGGACAAGGCTGAAGAAGGTAATGGTGGTCGTGTATGGATAATCGGAGATGTGTGAAGATGATCGGAGAGCCTCCAATCGATTTGGATTGGAGGATGAGAAGGCAGATCTGATCTTAGCTAAACAGAGAAAATAAAATGCAAAATCAAAGAAGAAATTAATTGGAAACTACCTAGATTACCTAAGGATGGAAGGGAGAGTGTTGTCGCCTCGATCCGATGTGTCAGGCGGAGAAGCTCGATTGCTACGGTGGAGCTCCGGCAGGAGTGGTGGATCACGTCCTCCTTAGCTCAAATCACTCTCCTAATTGAGGATCTGATGCACTGTCACTGCCTCACATTCTAGGGCTCGATGATCCCTCCTATACTTAGGATCAAGTAATCATAAGTATAGAAGATTGTTCAAATGGGGAAAATCGATAAAAAGAATGAACAAACTCAACGACTCGACTTGTCCTCCCCTATACTTAGTGTAAAAGATCCCTAAGTATCAAAAAAGAATATCAACAAGTTGAAAGACATGCGAGAAAACAGAAAAAATTAAAGAAAAAAACACAAAAGAGAACGGAATGAACAACATTACTACCCCTATACTTAGGGTAAAGGATCCCTAAGTATAAGAAACAACATGAGTGATGAAACTGAAAGAAAATAGAACAACTCAAATCATTCACCTCCCTACACTTAGGATAGAGTACAACCTAAGTATAGCACACACACGGAAAAGAGGTGAACGATAAATATGGAAGAAAAAAGAATAAAAGGAAAGGATATATAAAAGAGAAAATCAGCTCATGTATCAGACGTAGAAGATGTTAAAAAGTCAACGTCTTATACCACAAATATGGAATCAACTACGAGCAGGAATATATCATGATCTAGATATGGCTTCAGCAACTGTCCATTCACAACAAATGGTTGTGTTAGTTGACAACATAGATATGACAATACTACCATTGTCACGCACAACTCTCACAATGAATGGTCCTGACCATTTGCTTTTTAACTTGTCGGGGAACATCTTCAATTTAGCATCAAATAACCAAACTTTCTGATCAGGGGAGAAAGTCTTCCTTCTAATGTGTATATCATGCCAATGCTTGACTTTCTCCTTATACATGAATGAGTTGTCGTATGCAAAATCTCATAATTCCAGCAATCTATTTAGATCCAACTTCCTATCATGTCATGCTTTCTCATAATCCAAATTGTATACATGGAGTGCCCATAATGATTTGTGAATTAATTCAGTTGGGAAGTGGAAAGGCTTTTTATAAACTAATATGTTGGGAGACATACCCAATGGAGAATTGTACGTCGTGTGATAAGCCTATATAACCGAGTCAAGCATCTGGAACCAGTTCTTCCTATCTGGACATACAAGTTTCTGTAAATATCGTCTTTATCTCCCCATTGAAATCTCAAACAAGCCGTTAGTCCGTGGGTGGTAAGGAAACATGACTCTATGCTCGATGGCATACTCCTTCACAAGCTTATTGACTTATCTGTTAATGAGATGGCTTTCCCCATATGAAATGAGTATCTTGGAGATCCCAAATCACACAATAATACGATCCTTGAGAAAGGAACAAACCGTACGACTATCAGTGGCTCGGGTGGGGATAGCCTCCACCCAATGACTAACATAATCCACGGCAAGCAGTATGTACTGAAATCCCTGACTGATAAGAAATGGGCCAATGAAGTCTATGACCCAAGCATCAAAAACATCTGAAATCTGGATATATCTCAGGGGCATGGTATCTTTGGAACCAACGTTCCTCCCATCTTCTGACAGGTGGTAAAACCTCGAACATAATTTGTAACATACTTAAATAAAGTTGGCCACCATAGGTCACTTGTAAAACCTTTGATGTTGTGCGCTTCCCCAAATGATGCCCATTAGACTCTAATATGTGGCAATGCTCAAGTACATTGGTGTATTCCTCCTGAGGAACACACCTCCTCCAAATACAATATGTACCCTCACGAAGCATGTACGGATCCTCCCACTGGTAAAAATGTATCTCTGACAGGAATTTGTCGACCTTGTGCTTCGGCCAATCTTTTGGAACTTTATTAGAGACAAGATAGTTCAGAACATCAACATGCCATGAGAGTGAGTCCACAGACAAAATGGTCTCATCTGGAAAGGTCTGTAATATGGGAAGGATTGACTGCTCAAAAGTCTCTGCATCTGTGATTCAGGAAAGGTAATCTGCCACAACATTCTTTACTCTAGGTTTATCTCGAATCTCTAAATCAAACTCATGGAGAAGAAGGATCCATTTGGTAAGACGTGGTTTGGCATCCTTCTTCGGTTGTAGGTACTGTATGGCAGTGTGATCGTGTATATAATGACATGTGAACCAAGGAGGTAAGATTTGAACTTCTCTAATGCTAACAACACTACTAATATCTCCTTCTCTGTAACTGTGTAATTACGATGTGCTTCATCCGGAGTGTTTCTAGCATAGTGTATAGCAAACGGTTTCCCATCCCTTCTCTGCTTTAAAACATCTCCAAATGTGTCCGTCACGATCTCAAAGGGGAGAGATCAATCAGGTGACTGTAGAAAAGGAGCACTAATAACCATGTCTTTCATCTGATGAAATGCAAGGAGTACTTTCTTGTCAACAATAAACTCACTCTCCTTGCACAGGAGCTCAGTCAAAGGTCTAGAGATCTTGCTGAAGTCTTTAATGAATAGACTATAAAATCCAATGTGTCCTAGAAATGACCTCAGCTATTTTGAATTCTGCGATGGCTCTAGCTTGGAGATCACATCAATATTAGCTGATTCGACCTCTATGCCATGTTTAGAGATGATGTGGCCCAATAAAATCCCATTAGTCACCATAAAGTGACTCTTCTCCCACGAGAATACTAGGTTTACCTCACGACAACGTTGAAGTACTCGTACTAAATGAGCAAGACATGTATCAAAGCTATCCCCGTAGATCGAGAAATCATCTATGAAAACCTCTAGAAAACTACCCACCATGTCGATAAAAATGGCCAACATACATCTTTGGAATGTAGCGGGGGCGTTACACAATCTAAAGATCATCCTTCTAAAGGTGTATGTGCCAAATGGACAAGTAAAAGTAGTTTTCTCCTGATCTTCAGGAGCGATAGCAGCCTGGTTATACCCCAAGTGCCCATCCAATAAACAAAAGAACTCCTTCCCTGCCAACCTCTCAATAATTTGATCAATAAAGGGCAGTGGAAAGTGATCTTTCTTGGTAGACAAATTCAGGCGCCAGTAACCTACATAGACACGCCATGAAGTAGTTACACGGGTTGGAATCTCCTCACCACGATCATTCTTTACGATAGTAATCCCAGATTTCTTCGAGACCACATGTAAAGGACTGATGCACTTGGATTCCGAGATGGGATAAATAAAGCCAACATTACTCCATTCCCTGATCTCTTTCATGACAATATTCCAAAGTTTTGGATTGAGACGACGCTGGCACTCATGGGAGGGTTTATTGTCACCCTCTAAGTAGATTTGATGCAAGCACAAAGTTTTCCGAGGTTTTAGACCCTAGACCGAGGTCTTATTCTCGTTGATCTCGGTAGAAACTAAGGTCTAAAACACCCTAATAGAATATATGTTCCTATAGATCACGATTGGACTTAGTCAAAATAAAAAGCTAATTTAATTGGATTATATACGACATACCGAGAGAGGTCGTATACAACACTTGCAGGACACGTTGTGGCGGGTACCGTTCAACGTCGAAGATCGAACTCAGGTCTCTCTTCTGATTAATTAGCACCAGTTCTTCTTGTTAATAGAAGTTATTGTCTTAGGATGATTTCCTTGTGCATCAAATAGATCAATTTTAATTTTATCTTTTAATTATGCTCGGATCACTTTGCATGTAGACTGCTGAAGTAAGGTACGCATTTCTAACTCTACATGCATATTGAGTCTCATGTGCATCGACTTTTCTATCTTCCTCCCCTTATTTTATTGGACTTAAATAAAAAGGAACTCAGAAAATTCGTTAGACATTGTGTCATTAAAAAAATAAATAAAATGTGACAACAATAAAATCGGGACTACTAAAGCACACTTGACCTAAAACCAGAAGTTTTTTAATTATAAACAAGTCCAAATTAGAATAAATTACAAATACTAGAACCTGATAAGATGTACTTGAAATTTCAGCAGGTGGGACTTATCTGTAAATTTGAAGGATTCTTGGGTTGTTCTGCAAATTACCCAATAGCACATGTTTTGCATGTGCATATCAGGTTTGGCGTGAGGCTCAGGGGCTTTAGTAGGCTTGGACCCACATGGCGTTATGGTATACTTTGGTGCTAGAACACAGAGGCTACATTTTGAAGCATTGCTTCGGATCACAATGTGTAGAGGATTGAGGACCATTAGATCAGATCGAGGTGATCTGGTCGAATGGCAGCTTTTGCTCGTGTTCTTCCCCCTCCTCCTCTTATGGCGAAGGAATGGCGGAGCTCCAGCATTATGGATGTTCCTCCTCCTTGCTCCTAGTGCTTGATCGAAGGTCCATATAGCTCCGCCTAGACCTGGCAAAGATCATAAAGACTTGAAGATGGGGAACAAACCCTTGCCAGACTCTGTCAATGAAGATCCTCCAACAAAGAAGGTCGAGATCGGAGATATGGCACTAATGTTGGACATGCGAGCCCACGACGAGCCATTATGCAATAAATGTTATTGTACATATCATTTCTTGATATGAAATGAAGAATAAATAATTTGCATAATAGGTCCCTTAGTACAATTAGGGTTATGTACCATGGTCATCTTAATGATCATATAGTTGTTGATTCAACTGTTGAATCATAGAGGCTGATGCTTGGATGAATATCTAAAGAGTTAGATTGAGGACTCATCAAGCACCATCAAAAGAATATTAAGAGAGGATCTCCGGCCTGAGAAGGAGATGGCAATATTTTTCTCTAACGGATGATATCAGACTGACACTTGATGCAGGTCCTCTGCATAGGAATATAGATTCGAAGGTGTTAGATTAGTTAGGTCAAAGAGTTGACTTAAAGAGATCGAGATAACCAAAGATCTATGTCATATATTGTCATGATATAGGCATGCATCCTCTGACCGGAGACAGATGTGTTACCATATGTCTGAGTATGTATATCTGGCAGACCAATAGGTTGATGACCTAATCAAGGTATTTACACGACGCGTTGGTGTGCATACAAGGGCATATGAGTAATACGATCTCTCAAAGGGATCATACATGTTCATTTACTGAACCTGAAGACATGAGCTCCCTCGTGAGATATTGGGAAGGATCAAATTCCGTGCATGGTCATCTCGCTTTGGAAGCTTGACTGAATTTGTAGGTTTGATATATGCTTTTGGAAAGTATATGATCAACACATGGGTATGATATATGCTTTTGGAAAGTATATGATCGATACCAACTCCCAATAGTCAAATGAGAAACTTAATGATAATTCCCTGAAGTAGACGATGTAAAATTGATCTAATACTTCGGGTTTAATCTTGGTCTTCTAGTATGCAGGATGTACATATATTAGGAATGCCTGAGGGTGATGTGACCATAAATGATTGTATAACCATGACGCTTCCATTCCTAGGGAGTGATGAAACGAGTCTACATTTTAGTGACTCCTCTCAGTAGAGAACTGGTCTGATCTTGGTCCAGATGTTGGACAATGATCTGAATGTGATTCAGACGCAATGAGAAGATTATATTTGCCGTCTTGATTTAATCAAGCATCTATGAGAGATCGTGAGATCTGGATTTGAGATGTGATCTCAATATCCAAGTTACTATATATGGAACAATACAATCACCCTGTCCTTATCTTCAAGTATCTGTGGAGAAAGCGCATTATCCTTGAAAGAGTTTGTGGATAATTTCATTGTTGATATATGTATCTGAGCATTTGAGAAAATGGATAATTGAATGTGATTTAATTATCATGAATAATATGAATTTGATTCATATTATAAGGAGAGTTATCTAAGATAATTAAATGTGATTTAATTATCAAAGATGTGAATAATGTGAATGTGATTCATATTATTTGGGCACATGATAATATAGATCCAAGATGATTAAATGTGATTTAATTATCATGGACATGAATAATGTGGATAGCACTATCCAAATTAATCATATATATCATAAGTATGATTTATAATATATAAGAGAGAGCTATTTGTAAATAATATTTATATATTAAATGTTGATGTGAATTGGATCCACATTTAATAATTAATTGAAAATGTAATTTACATTTTATTTTGGGTTTTGAATGCAATTCACAATTTTCCAATGACAAGATTACAATATTCACAAAATAATTATGAATTATTTTTGTACAATAAAATACAACAAGTGTTGTTGTAAATTGATGAATCCACATTTTGTCATCTTTAATCTATCATTTTGGCCTCAAAAACCCTGGCAAATGCATGTAAATACCCTTAATTCCTGCATTTTAGCATTCATGCATGTGTGTGTAAATAGTGTATAAAATACAATTTTTAAAGCCAAAATAAAAGAATAAAGAAAAGAAAAGAAAAAGAATAAAATATTGTAAATATTTTATGACCCGAAATCCCGAGACCTAGGCATCTCGATGAATAGGTCGACAAGGAATGAAGTAGGGGGAGATACGGGCCAGAATACAATAAAAATTCCTTTTAGTTAATTCATTCTTTATTCAGTTTGGAGCCTATTCCTAGTTCCACTTTTTATACCTTTAAATAAAAAAAACTTTGTACATTAAAATTGTAGATAATTAAATATAGAAAAATACAAAATTGATTTCACACAAAAATAATGTACAGGTAAAAAGATATGATCTGAATAAGATTCCAGAATCCCAACTTCCCAGACATGTATCTCTCAAATAAAATCTCGAAATATATCAAAATCACCTTTAATTGTATATAATTTTCAATAAGCTATTTAATAAAGGTGGTTTCGCATTTTGCGGAGCTACGGTTTGAAAGTTCAGTTTTGGACCCTTATGTATGCTTGTACAGATTAAAATATTCATTTTATTTATTATTCATTACTTTTATAATTTTATATTTTTATAATTTTTTAAATATTATTTATAATATATGTGTGTATTAAAACATGAATAAAAACACAAATAAAACACAAAAAATAAAATACTTGTAAACAATACATATGTATAATACTTGTAAATATACCTATATAATTAATACTTCTATTTTATTAAGTGTACAAAATACATCAGAAAAATAAAATAAAAATATATTAAGTGTATAAAAATAAGTAATGAATATATACAATAATAAATAGAATTAATAAAAGTAAATATATAAAAAGAAAAATTAAATATTAAAATATATAGATATGTATACCTATATAAGCCATAAAAGGCAACTTATATTTTTATACCTCAGAAAATTAAATAAAAATCATAATAAAATACTTTATAAAATAACAAATATTTTTCATGTTATAATACAAAAATAATAAAATCATTTGCTATTTTAAAATGAATTTTTAAATATTTTTACCAAGGAATTTTCTGGTTGGTCCATGTGGACCAACCTGAAGCCTTCGTTGGTTGACCTCGGTCAACTCTCTGACCGAGGTATGGCATTGCCAGACCATGGTTTTTGACCCTATTTCACGATTTTTTCAAGGATCAACCTTGCACCTTCTCAGCTTAGAGTCTTCTTGACTTTTGTTCCTCGTTCATTGGGCATACACGCCCAGGCGTTACCTCGATCATAGGATCATTGCCGCACCCGCTACGCCTCGTTCTTCTCACCATTTTGTCAACCATTCTTATAGACCCCCGACCTTCATTTGAAGATTGAAACCCCTTTGACCCACTTTCTTCTCCGCTTGTTATGTCCTAGAGCTAGAGGGAGGTGACAACTCCCTTCACCGACCTTCAGGAGGACCGAGGAGGCGTCGGGGATGTTCCACCACCTCCAGCGAAGTCCCGCCGTCGAGGTTTCCATCTCAGGTGACTTCACCTTTGAGATCTTCTTATTTCTCTATTTTCTTGCATTTTCTTGTTTGTTGTATCCGTAGTAATAGATCCCCACATCCATCTTTGAGTTTAGACCATCCGATCGCCAAATAACGCCCCTTCGCCGGAGTTGGCTCCGACCAACTTCTAGTTCACCGTCACCCGCACCATTTCGCTCCGCCAACCGTCGAGGCATTTTGCCCTCGACGGTTTAACCATTTTTGCAGGTCCAGAAGCTATAAGAGGAACCTGGGAGCTCGTTTGATCTCTCACTGAAGTACTATGAGCCTCCCAGCTCTGCCGCCTCCTCGCGAGAGCTTCGGCCGCCGCTAGAGCCTTTTGGAGCGCCCAACATGTGGAGGACCGTCGCAGGAAGCTGACCAGCCATTTTGGGAGCTCGAAGCTGCGTCGGAGGCCGAGATCGAGGGCGGGGAAAGTCGCCTAGCCGACTACTCTTCCCTGTTCTTCGTCCTAGGCTATCCGCCGTCGGATCAAGATCGGAGCCCATTTTGCACAACAGCCGTCGAATCTTGGCCAGCCTCAGCTGTTGATCGCTTTGGCCAAATCTGATCTCGGCCGTTGGTTGCGAACCGTCATCGACACTCCAGGACACGACACATGGCAAGTGAAGTGAGATCAGCCATCGGATCCGCTTAGCCTGGGTATTTTGCACTTCTGACCCTGGTCCTTTTTGTATTTAATATTTAGCACATAAACTTTCATTTGTAGTTTAATTATTTTGTAATTTTTGCAAAACCACCCTTCTAGTTTCGATAATTGAACTTAGGTCCCTATCCACGTCACCTCACGTGACTTGCGCACGTGGGGTGTGAGAATTTTGCACGGGGGCCATGTGGTTTCTGTTACTTCAATTAAGTCCTTGAACTCTTTTATTACATTGAAATATTTTGGTAAATTTGGAAAGTAGCCCTCAGGATTTTTGGTATTTGCATAACAGTCCCAACCAGGTCACGTGCTGCGTGCACGTGACTTTGGCGAATTTGCACCTTCACCCTTGTGGGTTTACGTATTTGTGATTGGTCCAAAAATTTTGTTAATTAATTGTTTATTTTCTGAAAAGTTGCAAGTTGCCCCCCGGACTTCTGGATATTTACAAAATACCCCTGCTAGTAATGAGTTTTCTTTTTGTTTCCTTTATTTATTTCATGCATCTATAAAATCCTAAAAATTCCCAAAAAAATTAGCTAGCTTCATGTTTTGTTGCTCTTTGATGCCATATTTTTATTTTGCATTATTATTGCATTTTCTTATTTAAAAAAATTCAGAAACATGCATTTTCTTTAATGTATGTATTAGAAAATACATAAAAATTATCAAAACCCTTTGAAAAATTCCCTACAAAATATATTTTGCCAATTTATGTGTGTTTTAACTTCAGTCCAAAAATCATAAAAAAATACAAAAGAAAACCCTTAAAAATAGAAAAACCCCTAAAAACTTCATAAAAATCTTAAAAATTCCACAAAAATCTAAAAATACAATTTCTATTCCTGAATTTTCTCCATTTTATTATCTTTGTTCTAACATTAATTTGAGGAATTTTTGGTTATGTTTGACATTTTTCATCCTCATTTACGTTTCAGCCCTTTATCTGTTCACTATTTTAAGTATTTTTTACCTTAAAAATACCAAAAAATAGGAAAAATCTAGAAAAAAACATAAAAACACCAGAAAAATATGAAGAGCCCAGAAATATTTTATTTCCTGAATTTTACTTATTTTTACATGTTTTTATAAATATATTATCCTCCTTTTCTTTTATTGTATATATACTTTATTTTATCACTTAAAAGAAAAAGAATATAAAAAAATATAAGATACAACAAGAAAATAAAAAATCAGGAATTAAAAATCAAAAGACAAAAATAAAAAATAAAAATTATTATTAAATTAAAAACCCACAATAAAAGAAATTAGCATAGATAGACAAATACATTACATTCACATTTTTGTGCATCGTCACCTGATCTATCCTGCTTGTTCCCTGTGTTCGACACTCTACTTGCTTGCACACATATACACATTCATTGTTGTGTTATAATAAATTTTAACTCCGTACATTTACTTTCATTGCTTGATTTATTTGTTGTGGGTTAATTGTTGACTGAAGTGGGGTTTCTTGGCGGGTCGCCACAACGACCGCGTCTCCGCCTTGTGTGAGACGTATTTAGACCCGTGAAAAACCATGTTCATCAATGGCGTCGTTGCCGGGGAGCAACAACGTATAGATCGATTATTCCTTGCATGTTTGTGATTATTTGTCTACATTTTTGCCTCATTTATTTTCTTTATTTTTGATATACATTGTTTGAGCTGTCTAATCCCTTCTCTTTGTTGACTTTGTGCGAGGTACCGTAGCTTGAGGGAGGCACGTTTCCCTAGGCACCTGTGCACACACGTGAAGCTTGCTTTGGTTGCTACTCTTGCACCAAAGAAGACTTAGAGAGATTTTGTATACTTAGCTTCATTGTCTATATTTGTGTAATTTAAGTGAGAGAGTGACTCTTAATTTGTAACTTAAACAGGACTCTTAGACACTTCGATACGTCATGTGGTCATTGCCCGAGGGATTGTTCCCTTGGGGGCCTCATCGGCTTTCGCGATCTTTCACTGGTTTGTTTTATTCAACTCTTCTTTTATTTTTGATTCTCGAAAATTTTGTCCCCTAGACTTAGGATTTTATATTGACCGTGACATAATCGATTAAGGCCCCACACCTAATATTTTGCCTGCACCTATAGATCGCTAAGTGAACCTAATTAATTACTCACAAAGAAAAAGCTAATTTGGTCACCTGAGGGGTCATGTGCCGGTAGATGTCGTATACAACGCTGACAGGATCCGTTGTGGTGGACACCGATCGACATCAGAGACCGGACCCGACCTGTCTTGTTGACCTATTAGCTACTGTTCTTCTCGAGTAGATTTTTTTGTCTAAGGCCGATTTCTTCTTGCATCATATAGGTAGTTTTAATTCTGTCTTTAATTTATGTGCATATCACCCTGCATGGAGAGTGCTGGAGCAAGGTACGCATTTCTAACTCTGCATGCATCATCGTGTTTGATCGTGCATCGGCTTTTCCAACTTCCTCCCCCATTTTATTGGACTTAAAATAACCAAGGGAATCAGAAAATTTGTTAGGCGTTGCTTTTATTCAGAAAAAAGACTAAAAAAGTGAAAAATCATAAAATTGGGACTGCTAAAAATTTTGTCTTGGGGAGAGTAACCCCTCATTGATTGATCTGCAGCGAGAGAGTGACCCGCACACTAGGATGGAGCCATACCTGAACTCCTTTTATACTATTGCTTTAGGGTTAGTTGTTCTCCAGTGAGGCTCTCTCCGGTAATAGGTAAAGCAGACCGTGACGTCCTTTGTAGAGTGAACTGATCGGGTAGCCGGTAAACGATCCGCAATTCATACTGGTTGGGAAAGATCTAGCCTTAGATCGGGACAGTCTCCTAGGAGCATCGGATTCCTACCAGCTCGCTTGATCGCTCTGATAAATTGATTGATCACCTAAATAAAATTGAAAAGATAATTGACCGAGCCTTTACGATCATCAACTCTAGTGTTGTGTAGGTGAACCGGGGGTTTGTTTTCTCATCTTGTTTGCATTCCAGATCTCATCCGCCTTTTTCTCCAGATCACGATGATGGGAAGGAGATCCCTTAGGCCACATCTCGTGGCACCGCTATCGAGCACTCCTTCCTATTCATCTAGGTCGGCTTCAGGGAGTTTAGACCCACTCTCCGAGCCTGAGTTTACATCTACCCTGTTCCCCCTCGATTACCCTTCTTCTTCAGTCAGTCCTGTGGTGTCATAGTTTAGTGCAGCACAGAGTTCTGGACATTTGACAGCACTTGAGATGGGTACTTTTGCCTTTGCAGAGACCCAATATAACCGACAGTGAGGGAAACCCAGATGAGCAGGGACCGCCTCCGTGTATATATATATATATATATGATCAGACTGCCATCAACAATTCCATGTTAGCTTCCCTGGAGACCATACAGAGACAAATTAAAGACCAGGGAGCCTTCATGGGTGACATCATGAGAGAACTGGCGCAGATGAGACATGGTAGAGAATACAGACCTGAGGGCGGTGGAGATATACCGGAAGCAGGAGGCGGAGGAGACCCTCAACAGGAGGGACAAGCACTGAGGACCATGAGACAATTGCACAACCCAGCTGCAACCCTCAATCACCGATGGATCCAGCTTCCTCCCATTGTCGGGAACTTCGAGCTTCACCCCCAGACCATCCAGTTATTGCCCAAGTTTCATGGTATAGCCACCGAGGAGCCTCATCTCCATCTGCAGGAGTTTGAGATGATTTGTAGCACTGTCCACGGCAGACTGGTGGACGAGGACACCATAAAGATGACTGCCTCCCCGTTCTCATTAGTTGACAGAGCAACCTATTGGCTGAAGCACCTAGGGAGGTATGTCACATCTTGGGAGCAGCTCCGGACCGCGTACTTAAATAAGTACTATCCACTCGGCCAGACCAACGCAGTGCGAGCTATGATCAACAATTTCACTATGATCCCGAATGAGCAATTCCATGAGGCTTGGGATCGATTTAGAGAGCTCATTGACCGGTGTCAACATCACGAGATATCAGAGCCCAACCTTGTTCAGAGTTTCTTTTGTGGGCTGACACCAGAGCTGCAGGGGCTTGTGAATGCCTCTTGTGGTGGATCCTACTTTTCCAAGGGTGAAGATGAGGTTTGGGAGATCTATGAAGGGATGTCATATAACTCGACATTCATGGCCCGAGCCCGTGGCTACACACTACCGAAAGTCCCACCACAGGCAGTTTCATATTAGAGAATTGCACGCATCAATGCCGGTACCCACACTCCGTCAACAACAGCAGCTCAGGCTGAATCCGCCGCCGCCGACATGGGGATCATTAGCGAGAAGTTGGACCGCATCGAGATCCTTGAGAAGAAGCAGAGTCAAGTCTTGCACAGATGAACCAGTTGATGAAGACCATGAGTGACCTGAAGACTCAGATCCTATGCATTCATGAGGCACATATGTCCACTCAGTAGCCTCCCAGGTCATGTGCTGATCCCAGCAGTAGCAGCTCCACCTAGCCTTCTACCACATACCGCCAGGTTTCACCATATCCAGGCAGAGCCGGTCTAGCAACTACAGCACTACTCATTGTCGCCACCATCTCAGGACACTCAGATGGTGGTCTACCAGCCGGATCAGCCACTGGCAGTTCTTCCACCCACACCCATCGAGAAGGAGCCATTGATGGAAGTCAATGGGATATGGTACGACCGGTACCCACAGCAGCCCAGGATTCGTTGCGATCACCCCGTATTCCGTTGGACCACCAGAGGCACCTCTTCCCAACAACAACCTCCTGCTCAGGGCAGTCAGAACAACCATCACCAATAGCAGCCCCATCACTCCCACTAGTAGTACCAGCAGGATCCTCATCCCGTTTATCAGGGACAATAGTGGAGGCAGCGACAACAGCCTCATCAGCCATACTCCCAGCCTCCCCCTCACTATTCACAACAGCAACAACCTTATTTCCAGCAGGAGAACACTTCCGATTCTCAAGCACCTGCCTTCGAGAACCCAGCTCTAGATGACCTCACCCGCTTGCTCTCTGAACAACAGGCATCCTTCCGGCGGAAAATGAATGAGTTCCGGTAGGAGATGAGGGATATCATCAAGGGCAAGGCCGCCATACCAGCACAGATTGAGCCTAATCCGAACAATTTGAAGAGGAAATCTGAGCAGGTACAATTTACAGAGGATACCACTCCTAGTGACTCTTTGAATGACATGTCTTCTTTTATGTGTGATGCTGATTTCATGACTACTAGGAGCGGTAGGATGCCAACCGACAGCGCCTCGTCTGAGCGACAACCAAATGAGGAACCAGGAGCGCCATGCGAGGAGAGTAGCGGTGCTGATGTCGCTGATGATGTTGATGATGGTGGTGCTGATGCCACCAAGGATAGAGATCCAGATGA
Source organism: Ottelia alismoides (assembly GCA_037367405.1). NCBI lineage: Eukaryota > Viridiplantae > Streptophyta > Magnoliopsida > Alismatales > Hydrocharitaceae > Ottelia > Ottelia alismoides. Next base: position 268,696 of record JAZKJV010011214.1, read on the forward strand.
CGGTACTGAGGCCGTCGTTACTCCAGATGCAGGCGGTTGTACTGAGGCCACCATTTTACTTGAAGCTGAGCCAGAGCGCAGTGCTGATGCCACGAAGTCAGATGTCGTGAGTGGTACTGAGGCCACTACTTCTACTTCTGTTGAGCTTCCATCTATTGTGTTGCCACCTTTTGTATCTCAGGATTGTGGTAACAAGAAAAAGAACAAATATGAATAAAGGAAAGTTTCTATATCTACTCCGAGTCCATATGTGTTGCATGATGATCTTTCTATGAATTCCATCCCTTCACAGGTGCAGGAACCTCTTCCTAGTCCTCCATCTGAGGAGGCCCCTACCATCCCTTTCCCTCAAGCACCCCGCTTGGCGAAGGGGAATAAAAAAGAAAATCCAAAAAAGATACATCAGTTAGAGTTCAACAACCAGATGATTGACAGACTTCAGATTCAGCTGACTCTACAGGAGGCACTAGAGCACATCCCCCTCTTCCAAAAGAACTTGAGAGATAAGACTACAATGCGCAAGAAGAGGAGGAACCATAGAGGAGAGATCCATGTGCTCACCCGTGCCACATGCTTTGCCATTTAGAACAGACTGCCAGCCAAGAGACCCAATGCAGGAGCTCCCTATGTCAGATGCAAGATTCAGGAGCAGCAGTTCGATCATACTCTATTAGACACCGGCTCTTCAATCAATCTCCTTCCGGCATCCTTACTTGACCGATTCGAGTTTGGCCCTCTCCATCGGAGTAGGACAGTCCTTCAGTTTGATGATAGGTCTATTAAGAGGCCGAAAGGGTTGTTGAGAGACGTGGCCGTTACCATTCAAGGTCTGAAATTCCCCGTGGACTTTGTTGTATTGGACATGGAGATCCCTGAGTCGGTAACAGATACCCCCATCATACTTGGATGCCCATTCTTGGCCACTGCCAAGGCGGTATCCGACCATGATAGTGGGAAGGTGTACTTTCGCGTAGAGGACGAGAGTATACAAATAGAGACGATCAATGAGACTAGAGTGTGATATTCAGCATGCTCAGAGTAGTTCAGTGACACAGAGCAGATGACAGAGGCTGAGCGAGACGTCCACCAGGAGTGTGACTTTGTGATGACCGATGATGAAGCAATTTGGGCAGATCCAGTAGCACGAGCCCTCGCCTTGCCGACAGATTCAGAGTACATACAGTTTATGGCAGTCGAGACCTTGGATAGCACACTCCTGGTAGAGGACACATTAGAGGCCGACAGTTGCGAGATGAGTGGTGAAGCAGAATTTCATTCATGTTCCTCTAGTTCAGATCCTTCGGATTCAGACATCGTTTGGGATGACTTTGATGATTACTTGCCATGTATGATTCCTGCTGAGCCGACAGCTAGGACGGAGAGCGAGCTAACACAGTTCACAGATATTCTAGCAGGGTTCCCTTCGTCAGATTTTCACGTACAGCGAGAGTTCTCTCATGCAGATCTGGTAGCCTTCACTCAAACTTATCAGAAGCTAGATTTGCCATCTCCCAGTTGCCCGGAGTTGAAGCCTTTGCCGCAGTCACTGAAGTATAGATTTCTTGCGGGTGAGCCAGACATGCACCCAATCATTATCTTAGCGGATTTGACTGGAGAGCAAGAATCTCGTTTGATGGAGGTTCTTGAAAGAAACCACAAGACAATAGGATGGAATATAGCTGATCTCCAGGGGATTAGTTTGGCTCTGATCTCCCACCATATCTTCCTCGAAGAGGACGCTAAGCCCTCGCATGAGTTCCAACGACGGTTGAACCCGAATCTTCGAGATGTGGTCATGAAGGAGATATCAAAATGGTGGAGCGCCGATTTTATCTACCCCATCTCCGACTCCAAGTGGGTTAGTCCATTACATTTGATACCCAAGAAGACGGGTATCACTACAGTTGTGAGTGAGTCTGGAGAGGAGATAGCTACCCGGGCACCCACTTCTTGGAGGGTCTGTGTGAACTATAGACGATTGAATCAGGCCACCAAGAAGGATCATTTTCCACTGCCATTCATTGATCAGATTATCGAGAGGCTAGCTGGGAAGAGTCATTACTATTTTCTTGACAGGTACTCCGGTTATAACCAAGTGGCCATTGCGCCCGAAGACCATGACAAAATGACATTCACCTGTCCGTTTGGGACATATGCTTTCAGACGGATATCCTTTGATTTGTGTAATGCCCCGATGACATTCCAAAGGTGCATGTTGTCCATCTTCTCGGACATGGTGGGTGACTGTTTAGAGGTCTTCATGGATGACTTCTCGGTCTATGGTGATGGGTTTGATGCTTGTCTTGACTGCCTAGACCGTGTGCTTCAACGCTGCATAGAGGTCAATCTTGTCTTATCTTGGGAGAAGAGTCACTTCATGGTGACTCAAGGGATGGTCCTTGGTCATATCATCTCCAACAGGGGCATGGAGGTTAATCCAGCCAAGGTGGATATCATTAGAAAACTCAATCCACCGTCCAATCTGCGCCAATTGCGGTCTTTTCTGGGGCATGTCGGTTTCTATCGATGGTTCATTTAGGACTTCAGTCGAATTACCCGACCGCTCACTGATTTGCTGACAAAGGACACCGAGTTCATTGTAGATGATAAGTGTCTTGCGTCATTCGAGACTCTCAAGAATCTAGTTGTTGAGGCTCCTGTCCTTCAGCCGCCCGATTGGTCTCTCCCATTTGAGATCATGATGGATGCTTCTGATTTTGCCGTAGGGGTTGTGCTTGGACAGAGGAGGGATGGATTGCCGTATGCCATTCACTACGCTAGCCGGACTTTGGACGCCGCTCAGCAGAATTACACTGTGACTGAGAGGGAGATGCTAGATGTAGTCTTTGCTTTGGATAAGTACAGATCATATATTCTGGGATCAAGAGTGACTATCTTTACAGATCACACCGCCATCTGGTACCTCATGGCAAATAAGGATGCCAAAGCTTGCTTTACCAGATGGATCCTTCTGCTCCAGGAGTTTGATATTGAGATTAAGAATAAACCTGGAGTTAAGAATGTGGTGGCGGATCACCTCACCCGATTAGAGAACCTCGAGGAATCTGAGCCCAGTGCACCTATCATAGAGACATTTCCAGATGAGGCAATCCTTACTATTGCCTCACTTCCATGGTACGCCAACATTGTGAACTATCTTATCGCCAAGACAGTTCCACAAGGTTGGCCCAGGCAGCGACTTGAGACCATTCTTGCGAAGGCCAAGTCATACCATTGGGAGGATCCCATCCTTTATCATGAAGAAGGGGATAGCATCTGAAGGAGGTGTATTCCTCAAGAAGAGCAGCATAGCGTCCTCACCTACTGCCACAAGCTTGAGGCAGGAGAACATCATTCTGAGAGACGGACAATGCATAAGGTGCTCCAATACGGTCTTTGGTGGCCTACTCTCTTCAAGGAATCCGACGAATTCGTGAAGAGGTGTACTGACTGTCAGAAGATGAGTACTTGCGGACAGAGAAATATGATGCCCATGTAGTCCATTCATTTTTGTGAGGTTTTTGACGCACGGGGGATTGATTTCATGGGCCCATTTCCTAAGAGTCAAGGGTTTGAGTACATTCTGCTTGCTGTGGATTATGTGAGTCGTTGGGTCGAGGCCATCCACGCACGAGCCGTAGATGCTAAGATTGTCTGTCGATTTTTGAAGAAAAATATCATTTCACGGTTTGGGGTGCCTAGAGTTCTGATTTCAGACGGGAGGTCTCACTTTATCAACGGCAAGGTAAGGGCCCTTGCAGATGAGTTCAACATTGACCATCGTGTTGCCACTCCATATCACCCACAGACCAATGGTCTTGCTGAAGTATCGAACAGGGAGATCAAGACTATTTTACAGAAGGTAGTCCGCCCATACCGAAAGGATTGGTCACATCTTTTGGACTAGGTCTTGTGGGCCTATAGGACTTCCTTCAAGACACCATTAGGGACATCTCCCTTTCGTCTCATCTATGGCAAGCCGTGCCACTTACCAGTGGAAATCAAACACAAGTCACTATGGACAATTACAGAGTTATTGCTGGATCATGAGAGTATAGGAAAACATAGGAAAGTAGAGTTGGCAGCCCTAGAGGAACTGAGAGGTACAACCTTTTCAAGCAGCTTACAGTATAAGGAAAAAGTGAAGATATGGCACGATTCTCATATCAACCATAAATAGTTTGAGCCCGATCAGCGTGTATGGTTTTTGATTCTAGGCTGAAATTATTTACATGGAAATTACAGAGTAAATGGAAAGGTCAGTATGTGGTCAGGAAGGTACATGACAATGGTAGTATTGATATATCCGAGTTGTCATCTTCCTCTAGCTTTGGAGTTAACGATCAGCGTCTGAAACTATATCTAGATCATGATCCGCCAACCGTTGACATTGCCCCCATTCATCTGGTATGAGATGTGCTCTTTGACTCACATCACCTGCATCTCATATATGATTATCATTTCCATCTTCCACTGTATAGATCCATCTGTCCCTATCCATCATTCATTCTCCCGTTATGTCTGCTACCCCGTACTCATCTTATGATTTTGCTATACTTAGGACACGCCTTGTCCTAAGTATAGGGGGTGCACACACTGAGCTGTGATCTACTCTTTTCTTATTTTATTTTCTTCTTTTCTTCTTTTCCTTTTCTATATCTTTATCTATCAAAAAGGTGTCACCCCTTGTTGACAGTCTTTTATACTTAGGATGTACTTTGTCCTAAGTATAGGGGGGGTGTGCACCCCGAGTTTTCATTCTTTTCGATCCTCTCCATTGTCTCCTCTTCTTGTCTATACTTAGGGATATCTTACCCTAAGTATAGGGGGGAGACAATCTGAGTACGATCTGTTCATTCCCACCTTTGACCCTCCCTGCTTTGTGTACAGTCTGCTATACTTATGATTATTTGATCCTAAGTATAGAGGGGACGGTCGACTTCTCCTTCGTTCACTCATTCGTATCTTTATTCATTTATTCTTCAGACTTGTCTATACTCAGTACGAGTTATGTCTTCTCTTTTCTCTCCGATCTATGAGGACATAACTCAAGCTAAGTATAGGGGGGTCGTATATATTTCGTATATACTTTAGCCATAACTCATACTTTCGTATTTTCTTTAATAATTATGGCTAATAATTATTTAAAATTCATTAAAAACCTTAATAAAAAGATGTTAATTATTCCTCAAATTCTTGAAAATATTTTTTGCAAAATGTTTGAAAAATAGTTTGAAAATCTCTTTGAAAAATATTGTGAAAACTATTTGGAAAACGTTTTGTAACATGTTTCAACCTTTGTAAAAACATTTTGGTTTATAAATTTTTATTTTCTCTGTGTGAAATAAAAATGATTGAAAAACTATTTGCAAATGGTTTGAAAATGGTTGCAAAAATATTTTGAAAAATCTTTCTATACTGATTGAAAAACCTTTGGAAAATGATTTTCAAATGTGTATACATGTTTGCAAAAATGTTTGTTTGTAAAAACTGTATTGGACAAAGTTTTCAAAAATTGTTCGAAAAACCTTTTCAAATAAGTTTGAGGAATATATACATCACCCTAAATTCCATTATCTATATATCTATAAAATTGACCACTTACCCTTGTAAATGCTTAAAATCTACTTCTTGTAAATATAAGAAGCTTCCCCGTGTAAATATTTTTAACCTAGTTTTTATCCAAAATCTTTTCTTTTCTAAAATCCCAAAAACATTTGTAAAATTAAAAATACCAAAAAATTTTGAAAAATATTTTTGAAAATACACAAAAATGCATATGCATCATTTTTACAAAAATCCATAAAAGTTCAAAATCTTGAAAATTGCATCACAAAAATATTTTCTGCAAAGCAATTGCATAGCATGAGCATTTTTCAGAATTAAGTTTGATAGTTGAACAAGTCTAAGTAAAATCTGGAGATTGGAGCTTGATTGGACCTTAAAATCTACCTATTAATAGGAACCTTGTAGGAACCGGAATTAAGGTACTTCAGGTCTAGTTGACTTAATTCTTTGAGGATCACGAGACTTGGTTCAATGGATTCTTGACTGCCTAAGTAGAGTATTTCGAAGCACACGCACAACTCTTGTTGATAATGACCTAACTTGGATATCTGCACCTTTCACATGGCTTAATCAGCTGGAGTGGTGAGGGGATTGGATTTGCCGGTATGAGACGCACACAAGTGGAAACATTTGTCTTCCTCTAGGGAGGGAAGTGTACCCCAACCCATCCAGTGATAAGGAATTCTAAAGAAATGAGAGTGTGGGTTGCGATAAAGCTTCAAAAGAGGGATAGTCTACTGGCTCAAGAAGAAAAACTCCCTATGTAAATGCTGCTGTAAATAGTATTCCAAAAAAATGGACAGGCTTGTACAAAAAAATAAAATGCCTGCCAGAGTATGTATATATGTTGTATAGAAAATAAGCAAGCTTGAGCTATAAAGTCAAAATATGTGAGCCTGCAGCTGGATGACTTGACTACACTGGTCTTGCATCCTAGGATAGGTAGCTACACTGGCTACCGTCCATTCTTCTTTTCACCCCCTGCTCTTGAGCTGGTTGCCACTTGAACTTAGAAGGGAATACCCTGCTCCTCGAGGAAGGAGTTATTGGATTGGGAATCATTGGGTTGTCACGCTGGAGAAGTCAGTCTCTTTGTCATTCCAGTTGGGGAGAGCCACCATCACTTACACTGTATGAGTCAGATTCATAGTCGTAAGGGTTTGCGTATGAGTTGAGATATTTCTGACCTGGCTATTGAGGAGACTTGAGCAGAGTTTTGGGATTCTCGAAGGCTGTTAGATTTCAAATCCGATTCTCATTAAGGTTCCACCCGCACTAAAATTCCAAAGGTCCGACTTAAGCTCCAAACTTTGATTTTGTGAAGACAAGTTTGATAATTAAATTTAATCCATCGTTCTTCTTTTTCTTTTCTTTCTTTCTCTTTTCTACACTTATTGCATAAGTGTTTGCTAGGGACTAACAAAGGCAAGTATAGGGGGATGATGAATCCACATTTCATCTTCTTTATTCTATCATTTTGGCCTCAAAAATCCTGGCAAATACATGTAAATACCCTTAATTGCTGCATTTTAGCATTCATGTATGTGTGTGTAAATAGTGTATAAAATATGGTTTTTAAAGCCAAAATAAAAGAATAAAGAAAAGAAAAGAAAAAAAATAAAATATTGTAAATATTTTATGACTTGAAACCCCGAGACCTAGGCATCTCGGTGAATAGGTCGACAAAGAATGAAGTATGGGGAGATAAGGGTCAGAATACAATAAAAATTCCTTTTAGCTAATTCATTCTTTATTCATTTTGGAGCCTATTCTTAGTTCCACTTTTTATACTTTAAATAAAGAAGCTTTGTACATGAAAGTTGTAGATAATTAAATATAGAAAAATACAAAATTGATTTCACACGAAAATAATGTACATGTAAAAAGATATGATCTGAATAAGATTCCAGAATCCCAACTTCCCAGACCTGTATCTCTCAAATAAAAACTTGAAATGTATCAAAATCACCTTTAATTGTATATAATTTTCAATAAGCTATTTAAAGGTAGTTTCGCATTTTGTGGAGCTACGGTTCGAAAGTTAAGTTTTGGACCCTTATTGTATGCTTGTACAGATTAAAATATTCATTTTATTTATTGTTTATTATTTTTATAATTTTATATTTTTATAATTTTGTAAATATTATTTATAATATATGTGTATTAAAACAAGAATAAAAACACAAACAAAACATAAAAATAAAATACTTGTAAACAATACATAGGTATAATACCTGCAAATATACCTATATAATTAATACTTCTATTTTATTAAGTGTATAAAATACATCAGAAAAATAAAATAAAAATATATTCAAGTGTATAAAAATAAGTTATGAATATATAAAATAATAAATAGAATTAATAAAATTAAATATACGAAAATAAAAATTAAATATTATAATATATAGATATGTATACCTATATAAGCCATAAAAGGCAACTTGTATTTTTTACCTCAGAAAAATAAAAAAAATCATAGTAAAATACTTTATAAAATAACAAATATTTTACATTTTATAATCCAAAAATAATAAAATCATATGCTATTTTAAAATGAATTTTTAAATATTTTTACCAAGGAATTTTCTGGTTGGTCCACGTGGACCAACCAGAAGCCTCTGTTGGTTGACCTCGGTCAACTCTCTGACCGAGGTCTGGCACTGTCAGATCGTGGTTTTTGACCCTATTTCATGATTTTTTGAGGATCAACCTTGCACCTTCTCAGCTTAGAGTCTTCTTGACTTTTGTTCCTCGTTTATTGGGCATACACGCCCAGGCGTTACCTCGATCATAGGATCACTGCCGCACCCGCTACGCCTCGTTCTTCTCGCCGTTTTGTCAACCATTCTTATAGACCCCCGACCTTCATTTGAAGATTGGAACCCCTTTGACCCACTTTCTTCTCCGCCTGTTGTGTCCCAGAGCTAGAGGGAGGTGACAACTCCCTTCACCGACCTTCATGAGGATCGAGGAGGCGTCAGGAACGTTCCACCACCTCCGGCGAAGTCCTGTCGTCGAGGTTTCCATCTCAGGTGACTTCACCTTTAAGATCTTCTTATTTTCTCTATTTTCTTGCATTTTCTTGTTCGTCGCATCCGTAGCAATAGATCACCACATTCATATTTGAGTTTAGACCTTCCGATCGCTAAATCACGCCCCTTCGTCAGAGTTGGCTCCGGCCAACTTCTATTTCACCGTCACCCACACCGTTTCGCTCCGCCAACCGTCGAGGCATTTTTCCTTCGATGGTTTAACCATTTTTGCAGGTCCAGAAGCTATAAGAGGAACCTGGGAGCTCGTTTTGATCTCTCTCCGGAGTACTAGGAGCCTCCCAGCTCCGCCACCTCCTCGCGAGAGCTCTGGTCGTCGCTAGAGCCTTTTGGAGCGCCTATCACGTGGAGGAACGTCACAGGAAGCTGACTGGCCATTTTGGGAGCTCGAAGCGGCGTCTGAGGCTGAGATCGAGGGCGGGGACAGTCGCCTAACCGACGACTCTTCCCTGTTTTTCATCCTAGGCCATCTGCTGTCGGATCAAGGCCGGAGCCCAGTTTACACAACAACCGTCGGATCTTGGCCAGCCTCGACCATTGATCGCTTCAGCCAGATCTGATCTCGGTCGTTAGTTGCGAACCGTCATCGACACTCCAAGACACGACACGTGGCAAGTGAATGGAGATCAGCCGTCGGATCCGCTTAGCCTAGGTATTTTGCACTTCTAACCCGGGCCCTTTTTGTATTTAATATTTAGCACATAAACTTTCATCTGTAGCCTAATTATTTTGTAAATTTTGCAAAACCACACTTCTAGTTTCGATAATTGCATTTAGGTCCCTGTCCACGTCACCTCACGTGACTTGCGCACGTGGGGTGTGGGAATTTTGCACGGGGCCCCTGTGGTTCCTGTTATTTCAATTAAGTCCAGGAACTTTTATCATGTTGAAATATTTTGGTAAATTTTCAAAGTAGCCCTAAGGATTTTTGGTATTTGCATAACAGTCCCTGCCAAGTTACGTGCTGCGTGCATGTGACTTTTGCGAATTTGCACCTTCACCCTGTGGGTTTACGTATTTGTGATTAGTCTAAAAATTTTGTTAATTAGTTGTTTATTTTCTAGAAAATTGCAAGTTCCCCCTAGACTTCTGGATATTTACAAAAATACCCCTGCTAGTTATGAATTTTCTTTTTGTTTCCTTTATTTATTTCATGCATCTATAAAATCCTAAAAATTCCTCAAAAATTAGCATAACTTCTTGTTTTGTTGCTCTTTGATGCCATATTTTTTATTTTGCATTTTTATTGCATTTTCGTATTTAAAAAAATTCAAAAACATGCATTTTCTTTACTGTCTATATTAGAAAATAAATAAAAATTATCAAAACCCTTTGAAAAATTCCCAAAAAAATATATTTTGCCCATTTACATGTGTTTTAACTTTAATCCAGAAATCATAAAAAAATACAAAAGAAAACCCTTAAAAATAGCAAAACCCCTAAAAACTTCATAAAAATCTTAAAAATTCCACAAAAATCCTAAAAATACAATTTATATTCCTGAATTTTCTCCATTTTATTATCTTTGTTCTAAAATTTATTTGAGGAATTTTTGGTTCTGTTTGACAATTTTCATCCTCATTTTAGTTTCAGCCCTTAATTTTGTTCACTATTTTCAGTATTTTTTACCTTAAAAATACCAAAAAATTAGGAAAAATCTAGAAAAAAACACAAAACACTAGAAAAATATTAAGAGGCCAAAAATATCTATTTCCTGAATTTTACTTATTTTTACATGTTTTTATAAATATATTTTCCTCCTTTTCTTTTATTTTATATATACTTTATTTTATCACTTAAAAGAAAAAGAATATACAAAAATATAAAATATAAAAAGAAAATATAAAATCAGAAATTAAAAGACAAAAATATAAAATAATTTTTTTATTAAATTTAAAACCTACAATAAAAGAAATTAGCACAGATAGACAAATACATCACATTCACATTTTTGTGCATCGTCACCCGATCTATCCTGCTTGTTCCCGGTGTTCGACACTCTACTTGCTTGCACACTATACACATTCATTGTGGAGTTATAATAAATTTTAACTCTGCACATTTACTTTTATTGCTTGATTTATCTGTTGTGGGTTAATTGTTGACTGAAGTAGGGTTTCTTACAGGTCACCACAACGACCGCGTCTCCGCCTTGTGTGAGATGTATTTAGACCCGTGAAAAACCCTGTTCATCATTAATGTTGGAGATTTCCATGGAATAATGTAATCTCATGAGATTACATGAGATTGCCTCCTTCCTAGTTGGGAGGGTGGAGGGCCACCAACTCCCATTAGGAAAGGGTGGCCGTCTACTCCTCTTTAATGGAAGGAGGCAATCTCCATTCCATAATCTCCATGGTTGATTGATTTAATTTGGGATTAATTTACATTGATTTTTCAATGTATATGTAATCTAGAATAAATTAATTGTTGTTGTGTTTTTACAACAAAATCTTGTCCATTGAAAGAAGCACAAATCAATCTCATCCATTGATTTTGTATAGTCCATGTATTGTGATCCATGGACTCCCAACATACTATATAAGAAGAGGCACCCCTTTCTCTTCAAAGTTACGGCAACAATTACAACAACATATGATCTCTCTCTCTCTCATTCTCTACACGTCCTCATTCTCATTGTGGATGTCCACCATGGAACCCTAGTGAGAGTCGCCATCACCGCATCATTGTCGTTATGCTGCCGGATTGTTTGCTCGTGGATCTCCATCTCCTTTAATGCACCTCGCTCGTGAAGAAGACGTCGGATCTCGTGTGACGAGATCAAGAGATTCACCACTTGGATCATCAACATGGATTGCAAGAAGCAAACGTTTCGTCAACGCGTTCGCAAGCATCTCCTCCACTGGATCGGACTTGAGACAGGAGGTCTCTTCGTTTAGATATTCGATCGCAACCTTGCTTCAAGAGGTAAACCTAATACTTGTTTGTGGTTTAGATGAAATGATCCGAGAAGTGTTCTTGGATCATGTGGTTTCATGGTTTGATAATTTTTAAATTTCGCTGCCCTGAGCGACTAGTTCAACTAGTCGCTCCTGATCACATACGATTCAATCCTTACGCGTACGTAATGCGCTTAAGGATTTTCTCATATACTTCAACTAACTCTGATCTGTGAGGGTATAAGCTCCTGCAAAGGTAAGTCAATAAATCGAAAGTGTGAAGGATGAGTTTGGAATGGGTCTGAAGGGTTGAATATATATTGTGTGCGAGTCTATGAAGAATCCAGATGGGTTCTTTCTATGAGCAGAGGAAGATGATGAATGATGCAGATAGAGAGATCTATGAGATGAGTGGATGAATTGGTGGCTCCGTGAAGATCGATGAGACACCATGATGGTACATATGATCTCAGATAGGTGAAGGAGGATGTGAAAGTGTGTGAAGAAAATGGAGAAAAGATAAGAAAACCGAGATAAGAAGCTTTATATGGAATGATGTTGAATGGAGAAGGCGACTTACGGGCCTAGGAAAGGAGCTTTTTGGTTGCTCCTAATCGTCGCTTGACCACCGCGGCTAATGGTGGAAGCTTGAGCAAAACCTGTGCAGGTTTGTAACACAGAGTACTTGGACTCTCTGTCACAAAATGAAGGAAGAAGCTAGGAGGTTGGCTTGCGAAGTGGCAGATCCGGTTGATGGAGGTGGAGAGTGGAGTCTTGAACGATGGAGGTCGAAGGTAGCTATGCTCAGGCAGTGGTTTCAATCATCGCCGGTTGGAGAGGGGTGTAGGGTTGAAGGATGTTATGTGGTTGGCATGGATGTCGGAAGTTAAAAGAAGGCGTTGGAGATGGAAGATGGTCGGAAGGTGATCGGAGGAAGTTAGGAAAATGGTTGGAAGTTGGACGGTCCAAAGGGTCGCAACTCTTGGATGGAGTAACTGGATGCTAAAGGAGACTTTGTAGCCGTTGGATCTTTTGATCCAACGGCTAGGGTTAAGGCGCATGCGAGCGGTTGTGATCAGATCATCAGATCTGATCCGAAGGTGGAATAAGGAGACGGGTATCTCAAAGGGAGTGAGCTACGTTGTGCAACCTGAAGGCGCCATGTGGCCCAATCAGAATTGAGGGAAATTTAAAAATGAAGATAGTTACAAAATAGTTAGTAAACGAATCAAGAAAAATGACGAGCATGAAAGTTGTATCTCAAAGAGAGATAAAGTCACATATGCACATAACATATTTTTGAAAATAATTTAAGGTATTATACTATTATTTTAATTTCTTTTCTTATTTTTTGATAAACACACAAAATATAGGCACAATAATAAGGATATCAATACATGATAATTAGAGTCATTTATTCACAACACATAATTAGTTAATTAGTGATAATCGTGAAAGAATTTTATTCGTTTTCTTAAGCTACAGAGATAATAAAGATAAATAATGTAGATGAATATGTAATTCATCTTCCTTTATACTTAAGCTAAGCTTGTCCTCGAGCTAATAAATAAAGAATAAGTAAGAGAGTTAGTGATTTAGTGAATTCCTTGGCATGTGCATGTGAAAAGACCATGCTTAACAAAACCAGAACACTTGGTTTTTAGTCCTATGACTCTAAGCTGAACCAGGTCCTAATCAAAAGGAATTCGACTCCTCTACTCATCAGACTCTTAATGTACACATATATAGTAAGAAGTATGTCATTAACGTGTTAACTGCATTCACAAGAATCGAATCAAGATGTCACCTAAAGTTCCAATACAAGATATTCCCCGAAGGACCAAATCCTCAGTAATAGGGATTAAATCTAGTCTTGCTTGAATCCACTGTCTCTTTAGTTTGTTAGACTTCAAAATATAAATGGCATGCCAGATAATGGAAGGAATAGTATGGTGTCATTTCTTCTCTTCCTCTCATTTGAACAAGGTATCTCTCAAGTGCCTTATTTACTCAACACAATATATTTTTGTTGTTAATCAGTGTGTCCATCAAAATTTCTTGAGAATGCATCAGAGTGTGTCTCTTTTGAGTATCTAAGTTACCTTCTACCCCCAGACTTGTATCACTATACAATTCTCTTTTTTAGGTACTAGCCTGACTCATAAAAGCATAAGATTTTGGGCCAAATGGACACTTAAAAGGTTGGGAGCGCTCGTGTTTGGTGGAAGCTCATATGATCTAACTTTGTAATGATTGAGCTTTTCTTTCTATTTTTCTTTCTCTTTTCTTTTTGACTAGCTCCACTGATTTTACCAAGAATTGGTGCACACTGATCAACAATTTAATTTAATGTCATTACACCCTGGCACTTAGGTTTATATCAAGAAATTAGTATGAAAACCATATCCCATACTGGCTAAGATGTTGACACTTAAGTTTCATGAAGCCTTCATTAATCTTATGCCATCCTCGAGTATCATAAAATCAGTTCCAAACTTGAATATCAAATCCTAGTTTCTCAAGTGAGTCCTCAACTCATCTCAAACATGAATGCAGTCGTGTATGAATTATTAAGTCTAAGACTCTAATGATTACGATAGGTTAACTATAAGTCTCTGAACCTCGTAACTGTGTTAAAGATCTCAACAAGCCTTGAGTGAAATGTGAAAGTGTCAGGGAAGAACACCAAATTAAAAAGTTAATTATTTATAGATTTTTTCAAGAAGTTTTTAGTAAAAAGAATTAGAGAACATGTATCCTTAAGGAATAAAGACATAACACGACATAGAAGAACACAACATACACTTACAAAAACATTACAAGGATACCCACACAACACTACAAACTTCAAATCCTCAAAAATCAGTCTTGAATATTCAGGGTTTGAAATCACAGGCTGCCTTATGCTTTACTTGTTCCCTCCTCACAAAGAAAACTTCAGCATCTGAATAAAAAAGATCTTCATCGACTAGAAAAATGAATTGTTTAGAATGATGTAATTTTTCCTCAAAGGTAATATCCATATCCTCATGGGAAGTGAAGGATATGGGATAATCCTCAAGCGCATCACGAAAGCGTAAGCGTCATATCGAATACGACGAAGAACGACTAGTCGAACTAGTTGTTCTATGCAGCGGAATTTAAAAATTTTTTCATGCGATGAAACCACATGATCCAAGAACGATTCTCGGATCGTTTCATCTAGAAACACAAGTATAAAGGAATACCTCTTGAAGTGTGGTTGATCTATTCTCTATGAAAAGAGACCTCCTGTCTCAAGTCCGATCGTCGGAGGAGACGCTTGCGAGCGCGGGGATGAGTCGCGTGATCCTCGCAATCCAACGAGTTGATCCAAGCACGATGAACTCCTGATCTCGTCGTACGAGATCGATTGCCTTCTTCGTGAGCGTAGCACTCCAAAGAAGACGGAGAACCGAAGAACGTTGAAGCAACAACGCGGTGGCGAAGTGACGACGACTTCTCTCCTCTAGGGTTTGGTGGATGACCACCAAGAAGGAGAGAAGAGAGTAGACGTGTAGAATGAGAGAGAGAAGAGAGACGTGCTTCAAAAGCATCACATTAGAGAGCATGGTATGCCTATCTATTTATAGGGTTTTGGGATCCATGGATCTCAATCCATGGGACATATAAAATCAATGGATGAGATTGATTTATGTTTAATGCAATGGTCAATATTGTTGTTGGTAAAAGCCAACAACTAATAACTTAATTTAGATCAAATATATTTGATAAATCAAATATAATTTAATCCTAAATTAAATCAATCAAATAAAGGAGATAATCAACTTGGAGATTGCATCTCCCATGGAATATGGTGGACGGCCACCAATTCCATATTGGACTTGGTAGCCGTCCACTTATTTCCAAGTGGGGGCAATCTCATGAAATCTCATGAGATTGCAAATCTCCATGGAAATATCCATTATTTAATCCAACAACTTTTGTTGTGATTTATTCTTCAAAAATAATTCATAATTAATTTTGAGAATATTGCAATCTTGTCATTGGAAACTTGTGAATCATATTCACAACCCAAAATAAAATATAATTTACATTTTCAATTAATTACACAATGTGTATCCAATACACATCAATAATTAATTAACAAATATAAATTATAATTAGCTCTCTCCAATACACTATAAATCACATTTATAATATATTATGAATAATTGGATATTGTTATCCACATTATTCTTATCCACAATAATTAAATCACATTTAATTATATTGGATAATTTCCACATACATCAAGATAATTAAATCAAATTTAATTATCAATTTCTCAATGCTTAGATATAATTCAACTATGGAATTATTCTTGAACCCCTTCAAGAATAATGCGATTTCTCCGCAGATACTTGGAGATATGGACATGGCGATTGTATTGTTCCACGTATAGTGACTTGGATATTTAAATCACATCTCAAATCCAGATCTCATGGACCTCTCATAGATGCTTGATTAAATCAAGGCCGTAAACCTAATCTTCTCATTGCATCTAAATCCCATTCAGATCAATGTCCAATACATGGACTAAGATTAGGTCACTTCTCTACTGAGAGGAGTCACTAAAATCCAAACATGTTTCACCACTCCCTCAGAATGGAAGCGTCATGGTTATACAATCGTTTATGATCAAATCACCCTCAGGTATTCCTAACACATGTACATCCTGCATACTGGAAGACCTATGATCAACCTGAAGATATAGATCAATTTTACACTGTCATCTTCAGGGTTTTATCACCAAGTTTCTCAATCTTGGTCACTGGGAATTGGTATCGATCATATGCTTTCCCAAAGCATATATCATACCTTCAAATTCTTGTCATGCTTCCAAAGCACGACGACCATGCATGGAATTTGATCGGTCCCAATACCTCATGAGTGAGCTCATGTCTTCCGGTTCACATGTGAACCTGTATGATCTCTTTGAGAGATCGTATTGCTCATATGCCCTTACCAGCTCGCCGGTGTATAGACCTTGGTTAGGTCATCAACCTATTGGTCTGCCAAATGTACATACTCAGACATATAATAACACATCTGTCTCTGGTCAGAGGACATGTGCCTATGTTGTGACAGTATTCAACATAGGTCTTTGGTTATCTCGATCTCATTAAGTCAACTCTTTGACTCAACTAATCTGACACCTTCAAATCTCTATTCCTATGCAGAGGACCTGCATCAAGAGGTCGGTCAGATATCGACCTATATGAGAAAAGGATTGCCATCTCCTACTCATGCCGGAGATCATCTCTTAACAATCATTTGACGGTGCTTGATGAGTCCTCAATCTAACTCTTTAGATATTCATCCAAGCACCAGCCTCTATGATTCAATAACTGAATCAACAACTGTATGATCATTAAGATGTCCATGGTACATAACCCTAATTGTACTAAGGGACCTATTATGCAAATTAGTTATTCTTCATTTCAGATAAGGGAATGATATTTGCAATAACATTTATTGCATAATGGCTCGCCGTGGACTCGCATATCCAACAATCTCCCACTAGCCCAAAGAGCCATTAATGGGCTAATCATTTAAACCCGCACTCATGTGACAATCATAGGCTATTTAGAAATATAGCTAGGTAAGATGATCAGTCACTCTGTTCTCAAGAGACTATGTCAAGTCCTTTTTACGACACTTGTATATCTCCCACTAAAAGTGCTCGCATCCAATGCGAATGTTGCATCTTATGCAACCACTACTCAATTTTGTCAGTTATAGTGTCCTTGACGCTATATCTTAATAATTATTATAACCAGTATTTCCATAATCCTTATCAGAATACCCTTATTCCTGGAGATCTCTTTCTCCTAAGGTATCCACAGTTAAGACCTTTTTAGATCACTATCTATAAAGTCTTAAGTTCTTGAAGATAAGACTTTGAGATCACCATCTCAAAAATCTTTTCATCTTTGAAGATATTGTTATTACTGCAATCAAGTGTTTTATCTCCTTAGTAGGATTAGTAACAATTACTACTCCCACTGCATGGCAGATATCTAACTTTCATACATATCTAATATACACTCAGCTTCTCGTAACTAGTGCACACGGGTAAGTAGTTCTAACATTTACTTCCTCAACTCTTTGAGGCGCTATCCCTTTAGACATGTCAGTACCATATCTTAAGGGAAGGAAGCCTTTCTTGGAATTTTCCAGAAAATGGAATATATATCCAAGGTGTACCATTAATGCGACGGTTCCAATGCCCTCTTCTCTTTGCTTCTGAACATCTTCAGAACTAAGATCTAAGAGGTATCTTTGAGATCATATCTTAAGGTATGGAATAGCCAATATATGAAACACTTATTATTATTATCCTTATATCATTCTAAATGATTAGGATATCATCTACATATAGCATGATGAACACAATGGCACTCCCACTAAGCTTCACATGGTACATCAAGATTCTATCTGAAATCACAACATTTATAATTTCATCCAATCTTATGTTCCAACTACAAGAAGCTTATTCAAGTCCGTAGATGGAGTTTCTTTAGCTTGCACACCTTGCTTTCCTCAACCATGAAGCCCTGGGGCTACTTAGGTGAATATCCTTGGAGAGATTTTCGTGGAGAAATGAAATCTTGACTTCCATCTTGAAGATGTCAAAGTCAAGTTGTGTAGCTATAGTTAGCTATATTCTGATGGGTTTAAGCAAGGTCACTGAAGTGCAAGTCTCAATGCAAGCAATGTCTTCTATTCAGTGTGTAGCTCATGGATACGAGCCGTGCTTTTGAAGGTCTCTACCTTCTCACCAGGTTTCCTCTTTCTCTTGAAGATTCATTTACACCTTAACGGGTCTTACCCATATAGATGGATCTTCCAGGGTCCATATACAACACTTGTATATGAATTCTACTATAGACTTTATTGCTAACATCCATCTTTCCATGACATGATATTCAGAAGCTTCATCACATGAAGTTCGATCATTATCAGATTTCTCTGACACATGGAATTCATCCTCAAACTCATTTGAAGAGGTACTAGTGGTTCATCTTTAATTGTCCTTTTAGTTTCCGATTTTAGGAGCCTCATTATCTTCTCAAGATTAAATGAGTTCCTTTACTTCATTTTCATCTTGATTCTCAAGAGAGTCATCCTCTAAGAATCATATCCTTAGAGATGAGATCTTTTAAGAATCTCAAGGTCATAAAGCAGGTATCCAATACCATCCTTTATTTTTCTAATGATGTAGCATTCTCTGGTGCTAGATTCCAGCTTACTAGCATGGAACCTTATAAGGATATATAATGTAGTCTCTACCACATATATATATATATATATATATACCTTGGAAACTAATAGATAATTATGCTAATATTCATCATTGATCATATCATGTCAGACATGATCCAATTGTATCTCCCTATAACTCTTATTGAGTTTATGTTTATTAGGAGGAGTGAGATAGAAATGATATTCATATCTCTATAAGGTATTCGAATTCATCTAATAGGTACTGACTACCTAGATTAGATCAAATTCATTTAATCTTCCTTCAAACTTTGGTTCTAAACCAAAATTGTGAAATCTATGAACATTTCAAAGGTTTCTAAGTGAAGAGAAGAAAACTCATATCACAAATAATCATCAATAGATATCACATATCCACAATGTTTATTCTGATATTGATGATTCACATACATCAATATGTATGAGATCTTGAATACCTTGACATCTTACACCATTCCAAAGAAGGGTGTATTGGACATTTTTACTTTTGAATACAATATTCACAAGTATGTAAGATTTGAACATTTAGACAATCTAAAGTTTCATCTCTTATTGATCTATTGATCATATTAGCAGACAAATGTCCAAGGCTTGATGCCAGATCACTGCCAAATGATCTTCATTCTCCTATTGATCTTTGAAGGTTTAATTTCAGTATTAGAAATATTAATGAACCATTCATTAATTTTCTAATTTAGTAGAGTCCACTAGATTTTAGATTACTGTCTGTAATATCTCCATCATAACTCTTTATGATAGATCTATTACAGAATTCATGTTTATTCCCGACATTTAAAAATAAACAATGAGTATATTCTAATATCTAGGTCATAGAGACATTCTCTAAGACTAATGGCTCTCCCACTGAATTTAGGAAGTCTATTTATCCAATAGAGGTTCTTGCAACAATTGGATGACTATTAAACCTTTAAAATTAAATTTTATAGTCTTCTAATACATATGAAACCAATTGCAAATGTTAATAGAAGATTGAGATACAATTATTAGATTTCATCTTATCAAATAAGAAAGACAATTTCAATGATTATATGTAGATTATTCTGATGTACTATTCGAGTCCTTCTCTAAGGATTCTAGGTAGACTTGATAGTCATCTATCAACACATCAACTTGTTGCAGTATTGGCATTCATCCAACTCTTTGGATGTCATATGGAAGTCATAGAAGTATAGTCAACTCTTTGATTTCCTTTTCACATGGGTCAGACCCACTCTTCCATTGCGCTCCCTTCATCTATAAACAACCATTGCTTAAGACGAAGGATCTCTTATGCTGAATTCAAAAGATTTCAATATAAGAGCATTTCAACATTTGTACATGCTTCATTCAATTCATAAAATATGAATATTCTGAAGCTTCATGAATGACTAGAGTATAGATAGTAGAATGATGACACTCATCACATCTACATACATCTTAAACTCTTAAAACATTGGTTCAGGTAGGTATTCAAACATTTTGAATACATCATCTCTTATAGAGCCACCATTCTTCATGATGTAGTGAACCATGTCATTCATGATTAAAATGTCGAGAGCACATATTTATGCCAGAACATCTTCTTAGAATTTTATAAGGATTATTTGACAATTACGATCATCATCGACATGTTACTTCCAAAGTACATTCGATGAGAGATCAAGACTATAAAGACATACAAACCCTAGGGTTGTATTCCTATGTCTATTTAATTGTCACTCCTCATTATTATGAGGAAACTTGCACATCGCAACCACATACAATATGTGTCCAACTACAAGTACAATATCTTAATCATGGATCCAATCCATAATATTTTACTGATTATTATTGAGTATAATATTGAGTGGGTTTAATGAAGAATTATCTGAAATAAGAATTTTGCATACGTGTATATATTTATATATATACATATTTTACTTTGATTTAGGATTTTTTTAATATCAAAGTTGTCTTACCTTGTCAACATTGAAAGTTCATTCCCTTAATCACTTTCAATGTAAGAGATATACTTACCATTATATCTCAAGCAAGATCTGGGATCTCCTTCCTTATCTTTGTTACATCCCAATAATATGAGAACCTGTAACTCCGATAAAAAGAAGCGGGAACATATTCTGCCTTGCAAGTCCAACTTACATCTCCCAATTCGGTCTTTAACACCCGGGCCCACCACCCCAAAGGTGATGTTGACCCGTCACTAATTGAACCAACCGTCAACAGGAATACAACTCGCTATGCGCAATCCAATATCGCCCCAATAATATGAGGACCCGATATTGGGGTCACTATACATACGTCCCTACTCTTTCGAGAAGTGAAGAACCCGATCCAAATGGATTGTATGCAGGAGCTGTCACTTCGGACAGGCGTCTCCTACATACAATATCTAGCGACGGAACCCTTCGCCTTGACGTGAGACCATGGATGTCACTTATGTGATCCTCCATCTCATATTCAAATTTTAATCAATTATTATGAATCATATTCATATAATTAATTCTTCCAAGGGAAATAGACATCTATTCATAATAGAGTATTTTTAATTGGATATAATTAACTTAATCACATTAAATTAATTATCAATCCAATTCAATCAACAAACTTGATTGTTTTACTTGAATATATATATGGTATTATCTCAAAGTATGTATTAATTCGAATTTTAATAATTAGAAAAATACACCTTGATTTCTACGGCATTATCGAGTCCCTACCAACTGTCATGGTCAGTACCGACGAAAGTGGGACGGACCGCAACCGGTGCGACCCGCTACCCCAATGCTTCCCGACTAGACACCATATCCACCTCAGGAAAGGATAATGCCAAATAGATCAATTTGTACTTGAGATGATCATCAGTTTTTCAACCGAAATTATACCATATAGTAATAATCAAAACATTTTTGATTATAAGGAAATTTGCTAGACAAATTCCCAATCCTATTCAAGCAAGGAGTTTGATGATTGTGTTTCCAATTATGATCTAGATCAAATCTAATCAATTTATTGGTTGAGGCCATGTCAATTAAGGAAATAATCATCATTAAATATTTCTCAAATATTTTCCATAATTATTTCATGAAATCAACAATTAATTTCACTAATTGACAATCACATGGTTCTTGATTAGGAATGTAATTTCAGCAGTGACCCCTACTTACTAAAATTAACATATCTCAATCAATTTAAATCCAAATTAGACAAAAATAATTTTTGAAGATTGCTAATTTGATTTAGGACAGACCTTAACTGATATTTCATGCATTTCTAGGCAGATCAAAACAGTAATTAACTCATTAATCATGTTAAGATTCGCAGTTCCCGCAACAATGAATACATGTTTATTAAAACAACCATATCTCGAGCAAACAGAATCCAAATTACGTAAACTCAGATCCTATGGTTTCCTTATTTAATGGGAAAAAAATCTAAGTGATTAATTCGTGTTTAAATATTTTAAACATGGCCGAATTTATTCACTAAACAGATGTGCAAAAATCAAATGCAACAAAACTTTCGCGACCGTAACGAACCCAAGTCATCTTAGGTTTGTGGATCGTATCCAAAACCTTCAACCTGGCTCTGATACTACTTGAAGGATATGGGATAATCCTCAAGCGCATCACGAAAGCGTGAGCGTCGTATCGAATACGACGAAGAACGACTAGCCGAACTAGTTGTTCTATGCAGCAGAATTTAAAAAAATTTTCATGCGATGAAACCACATGATCCAAGAATGATTCTCGGATCGTTTCATCTAGAACCACAACAAGTATAAAGGAATACCTCTTGAAGTGTGGTTTATCTAGTCTCTACGAAAAGAGACCTCCTGTCTCAAGTCTGATCGTCGGAGGAGACGCTTGCGAGCGCGGGGATGAGTCGCGTTATCCTCACAATCCAACGAGTTGATCCAAGCACGATGAACTCCTGATCTCGTCGTACGAGATCGAATGCCTTCTTCATTAGCGTAGCACTCCAAAGAAGAAGGAGAACCGAAGAACGTCGAAGCGACGCCACGGTGGCTAAGCAACGACGGCTTCTCTCCTCTAGGGTTTGGTGGACGACCACCAAGAAGGAGAGAAGAGAGTAGACGTGTAGAATGAGAGAAAGAGAAGAGAGATGTGCTTCAAAAGCATCACATTAGAGAGAATGGTATGCCTCTCTATTTATAGGGTTTTGGGATCCATGGATCTCAATCCATGGGACATATACAATCAATGGATGAGATAGATTTATGTTTAATCCAATGGTCAAGATTGTTGTTGGTAAAAGCCAACAACTAATAACTTAATTTAGATCAAATATATTTGATAAATCAAATACAATTTAATCTTAAATTAAATCAATCAAATAAAGGAGATAATCAACATGGAGATTGCATCTCCCATGGAATATGGTGGACGACCACAATTCCATACTGGACTTGGTAGCCGACCACTTATTTTCAAGTGGGGGCAATCTCATGAAATCTCATGAGATTGCAAATCTCCATGGAAATCTTCATTATTTAATCCAACAACTTTTGTTGTGATTTATTCTTCAAAAATAATTCATACTTAATTTTGAGAATATTGCAATCGTGCCATTGGAAACTTGTGAATCATATTCACAACCCGAATATAATTTACATTTTCAATTTATTACACAATGTGTATCCAATACACATCAATAATTAATTAACAAATATAAATTATAATTAGCTCTCTCTAATACATTATAAATCACATTTATAATATATTATGAATAATTGGATATTGTTATCCACATTATTCTTATCCATAATAATTAAATCACATTTAATTATATTGGATAATTTCCACATACATCAAGATAATTAAATCACATTTAATTATCAATTTCTCAATGCTTAGATATAATTCAACTATAGAATTATTCTTGAACCCCTTCAAGAATAATGCGATTTCTCCGCAGATACTTGGAGATAAGGACATGGCGATTGTATTGTTCCACGTATAGTGACTTGGATATTTAGATCACATCTTAAATCAAGATCTCATGGACCTCTCATAGATGCTTGATTAAATCAAGGACGTAAACCTAATCTTCTCATTGCATCTGAATCTCATTCAGAAAAATATCCAATACATGGACTAAGATTAGGTCACTTCTCTACTGAGAGGAGTCACTAAATTCAAACCTGTTTCATCACTCCCTCAGAATGGAAGCGTCATGGTTATACAATCGTTTATGATCAAATCACCCTCAGGTATTCCTAACACATGTACATCCTGCATACTGGAAGACCTATGATCAACCTGAAGATATAGATCAATTTTACACTGTCATCTTCAGGGTTTTATCACCAAGTTTCTCAATCTTGGTCACTGGGAATTGGTATCGATCATATGCTTTCCCAAAGCATATATCATACCTTCAAATTCTTGTCATGCTTCCAAAGCACGACGACCATGCATGGAATTTGATCGGTCCCAATACCTCATGAGTGAGCTCATGTCTTCCGGTTCACATGTGAACCTGTATGATCCCTTTGAGAGATCGTATTACTCACATGCCCTTACATGCACACCAGCTCGCCAGTGTATAGACCTTGGTTAGGTCATAAACCTATTGGTATGCCAAATGTACATACTCAGACATATAGTAACACATCTATCTTTGGTCAGAGGATGTGTGCCTATGTTGTGACACTATTCAACATAGGTCTTTGGTTATCTCGATCTCATTAAGTCAACTCTTTTACTCAACTAATCTGACACCTCCGAATCTTTATTCCTATGCAGAGGACCTGCATCAAGAGGTCGGTCAGATATCAGCATATATGAGAAAAGGATTGCCATCTCCTACTCAGGCTGGAGATCATCTCTTAACAATCATTTGACGGTGCTTGATGAGTCCTCAATCTAACACTTTAGATATTCATCCAAGCACCAGCCTCTATGATTCAATAACTGAATCAACAACTGTATGATCATTAAGATGGCCATGGTACATAACCCTAATTCTACTAAGGGACCTATTACGAAAATTAGTTATTCTTCATTTCAGATCAGGGAATGATATTTGCAATAGCATTTATTGCATAATGGCTCGCCGTGGGCTCGCATGTCCAACAGGAAGACCTAAAATTCTCCAAAATAAAAGGAAGACAAATCTATCCCTTGTTTCCTGCAACAGACTTCTAAGTTTTCCTTAAAAGAGAAAAACTAGACACATGAGGTAAACCTAACTTACAAGTGAGATGACAATCATATACTTGAGTATCCTCAATAAAAGGCGTAGGATCCTCCATATCTAAGTCTTCTAACAAAATATTATCTTCCTCAAGCGGCATCACTCTTTTTAAAGAACTTCTTATCGACTTTCTCTTCCAAAATATGGAATTCAAATCTAGACTTTCTTTCATGCTTGACACTATAGAGAACTGGGTCTAGGAAAACTTTTATAGCATAAGAATCCAATGGTCCAAAATCTAACCATTACACCCAAGGCTCCCTTTTAGAAAATACAACTTCTCTCAAAAAACTGAAAGTAAGGACTGACTTTTTAATTTATTTTCATCATTTTTAAAGAAAAGAATATTTGTAAATATATACAAAAAATCATTTGTATAACATCAAAACAAATTTGTACCCTTTTGAAAAAAAAATTGTAAAATATTTACAAATCAAGTAATATATATCATTTTCCAAGCATTTTACAAACTATTTTTACAAAAATTTTCAAATCCCCATACTCATAACCCAAAATAAATATACAAAATATGTGAAAGTATGAGCTATGAATAAAAGTATATATGCAATACACACACACACACACCAATATACTTAGCTTATGCTATGCCCTCATGGAACAAAGTGGAATGAAAGGCACAACTCGTACTAAGCATAAAGAAGAAAGACAATAACATGGATAGGACAACTGGTGAGCCCCCCTATACTTAGGCTTTGAATAGCCTAAGTGTAGGATAGGAAGACATCAAAGATGGGTATAAAAAAGAATAGACCAGGAAGAATAACAGGGGCTCACTCCCCTCTATACATAGATTGAAAATAGGCTAAGTATAAAGAATGAACAAATGATAAAGGGTCTGAGGAGAATATACAGAAGATTGGGTGGGATCCCCCCTATATTTAGGTTCTCGCAAGCCTAAGTTAAGAGTAAGAAAGTAACCAGAGAAGAATCCTTATCCATAAAAAAATAAAGTTAGTGTGAGTAAAAAATAAATGAATCTTCAGGATGTTGAATCTATCTAATATGAATCTTTCAGTTGTGATTCATATTGTATCTGAAATATATGCAAATGACTCAATCATCATGAATTCAATAGCCTCAACTAGAGTCAGTTGTTCTTTGGATTTGACAAAGTGTTTCAGCAGTTGTCCGTTGACCAAGAAGGAAGGTGCACCATTTGCGAGATATGCTATCTCTACACTGTCAATACCATGTACTTCCTTAACTATATAAGGACCCGTCCATTTAGATTTAAGTTTCCCATGGAAAATCTTTAAATTCGCATTGAACAAATATACCTTCCATCACGGGACAAAGGTCTTGCATCTAATATGTGAATCATGCCACTTATTAACTTATTTTCATATGCTCGATTGTGGATTTCCACTAGCTCATTATGGTTCATATCTCTACACATCTTACCTAAGTGACATCTCCAATTAATCTTCTTAATTTTCCGCTCAGACTTGTGAATCAATTTAGTAGGCAAATGACAAGGCTTTCCATATATCATCCTAAAAGGTGAAGTTCCCAGAGGGGGCTTTTAAGCCGTCCTATAGGCTTGCGGAACTTGGTCCGACAGTTGGGACCAATTCTTCCTATCAAAACGGACTATCTTCTGAAGAATACTCCTCACCTCCTATTTGAAACCTCTACCATTCTGTTTGATTGAAGGTGGTATGGAATAGTTACTCGATGTTCAAACTTGTAGTCCTTAGCTAAAGATGTCATCTCTATTCACAAAATGTCTACCCCCATCAGATATCAAAACTTTTGGGACCCCAAACCTTGAAATAATACGATCATTTATGAACTTACAGACAGTCCTACTATATGCAGCTCGGGTTGGGATAACCTCCACCCATCTAGAAAGGTATTCCACCACTAACAAGATGTATTCAAATCCACGACTATTGGGAAAGGGACCCATGAAATCTATGCCACATGCATCAAATCCATCACATAAAATCACGATCTGCATGAGCATCTCATATCTATAACCAACTGTCCCTCCCATTCTTTGACAAACAGGGCACGACTGTACAAAATCAGTGGCATCTCTAAATAAGGTAAGCCAAAACAGTACACATTGAAGCACCTTATGTGCGTTTCTCTTTCTCGAATGGTGTCCTCCAGCTTCTAATGAATGAAAATGTGTGAGGACACTCTGGTATTCCTTCTGAGAAATACACCTTCTCCAGACACAATCTGGTCGTTCAAAGAAAATGAACGAATCCTCCCAGTGGTATTTCTGCAAATCCAACTTAAGTCGGCCAATACTTCTCCTAGTCCAACCTTAGGGAACTTGCTTGGAGACAAGATAGTTCACCATGTTGGCATACCATGGAAGCGAATCGACAACATAGATCAACTCGTTTGGGAAGGTTTCTTTGATAGGTTCTAAATCAAGGGAATCCTTCATCTCTAATCAAGATAAATGATCATTCACTACATTTGAAACTCCAGGATTATCTTTAATCTTCAAATCAAACTCCCAGAGCAATAAAATTCACCTAAGAAGGCGTGCATAAGCATCCTTCTTTTCCATGAGATACCTAATGACTGAATGATTTATATAAACTGTCACTTTCGATCCTAAAATATAAGACCAGAATTTCTCAAGATCCCAACCTATGATGAACATTTCCTTTTCGGTTATTGTGTAGTTTTTCTGAGTAGAGTCTAAAACTTTACTCGCGTAGTGAATGGCAAACAAGATCCGATCTTGCCTCTGCCCAAATACGGCTCCTATAGTAAAATCTGAAGCATCGATCATGATCTTAAAGAGAATAGAACAATCAAGAGCCTGCATAATATGCGAGTCACAAATCTTTCTCTTTAAGAGCTTAAAGGCCTCTAGACACTTGTGATCTACAATGAATTCAATGTCTTTTTCTAATAGCCCAGTCAGTGGTCAGGAAATCTTAGAAAAATCCTAAATAAATCTTATATAAAATCTGACATGCCCCAGAAATGATCGAACTGACTTGATGTTGGTTGGTGGATCAAGTTTCTTGATCACATCCACCTTGGTAGGGTCAACCTCCATTCCCTTTTTGGAGATGACATACCCCAACACGATACCATCCTTAACCATAAAATGACTCGTTTCTTAGGAGAGTACCAGATTGACCTATCTACACATTTGAAGAACTCGATCTAAGTGTGGTAAACATGAATCAAAAGAATCACCATGGACCAAGAAACCATCCATGAAAACTTCTAGGAAATCTCCCACCATTACGGTAAATATGACGATCATGCACCGTTGGAAAGCGCATGGGGCTTTGTAAAGCCTGAATAGCATGCACCTGAATGCCTACATGCCAAAGGACAAGTGAAAGTGGTATTTTCCTGATCTTAAAGAGTGATGACTACCTGATTGTAGCCACAATACCCATTAAGAAAAAAAAGAACTCCTTCCCTACCAGTCTCTCTAAAATCTGATCAATAAAATGCGGGAGAAAGACATCTTTCTTGGTTGTGGTATTCAGATGTCTGTAATCGACACCAACACGCCATGATGTGGGTACTCGTGTCGTAATCTCCACTCCTTCCTTGTTGGTGACCATCTGAATTCCCCACTTATTCGAAACAACATGAAGACGGGCAACCCATTAGAAGCGAGAGATAGGGTATGTAAATCATGTTCCACACCATTTCTCAATTTCTTTCTTTACTACTTCATTAAGATTTGGATTAAGTATCCCCTAGAATTCATGAGAAGGCCTAGCATTATCCTTAACATAAATATGGTGTGAGCAAAGAGCATGGTTAATACCCACTAGATCTGATATTGTCCATCATACTGCCTTGCGGTTCTTCTTTAACACTCATAACAACCTAGACTCATGTTCTACAGTCAGTTTAGAACTAATGATGATAGGGAATATATTTATTGGTCCCACAAGAAAGGAATACTTGACTATAGGAGGTAGCAACTCAGCTCTAGCAATGAAGTATCATCAATCAAATCAGGCTGAATTGTCATTGAATATGGTTCCGTGTTGCATGAAGGTGGTGCTAACTCTGTAGTGCTAGCCATCAACTGTACTGAACGAGGAGTTGGATCGCCAAAGAATGCGGTAATTAGGCCAAAGCCATGTCCAACTCTAACTCTAAATCCTTTGATTGTTCCTTAGAAGTTGGAATTGACAGATCTACAGAGATCTCTGAGTCGTCAAAGGGATAGATAGATGATCTGTTTCTCAAGAATCATGGCAACACCTAGCAAACTACATCATGTACACTATCCTCTCTAGATGAAAGGGTCTCGCTCAGTCCTGTTGGGTTATGTTTCCATACCCCAACTATGCTAACAACTCTGCAATCTGCTTCGATGGATGAAGAGAAATACATGCTTGATTTCAAGTCAGGTCGTTACCATTTCGTCTACTTCATCTTAAGTTCCACTTCTCTACCTAGAGAACGGAACTTCATCATCCCCGTCTGATAATTAAAGTAAGCTCCGATTGTCCTAAGAAAAGGTCGTCCAAGGATGATATGTGACTCTCTCCAATGATTGGAGATATCCATTTCAAAGGGAAGTCCACTCTCTAATCTTATCCCTCAATCGATATGACAACGTCCTTGAACTCACCCTTTGCCTTCTTCATAGATTTATCTGCAAACTGAAGTAATGCTCTGGATTTACGAAGTGGACCCAACTCCAGCTTCTTATATAATGTAAGGGGAAGTAAGTTGGTTGAAGATCCGTTATCCTGGAGAGTGCATGGAAACGCTATGCCATCAATATGACTCACCACGTAATGTACGCATGGATCTCTCTTTTTCTTTAATAGTTGTTGGTTTTTAAGATAGTATGTTATGGCAACTGATACAACATGTATCTCGACCTAACTATTCGGCTTCTTCTTGCTAATCATGTTAGGTATACAATGTACTTTCTAGATATTTATGGAAAGTAGGATGACTTGTCACATACTCATCAAATGACACTTTCACCATAATGTTATCTTTACAAAAATAGGATCATCTATTTGAATCTTTCTGATAGTGCGCTTTCCTTTTGTTAGAGAACGAGAGAAAGGGATTGAACTAGCAGAAGAATGAGAAGAATCTGAATCATAAGTAGAAATATGTTTTTTATTGCCAGAAACAGAGTTATTCACAACTGAATATTTTACAAATAACTTGGAATCGGAAATACAAGTATCTAATAAAGGTTGGGGATTGCCTACTGAAGGTACATTCTCCTCAACTGAAAGCGCTTGGTCCTCTGTAGAATCTGAATATTCTCCATGCTGTAGTGGTGCTCTCGTACTTCTCTTCCTTATCGTAGATGTCTCCGCCTCATGCTGAAGGTGCTGCTGGTGATGCATGGCCTCGTCGTCTTTTGAAGTCTCCTTAGGGTGAGATTCAGAAACTGTCCTCTCCATGTCCCTTCCCCAATCAGGCACGACCACGGTCCTTTTGCTCCTAAGTGACATCTGATTTTTACAATCAAAAGGGAGGATATGGTGCTCAGATTTATGTGATTCTGAGTAATATAACTGATCATATGTTTGTTATTGCTGAGTCTTTTTCATGATGTTGAGATTAGCCTGAACTTGGGCAAACATGAATGTAGAAGGGGTAGACTGATTGTCGTGCAAACTGGATAAACGGTTGAGGTCAACCCGCAAATCATGTATCCCATTATGGTAGGAAGGTAACTCCTCAAGTATCTGCTGTTGGAAATCTGTGGGACCTGATGATGTTGGTTGTTACTACGAAGAAGGATGAGAAGACATGAAGATTGGTCCTGATGGCCACGGTATTATTGCTGATGGGATAGATGTTGCACTGGTGGGCTCTATTGGCCTTGCTAGTATGTGCTGATAGATGTATGGTTGTTGCTGCCTTGGTGCCTAGGAGTGAAAGGCTCTAGAGCTCTGTTGTGCTGGAAGAAGTGTAAGGGTAAATGACGTGTTATAAAAAGTTGAGGGATGACAGTAAGAGATACTATCCCCTGAACTCCTCTGCCTGGCAGGGTCATGTGTATACCACACATCATTTACCTTCCACACCTAGGAAGGCTCCTCAGTAATTGTCTCTACATAAGATGGCTGTTGTTGAAAGGAGTGGGTAAGAGTATGGTCCTCTACCCACGACTGAGGTGGCCCTGACATCGGATGCTCTTGAATGTTATGAATACGGTATACGAGAGCAGTAGATGCATTCATAACATGTATCTTGATCTTAGATACCTCCTCTGACATCTCTGCCATAAGCTTCGTTAGTTTGGATAAGTTGTTGTCCAACTCATCCATCCTCTTGTCAATCCTCTCCATGAAGGTTAACTTATCTGCTATGATTCCCATGTTAGATGGATCAACTGTAGCCCTCACTCCCCCTCTGGGTAAGAGGGGGGGGGGGGGGTATCTATCTGAGCTCTGCTCACGGTCTGTGCTCGGCTTGTCGCGGCCATCCTCTCGAACACCTTTCATACGGTGTCTGCACCACATGAAGTGTGGTTGTCGCCACAAGTACTGTAATAAACTGATTGAACCAGGACGGTAGGCTCTAGTCCGTGAGAAGGACACTTCTGCACGATATCTTTGAATCTCCCCATGTATCACAGAATGCTTCATTAGGAAGTTGGGAGAGACTAGGGATGCATGAGCGCATCAAATTTGTTCTACTCAAAGGGTAGAACTTCTTCAAGAAGAGATACTTGAACTACACTTCGGTAGTTACAACTACCCTTGGGTTCTTCATCCAATAACCATCCTTATCTTTCAAGGAAAAAGAAGGTCTTTGAGTCTGATGTAGTCTTGACTAACCTTAGGATGTCTAAGATTAATAATTACCAAATCGAAGTCCCTTAGGAATGCATAAGGTTCCTCATGTGCATTCCCGTGAAAATGAGGCAACAAGTTAAGGAACTGTGGCTTCAACTCATACTCTACCTCATGCTCTATTGACTCAACAAATTGGTCATTTGTCATTGCCCATGGTTGTATGCCGCATCCATAGGTGCATCTAATCCCAAGTGTAGCTGACCAATCTACACTCTCAATAATTCTACATTCTACCCCGAGGCTGCTAGCCTAGCTAGTATGATTTGCATCGGATCCTCACGCTCTTCCTCCTCTATGTTCTGTCTCTTTGAAGGCATCGTGAAAGAATATTCTAAACCTTCATCAAAAATAGGATTTGAGTGAGATCTTGATGAAGATATTGAAATGAAGTCAATCCTCACTGAGGTAATGATCTTCCTCGATAAGAAGAGAAGAAAGAAAGGTGTCGATTGGGATGTAACCGCTCTCTATGAATTAATCATGATATTTTGAATATTAAGAATGGTTATTTTGGATCCAAGAAGGTCTGGGAGAAGAAGGGGGTTGGAACATGAAAGATGTGACATTTGGACAGTGAAAGGAAAGGTACACGAAGTCGGAACAAATTTTCGGCCAACTATCCGTCTTCGATTTTAAGAAGAATGCAAGATATGATCATGCTCGAAAAATGAAACTAGTGATACAGTGCACGTAAATGTGCATAATCAACATGCACAATACAATGCAATAAAACCCCTTTGAATAGATTCACCAAATCAACACATGAAAGATGCAATAGTTCGACCTATTTTACCTTATCAATTTTAATTAGTGATTCAAGCAATCTTTTACAAGCACATAAGGAGTCTCCTACTACATCTAGTAGAAGTCTTATAAGCCCTTAATCAATGGAGTGATCTTCCTGGGCTGCCAGGTTCAATATCACACCCCAAAAGAAACTTATAAGCGAAAACAACCCAATGTATTTCTAAGGTCTAAGGCAACCACTTGTAGCTCTCAAAATCGGTGAGAGTCGGACATGGAGACTTAAGGTGGAAGTCCAGGGTTTTGGGCTTTGACCTTAGGGATCCATCCTCAGCCACTATGTCTAGGGGTAAGTACATGCGTACAAGGAGGGTTTTGCTGCCTGTAATACAAGGTTGATTTTATTCAAAATTATTGATGTCAACTTGCATAATGTAGTCCCAATTTAAGAGTTGGTTATCACTTAATTAAGGTGACTACAAAATAATCGACTAATGTACATTCCCTTTTCCTTCATACTTAGGTTGGCAAAAATTGAGGGAGAAGAAACAAAT
Organism: Ottelia alismoides; assembly: GCA_037367405.1. NCBI lineage: Eukaryota > Viridiplantae > Streptophyta > Magnoliopsida > Alismatales > Hydrocharitaceae > Ottelia > Ottelia alismoides. The sequence goes on from JAZKJV010011214.1 coordinate 301,818, forward strand.
GGGATGCATGCGGAAATCAATGATGCATGTAAGGTTCCCAGGGAACTCATTAGAGGAACGTTTCAAATAAATACGGTTTGTTCTTGCATATCTCTACTGGTTTTCCAAATGAATCCCGTGGTTTTTTCACTAGGAATACTTACAATTTTCCCATCACTCTCGATGTCGATGCATGACGGAATTTATAAAATTTTACTATATATGATGCAAGTCGAAAGAGCCACACCTAGTAGGAGTTCTATTAACGATGAATAATATCAATTAATTTGACTAGATAGAACGTAGCTTTTGCACATCTCAACGAATGTTCTAAGATTTAGTGAATCTTATGAGAAGTAATTATGTGTCCTAAGTTATAATATAGATCAAACAAAATGACCTAAGATGTCTCTATTTGATTCACGATTCCTAGACCTAAATAGCCACTTAAGTCGAGAATCACTCTCGATACAACCATACAATTAAAGAATAAATAGAGGCCTTTTCACACATGCGAGAATTGAGAACCGTTCTAAATGTAGCAATTAATTATAACACAAATTAATTACAACAAAAGTACAATAAATAATACAAAAAATAATTAGTTCTATTTAATTAAGCCAAATTTAGCTCTAGGTTGATTTTTTGAGTGGTCTCTCGACTAGAACTCTAAGCTCTTTGCCTCCACAGTCCTCTAGGCTTCGTCGGCTTTGCGGGCCCTACCACAAAATAAGATAATGGTTATATGTTCTCAAGAGAAATTAGCTTAAATGCAATAGAGCTAATCAACAATCACACAAGTAAATAAATAAAATAAGACAACGAACTTAATCAAAAAAGCTTTAAGAATCACTAAAATAACAATTTACTCTAAATAAAGCAAACAATGTGTCACATTCCAGGCAACAACATCATTTGATGAACCGTATATCGGATAATATAACATGCATTCGTTATATCACTGGCCAATCAACAATCACTCAGAACCAAGAGAATATCTCTGCGAAGAGCTCTCGACTTAAATTTATACTTGGGAATGTCCAGGGTTGAACATAGAGACATAACCAATTATTTAATTTAATGAAGGAGTCAATTATCTACTCAGATGATTTGTAGGCTATCTAGGTCAAGCCAAATGTAACAAACACAAAGCATGAAATTTTTTTAAATATTTTTATGCATTTAATTTATATGATAAATAATGATGCAATGCAATCACAATATCGATGCAAAATTCACACATTTGCTCCTGATTAAATGAATTAATTACTTGTGAAAATAATCAATAAATTAATGAACACTCAATGTAATAAAGAAAGCAACGAACCTCTGTACCATTTAATTTTGAATTAATAACATTGTTAAATATACAAAATTTACACTGAAATTTAATGCGTGAATTATATATTAAATCAGTAAATAAATTGCAATAAATTAGAGAGCACGAAATTAGATTTCAAATGACACCAGTTTCATTAAAATCGGATAAAAGGTTCACAAGTTATTGAGGATACAACACATGAGCATACATGTAATAAAACATAATTTATTTAATTACAAAACAAGTCCAAATTAGACTAAATTTCAAATAATAAAACCCGATAGGAAGTACTTGAAATTTTGCGAAGCAGGACTTATCTGTAAATTTGAAGAATTCTTGAGTTGTTCCGCAAATTATCTGATAGCACATGTTTTACGTGTGTATATCAGGTTTAGTGTGAGGCTCAGGGGCTTCAACAGACTTAGACCCACGTGGCGCTATGCTGTACTTTGGTACAGCTTCGGATCGCACTACGTGGAGGATTTAGGACCATCAGACCTGATCGAGGTGATCTGATCTAACGGTAGTTGTTGCTCATGTTCCCCTCCTCCTCTTACGATGGAGGAATGGCAGAGCTACGAAGTTATGGATGTTCCTCCTCCTTGCTTCAATGTTTGATCAAAGGTCCAGATAGATCTACCTTGACCCTACGAAGATCTTGAAGACTCAAAGATAATGAACAAACCCTTGCCAGATGTTGTCGACGAAGATCCTCCAACGAAGAAGGTCGAGATCGGAGATTTGACACTAATTCCAATTGATAAAGGTATAAGCTCCTGCAAGGATTAGTCAACAAAGCCAAAGCGTGAAGGATGAGTTTGGGATGGGTTTGAAGAGCCGAATATGGACCTACGTGCGAGTCTTTGAAGATTCGAAATGGATTCTTTCTGTGAGCAGAGGAAGAGGATAAATGATGCATATAGAGAGATCTATGAGACGAGTGGATGAATGGGAGGATCCACAAAGATCGATGAGACATCATGATGGTACATATGATCTCAGATGTGCGGAGGAGGATGTGAAAGTGTGCGAAGAAAATGGACAAAAGAGAAGAAAGCCAAAATAAGAAGCTTTATCTAGAACGGGGTTGAATGGAGAAGGCGACTTACGAGCCTGGGAGAGGAGCTTTGGTTGCTCCTGATCGTCGCTTGACCACCACGGGTAATGGTGGAAGCTCGAGCAAAACTTATGCCGGTCTGCAACACGAAGTAGCTTCGTGGATCTCGCTAGGACTTGATCTCTATAGTGGCTTAACTTCACTTGGACTCTCTTTCATAGAACAAAGTAAGAATCTAGGAGGTTGGCTCGTGAAGTGCTGGATCTGGTTGATGGAGATAGCGAGAGGAGTTTTGAATGATGGAGGTTGAAGGGAGTTATGCTCATGAAACCACAACCAATGGGAGAGAGGGGTAGGGTTGAAGGATGTTAGGTGGTTGGCGTGGATGTGGAAAGTTAGAAGAAGGTGTTGGAGATGGAAGATGGCCGGGAGGTGATCGAAGGAAGTTAGGAAAATGGCTAGAAGTTGGACGGTCCGGAGGGTCACAATTCTTTGAATGAGTAATTGGAGGATTAAGGAGACTTTGTAAGACGTTGGATCTTTTGATCCAACGGCTAGGGTTAAGCTGCAGGTGGGCGCTTGTGATCAGATCATTAGATCCGATCCGACGATGTAATAAGAAGGCGAGTGTCTCAAAGGGAGCGAGCCACATGGTGCAATATGAAGGCACCGCATGGCTCGATCAGAAATGAGTTAAATATAAAAATAAAGATAATTACAAATAACATAGTTAGCAAATGAATTAAGAAAAATGATGAACATAAAAGTTGTAGATATCTATGAGATATACAACTTTCATGTAGAACTCAAAGAGAGATAAAGTCATCTACACACATAATTTTTGCAAGTAATTTAATGTATCCGAATACTTATTTTAATTTCTTTTCTTATTTTTTTAGATTTATTTTATAAATTAAGTTGAGTTAATTATGTATAATATTGATCTAATTTTTATTGGATTTTTTTAATAAATAATAAACACATAAAATATAGGCACAATAATAAGGATATTAATGCACAATAATTAGAGTCATTTATTCACAACACATAATTAGTTAATTAGTGATAATTGTGAAGGAATTTTATTGGTTTTCTTAAGCTAGAGAGATAATAAAGATACATAATGTAGATGAATCTAGGATTCATCACTCCCATCCCACTACTCTGCGATAACACGAGAGCCATAGCTCAGGTAAAGGGACCCATATGGCATCAAAAGAGCAAACACGCCTGAAGGAAATACCATATCATTCTGGAGATACAAAAGTGTGGTGACACCATCATCACCAATGTGGCCTCTTCCGATAATGTTGTTAATCCCCTTACCAGATCTTCATCTCTAATGGCTTTCTACGAGCGTGTAACAAGTGTGGGTTTAAATATTGTACTTGAATGGTTATGAGAGCTGGTAGGAGATTGTTAAACTTATGAGCCCAGGGTGAACCATTTCTACAATAAATATTATTGTAGTTATTTATATATCAATAAAAGTTGTTGATTTTTACTCCATATCTAAGATCAATGACTACATGCACTTATTAGGTCCTTTAGTACAATTAGGGTTATATATCATGGTCATCTTGATAATCATATAAATGTTGATCCAATTGTTGGATCATAAAGGCTGGTGCTGAGATGGTATCTAAAAAGTTACATCGAGGACTCAACTAAAACCATCAAGTGATTGCCTATAAAGGATCTCCATCATGAGAAGGATATATCAATCCTTACTCCAAAGGTTGATATCTGATCGACGTCTTGATGCAAGTCCTTTGTATAGTAATAGATATTTGGAGGTATCATATAAGTTAGGTCAAAGAGTTAACTTAATGAGACCGAGATATCAAAGACCTATGTCGTATGTTGTCACGATATAGGCACACATCCTCTGGCTGGAGACAGATGTATACATTAGGCATATAATTAGTTTGATGACATAATCAAGGTCAATACATGACCTGGTGTGCATATAAGGGCATATGAGTAATACAATCTCTCAAAGGGATTATACAAGTTCACCATAGAACCAGAAGACATGAGCTCACTCATGAGATATTGGGACCAATCAATATCCATAGATGGTCATCTTGCTTTGGAAGCATGACATGATTTGTAGGTATGATATATGATTTTGGAAAGCAAATGATCACTACCAACTCCCAATGATCGAATGGGAAATTTAGTGATCAAATTCCTAGAGAAGAGGGGTCAAATATGATAAAAACTTCAGGTTTATTATAGGTCTACTAGTATGAAGGATGTAGTGTATTTGGAATACTCACAGTTGATGTGATCTTAATCGATTGTATAACCATGACACTTCCATTCATAGGGAGTAACAAAACATGTTTGGATTTTATTGACTCCGCTCAGTAGAATAGTTATCCAATCTTAGTCTAAATATCAGACATTGATCTGAATGTGATTCAGAAGCAATGAGAAAATTGGATATTATGTCTTACTTGATCAGACATCTCCAAGAAGTCTTCTAGATATGGATGTGAGACTAGATTTCACTATCCAAGTCACTATACATGGAACACACAGTTGCCCGGTCCTTACCACCAAGCTTTTGCAGAGAAAGTACACTATTATAGAAAGAGTTTGAGAATGGTTCCACTAAAGACAATATCTTAGCATTGGAAAATAGAGAGAAATAATGATAATTAAATTGGATTGAATTGATGCAAGTAATGTGGATATGATTCACATTATTTAGACATATGTAGGGAGACATCTTATATAATTAAATTAGATTTAATTATCATAGATAAGATTAATGTAAATAAAATTATCCACGATAAATATTAATAATATGGAAATAATTAACAATATCTTAGATAGAATAATTGTGAATGGGATTCGTAATTTAAATATTATTGTGAATCGGATTCACATTGAACAATTAAATGTAAATATGATTTACATTTAGTTTTGGATGGATGAACATGATTCATAAATATAATGTCTACTTGCAATTATCACAAATAATGTGAAAATTATTTGGTGATATTTTGTCGATAAAATAATTATATGAATAATGATTTAATGCAATGAGGTTACAATAAAAGAGATCGGAGAGAGAAAGTCTATCTCTAATCCATGGCGGGTGTCACCCTCTAAATGAGGAATGAGGTTATCTCCTTTCCTCATCTTTGGAAGGAGGATCTCTCACTTTCCTCTTTATTCATGAAAAATATTTATTTTGAAATTAAACTTTGTAGCATGAATTAATAATTTATTTATTCTAAATTTATTTATATTTAGAGCACAAGTATAATCTTTTTATCTCAACCATTTAATTATTAATTAGGAGTGCATCTTCACCATCCATTATATTATAAAAGAGAAGCTAACACTAGCTCTTTTAATTCGTGCAATTATTTCAAGTGAACTTTCTCTCTTTCTCTCATTCCACACTTCCACTCTCTCTCCCCAAACCTTAATGATCGTCCCCTTGTCTTATGTTGGTTGATATTGCAATCGTTGTGGCATCGCCGTCATGTTGTACTAATTGCTCGTGGATTTTCATCTTCTTGGACATTTCATGCTCTTGAAGAAGACGTCAGATTTCATGTGATAAAATAATAAGATTATTTGCTTGGATCGTCTTCTTGGATTGTGGAAATCACACATCTCATCTATGCGTCCGCAAGCGCTCTCTTGTTGGATTGGACTTAAACAGGAGGCCTCTTCCTTTAGAGGTTTTGAGATTACAGTTACCTTTCAAGAGGTAAACATTACACTCATGTAATCGTGATGAAATGGCATAGGAATTGTTCCTGTGCCATGTGGTTTCATCGTTTTTTTAAATTTCGCTGCACCATCGACTAGTATGACTAGTCAACATAGATTGGATGTGATTCAGGCTTCCATGATGCATGAGGCGTGATACCTCACATTCAAAGACAAGATAAAAAAAATAAGGCGGTCGAGGGCAATATACATATAAAAAATAAAAGTGAATGTATACACGAATGACACCCCCCTCACTTAGGCACTGGCCAGCCTAAGTATGAGAAAGAATACAAGGATAAGAGACATGTATGTGGTGGAGAGGATGTGCAAAAAGAAAGAAAAAAGAATAGAAGGAGAATCTCGGGTCACTCACCCCCTACAATTAGGATCTGGTCATCGTAAGTATAGCCACAAATAAAATGAGACAGTAATGGGGCGAGTGATGTGAATTACATGAGAGGGAGGGAACAAAAAGAAAACATATACAAGACAGAACGACAATGTACATAGGTTAAGAAGGTTTACGAAAAACCTTCTTGCGAGAACATGGAGGAAGGATGTTGATGAATTGCTATTCATGCACATTTATTCATTAATTTTATGCTTTAATCTCTAGATAAATGCATGTAAATATCAATAACACAATTGAAGTAACACTTTTATATTCATCTATAAATTGTATATAAATACATGTTTTTAAACCCTAAAATGAAGGAATAAATAATAGAAAAGACAAATCAAGGAGGTGTCTTAGATACTGACTGACCTTGACGCTCGAGACTAAGTCAAGCCTTGAATTAGTCGACAAGGAATAAAGTAGGGGGAGATAGGGCAGAGAGACCACATAAAAATCAAAATTAAAACCATAATTCTTTTGTTAATATATACATTTTGGGACTTATTTTATTTTCATATTTCTACTCCTAAAATTAATAAGATTTGAACATGAACATTGTACATAATAATACAAAGAAAAATACAAAATATTTCACTCGAAAATAATGCAAGGTGTGCTTGATGAATCTGCATTTCATCAACTTTATTCAGTTATTTTATCTTAAGATCCCTTATAAAACACTTGTAAATATCAATAAATCCATTCTTTTACTAACCAACATTCTTGTGTAAATATTGTATATTTATCACTATTTTATCCTAAAATAAATAAATAAAGAAATAAAGGAAAAATAAAGAAAATAATGACTATATATATGTAATAGATACATGTTGACTCTATCCCCGAGAGAAGGTCAAGACTTGACTTGATCGATAAGGAATAAAATAGGGGGAGATAAGGCCTAAATACCAAAAATTTTAGAAAATCAACCATCACTTGTATATATTCATCATATGCACATTATTGTATATAATGCACATTCTTTTCATTAATTTAGTCATACCCAAGTTCAACTCAAACACAATTGTTTTCTTCTTGAAAATTGTACATAAAATATTTTTGTAAATAATAAAAATAGTTGTAAAAATAATATGTGTACATTGTGTAAATTACAATACTTTGAAAAAAGGCCGCAAAGCTCAACTTGTAAGATCAATATCTTCTCCAACAAAACTCAAAATTCATCAACTCTCTTTTATTGTACTCCAAATTAAATAATCTTTAAAATGGAAGTGGTTTCATAAAAATCAGAGTTAAGGTGCTAAATGTGGCTATGTGGGGTGCTATTATATAATATACCTATGTATAATATGTATACTATTTACTTCTTTATTTTCATGTACATATTTGTAGATATTGTATTTTTAATTAATTTCAAATATTGTATTTGACGTATATAAATTACAAGAAAAAATCACAAAATAAAAAATCAACAAAAATAAAATCATGTAAATATTGCATATGTATTACTATATATATGATGTAAATACCTCTATTTATTTAACCTAATAAACCACCTCTTAAAAATCAAATAAAAATATCATTAAAACCCTTGTAAAATATTGTAAATTAATAAATTATTAAATTGTGTATATATTAATAAAAATAATATCTTAAAAATCAAGAGGTTATAAATATAGCTATATATACATGTATATAACACACTTTAATTATTTTTACACATGCATATACCATATTTATTTAATTAAAAATAACCTAAATTAACTATATTTAGTCCATGACATTTTTCATTTATATTATTTAATTATTTAAAATCATTTTAGATTTTTAACCTCATTTATTTAACATTTATTGATTTTTGCCGTTTTCCTTATTTTGTCCTGTTGTTGCGCACCTCCTGATTGACTGGCCTGGGTTTGTTGACCTGGGTCAACTCCCCTGTCGTTCCACTATTTCCGCCTTCTCGCGTGCCAACCCTTCTTTGCCTATTTTTCCCACATGCGTCGATTCCTAACGCTCCCCAATTCCTTCTCCTAACTTTCAGCCCTAACAACCCTCTTCTTCTCCAACTCATTAGATCCACTCATATCACCATGATCCTCTTGTGATTCAGATTTCAAACCACGCTGGACTTAACTTCAATATATGTTCCCCATTCGCCCCCATTGCCGCTTGATCCATTTCCCCCTAATTTATCCAGATAGCTCTAGATTCATAAGAGAAGAACATGGGACTCTAGATTTGATCTCTATTGTTTGTTAAGCCCCAATTCAGAGCCATAGATCGATGTGCAAATTAGATCGTGACCATTCACAAACATCGTCATCTCAACCATCCGATCAGAGATCCAACACAATCCGGTCGTCCAAGCTTCCACATGGATTTAGGGTAAAATTTCACCCTTAACCCAACTTTGTTTCCAATTAGCAAATAAGTCCTTCTAAGACACGTGTCTGTTTGTAGTTCATTGAATAATTACAATTATTTCCCTAGCATTTATTTGATTTGCTTTATAATACTGCTTGAACTGTACTTGTGCCTTGCACGTGATATGTTGTGAAATTTGCAATAAAAACATGCATGTTTGTTGTTATCATTTAGCCCCTTGAATTAAGTCAATTGCAAGTAGGTCCAATCCAGCACGACTCACGTGCCTCCGCACACATATTTCTGGACATTTTGCACATTTGTCCATGAATTTATTTATTTGTTATCATTCAATCTTTAACCAATAATCTTTACATCCATACCGCTATGCATCGTTATTTTTTTTGCATGTTAAAATCAAATGAAAAAACAACAAAACCTCTTTGAAAAATTCACAAAAATCATGTTAGTTTTCTGATAGGTAGTTCTCACATCATTAATTTTTATTTTGCATTTTGTCTTTTTTATTATTTTTTGAATTAAAAAATAACATAAAAAGTCCCTTTCTACATTTAAAAATAGATAAAAATATAAAATCTTTTCCAAAAATTATAAAAATCCAAATTTTTATTTTTATTTGTTTTAATTTCAATATCATTTTCACATTGTTATTCCTTATAAGCACCAAAAAATTCACAAAACAATTAAAAACATAAAAACTTTATAGAAAATCATGGAAAATTCTAAAAAATCATGAAATAGCTTTCTAGAAAATAGAAAAATTTACCTTTCTACTCGTGCATATTTCATTAATTTTTGATTCCATTTTCTATTTAAAAAATTAAAAAACATTCGCATTGTTGTCTGTTTGCATTATCTTCTGTTTTCCATTTATTTGAAATCCTTTAACAATTCTAGAAATTTTGGAAAAATCATAAAAATAGTAGAAAAAAATCACAAAACAAAAATAATTTTAGTTTACATTTCTATATATTTTTGATGTATTTGAAAAAAGTGGTTGGGTGTATTTATTCATTTTCTCTACTTATTATTCCATTATTTTAAAAATGAAAAAACTAACTGTAAAATTAAGAATCATAAAAATATAAAGTCGGAAAACCAAATGAAAAATATAAAATTAAAATTCCTTAGAAAATATACAAAAATAAAGAAGTATAGAAACCGAGAGTAGTGTGCATAGAAATTCCTCCTTTATTTTGTTGAGTTTTCATTGATTTAATAAACCTCGAGATTTTTGTAGCCTCCCTAAGTTTGATCATGTACGATATACATGTAAATAAATAACTCTCATAGTTCTTGTGCTTACATTCTTCTTTTTAGTTTGTTGTCTTGAGCTATATAGATTAATAGATTTTTTTGTTTGAATTAGGAATTTTAGGGGTTGCAACGACAAATTGGATATTGATTAACTAAGCCCCAGAAAAATCTCGTTCAACGAATGACACAATTGCCAGGGAGACACGACAAGGGTAGCTAGGTTTTTAACTTAACATACTATTCTTGGTTGTAGATATTTGATTATTTTCTTTTTGTTTTATCTTCTTATTTTTGGCATATATTTCTTGTGCATATCTTCTCCCTTGTTAATATTCATTGTCTATATTCCTGATATCTTCTCATTATTTTGTCTATATTCTCTGACTTATTTTCTCACATTTTATTTGCTCCTATTATCATAACCATGTTTCTTACATATTCTTGTGTTTCCCCTTTCTTGCGAGGACCTGACGAGCAAGGGAGGCATTCTTAGGATCGTCGGAGCACCCGAATGAAGCGGAGCGACTCATTTCTTCACTGAGTTGTAGGAGAGCGTAGTAGGAGGAGCAGAAGTCTTGGAAGAAATAGAAATTTTTGGAGCATTTTGCACATATATATTTTTTCTTTTTAGCATTTTATTTCACATTATTTTTGTAAAAATTTGTAATAATTTCTGTTTGGCATTTGCCTCATTTTCTATTTTCTAAAAGTCCATTATATACCTTGTGTGTGCGGGGTCTGTTTCACCAAGTGCCGGTGCACTTAGGGGACCTCACCGGTTTTGTTTTCATTGACTTCATTTTTATTTATTTTCTCACGATTTTGTGTGCTTGAGCCCTTAGAAGTAGGTTTTATTATCTTACTTGAGCCAGGTAAACGATTAGGTCCAAAGCCCCTAAAAGAATATTTGTTCCTATAGACTAGATCGTAGGATTGGGCTTCGTCAAATTAATTGGTTTTTGCCCGCTAACAGAAGTTACTGCTTGGATGGTTCTCGTGTATCATTTAGGTTAGTTTTATTTTTGTCTTTTCTTTTATGCACGGATCACATTTCATATAGAGTGCTGGAGAAAGGTATGCATCTCTTCATTTGCACGCAAAATTGATTTCATCATGCATCTGCTTTTCTGAATTCCTTCCTCGTTTTCACTCACATAAGATAAAAAGGAATGGGAAAATTCATTAGACTATTTACTTGAAAAAACTCAAAAAAGTGATAACTGTATAAAACTGGGACTGCTAATGAAAACTCGACCCTAAAAACGTAAGGACAAAATCATTGTTTTGGGGAGGGTAACCCCTCATTGTTTGCAGGTACGTACCTCCAGACAGAGTGGGTGAGGACGCAATCGTAAGGATAGAGCCCAAATCCCTAAATGGGTGGCCTATGCTCCTGTGCTTTGCTCTTTAGTGCACAGTTGAGATGCAAGCACTTTCCTTCGACCATAGAATATTGTTTTGGTGTGCTGATCCTCTTATCTCCCTTGGGCCTGATATTGAACCGTGCAGCCCAGGAAGTTGGTACCATTGATTAGGGAGGTCTGAGTATGCACGATGGGCGACAACGACGACTCACCCTATGTGCTTGGTAGTAAGTAACTTCTCGTAGATCAACTAAACATATAATTTAAAAGATAAAAGACCGAACTCTTATGGTCTCCACTTGTGTCAAGTTGGTGAATCGGGGTTTTGTATTGTGTTTGTTTGTTAGGTAAAGATTTTTTCATGCCCTTTGCGTCTTTTTTCATTTTCTTCTTGTGTTGACCTTCGTGTTCTCGCATCTTTCCTGTTGACATCAAAGGTGTTGGAATGGAGAATTTTTCATTCGAACTTTGCGAACTCATTTCACACTCCAATTCAGTCGTCTTCTATTAGGGAAGACTCACTTCCCGAGTATTCATCTTTCTTCACTTCAACATTCACCACATTGATCAATCCATTGTTCAAGACTGACTCTAATTTTGAACTATCATTTGAAACTCCACCATTTTTTGGGACTAATCTAGTGCCATATACATTTTCAGAAACCAAGATAGAGCATTTGATTCCACCGGAAGGCAAAAATTCCATGGTTGAGTAGAGCGAGATCAATAAAACGATGTTAGCCTCCATAAAGGCCATTCAGGCACAGTTGACTGAACAGGATGACATCCAAGTCGGATTGAGAGACATGATCTTAGAGCTGAGGAATGATAGACAAGATATGAGAGAGGAGGCTAGAAACCCTGGAGGGGGTGGAAATGGGGGAGGAGAAGATCCTGTTGAGTAAGTGGTTAAGCTTACCCTAAAGGATGCCTATAATCCTGGGGCAGGACAGATGAATACATGGATTAGGATCCCTACGATTCATGGACATTTTGAGCTTAAGCCTGCAATTTTACCACTCCTACCAATATTCCACAGACACATCAATGAAGTACCATATGTACACATCCAATAGTTTGATCGCATTTCTGGCATAATACACTACCCGAATGTTCCATTGAGGTAGTAAAGATGACAACCATCCCGTTCAGTCTCATGGACAAGGCATTATATTGGATTAACCACTTGGGAAGGGTTGTCACAATTTGGGAAGAGTTGAGGTCCTCTTTCTTAAACAAGTATTATCCACTTGGATGTCTCAACCAAATGCGATCTTTGATTGCCAACTTCTCCCAAATGTCAAATGAGCCTATTCACGAGGCATGATAAAGATTCAAGGATATAACAAAGAAGTGCCCCCATCATGATATTCCAAAGACAAACTATGTACAGAACTTCTTTGGGGGTTTGAGCATTGAGAACCAGAAGTTGGTAGATGCTGCTTGTGGGGGTCCCACTTCAACAAGAATGAGGATGTCCTTTATCCGATTTTTGAGGAGATGGCTAAGAGCTATGCAACTCTTTATTCTTCACGTGCTTTTCAGAAGCATCCTGTACCTTATCCTACAGTACCCCACACGGCTGTCAACATGACGACATCACATGATGTGGATAGGGTAGACAGTTCAGATCTGACCATCATAGAAATTACCTATCCAAAGTGGACATAATAGAGAAACAATCCAAGGAGCTTGAAAAGCTTCAAGTGATCGAACATAGAACAAAGAAGCTGGACAAGCTGGATAACATCACAAAGCATCTGGAACTTCTTGTCAGTACGATTAGTTCATGTCAGAGTGCTAGTGCCAACATCCGACACTTCTACTTCTGAGCAGACTTCTTCCACACCAGCACAACAGAGTACCAGAGGACCATCTACAGTTCAGCATGTTTACTACATGCATACACCTGATCAAAGTCCCGCAACAGTCACATCAGATTGTATCGTACCAGCAGGAACCCCTTTACATTCCTGAGCAGCAGTCTCCACCTCCACCTCTCATCCAGGAGGTGAACGACATTTGGTTCGATCGAGAGCGCAACCAACCCAGTCCGTCAGGGCAAGGTCAGTTGGGTTCCCAACAGAATCAGAGAGCCATCCACCATTCATGGAGGGAGACCACATCCCCATCACCAGCAATTACAACCTCACTTCTCGTCTCCACCACATTCCCAAAACTGGAGACATGGACAACAATAGATGCAGCCTGCATATCCTCATCATCCTTACTACCAGCAACAATATGTATCATAATGGACAAATTTCATGTCCTCCTCCTCCTCCTCCTCATTTTCATCAGCCACTCTCATATAGATACCATCAACCTCCTCACTACCAATTTCAGTGACAACTAGTCATTATCACCCCGAGGCGCCTTCGATCCCGCACTAGATCAGCTTGCTTTACCGGTGAATAATATGAATGACTTGACTCAGAGGCTTTACGACATGACCACCACCAAGATATTGATTCCAGCCCAAACCGAGGCAAATCCCAACAATTTCAGATGTGAGGATCATGTAGCTCACATCCCACCCACCCAGACATGTAAGTCCCTTGGTTTTACTTGTTTATCTGACACCATTCATCTCAGGAGCGATGAGAGATTGCAACGCACACACACAACTTGGGATTGGAGGGAGCCACTGAGAGAGATTCATTGACTTCATCATCTTCTTCATGTGCCAAGCAACGATCTTGTGTAGGAGAGCCAGATTTTGGAGTTTCACCATCTTCTTCTTAACCATCATCACAACTTTCTTCACCATCATTATGAAGAAAAGACTAAAAAGAGAATGAAAAAGAATGTAGTGTCGAGTCAACCATGAAAGAGAACACACCAGTCGTGGATTCTTCTTCTACACCAGCAGACCAAGCATCTCATCCTGTTTTTCATTTTGTTCCTTCTATTCTTGTAATGGATAACATTGTACATATTGAATTTGGTTGTCCACATGTATATGATGACTTTATTTTGAATAAGAAAAATGAGTAGCCTGATGTTTCTTCCGATTCTTGCCATTTCTTCAGCTTTAATTAAAACCAGAGAAATCCAAAAATTAAAAACAACACTATCTGATCCTGTATTGGTAGAAATTCTTCAGAATATATTTTTAGAGATGCCACTCCTTAAGGCCATGGAGTACATGCCTACAGTAAAAAAGGGAATGAAAGAAGCATGTCAACCAAAACATAACAGGCAAAAGAAAATAGAAAAGCACATGGTAACCATGGCCACAGTTCATTCCATCAGCAACCTCCCACCCAAAAAGAAAGACAAGGGAGAACCTCACATCCAATGCCATATCTTTGATCAAGAATTTGATGTACTCTTCTTGATAGTGGTTCCTCCATTAATCTCATGCCATCCTCGCTACTCACTGAGTTTAGGTTGGGGCTTCTTAGTTCCACCAGGATGATCCTTCAATTTCTTGATAGATCGATTAAGAGTTCGAGAGGCATTTTAGAGGACATTATTGTAATGGTGCATGGAATGAGATTCCCTGTTGATTTTGTTGTTATGGATATGGATACCTCTACATCATTACTCCGTACCCCAATTATACTTGGTCGATCCTTCCTTCGAATGACGGAAGAGATAGTTGATTATGGTACTTGAGAGATCATCTTTCACTCATGTAGTGATAAGGTGAAGATAGATACGATCCCAGATCCGAGACCATCACCACCAACAACAGCAACGGATGAGAGAGAGAGAGACAATTACACCAGATTCTGAGGACTGTGATTTTCTTAATGAGTATCGAGATACAGATCTATCTACTAATTTCATGGACACCAAGGAGTTACTTTCTCAAAAGGACCTTCTGGAAAGCATAATCACCTTGAGTTCCCTTGTTGATCATTCTAAGTCATTTGCTGATGGGAAGTTTGAGCTGTATTATGAGGATCATTCTGATATTTCGGAGGTACATTCTGAGATTCATGAGACACATTCCTTTTCTGAGATTACTGATGAGATACCTCCTATTGAGATTTCTGGAGTTTTCTTTGAAAATTCTGAACATCCTGATGAGCCATTCCTTTCTGAGTAGAGATCGTTCATTGCAGACCTTTCTGAGATACATGCTGAGCCAATAGTAGCCATGGTGGATAGTACACAAAGTGCAGATCAGATACCTTTTACCAGTGTAGTCATAAGGTTATCACAGAGCCAATTCAGACCCTACCTAAGCTCAAGGCTTTACCCTCAACGTTGAAGTATGTCTTCCTTACGCCCCCCAAATGTTTATGGTCATCCTCAGCTCACAGTTGACCGATGAACAAGAATCTCGATTGTTAGAGGTTCTTAAAAGAATGCAATGCCATTGGATGGAATATTTCAGATCTCCATGGGATTAGTCTATATTACATGTATGCCCCTTTGGTGTATCCTCAATAACTTGTGAACTTTTTATCTGATTTTAATGAAATTGGTATCATTTGAAAGCTAACTTCGTGCTCTTTAATTAAATGTAATTTATTTACTGATTTGATCTATAATTCACGCATTAAATTCATAGTGTAAATTTTTTCTATTCAACCTTGTTATTAATTCAAAATTAATCTGTATCGAGGTTGAGTTGATTTCTTTATTACATTTATTGTTAATTAATTTATTAATTACTTTTACAAGTAATTAATTCATTTAGTTAGGAGCATATGTGTGGATTTTGCATCTACTCTGTGATAGTATTACATCATTGTTTATCACATAAATTAAATGCATAAAAATATTCAAAAAATGCATGCATTGTGTTTGTTGCATTTGGCTTGACCTAGATATCCTATAAATCGCCTGAGTAGATAATTGGCTCATTCATTAAATTAAATATTTGTCCGTGTCCTTGTTGTGTTCGACGCTGGACTTACCCATGTATAAATTTAAGCCGAGAACTCTTCATGGAGATATTCTCTTGGTTCTGAGTAGTTGTTGATTGGCCACTGCTACAACGAATGCATGGTATATTATCTAATTAGCGGTTCATCAGAAAGTATCTGAGGAAAATATGCCAAGCTCCAAGATGAACTTACACAACTAAACAACCTCTTTTACAGCATCCGATGCAGTAATATACTCAGCTTTTATCGTTGAATCAGTCGTTTTGTCCTACTTCTTCCTTCTCCAGCTCATAATACCATCATTTAACAAGATTATGACCCCGAAGTTGACTTTCGATCAACAATGTCAGGCTGTACATCTGAATCTGTCCATCCTAAGACATGGATATCACTATCTCTACAATTAAATATGTGATCTTGTGTTCTTCTTAGATACTTGAAGATATTCTTTACTGCATTCCAGTGTTGTTCTCCATAACATGATTGATAGTGACTTACCACTCTCACTACATGGCAGATATTAAGCCTTATGCATGTTATGGCATATATTAGGCTTCTCACAATTGATGCGTAAGGGCATCCATCCACGACCTTCTTTTCCTCAACACCTCAAGGAGCAATCCCTTTAGATATGCGCATATCGTGTTTTAAGGGAAGGAAGTCTTTATTGGACTTTTCCGTATGAAATCATTCTAAGATCTTCTTAATGAACCGATATTGATACAATCCCAAAGTCCTATTTTATTTTCTGAAAAATTTTAGAGTCCAAGATATAAGATGTTTTCCAAGATCTTTCATCCCAAGGGTATGGGACAACGAGACCTTAACACTTGTCATCATCCCTGTATCATTCTTAGTTATAAGGATGTAATATACATAAAGTATAATAAACACAATGACACTCCCACTAAGCTTCTTGTTCACACATGATTCATTAGGATTCTGAATGAAGTCATGACTCTTTATGGTTTCTTCAAATTTTTTGTTCCAGCCATGAAAAGCTTGTTTGAGCCCATAGATGGATTTCTTTAGCTTGCACACTTTTCCTTCCTTAACTATTAAGACATGGGGCTTCTCCACACACACACACACATATATATATATATATATCCTTCTCATGGTATCAATTAAGGAATGTGGTCTTGAGGTTCATTTGCCATATGTCATAGTCAAGATGTGCATCTATAGCTAGCGGTACAACGATGGATTTAAGCATGCCCATAAGAGAGAATGTCTCATCGTAGTTGATGCCTTCTCTCTATTCGATGCCCTTGGATATGAGACATGCCTTAAAGGTCTCTACCTTCCCATCAGCCCCCCTCTTTCTCTTGAAGATCCATTTACACCAAATAGATGTTACCCTCTTAGGTGGATGCTCTAGAGTCTATACATGTTCTTGTGCATGAAGTCTATTTCAGACTTCATAGTTAGCATCCATCTATCCATGTCATGCTATGTGAGTGCTTCATCAAATGAAGTCAGATCATTGTCAGACTCTTCCGACAGATGGAATCCATACCTTTCAGGTGGTATAGCTACCCTCGAACTCTTTTGAAGAGGTATGTGCTTTCATCTTCAATTATTTCTTCATTTTGTAGTTCAGGAGTCTCAATATCCTTAGAGGATTCTATGAGTTCCTTTACTGCATTTTTGTTTTGACTTTAAGGAAGTCATCCTCTAAGAATTTCACATCCATATATATGATTACCTTTTAAGTCTCTGATAGATCACATTTTCACCTCTTTAAGAGTCGTATTTTATCAAAGTACAGGAGGTGAAAATGGATCATAGAGAAACCACCCTTTTGAATAGGTGGACAATTTATACCTAGTAAGTGTACCAAAGTTGAACACATGGACACATGTTATCTAATTGATTAATCAGATAATAATATTTAAATTAAGCGATTAATTCCTCTACCCAGGTCAACCATGCAATATAAATGGGACATAAACACAAATAATATGATGCATGAATGGAATGCATTTTTATAGATTTTATTCAAGTTAAAATAAAGAGAAAATGCAACAGAATAACATGAGCTACAAAGTGATATATAGATGCACAAATATGCCCCTAAATGAGTATTGGAATGAGCTATAGAACTTGGTGGTGAATCTCCATTTCATCACCTTTATTATTTCATTTTGGTCGTTAATCCCTAGTCAAATGCATATAAATAACATTAATTTGTACATGACAACATTCATTATTTATACTGTATTTATTGTATATAATATTGTATTTAATACCAAAATAGAAGAACGATGGAAGAAAAGAAAAAGAAATAAAATGCCACAGGTATTTTATGACCATAAACCTCGAGACCCATGCCTCATGATGACTGGGTCGACAAGGAATAACGTAGGGGAAGATAGGGGCCAAAAATAAGAAACAAAACTCTCATTTTTTATTCTTCAGTAATTAACTTTTAGGACCCACTTTATTCTCTATTATTTATACCTCAAATTAGTAAACTTTGTACATGAAAGTTGTAGATAAAATATGTATAAAAATACAAAATTTATTTCACACAAAAATAATGCATATTGTGCATTCTACACGTAGAATAAAAAGCCAAAACCCAAACTTCCCATACCCATATCTTCTCCATACGAACTCAAAATGCATTGGAATCACTTTAATTGTATATAACTTTTTATTAGCTATTTAATGAAGGCAGACTCATTTAATTTAGAGTTAAGATGCAAAAGATAGGTTTTGGACCCCTATTTGTACAATATACATGAATAAAATATTCATTTTATTTATTCTTTATATTTAGCATAATTCTATATTTTTATAATTTTTAAATAATATTTATAACTTATGTACACAATTAAAATAAATAAAACTATTAGAAATACACTAAAATAGATGAATTACCTATACATATACCTATATACCAGATATACATAGTTATTTAAGTATACATAGTTATAGAGAATTTATGATTATCTTTTTCCTGGTTGGTCCACGTGGATCAACTAGGAGCTTCCCCGTGTTGACTCCAATCAATAACCCTCTCTCTTCCTCCGTTGCAGACATGTTAGAAGCCGGGTTTTGCCCATTTTTCCCACCGATTTCATGATTCTTTGTCATGGCCATGGCCAAAGATCTAATCTAATGCCATATATTCCGTTGCAATCTCTTGATTAAGAAGTGTTCTTCCCTGTTCTTGCTCTCGCCCTCAGAGCCGTCGGATGACACGCGCGTCCCATATCTAATCTAGGCCGTTGATCTCAAGCGGAACGATGCCTCAACTCAACCATCAGATGCATTTAAGTGTGCCCACGTGGCATACTCCTGGCCTTCCATCTGCGCGCACGCAGGGGTAAACTTTTGAGAAACCCCTACCTTTTTGTATATTTAATGTTTATTATTTAAATTTTGTTATGTAGTGTAAAATTTATGGACCAAATGCATAAGGATCCCAACCTTTCATGGATTTGCATTTTAGTCCATGCCAGCTCACCACACGTGGACTCCCACGTATGGCGGGTGATTTTTGCACATATGCCCTTCTTTTTTTATTTATGTTTAGTCCAATAAAATGTAAATTCAGTGTAAAGTTGTGTGGAAAATTTTCACGAGAGGATCTCAAGGTTTTGTAAATTGCATTTATGCCCCTGCTAGGTGCAATAATATATATATATATATATATATTTGTGAAAATTTTGCACCCATACCCCTGTATTTTATGTTTCTATTATAAAATGCATTTAAATTTATTTTTAATTGCATAATGATCCCTGCTAGATTATGTATTTTATTTTCATGTTCCTTTTTATTAAAAATAGCTCATGTTTGATTTTTATTTTGCAAAAATTATGGTAGATGCCTGTAGTGATACACTTTCATGCCATATATTTTTGTTTTTCATTTTGAGGCATTTTATTATTTATTAAAAATAATATGATAACTTTTTATTTATAATCTAAGTAGAAAAATACAAAAATATTAAAACATCTCTAAAAATTCCAAAAAAAACAGCATATGTTTATTATAGTATTTTGCAAATACAGACAAAAAATCCCTATGAATAGAAAAAAATTAAAAATCTCCAAAATACATATAAAAATTATAAAAATATTTTAAAAATCCAAAAATAGTTATTTCTGTCTCAAAATTTCCTTTATAGTATATATTATCTATAAAACTATTTTTAGAAAATTTCAACTTTATTTAATATTTTAAATCTCCAAAACATTCAGATTAATTAAAAAGTCTTTGATTTTACATACTTAGGGCTTTAAAATACTTAAAAATTAGTAAAAATTCCTAAAAATTCATAAAAACATTATAAAAAGAAAAGGCAAAAATATTTTATTCTATAAAATGGGGTTATTTTTAGTGATATCTATAGTTAATTACCCTATTATATGTATCTCTACATATAATAATATATATATATATATCTAAATTATATATTAAAAAGAAAAAGAATTTAAAAATCAGAAAATTATAAAAAGAAAATGAAAAATATAAAATTAAAAATGAAAAAATATAAATATAAATATAAAAAAGAGAAGAAAAGAATTATTTTATTTTAAATTAAAAATTCATAAATTCATTAATTAATTATTTAAGTGAATATTTTACAAATACATTTATATAATATTATCCATTATTTATTTATAAATAATATACCCGCTACACCAACTTGTCTCCCTATGTTCGACCCCCACTCTGCTTATCACTATACACACTTGTTAGCAGGATTATAATTTGATTCACAGACTTGCTTATATTGATTCTTATTATTATGTGAGTTGATTATTGCTTGTCACTTGGGCTTAGCACGGGGTCAATTTAGCGACTGTCTCTCTACCTTGAAGATCGACACGACCGCTTTGCTATTCTCGAGTCTTGGCTAATCAAATGGTGCCATTGCCAGGTAGCAACGGAGTGTAACTTTATTTTTGTACACTAATCTTCCTTATTTATTATTATTTATTATTTATTATGCTATTCTTGATCTATTATTTATTCTTGGTTATTTGATCTTTTTTTCATTATTTGCTCTGTTCTGACCACTCTTCTTTGTTTGTCTTTCTTGCGAGGGACCACGTGGCGAGGGCCATCTCTTATGAGGTGGGTACACCCGAGTTGTGAGGAGGCGAGCTGTTCTACTTGTGAGCCAGTCGGGAGAGAGCAAGAGGGGGAGCAAGTAGAATAGTTTGCATATGGATTTTTGTTTTATTTTGTGAGGAGAAGGCCATTCATTCTTTTGTGTAAATAATTTGTAATATTATGGACTTGGACACTACTTCATCTACGAGGACGACTGCTCAGGTGATTGTTCACCTAGGGGACTCATCATGGTTTTTTTGTTTCTCGCCTTTATTTTATTTTGTTTCTTGTGTTTTAAGCTTTCCGCCTTTATTTTCATGTGTTTTATGTGATTGGAGCCCTTAGATTTAGGCTTTCTTGCATCGGTAGCTTAGTACAAACACCTAATACAAGAATATACCTATAGTAATTTATGGTTGGACATAGTAAAATAATTAATGGCAAACTTCTTGAATTTGGAACCACATGCTGTGAGGGACTCCATACAACGCTTGTAGGACCTGTTATAGCTGACACCGTGCAGTCCCCAGGATCGGACACTTAGGATCCATCTTTGAGAAGTTTGCATTGTTGTTCTTCCCGATATTAGCAAGTATTGTTTAGGACAATTTCATTGCTTGCATATCACCATGTAGTGTAAATATTTCAATTCTACCTTGCATATGCATGGAGAGAGAGCTGGGAAGCACTGTGAGTCTTCTTACTTTGCGTGCATCATTAGTCGCTAAGGTGAGATTTCCTTCTTAGTGACAACTTGCATTACTTTTTTGATCCTCTCCCCCTATTTTATATATCTAGGACTCAAAAGAAAATAAAAAATCATTAGGTAGATTGTATGAAAAATACTCAAAAAAAATGAAAACCCAAAAATCTAAAACAAGGGGACTGCTAAATAAACTTTGAACTTAATTAAAATCTGTAACAGACTTCATTATTTTGGGTTCAAAATGCCCTCATTATTTTCAGGTACCTTGTAGACAGAGAGTGGCACAACCCCTAAGAATTAGAGCCAAAAAACCCATTCTATGGTGCCTTGATTATCACCAGGGTGCGGTGAAGTACCTGTGCTTCTATCGTACGTGGAAGAGTAGGACTTGATCAACAATGGTGTCTCTGCCTTGTATTGAACGCTGACCCTTTCTAAAGTACCGAGCTTAGGCCATGCCCTCACGGGGTGTCTGTCTCATCGTCTCACGTTCGAGTAGGGCCTTGCACGCTCACGGGTGATTCTGTTGCGATATTGGTCCGAAGTATTGGATTCGCCACTATCGACTTCCCCTTTCTTATTCTTTGGCCGAGTAGCCCCCCGGCTCGAGATCAAGGACCCATAATCGTGCATAACACATGTTACAAAGGAGGTGGAAGAAGTATGTGATACTTTTCTGGCAGTACACACACTCCTATAGGGTTAGCCGATAAGGACTCGCTATCATACTTGTCTGAAATAACAATAAAATTGAAAAGATAAAAATAGCCAATCTCTTATGGCTTCACACTGTGTTGAGTTGGTGAACCCAAATTTGTATTGTGTTTGTATGGATCCAGATTAAGGTACAAAAGTCACGTTCCACACAATTGTGCAAATTTTGTTCATGTCCTTTCTCTTTGTCCCTCTTCCCACTTCGAGCCTTCAACTATTTTGCACTCCCTTTTATTCCTTGTTGACCATCATATCTTTCTTCCTGCATCGATCTTCCTCTTATTCCTCTAAGATGTCGACTCATGGATGGTTCAGTCGGGACTCCACCGACACCCACATCGATACCATGAATCTGTCATCTTCAATAAATTCGAGGTGATTCCCGAGAACCCAGTTTGGACATGCAAACCGATCTCCAAACTCCTCATCTTCTTTCCTTTCTATTTCCATAATAAGATGGGATCATTCTTGTCCCATCATTGCCCGTTGTGAATGGAGGACAATTACTGTTCACATTAAATGCTTCGTTCATGGTTATTTGAGATTGACCCTAATCTCATATCCATATAGTCAACTGGTGCTCAATTTTACAGTTGGTCTGATTGGGACACCCCTTATGTTGTAGATTAAAGATACAACTTGGATCCCAATCTATAATTCATGTCATCTGACTCAAACCTTGAGATGTCTACTCCAGGAGGAAAAGGCAAGGGGCAATGGCCTTCTCAGATGGAGATGGGCCAGGCACCAGATCAGAATCAAGTGAATGCTCAATTGCTCGTGATATACTGGAGACCATGCAATAAGAACTAACTGAGCAAGAATTATCCTAAACTGCATTTTCGGAGATGCTGAATGATTTGAGGAATAAAACAAGAGGTGGAGGAGAGGATGAAAAACCCCACGATGACCGAGAGGATGAGGAACAAGGACCTAAGGTTCCTAAGCCTATGCTGAAACATACTTACAAAAATGAAAACAACCAGATGACTGAATGGATACGAATTCAACCGGTACAAGCTCATTCGAGCTGAAGCCTCAGCTCCTTGCTCTTCTCCCTGCCTTTCATGGTAACACTAATGAGGAGCTGTACATTCACCTGTAGCAGTTTTCCCACATCTATTGAACCACACACTACCCTAACATCCCATTAGGTGTAGTCAGAATGATCGAGTTTCCCTTCAGTCTCCTAGATAAGGCCATGTATTGGGTCAATCATCCAGGGAAGGTCGTGATGACCTGGGAGGATCTTAAGTTTGTGTTCCTTCAGAAGTTTTACCCTCTCGGTCGCCTTAGCCAGATGCGAGCCTAGATTAGCCACTTCTCCCAAGCTACCCACGAGTATGTTTATGAAGCATGGGAATGATTCAAAGATCAACAGGAAAAATGAACCCATCATGATATACTGAAGACCAACTTGGTATAAAACTTCTTCGGGGGATTGACTACTTAGAGTCAAAGGCTTGTAGACGCTGCTTGTGGTGGATCCCATTTTAATAAGGATGAAGATGTTGTATGGTAGATATTCGAGGAAATGGCCAAAGAAGAGGCCACCCTCTCTTCATCTCGAGCATATAAGAAGCAACCGTAGATCCTCCACAAGCCTGTCCACATGACAACATTTCAAAAAAGTCGACAGAGATGAAAGCTCCAACCTTAGTATCATTGGGGGACATTTGTCCAAAGTGGACATCATTGAAAAACGACCACACGATCTCGAGAAAATAATAGTGATCGAACAAAGAAGCCAGCATCTGGACAAGTTGGATCAAATCACTGATGAATACCCATTCATCACTCTTTATTCTTTTATTTTAGCTACAAAACCTTTGCCAAACACATGTAGATATATGTAAATATTAATAATTAGCAAATAGCATGCATTGTGTAAAATTGAATAATTAGCATGTTTTTGTGCATAAATAAAAGAATAAAAAAACAAAATAAAAAGAGGGAAATATTTAGAATAAATATTGAGCGACCTAATCCCAAGGGAGGGCTGAACATGGGCCTGACTGCATAAAAACCCAAGTAGAGAAAGATAACGAAGCTCACACACTTGTACATATACCTGTACAACAACAACAACAACAACAACAAAGCCTTTTCCCACAATTAAGTAGGGTCAGCTACATGGATTCTTCGCCTCCATTCAGATCTATCTTGGGTCAATCTCGGACTTATATCCAAAAAGCTAAGATCCCTTCGTATAGTCTCTTTCCAACACTTCTTGGGTCGTCCTCGCCCTCTCTTAGCCGGCTCAACATCCCAACACTCGCATCTCCTATCCGGTGCATCAGTTGACCTTCTTTGCAAATGACCAAACCATCTTAAGCGGTTTTCTCGCATCTTATCCTCAATCAGAGCTACACCAACTTTCTATCTAATTGCATCATTCCGAATCCGATCTTTACGTGTATGTCCACACATCCATCTTAGCATTTTCATTTCTGCTACAGCCATTCTCTGCACATGTCTATGGTTCACAGGCCAACATTCAGAACCATAAAGCATAGCAGGTCTCACGGCTGCTTTCTAAAACTTTCCTTTAATTTTTAAAGGAATTTTCTTATCACAAAGAACAGCGGAGGCTCCTCTCCACTTTAGCCAGCCTGCATTTATTCTATTAGTAACATCTCCATCAATTTCCCCATCATGTTGCAAAATAGATCCCAGATATCTAAAAGAATCTCTCTTCTGAATGTTATCGTCACGAATCTTCACCTCGATTCCTTCACCATTGCTTTCATCAAAGGTGCATTCCATATATTCTGTCTTAGCCCTACTTATACTAAAGCCTTTAGTCTCCAATGCATGTCTCCAAACCTCAAGCTTCTCATTTACTCCATCTCTAGCCTCGTCAATCAACACAATATCATCAGCAAATAACATACACCAAGGTAACTCATCCTGAATGTGACTTGTCAACTCGTCCATAATCAAAGTAAAAAGAAATGGACTCAAAGCTGAACCTTGATGTAAACCAATGTTGATATCAAAATAGTCAGTCTTCCCCGTCGGGGTCCTTACACAAGATTGTACATATACCTGTAATTAAATAAAAATATTTTCCTCTAAAATAAAAATAAAAGTGGGTTTATATTTATTGTATATATTTGTAAATGTAAAATTAAAATAAAAATGGGAAAATTAAAAAGAAAATAAAAATGCCTTCACCCTTGTATATTCACCATGTACATGAAACCACTTCCTTATTTATTTATCCCTATAAATAAATAAATTAAAATCCTATAAAAATTGTACATATTCTATACTTCATAATGTAAATAAATAAAATAAAAATCACAAAAACAAAAATAAAAAGAATAAAAATAAAAATCAAAATAAACATTGTATATAGACCATGTATATATGTGTATATAACTATTTATTTAACCCTTGTAAATAATTAATAAAAATAAAATAAAAATACCAAAATATTCCAAATTTTATTATATAAATAAAATATGAAATTAGAATAAAAATGTACAAAAATAAGTAATTAAAAGTCAAAAATCAAAAATACAATATTGTATATATACCTATATATTATACTATATTGTACATACCTTATTTTGATTTCAAAAGAATAAATAAAAATCACAAAAAAATAGATTAAAATAAAAGAAACATTTTTCATGTTTTGAGTTTTACATAATTCGGCCATTTGCTATTTTATAATTAATTTCCAAATCTTTCTGACGTGGCCGCATCCCATTGGTCCACGGGGGATGTTGACCCCCCGGTCAACTCCCCCCCGGACCACAAACCCACGGATCTGCACGCCCGACTCGATTTCTCCCAATTACTGCGTCATGATCCGAGCTCCAAATCCGCAAACCCCGGGTTCTAATCCATCCTTGACCTTCCCTGATCCACGCCCGGGGTGGGTTCTCGGGGTCCGTGCTCCGATAAGCTCGCCCGGACCTCTTCTAGCCGGACCCCTAGGAGTATTTAACTTCAGCTCCGCCGCGCATTTCACTCATCTTTGGCTCCGCATTTCCCTACCCAGGACCTCCACCACCTCCGCCTGAGTGACAGCTAGCGACCGGTGGTGTCGCAGTGAGGAGAGAGTGACCCGGCCACTGATCCGGCGACCTAGCGCCACCGTGCGCCGCCCAGGAGCAGCGCTCGAGCCTCGGGCATCGACGGCCCTCGAGGCAAGGACCCAGATCTTCACGAGCTCCTCCACAATAGATCTCGATCACCCAGTAAGCCTAGTTCCTTCTGTATTTCTCTAATTTCAAGTTACACCCAATTTCATTCATCGCCGATGACCGTCGATTCCGACCATATCCGTCTCCCTTTCGATCATCGGACGACACCCACATCTCTACCTCACTCCTCCACACATTCTTCGCCCCTTCATCCAACCTAGTTCGCCAAGAAACTGGGGGTCGAACTCCTTCGCTGTCGCATTGCCGGAGTTCAATCGCCCCGATGCACCGTTCACCCACCTCGCCTCTAACCGGGTCGAGGCACTTTGCCGTCGACCCAGGAGCTTGTTGCACTGCTTTTCAGGTCAGAAGGACCCCATCTGGGGTCTTCACGTTCGAGCACCGGAGCTCCAGGCCCCTGCCGTCGCCGGAGCGTCTCCGACGTCTCCAGCCTCATCGGTGGCATCCAGAGCTACATGACGTCACGGCGGAGCTCTTCCGCACCTTAGTTGCAGCTGAGGAGGCACCCAACGCGAGCATTGGGCCGGCGAGTATCGCCGATGACCTATTCTTGGAGCATCCTCCAGAGCCGTCCATCCAGCCTCGCCGCTCCAGATGCAATCTCAGCCCTTGACTTGAGGAGCAGCTGCGCCCTTTCGATCATTGGAGGCTGGATCTGGACCGTCAGATCAGCAAGGGTTAACCCACAACACACCACAGCCGCACGATCAGCCACGTGGGTACACCTCTGCCGTTCGATCCGCGTCGAGGGTTCTTTGAGGAGGCGCCACTGATCCAGACCATCCGATCATCCATGTGGAGTCGTCTCAGCCCTCCGATAATAATAGGGGTAAATTGTTCTTAGGCCCCTCTGTTTCTTGCTTTTATTAGATAGTCCTGTAAATATTTTATGTAGTTTTTTTTATTTTGGTTAGTTTGCATTGAGGACCTTCTGGTTTTAGATATTTGCATTGTTGTCCCTGTGTGTATTGTGCACGTGCATCGACACGTGATTTAGTGGACACTTTGCATTTTATACCCTGCATTTCTGGCGTGTTAATGTTTGAATCTTTTAAAATAGGAATGACAATCTAGACCTTCCAAGCCTGGACCACGTGCCTAGCACGTGGATATTGGGATTTTTATACCTTGGCCCCTTTTGTTTTCTGTCGTGTTATCTATTGGCCCCAGGACTATGTTTTTCTTGTAGATAGGTCCATGTGCACGGTTTGGTTGTTTTTGATTTTAATAAAATAGCAAACTTAATCCAAATCGAGTGAAAATTGTACCGTAGCTCCTGCCACTGTGTAAAATTTTCCCTAATTTTTGGATACATTTTTGACCCTTTTTATTATTTTTAAAAATTCAAGAACATATCTTTTTCTGCCTGTTCATATTTAAAATTCACAAAAAATATAAAAACCTCTTTAAAAATTACAAAAAAAATAGATTTTGTTTATTTTTGTGTGCTTGATTTTCCGGCTAATTTTGGTCATTTTTGGATTCATAAAAACCATAAAAAAATTCTAATAATTCATAAAAAATTCCAAAAATAATAAACTTTTCTCCTGATTTTTCCTTTTTGTTTATAATTTCTAGGAAAAATACCTCCAGGCCTTGAAAAGACAATTTAGTATTTTTAATTGGTCTTGGAAGCTTTGCTGGACAACAACACTGATTTTCTTCTTTCTTTCATTTTTTGAAAATTTTATAAAAATCAGAAAATTACCAAAAATTCACCAAAAACACTATAAAAATTCTAAAAATAGTTTTATTGGAATTTTGAAGTATTTTAGAGTAATTAAATAATTGTTGAAAGTTGCTTGTTTTCCTTATTTTACTATTTTCTTTATAATTAAAAATTATAAAATACTAAAAATCCACCAAAAATACTTTGTTTTTATTTTTCTTTATTTTTGACTACTTCGTAGGCCGCGAGGCCATCACGTGCTTCCTGAGTTCGACCCTGGGTGCTATACTAGGTTAATATCATAGCGAGATCGCTATTTCGTATTTCATCGATTTTCATCTTTCTTTGGTGGTCTGATCTTTTTCTTGTTGAGCTTTGAGTCCCGAGTGACTGAGGTCACAATGACCGTATTGATTCCTTTACCTTAGTCGTGCGGGTTCGCTCATCAATCACCAAGCAATTGGAGTTGCTGGTGAGTACCATCAATGCTTGCCAGTCGACGACCACATCTTCTAAAAATCCATCTGAGAAGAAAGAAGAGCAACCCACACATTTTGTGTATTTAGGACTTTAAATATACAAAACATTCTACCTAATTAAAAGTCCCTGGTTTTATTTATTTAGGACTTTAAAAATACCAAAAAATTGCAAAAAATCCTAAAAAATCACAAAAACATTAGAAAAAAATAAAAAAGCACAAAAACATTTTATTATGCAGATTTTGATTATTTTTAGTTATATCTATAATTACATTACATATATTATAGATATCTATATATACTCACACACACATATCTAAATTATTATTAAAAAGATAAATATATAAAAAATCTGAAAAATTAAAAAAATAAAAAATAAAAATTCAAAAATTTTATAAATATAATATATGAAAAATGAGAAGAAAAGAATTATTTTATTTTAATTTAAAACCCACAAATTAATTTATTTGAGTGAATATTGTACAAATATACTTATATATTTATTCATATTTATATATAAATAATATACTAGCTACACCGACTTGTCTCCCTATATTCGACTCCTACTCTGATTGTAACTATACACACACTTGTTAGTAGGGTTATAATAAAATTTGTTTCGCATACTTGCTTGTATTCATTCATATTATTGTGTAGGTTGATTGTTGCTTAGTCACTTGGGCTTAGCAAGAGGTCACTTCAGCTATTGTCTCTCTGACTTGTAGATTGACACGATCGCTTCGCTATTCGTGTGTCTTGGCTAATCAAATGGCACCGTTGCCAGGGAGCAATGGAGTGTAGCATTCTTTTTGTACATTAATCTTCCTTATTTTTGATTATTTATTCTGCTATTATTTATCTACTATTTATTCTTTATTATTTGATCTATTATTCCTTATTTGATCTGTTCAGTCCACTCTTCTTTGTTTGTCTTTGTTGAGAGGGACCATGTGGCGAGGGACATCTCTTAGGAGGTGGGCGCACCTGAGTTGTGAGGAGGCGAGCTCTTCTACTTATGAGCTAGCCGGGAGAGAGCAAGATGATGAGCAAGGAGGAGAGAAGCAGAATAGTTTGCATATAGATTTTTATTTTATTTAGTGAGGAGAGTGCCATTCATTTATTTGTATAAATAATTTATAATATTTTGGACTTGGACACTACTTTACTAACGAGGTACACTACCTGGATGATTGTTCACCTAGGAGCCTCATCGCAATTTTTTTCGTGTTTCTTGCCTTTATTTTATTTTGTTTCTTGTGTTTTGAGCTTTTTACCTTTATTTTCATTTATTTTATGGGACTGGAGCCCCTAGATTTAGGCTTGTTTGCATCATTAGCTAGGTTCAAATACCTAATAGAAGCATGTATCTATAGTGATTTACGTTTGGACTTAGTCAAATAATTAATTATGAACTTCTTGAACTTGGAACCATGCGCTGTAAGGGATTCCATACACTGCTTACATGACCCGTTGTGGCGGGCACCGAGGAGTCCCCAAGATCAGACACTTAGGATCCATCTTTGAGAAGTTTGCATTTGTGTTCTTCCCGATATTATCAAGTATTGTTTAAGACAGTTTCATTGCTTGCATATCACCATGTAGTATAATATTTTAATTCTACCTTGCATCTGCATGGAGAGAGATGGGAAGCACTGTGGATCTTCTTACTTTGTGTGCATCATTAGTCGCTAAGGTGAGATTTCCATCTTAGTGACATCTTGCATTACTTTTCTGATCCTCTCCCCCTATTTTGTATCATCTAGGACTCAAAAGAAAATATAAAAAAATCATTTGGCAAATTGCTCTGAAAAATACTAAAAAAAATGTAAAAACTCAAAATCTAAAACAAGGGGACTGCTAAATAAACCTTGACCTTAATTAAAATCTGTAACAGACTTCATTGTTTTTGGTTCAAAAATCCCTCATTATTTTCTGGTATATTCGAGATAGAGCAAGGCACGATCCTTAAGGATCATAGCTAAAAACCCGTTCTGTGGTGCCTTGATTATCACATGGGTATGGCGAAGTATAGGTGCTTCTATTGTACGTGGACGAGTAGGACTTGGTCAACTATGGTGTTTCCGCCTTCTATGGAACACTGACCCTTTCTGATGTACTGAGCCTTGGCCATACCCTCACGAGGGTATCTGTCTCAATGTCTCGCATCCGACGAGGGACTTGCATGCACACAGGTGATTCCATTGCGAGTTTGGTCCAAAGTATTGAATTCACCACTATCGGCTTCTCCTCTCTTATTCTTTGGCTGAGTTGCCCCCTGGCACGAGATTAAGGACCTATAAGCATGCATAACACATGTTACAAAGGAGGTGGAAGAAGTACAAAATAATTTTCCCACAGTACACACACACCTATAGGGTTAGCCGATAAGGACTCACTATCATATTTGTCTGAAATAATAATAAAATTGAAAAGATAAAAATAGCCGATTTCTTACGGCTTCACATTGTGTTGAGTTGGGGAACCCAATTTTGTATTGTGTTTGTATGGATCTAGATTAAGGTGCAAAAGTCTCATCCCACCCACTTGTGTAAATTTTGTTCATGTCTTCTTCTCTTTGACCCTCTGCTCACTTGGAGCCTTCTATTGTTTTGCACTCCCTTTTATTCCTTGTTGACCATCATGTCTTTCTTCCTGCATCGATCTTCCTCTTGTTCCTCTTAGATGTGGACTCATGGATGGTTCAGTCAGGACTCCGCTGACACCCACATCGATTCCATGAATTTGACATCTCCAATAATTTCGAGGCGATTCTCGAGAATATGATTCAGATCTTCCGAATCAATCTCCAGACTCCTCATCTTCTTTTCTTTCCACCTCCTTATTAAGTTGGGATCACTCTTGTCCCATCACCCTCCATTGTGAATGGAGGATGATTACAATTCACATTAAATGATCCTTTCACGACTATCTGAGATTGACCCCAATCTCATATCCATCTAGTCAGTTGGAGCTCAATTTTATAATTGGTCTGATTGGGATACCTCTTATGTTACAGATTAAAGACAAAACCTAGATCCCAATATGGAATTCGTGTCATATGACTCAGACCTTGAGATGGCTCCTTCAGGAGGAAAAGGCAAGGGACAACATCCTCCCCATATGGAACAGGGCCAGGCACCTGATTAGAATCAAGCGAATGCTCACTTGCTCACATCCATCCAAGCAATGCAACAACAACTAACTGGGCAAGCATTAGCCCAAACTACATTTTAGGATATGCAGAATGATTTAAGGAGCATCACAAGAGGAGGAGGAGATGATGAAATACCTCACGATGATCAAGAGGATGAGGAAGGTCCTGAGTTTCCTAACCGACACCGAAACAAACTTACAATCCTGGAGACAACCAAATGACCGAATGGATACGAATTCCACCGGTGCAAGCTCACTTCGAGCTGAAGACTCAACTCCTTGGTCTTCTACCTACCTTTCATGGCAACACTAATGAGGAGCCGTACATTAACATGCAACAGTTTGCCCGCATCTGTGATCCACACACTACCCTAACATCCCGTTAGGCATAGTCAAAATGACCACGTTTCCCTTCTTTCTCCAAGATAAGACCATGTACTAAGTGATGAATCTATGATTCATCACTCTAAAAGTCAAAAATAGAGCTTTGTTCCCGATTAATTAAATGCATATCTCCATTTATTATGCATTATTCTTATTCATGCATTTAGAATTAACGTATACATTTTAGCATTCATATTTGCACAAATAAGAAGCTTGAAATTCCTTGTACATATTTACCGGTATATTAGCTAAAATCACCTATTTGTATATATTTTATACTACCCCTAAATCCAATAATATCAACTTTATGATGTATATATTACCAAAGGAAAAATATCAAAAAAGTACTAACTTGTAAAATTGATCAATAAAACCCAAACTCTAGTTTGTGACTAAGAACCTTAAAATATGAATATCTCTCTCTTACAGTCTCCTATGAACCCTACTCACTTTTGAATTAATGTACGTTCAAATACCTTCAAAACAAGATCAAATTCAAAAGAATCGGAGTTCGTACGTGAAAGTTGGGTTTTGGGCCCCTATTGAATATTGTATATTGACCAACTACCCTATATTTTATATTTTTATTTTCTTAATTATAAATATAAAAAAATAAATTAAGTTGTAAATATTCCTTTCATATTTTCTCTAATTTTATTTTTATTTTTCTCTTATTTTAAAAAATGACAAAAAATCTACAAAAGATAAAAATGCGGTATTTCATACCTATAAGGCACCCCCCTAAAATAGATGACGTCTTTTGATTTTTAGTCCTACACAAAAACTTTAGATCTCGTCAAGACAAGCAACTTTTTGTGTTGCTCACTTTTTGATTGGCTCCTTTTGTTATTTCTTTTTGATTTTTCTTTCGATTTAATCTACGATTTTTCTGGAAGCGACACGTGGCCGCTCTTAGAGTCGCCATGTGTTACCCCCATTTTTTAATTATTTATTTTATTACATTATTTACTTATTTTATTTATTTATTTATTACTTTAATTCTTCTTATTATTTTTTTATTTATTTTATCTAATTTTGTTTTTATATTTATTTATTTATTTTATTACTTTTTATTTTTATTTTTATTTTCGTTGGCCACGTGGCCGCACCCTTACGCGCCACGTGGCCACCATTCATTTCTCTTCCCGCTGTCTTCCTCTCTCTCTTCCCTCACTCTCTCTCTAACTACCCATGCAACCCATGCACCCTCTCCCTCTTTGACCCAACCACCTTCCCTCTCGCCCCCTCGTTTCTCTCTCACTCCATCATCCCCATCTCTCCCTGATCCACTCTGCATTCCTCTCAACCTTTCTTGTACGAAGCTCATCCATCTACCCGCCCAACCCGCAACCGCTCACCCTCTCCCCTGCGATCGGAGGTGCAACCGCCCATCGCCCATCTTCTCATACCGTTCAGGCATACCCCACATCCAACTGCCATCCCTAGCCCATCCACCTCACAACCAACATCCCGCAAGAACCGACAGTCCACTCTCCCTATTCCCTCTATGCACGATTCTCCAACCACCCTTAAATACCCTGCTTCGCTACCTGATTGAACTATCCACCAATTTGGGAGCATAGAGGATGTCAAGATCAAACCCTCCCTCGGTGACAACGAGAGAGCCCGCCGTCGAGCGACGGCAGATCCTGGTCGGCAAGATCCAAGGAACCTCCGTTCCTTGCTACAACACCTTCGAGCTGCTGTATGTGAAGGTAGGTGAAATTTGCAAGACACCCCCTCGATCTCCTCATATTACAGAGAGGGCCCTCAGCCAGGTGGCACGTGCATCACATGTTCCCCGTATGGAAATTGCGCCGGCAACCCTCGTGCTTCAGCTAATTCTACAAAGGCCCCTGCCTTCCAAATAGCATGTGAGGCGCAACACCCCTTTAGAAAAATTGTGCTTTATCCCTGGAGGATCTGATAATTAAAGAAATGCCCTTGTACATTACTTTTATTTTATTTTTTAATTTCCTATTTTGCATATATACCCTTGTGTTTGGACATTAATTCGAATATTCATTTAGCATCTCTTTGTCATTTTAAAAATTGCTCATTGTAGAAAAATTCATGCTCTATCATTGTGATTTTTGAATGTATTTTGTGAGCTATGAATTACATAATTTCATATCTTTGTGGAAAATAACATATTTTTCCCACTGTGTGTTCATTAATTCATATTAAATTATCTTTTGCTCCAAAAATTCCCTAAAATTCATAACAGATATATTATAGGTTGTCTTATATTGTGCCCAAAAATCATCTCATTCACATGCATATGTAGGTCATAATAATTGAAATAGTGATTCTAGTAATTGATTTTAATTAATTCCACACTTAGTATTTTTAGGAATTAAAAATTATTCTGGATATCTCTCACGTAAGACCTTTCTAGGATAATTTAATATCTAGAAAATATTGATGTTTAATATTTATTAAAATTATTTTTCTCAGAATCACCTGTTCTGTATATTTTATTCATAAATAATTCACATAACATCTAAAAATTCCAAAAAATTACAACAGCTTAATTTCATCATATTTCACATTTTGGCCAAGTTTGAGGATTTTTGGACTTATTTGACTATAAATTGCATTTTAGTACCTAGACTTTGTCAAAATTGCATGTCATTCATTAATTGCATTTAAAAATACCAAAAAATGCTGCTTTAAAACCTAACCTCTAGATCGACTATAAATCAACCTAGAGAGACAGTGGCCTCCCTGAGTTTGACCTTGAGCTTGCCCAAGTAAACAAATTGACCGCTCACTTTAATCGGATAATTAATCAATTTAACAATATTTGATTAAGCAGAAATTGCCCAATTATTACGAACAAATTGATGAATCTGCGATTCATCATCTCAATATATTAATCTTAGCAAAATCCCTAAGTAAAATCTCAAATAAATGTCTATAAAATCAATAAATTAACAAAATGACTCTTGTAAGTAAAAAACACTAATTGTTATATATTATATTGTACAAAATAAATTAGCAATAAAAAGCCGTGATATTAAAGGAGTTTTTCACCTGTAAATAGTCCAAAACTTCATATATTTTTAATAATTTCATTTCAACTCCTTTTTGGCTATTTCTTTCTCTGACATGTTCATAAAAATTTATATAAAAATACAAAATAAATTTCACCTCAAATAAATACTCCTAGATCCCAAAGATAAAAAGCCATAAAGTCCAAATTCCTGACCAAATTCCCGCTCTGTATGAACTCCAAATTCACCAAACTCACTTTTAAAGTTTAAGTTAGAAATTTATCTGTCCAATGAAATGGTTTCATTAAAATCGGAGCTCGTTTGCAAAATATAGGTTTTGGGACCTAGATGTACATTGTATATTATGTATATATTCATTCTTTCTTCATTTTTTATTTTATCTTTCTTCATTACTAAAAAATCCAAAAAATCATTGTTGTGTTGTATCTTATTTCTACTATTTTATTGTATTTTTCTGTTGTAAATATCTCTTATTAAAAATTCAAAAAAATATAAATTAGAAAAGCAAAAAAATGTGCATGTTATTTGTCTTCTTTTGTAAATTCTTCACTATTTTTCTTCTCTATATTTTATTGTATGTTAGTAGCCTACTTTATCTTATTATTTATTTTTTTATTTAATTCTCATTCTCTACAATATCCACCCATTCAACTCCATTCCTCCACCATTTTTTCTAACTTCTAATTCAACTCCACCTCCATTCTAACCTCCATTCCGCTCCACCTTCATTCTAACCTCCATTTTTTCCATCTCTTTTTATACATCTCATCATTCTTATTTTGCACTGGATCCATCTTTATGTGAGGAGAGCCTAGTTCCTAGAGTTGAATCGGTGATAGCGACGCAACCACGATCGAGCTACGACAACCCTCTCTCCGGTGAGATCCGTTGGTTTCTTGGCCAACATCGCAGCCGCATCCGTGCGCTGCCCAAGCTCATTGTACGCCGGTGATTCAAGCAAAGACCGTGCTCTCGTGAGCACATCATAGGTGATCGCTTCCATCTTAGGTAATTTCCTTTCATTTTATCATCATTTTTGATTTTTTCCATGTTTTTTATATCACACCACCACATAATCACCAACACACCTTCATTTGTTTATTCCATATAATCACCACACCATTTTTTATTTGCATTCCCTATTTAACAAAACAAAAAAATTAAAAGAAATTAAAATTTAAAAAATTTTCTTCACAACACATCAATAAAATTTTCAAAAAAAATCAAAAAAAAATTAAAAAAAGAAGCAGCAGCGGTCGACCCTCTTCACGCCACCGCCGACCATCACGGCTCCCTGCCGCTGTCGACACCACTGCATGCCCCTCCGCCCAGCGCACGACCGCGCCATCATGCGTGCCCACGTCTGCCGCCACCGCGGCCCGCAGCGCTGCGCTCCCTTCTCCAGCCGTCTCTCCTCCACACCACCACCTCTTGGGTGCGACCACAACCTCCCTCCTCCTCCAACGACCCCCACACGCGCTGCCCTCCCCACTCCTAGTTGCAGCCCCTCTGCCTTCCTCTGCAAGGCACGCGTGGCCCCACCGCCAGCCGCGGCGTCGCCCCCTGCGCCCTAACCCGTCGAAGAAGAAGGTGGTTTAGTGACAAGGGTGAATCCGGCTCTTCTAAATGGCATCGTTGTCGGGGAGGCTCAGCTTAGGATAATTTTTTGAAAATATGGATTTTAGGTTTTCCCTTCGGTTGTCTGACCCCCTGTTTTTCTTAGTCTATATCTCTGTCTATTTTCTACATTTATTTTTTTATTTTTTCACTTTATTTTATTCTATTTTATTGAGTATATCTCTCTGACCATTATCTTATTTTGTGCGAGGTACCCGACATGACAGAGCGACCGCTTAGGTGGTCATGCATTTTAGAAGCTTCAGAGGCCATCATTTTCTAAAAAATAGCCGATTGGAGGATTCACATAAATTTAAGATCGAGTCAGGTCATGAGGGAGTGTAGAGTCCTTAGTATTTTATTTTTCTACATTTATTTTATTTAATAATTACATATTTCTAGCGGATTCTGTTCGGATCCTCACTTTTGTACTCAGACTTGGACGTTCTATGTGGTGTCTCGGGCCTGTTTCACTCTCCGGTGAGGGTGGGGCTCGACTTGAGTGGTGAAATTAGGATAGGCACCTAGTAGTTTAATTGCAAATTTGTATGTACCATTCGTAGTTTAGGCCACACATCTGAGAAGATTCACATCTTTTAAGATCCTTAATGAGACACACATAGCAACGTACTACTTAGCCAAATCAAACTCAGTTCTTCCCTGCTAATAATATATTGTTTAGGTATGGTTTTCTTGATCTACATGCATTTAGTGTAAATTTAAAAATTCAGTTTTGCATAACACATGGAGAGTGCTGGGAGTCACTGTATGTATACCTTCTTCTGAGCAAGCATCATCGTTTCTCATCACATTCTGATTTCCAATTCCTCCCTTGTTTTACAACTTAGGATTTAAAAGAAAATTGCGATTGAACTGTAGACGTGCTTTGTTGTGTTTATATTAAATTCAAGTGACAGCCTAACTCTAAAATTAGGACTGAATTAATCAGATTTATTAAACAAAATTGGAATAAAAAGAACCTTGTTTAACAGGTGCATAAATCCATCATTGTTTGATTTACTTGCAAGTGAGAGAGAGAGAGATGAAACTAGGATAGAGCCCAGCTAGGATTCTCAAATAGACTACTGGTTGAAAAAAATGATTAGCTACTTCTCAATGAGGATCTATGGGTAGCCAGTAAACGGTCTGGACTTCCTTAGTAGAGTGGGAGGTTTAGAGGACAATGCGTATGGCTCTGTCTTCAAGTAATGGGTAACCGTATTTATACAATATGCACTTACTCCCATTCTGGCTGAAAGTGGGTCGTAAGAATCGGGCTAGTCTGTAGGGAAATACATGTACCTAAAACTCGTTAATCTTTCAAGACTTGCATATATCACCAACAAAAACTGACAAATGATTCGACCAAACCTTTATGGCCCTCATGCGCATAGTTAGTGAATTTGAGGTTTTTGCATTGCATTTGTATTGTGTGAGTGTTCTCCACACATTCAAGTGCACCGTAGAGCTAGCGCTTCATTGAATATCGTGCGCTAATCGGTTCTTTTGCCATCGAAGATGACTAATTGGGAGATATTTATTCGGACTTCGTGAATCTCTCATTGAACCCCCCAATAAGTACGTCTTCAAAGATCCAGTCACAACTTGGGCCAACTTGGACTCATGACCCTCTTGAGTTCAGGATCTCTCATTCTCGAGATGGTCACTCTCAAACCATTCCCTTTCTCTCCTCCCACCTCACCGAGGAAGACCTTCGCCTAGGTGAGAATATTTCCATTCTTAAATCTTATTCTAATCAAGACCACATTGTTGGCTCAGGCCCTAAATAAGAATCGAGTAAAATGCCTCAATAAAGAAAGAAGAGGAAGAAGAACACCAAGAGGACCCCATGAGGATGATACTAGACAGACTAGCTGCATTTGAGCATCATTACTCTGAACACAGCTCGGATAACTCAATGTTGGGGTGGAACCACCAATGTACGCGGCATACGACCTCATACAATACCGAATTCGTAATTATTTGAGTCCAACCAAACTGAATTCAATTTTGAGTTGAAGATGCAGTTCTTGCACCTGCTGCTGCACCTTGATGGGAATGCTTCTGAGGAGCCATATGCATTCCTAAGGGACTTTGAGCTCATTTGCGCTAACCTTAGACATCCTCGAGCTAGACGAGATTATATTAGGCTCACAACCCTTACATTTGCCTTGGGTGGTAATGCCGACTACTGGGTGAAGAATCTGGGAATTACAGTCCACATCTATGTCAAGTTCAAGGACCTTTTTCTGAATAAGTTATACCCCCTAAGTAGAACTAACATGATGAGGACATACATCACTAACTTTTCCCAGCTACCCCATGAAGCCTTTTGTGATGCCCAGGAGAGATATAATGACATCCTGCAGAAATGTCCTTATCATGGTCTAGATGACAACATATTGCTCCAGTCATTCTTCACTGATCTCAACCCTATGATGCAGGGTTTAGTGAGAGCTGCTTGTTGAGACAGCTACGCTTCACGCGGAGCGGATACTGTCTGGAGGGTATTCGAGCAGATTGCCGAGACTAGCCGCTCACAAACCGCCAACATGCATATACACAGTCCCCTAGTTCACTATCACCTAGAGGGGGAAAGTCAGCTGTAGTCGATCTCTCTCAAGACGTGATCCCTAGCATGGGACTCCTTGCGGGCGAGCTTACAATAGTCGAGAGTATTGACAAGAGGATCGATGAGTTAGACCAGAGCATCTCCAAAATTCCCAGACAGATGGAGGAATTGACTGAGAAGGTATCTAAGATAAAGATACTTGTTGTGACTGCACCCTCTGCTCCCGTATACCAAGTTCACCATGTTCAGGAGCAGCTGGTGTCAAGGCAACCCAACCGTGGGAGCAGGATCAGTCCTACACCCATTCATCCCAACAACAACCCCCACCCATAGAGACCGTTCAGGAGGAGCCTCCACCGGTTTGGGAGGTGAATGGAGTATGGTATACTTAATACCCTACCATGAAGGAAAGTACGGGGGATCGACAGAATTATTAGCGTCCCCCGACCTTTCACAACACCACATTCACCTCCGCACCACCTCCTTCACAGTAGAGCCTTGGATATCAGCCACCCCAGCGGCAGCAACAATACCCCAGTACGACCGATAGGGCCAGTATTAGACAGGCCAGCAGGCTCGCAGATTCAGTAAATGCCCAAACACCAGCAGCAGCAGAGGCAGTACCCCAGCCATTAGGGCTAGTCTTCCCATTCTTCTTTTCCTTTTCCACTTCCTTCTTCGTCTGGTCCCACAGACTCACAATTCCAACATATACTCGACACACTTCGTTCTTATCATAATGAAATTCATGACTTATGGTGGATGTCAACTGCCTGTCTATATGGAGAGATGAGCAGTTTGCACCCTCTACCTCGATCCTAGCCCAAGTACATGCTAACCCTAATATCCTAAACCATTCTTGTTCTCAGCAGCATCTCGGTCAGGTATACTATTCAGCATCTCTTAGATCTGAACATGATATTCTTTCGTGTAACAAGGCTAACCTTATGTCACTTAGGAGCGGAAGGACTGTAACCATACCTGATCGAGCGAGAGACACGAGGAGGGGCCTCTCCAAATCTCTATCTGAAGAGTCTTCAGAGGACGAGGAGGATATGTAATACATTCAGAGGCCCCATCAACAACATCCGAGGACCCCCTTTCTCAGGGAGCTGAAAAGAGAAGGACAGTACGAATGCAACATCAACAACATGGAGATATCTCGGATTATATGGAGGACCTTGCACCTCTGGTTGTGACGAATACCACTACGGCTTCTTTTATACAACCTTTAGTAGATAATTTTAATTTTGATCCCATGTTGCATTCAAAAATATTCATGTTTGACGAACTCTGTTTCCTTTAATTCCAAGAATGCGATCTTTCAGTTCGTGATTCAGATTCTTCTTCTTCTATATCCCTTCCTTCTATCCCTTTCCCCTGTGCTTTTATAAGAGGAAAACACATCAGAAAGAT
The DNA here is from genome assembly GCA_037367405.1 of Ottelia alismoides. Classification (NCBI taxonomy): domain Eukaryota; kingdom Viridiplantae; phylum Streptophyta; class Magnoliopsida; order Alismatales; family Hydrocharitaceae; genus Ottelia; species Ottelia alismoides. Next base: position 343,102 of record JAZKJV010011214.1, read on the forward strand.
TCAGAAGGATGACCCCGATATGGCACAGTTTTGTAAAGAGAATATCACAGTCAAAATGACATTTGATGAGTATGTGGCTAACCATCCCGCTTTCCAGAAATACCTTAAGGTGAGATTCACACCTACTAGGGTCAATAGGAAGAAACCGAACCAATATATGAAGACTCATGTCTTTTCAGTAGCCACAATGTATTGCCTTAAGAATTAGCAATTCCCAAGGAAAAAGAGAGACATGGGTGCTCACTACATGGAGAGTCATATCGACGACATTGCATTCTCTTAGATAACGGTTCTTCAATCAACTTACTTCCCTTAGCATTATACCAAAATTGGAGTAAGGACCGCTTCACAAATCCAGAGCTCTACTCCAATTTGCAGATCGTTCAATGAAAAAGACCTAAGGGATAAGTGAAGAACGTCGTTATCTCGATTGAGGGGCATGACTATAAGGTTGACTTCACAGTCTTAGACATGGAGACCCCCAATCATTGGAGAGAATCTCAGATCTCTGAAGATAGCTCCGATGATGGCTGGGAATCATCTGATTCGTCTTCTTTCAATCAATATTCCCTGCCACCACATTTCTTGAAAAAATCGGTTGTAAACCTCCTTGATCATCGACCACCCTTTCCCCCACCCCCATCAGTTCCTTGTATATTTTCTTCCTAGAATTAGGCCAAGGCCTAAGTATAGGGGGGACAGACGCCATCTGTATTTACTCATCATTCTTGTGTCTATTCGTTCTATATATTCTTCGGATCTTATCGGTTCTACTCACTCTTGTCTCATACTTAGGCTTACCTGAGCCTAAGTATAGGGGAGACAAATGCCCACCTTGTAAATATTCATCCAATTCTCGTCTTGGCCTCAATCGCTCCACTTTTTCATCTTCTTCTATACTTAAGCTGACCAAAGCCTAAGTATAGGGGGTGGTTGACTTCTATAATCTTTTTTTATTTTATTTATTTATTTTTCTTCACTCTCCTATGCTTAGCATGAGCTATGCCTTCTTATCATTCATTGTGCTCTGAGGGCATAGCATACAATACATATAGGGGGCATGCGTGTATATATATACACTTTACCCATAGCTCGTACTTTCATGTATTTTTGTATATATTATGTAATAATTATGGGACGGGGTAAAAGTCCAAAAAAAAGGAAAAAACTCTTGTATATCATCCTTTCATTCGTAGAAAAAATCATCATCTAGCACCTCATATGCATCTGCATCTCATTGGCACATCTATCACATGCAAAGTGAAAAGTTATTGGGTTCTGAACTGAGTTATGAGTAGAAGTGGAGAGTGGTCTTGACTTGGCCTTAATCTACCTAATTTCCAGAGGAACTTCACCGGAAAGAGGATTTTAGAAACTTCAGGTCATTTAACTTAATTCTTTGAGTTATGCATGACAATGTACAGCCTCTGACTCTTAGTGTCTAACCTGGTCTCCTAATTCTTATTATAGCTTTTGAGTAGGGAATTAATCTGTTTTCTCGCACTATGCACTTAGCTAAACTCAGATGGGGTGTTGGAAGACAGTGTAGGTCTCTTTTCTGGTAGCGTGGACATCTAAAGACCGGAGTATGGGTTGAAATAAAGCTTCAGAAAAGGGATGGACGTTTGGGCATAATTTTTCTAAGACCCCAAAACATGTACGGAAAAAAGATTCCATATCCGTAGGGGCACAAAAGTCCATGCAGAGTTACCAAAAATCCATACCAAAAAGAAACCAAACAACCAAATAAATATTTGATCAAAAAGGTCCAACTTCAAGAAAACCTGCAGATCTTGGTGGAGACTTGGCTAAACTAGCAGGCTTCACAAGGAGAGGTGACTACACTGGTCACCCTCTCGTTCTTTTCCCTTTCTTCTAATTTCTCCCCCTTTTGATTGTGAACACAGCGCAATAGACCTTAGAAGGAAATACCTAACTTCAAAACAAGACTGATTTCATAAAAATCAGAGCTCATATGTGAAAGTTGGGTTTTGGGCCTCTTTTGCGCATTTTGTGTTTTACCTATTTTTGACATGGTATTTTATGTACATAACTAACGCTTTTTCTTTTATTTCTTTTTCATTTATATTCTTTGATTAAAGTTTTATTAAAATGCACAAAAATATTCAAAATGAGACCGAAATCAAAGAATCTGATCAAGTCTGAGTGTCCTCTATGAGCCTGTACAATTATCTTCCATTTTCCTCTTTATTTTATTATCCTATTTTCTTACTTACTAAAAATCCAAAAAATAGACTAATGTTAAATATTTATCTCTGATTTTATCATTATTTTCCTCTATTTTTCTCTTAATTAAAAATCACAAAAAAATTATAAAACCCAAACATCAAGGTATTTTATGTACATAGAGTACCCCAAAAATATCATTTTACACAAATGACTTCTTTTTGGTCCCTTCATAAAAGTTGTAGATCTCATCGAGACGAGCAAATTTCATAAAGAAAACTTTTCAATCCGAGGTCGTTTGCTATTTCTTCTAGATGTTTCTTTTATTTTTATTTCTAAAATTTTCTGGAGTTGACACATGTCAGCTCCTGGAGCAGCCATCTGTCACTCATTTTTTGTATTTATTTTCAAATATTTATTTACAAATAATAATAAATAAAAATATTTATTAAAAAAAATAAAAAAATTCTCTCACCTCAGGTGCCATGCACGTGAGGGTCTCCTCTTCTCCAGTCAACCCCCTGCCCTCCGTCTTCCCCGCCAATTCCCAATGATGGCCAACCACATCCCCTTTATCTCTCCATCGGCATACCGACCATCACCTACCCTTATCCCCTCTCTTCCTCATCCTATTTAAACTCCATCGAGCGTCCATGACCAAGGTATCTGCCAGATCAACGAGAGAGAGAGAGAGAGAGTTTGAGAGAGAGGCCGATGACAGGGGCCTCCCTTCTTGGGCGATGATCTCCTCCGACGAGATCAGACGAGCTCCAACGCGCCCGACCTGCGGCTGAGGTGAGAACAAAGAGGGGCGGCATATCCCCCTCTGAACTCAGGGAATCCCTATCCCTTTCTTCCCCTTTCCTACTTCCCATGTTTCCACCCAAATCCTTTGTTTCCAAATCGCCACTCGCATCCTGTGTCTACTCCGCCTTCATAGATTCCTCCGCCACGATCAACGATGCTCCTGCTTCGTGCCGATGAGATGCTTAACCCGCTACAGGAGGCTTCTTCCCCGCCATCGACCGGTTTCCTCCTCGAGCAAGTCCCCCTCCGTCGCTACTACCCTTGCTTCGGTTTCAAAGCCGTCGAGCCGACGCCTCCATCTTCGTCGACAATGCCACATCTCTTCCCAAGCATCCCCATCTGTTCCTACTCCTCCATCTTTGACAACTCCATGGCTCAGCCTCTTCATTGACCTCCCGCTTCACCAATGTCCGCCACCTGTGTGTCGGCCACACATCGAACGCCCCTCCCCACGCCGACGCACCGCCTTGCAAGCCAACATCACCTGTGCTCTCAACCGTAACCGCATCTCCATCCGCAGAGCCTTGCGACTCCACCTCGACCTCGCTCGACCGCCCAACACCGACCAACCGCCTGGAGAAGCGCCAACCTCGCGTGGCCCCCCACCATCACCACAAGCATGGTTGCACCCTGCTCCGCCAGTGCCTACCCGATTGTCGCGCGTCCCCCTCCAAGCTCCATATCCAGGCCTTAAAATCAGTCGCCTTCGTCTTGTGTGGAAACCAAAGAGGGCACACATGATCCTCACGCGAGTGAGGGGTAATTTTTAGCAACACACCCTCAGATTCTACCATCTACAAAGAAGTCCCCCACTATCAGCAGTCACGCGCAAGGTACTTGCATATTGGCGAATTTGCATTCAGGCCCCTGCATATCCAAGCATTCATAGAAGGCCCTCACCGCCCAAGGTCACGTGTTATGTATGTGACCATTTGGGCAAATTGCATACATACCCCTCTGAGTTTAGGTAATTGCATCTGAGTCCTATTATGCATGTTTCTTTAAATCATTTTTTTCCGTATTTGCATTTAGACCCCTGAGTTCTCCCTTAATTTTGAACTCTATTTATCATCATTTTATTATTCCATAAATTATACTTTATTAATAAATTATTTCTTTACATTATGGCATGCTTGGGATATTTTTAGTTTCTATGGTTATCTACTAATTAATATTCTTGTGGAAAATTATGTATTTTACCCGATATGTGCTTAAAAATTTATAAATAATTAACCATAGCTCCAAAAATTGCCAAAAATTAATGGATCATAGAATTAATTGTTAGTAACATTGTGGAAAAAGAATTGTATTTTACATACAAATTTTGCTCTATAAAAATCATTTTGTGCATTTCACAGATTAATTTTTAGTAGGTATTAAATCCAATATTTTTAAAGTCTAGAATTTTTCTGATATATATTTGAAGGATATGAAGTAATCCTCAAGCACATCACGGAAGCGTGAGCATCGTATCGAATACGACGAAAAATGACTAGTCGAACTAGTTGTTCTATGCAGCGGAATTTAAAAATTTTCATGCAATGAAACCACATGATCCAAGAACGATTCTCGGATCGTTTCATCTAGAACCACAACAAGTATAAAGGAATACCTCTTGAAGCGTGGTTGATCGAGACTCTATGAAAAGAGACCTCCTGTCTCAAGTCCAATCGTTGGAGAAGAAGCTTGCGAGCGCGGGGATGAGTCGTGTGACCTCACAATCCAACGAGTAGATCCAAGCACGGTGAACTCCTGATCGCGTCGTACGAGATCGAACGTCTTCTTCGCGGGCGTAGAACTTCAAGAAGACGGAGAACTGAAGAACATCGAAGCGGCTTCGTGGCGGCGAGGGCGACGACGGCTTTCACCTCTAGGGTTTGGTGGAAGGCCACCAAGGAGAGAGGGAGAGATAGTTGACGTGTGGGAAGAGAAGAGAGAGAGATGTGCTTCAAAAGCATAGCCTTAGAAAGCATGGTATGCTTCTCTATTTATAGGGTTTGGGATCCATGGATCTCAATCCATGGGACACATAAAATCAATGGATGAGATTGATTTATGTTTAATCAATGGTCAAGATTGTTGTTGGTAAAAGCCAACAACTAATAATCTAATTTAAATCAAATATATTTGACATGCCAAATATAATTCAATCCTAAATTAAATCAAGCAATTAAGGAGAGATTAGCATGGAGATTACTCCCCATAAGGGAAGGGGGGACGGCAACCACATTCCTTGTGGGAATTGGAAGCCGTCCACGATGCCCTCATGGTGGAGGCAATCTCATGTAATATCATGAGATTGCATATCTCCATGAATTTCTCCCATAATCTCCAACAACTTTTGTTGTGATTTATTCTTCAAAAATAATTCACAATTAATTTTGAGAATATTGCAATCTTACCATTGGATATTTGTGAATCACATTCACAACCCAAAACAAAATATAATTTACATTTTCAATTAATTACACAATGTGTATCCAATACACATCAATAATTAATTAACAAATATAAATTATAATTAGCTCTCTCTAATACATTATAAATCACATTTATAATATATTATGAATAATTGGATATTGCTATCCACATTATTCTTATCCACAATAATTAAATCACATTTAATTATATTGGATAATTTCCACATACATCAAGATAATTAAATCACATTTAATTATCAATTTCTTAATGCTTAGATCTATGGAATTATTATTGAACCCTTTCAAGAATAATGCAATTTCTCTGCAGATACTTGGAGATAAGGACAGGGCGATTGTATTGTTCCACGTATGGTGACTTGGATATTGAGATCACATCTCAAATCCAGATCTCAGGGACCTCCCATAGATGCTTGATTAAATCAAGGCCTTAAACCTAATCTTCTCATTGCATCTGAATCTCATTCAGATCAATGTCCAGCACTTGGACTAAGATTAGGTCACTTCTCTACTAAGAGGAGTCACTAAAATCCAAACATGTTTCAGCATTCCCTCGGAATGGAAGTGTCATGGTTATACAATCGTTTATGATCACATCACCCTCAGGTATTCCCTATACCTGTACATGCTGCATACTGGAAGACCTATGATCATCCTGAAGATATAGATCACTTTTTACACTGTCATCTTCAGGGTTTGATCACTAAGTTTCTCAATCTTGGTTCATTGGGAATCGGTATCGATCATATGCTTTCTCAAAGCATATATCATACATTCAAAATTCTTGTAATGCTTCCAAAGCACGACGACCATGCATGGAATTTGATCGGTCCCAATACCTCATGAGTGAGCTCATGTCTCCCGGTTCACATGTGAACCTATATGATCCCTTTGAGAGATCGTATTACTCATATATCCTTACATGCACACCAGCTTGCCGATGTATAGACCTTGGTTAGGTCATCAACCTATTGGTCCGCCAAATGTACATACTCAGACATATAGTAACATATTTGTCTCTGGTCAGAGGATGCATGCCTATGCTATGACAACATTCAACATAGGTATTTGGTTATCTCGATCTCGTTAAGTCTACCCATTGACTCAACTAATCTGACACCTCCTAATCTCTATTCACATGCAGAGGACCTGCATCAAGAGGTCGGTCAGATATCAGCCTAAATGAGAAAGGATTGCCATCTCCTACTCAGGCTGGAGATCATCTCTCAACAATCATTTGACGGTGCTTGATGAGTCCTCAATCTAATTCTTTAGACATTCATCCAAGCACCAGCCTCTATGATTCAATAACTGAATCAACAGTTGTATGGTCATCAGGATGGCCATGGTACATAACCCTAATTGTACTAAGGGACCTATTATGCAAATTGGTTATTCTTTATTTCAGATCAGGGAATGATATTTGCAATAACATTTATTGCATAATGGCTCGCCGTGGGCTCGCATGTCCAACAATCTCCCACTAGCCCAAAGACCCATTAATGGGCTAATCATTTAAACCCGCACTCATGTGACAATCATAGGCTATTTAGAAAAATAGCTAGGAAAGATGATCAGTCACTCTATTTCTGAGAGACTATATCAAGTCCTTTTATGGCACTTGCATATCCATCAGTAACAGTGCTCGCATCCAATGCGAATGTTGCATCTTATGCAACCAATACTCAATTTTGTTAGTTATAGTGTCCTTGACACTATAGCTTAATAATTATTATATCCAATTTTTCCATTATCCTTATCAGAAATACCCTTATTCCTGGAGATCTCTATCTCCTAAGGTATTCGTAGTTAAGACCTTTTATATCACTATCTATAAAGTCTTAAGTTCTTGAAGATAAGACTTTGAGATCACTATCTCAAAAATCCTTTCATCTTTGAAGATATTGTTATTACTGCAATCAAGTGTTTTATCTCCTTAGTAGGATTAGTAACATTTACTACTCCCACTGCATGGCAGATATCTGACTATTGTACACATCTAGCATACACTCGGCTTCCCGTAACTGATGCACAAGGGCATGTAGTTCCAACATTCACTTCCTCAACTCTTTGAAGTGCTATCCCTTTAGATAGGTCAGTACCATATCTTAAGGTAAGGAAGCCTTTCTTGGAATTTTCCAGAAAATAGAATATATATCCAAGGTGTACCATTAATGCGACGGTTCCGATGCCCTCTTCTCTTTGCTTCAGAACATCTTCAGAACTAAGATCTAAGAGGTATCCTTGAGATCATATCTCAAGGTATGGAACAACTAGTATATAAAACACTTATTATTATTATCCTTGTATCATTCTAAATGATTAGGATATCATCTACATATAGCATGATGAACACAATGGCACTCCCACTAAGCTTCATATGGTACATAGAGATTCTATCTAAAATCACAACATTTATAATTTCATCAAATCTTATGTTCCAACTACAAAAAGCTTATTCGAGTCCATAGATGGAGTTTCTTTAGCTTGCACACCTTGCTTTCCTCAACCATGAAGCCCTGGTGCTACTTCAGGTGAATATCCTCGGAGAGATACTCATAGAGGAATACAATCTTGACTCACATCTTGAAAATGCTATAACTAAGTTGTGTAGCTAGGTTTAGATATATTCTGATGGATTTAAGCATGGTCATTGAAGAGCAAGTCTCATCGCAAGCGATGTCTTCTCTTCGGTGTGTAGCTCATGGCTACGAACCATGCTTTGAAGGTCTCTACCTTCTCATCAAGTTCCCTCTTTCTCCTGAAGATCCATTTACACTTTAATGGGCCTTACCCATATAGGTGGATCCTCGAGGGTCCATATACAACACTTGTATATGAAGTCTATATTAGACTTTTATTTCTAACAACCATCTTTCCATGTCATGATCCTCAGGAGCTTCATTACATGAAGCCCGATCTTTTTCAGACTTAACTGACACATAGAATACATCCTCAAACTTATTTGAAGAAGTATTTGTGTTTCATCTTCAATTATTCTTTTAGTTTCCGATTTCAGGAGCCTCATTATCTTTTCAAGATTAAATGAGTTCCTTTACTTCATTTTCATCTTGATTCTCAAGAGAGTCGTCCTCTGAGAATTACATTCTCAGAGATGAGATCTTTTAAGAATCTCAAGGTCATAAAGTAGGTATCCAATACCATCCTTTATTTTCCTAATGAAGTAGAACTCTCCAGTGCCAGATTCCAGATTACTTGCATGGAACCTCATTAAGGATATATATTGTAGTCTCTACTACATATATAACTTTGAAACTAATAGATAATTATGCTAATATTCATCATTGATTATATCATATCATACATGATCCAATTGTATCTCCCTACAACTCTTATTGAGTTTAGGTTTATTAAGAGGAGTGAGATAGAAATGATATTCATATCTCTATAAGGTATTCTATGAATTCATATAATAGGTACTAACTACCTAGATTAGATCAAATTTTATTTAATCTTCCTTCAAACTTTGGTTCTAAACCAAAATTGTGAAATCTATGAACATTTCAAAGGTTTCTAAGTGAAGAGAAGAAATCTCATATCACAAATAATCATCAATAGATATCACATATCCACAATGTTTATTCTGATATAGATGATTCACATACATCAATATGTATGAGATCTTGAATACTTTGACATCTTACACCATTCTAATAAAGGATGTATTGGATATTTTTACTTTTGAATACAATATTCACAAGTATGTAAGAATTGAAACTTCAGACAATCTAAGATTTCATCTCTTACTAGTCTATTGATCACATCAATAGACAAATGTCCAAGCCTTGATGCCAGATCATTGCTAAATGATCTTCATCCTCTTATTGATCTTTTAAGGTGTAAATTTCAGTATTAGAAATGTTAATGAACCATTCATTAATTTTCTAATTTAGTAGAGTCCACTAGATTTTAGATTACTATCTGAAATATCTCCATCATAACTCTTTATGATAGGTCTATCACAGAATTCATGCTTATTTCCAACATTTAGAAATAAACAGGGAGTGTATTCTAATATCTAGGTCATAGAGACATTCTCTAAGACTAAGGGCTCTCCCACTGAAATTAGGAAGTCTATTTATCCAATAGAGGTTGTTGCAACAATTGCATTAACATCCATGTAGATGACTATTGAACCTTAAAATCATATTTTCTAGTCTTCTTAATACATAAGCAACCAATTGCAAGTGTCTTTAGAAGATTGAGATATAATTATTTGACTTTGATATTATCAAATAAGAAAGCCAATTCCAATGATTATATGTAGATGTAGATTATTCCGATGCACCATCTGGATCCTTCTCAAAGCATCCTAGATAGACAAGATAGTCACATAATCAGTACATCGGCTTAGTGCAGTGTTGGCATTCATCCAACTACTTGGATGTCATATGGAAGTCACAAAAGTACGGTCAACTCTTTGACTTTCCTTCTTACTTGGGTCCAACCCATGCTTCCACTACGCTCCCTTTGTCTATAAACAACCATTGCTTTAGACGAGGGATCTCTTATGCTGAATTCAAAAGATTTCAATATAAGAGCATTTCAACATTTGTACATGCTTCATTCAATTCATATAGTATGAATATTCTGAAGCTTCATGAATGACTAGAGTATAAATAGTAGAATGATGACACTCATCGTATCTACATCCATCTAAACTCTTAAAAAATTATTGGTTCAGGTAAGTACTCAAACAATTTTGAATACATCATCTCTTATAGAGCTACCATTCTGCATGATGCAGAGAACCATGTCATTCATGATTAAATGTTGAGAACACATATGTATGACAGAACATCTTCTTAGAATTTTATAAGGATTATTTGACAATTATGATCATCATCGACATGTCACTTCCAAAGTACATTCGATGAGAGATCAAGACTATAGAGACATACAAACCCTAGGGATGTAGTCCTATTGTCTATATAATTGTCACTCCTCATTATTATGAGGAAACTTGCACATCGCAACCACATACAATATGGGTCCAACTGCAAGTACAATATCTTAATCATGGATCCAATCCATGATATTTTACTGGTTATTATTGAGTACAATATCGAGTGGGTTTAATAAAGAATAATCTGAAATAAGAAATTTTCATAAGTGTATATATTTATATATATACATATTTTACTTTGATTTAGGAATTTTATATCAAAGTTGTCTTGCCTTGTCAATAATGAAAGTTCATTCCCTTAATCACTTTCAATGTAAGAGATATACTTACCAGTATATCTCAAGCAAGATCTGGGATCTCCTTCCTTATCTTTGTCACATCCCAATAGTATGAGAACCTGTAACTCGGATAAAAAGAAGTGGGAACACATTCCGCCTTGCAAGTTCAGCTTGCATCTCCCAATTCGGTCTTTAACACCCGGGCCCACCACCCCTAACGTGATGTTGACCCGTCATTAATTGAACCAACTGTCAATAGGAATACAACTCGCTATGCGCAATCCAATATCGCCCCAATAATATGAGGACCCAATATTGGGGTCACTACGCATATGTCCTTACTCTTTCGAGAAGCGAAGAGCCCGATCTAAATAGATCGTATGCAAGAGCTATCACTTCAAACAGGCATCTCCTACATACAATATCTGGCGACGGAACCCTTCGCCTTGACGGGAGGCCATGGATGTCACTTATGTGATCCTCCACCTCATATTCAAATTTTAATTAATTATCATGAATCATATTCACATAATTAATTCTTCCAAGGGAAATACGCATCTATTCATAATAGAGTGTTTTTAATTTGGATATAATTAACTTAATCATATTAAATTAATTACCAATCCAATTTAATCAACAAACTTGATTTTACTTGAATATATGGTATTATCTCAAAGTACGTATTAATTCGAATTTTAATAATTAGAAAAATACATCATGATCTCTCAGGCATCATTCGTTCCCTACCCGTTGTCATGGCCAATACCGACGGGAGTGGGACAGACCGCAACCGGTACGACCCACTACCCAGCGATCCCCGACTAGACACCACATCCGCCTCAGGAAAAAATAATGTTGAGTCAATCACTTTGTACTTGAGATGATCATCGGTTCTTTAACCGAAATTATACCATATAGTAATAATCAAAACATTTTTTATTATAAAGAAATTTGCTAGACAAATTCCCAATCCTATTCAAGTAAGGAGTTTGATTATTGTGTTTCCAATTACGATCGAGATCAAATCTAATCAATTTATTGGTTGAGGCCAAGTCAATTAAGGAAATAATCATCATCCAATATTTTTCAAATAGTTTACATAATTATTTCATGAAATTAACAATTAATTTGACTAATTGCCAATCACATGATTCTTGATTAGGACTGCAATTTAAGTAGTGACCCCTACTTACTAAAATTAACATATCTCAATCAATTTAAATCCAAATTAGACAAAAATAATTTTTAAAGATTGCTAATTTAATTTATGACATAACCTAATTGATGTTTTACACATTTCTAGGCAGATCGAAACATTAATTAACTCATTAATTATGTTAAGATTCGCAGTTCCCGCAACAGTGAATACATGCTCATTAAAACAACCATATCTCGAGCAAAAATCCAAATTACGTAAACTCAGATCCTATGGTTTCCTTATTTAATGGGGAACAAAATCCAAGTGATTAATTCGTGTTTAAACATTTTAAAAAGGGCCTAATTTATTCACTAAACAGATGTGCGAAAATCAAATGCGACAAAACTTTCGCGACCTTAACGAACCCAAGTCGTCCTAGGTTCATGGATCATATCCAAAACCATCAACCTAAGGCTCTGATACCACTTGAAGGATATGAAGTAATCCTCAAGCGTGTCATGGAAGCGTGAGCGTCGTATCCAATATGACGAAGAACGACTAGTCGAACTAGTTGTTCTATGCAGTAGAATTTAAAAATTTTCATGCGATGAAACCACATGATCCAATAATGATTCTCGGATCGTTTCATCTAGAACCACAACAAGTATAAAGGAATACCTCTTGAAGCATGGTTTATCGAGTCTCTACGAAAAGAGATCTCATGTCTCAAGTCCGATCATCGGAGAAGAAGCTTGCGAGCGTGGGGATGAGTCGTGTGATCCTCGCAATCCAACGAGTTGATCCAAGCACGGTGAACTCCTGATCTCGTCGTACGAAATCGAATGTCTTCTTCGCGAGCATAGCACTCCAAGAAGACGGAGAACCGAAGAACGTCGAAGCGGCTTTGCGGCGGCGAGGGCAATGACGGCTTTCTCCTCTAGGGTTTGGTGGACGGCCACCAAGGAGAGAGGGAAAGAGAGTTGACATGTGGGAAGAGAAGAGAGAGATGTGCTTCAAAAGCATAGCCTTAGAGAGCATGGTATGCCTCTCTATTTATAGGATTTTGGGATCCATGGATCTCAATCCATGGGACACATAAAATCAATGGATGAGATTGATTTATGTTTAATCAATGGTCAAGATTGTTGTTGGTAAAAGCCAACAATGAATAATATAATTTAAATCAAATATATTTGACATGTCAAATAAATATCAATACTAAATTATATCAAGCAATTAAGGAGATATTAGCATGGAGATTACTCCCCATAAGGAAGGGGGGGGGGGCTACCACATTCCTTGTGGGAATTGGTAGCCGTACACCATGTCCTCATGGTGGAGGCAATCTCATGTAATATCATGAGATTGCATATCTCCGAATTTCTACCATAATCTCCAACAACTTTTGTTGTGATTTATTCTTCAAAAATAATTTACAATTCATTTTGAGAATATTGCAATCTTACCATTGGATATTTGTGAATCACATTCACAACCCAAAACAAAATATAATTTACATTTTCAATTAATTGCACAATGTGTATCCAATACACATCAATAATTAATTAACAAATATAAATTATAATTAGCTCTCTCTAATACATTATAAATCACATTTATAATATATTATGAATAATTGGATATTGCTATCCACATTATTCTTATGCACAATAATTAAATCACATTTACTTATATTGGATAATTTCCACATACATCAAGATAATTAAATTCACATTTAATTATCAATTTCTTAATGCTTAGATCTATGGAATTATTCTTGAACCCTTTCAAGAATAATGCGATTTCTCCGCAGATACTTGGAGATAAGGACATGGCGATTGTATTGCTCCACGTATAGTGACATGGATATTGAGATCACATCTCAAATCCAGATCCCACGGACCTCCCATAGATGCTTGATTAAATCAAGGCCGTAAACCTAATCTTCTCATTGCATCTGAATCTCAATCAGATTAATGTCCAGCAATTGGACTAAGATTAGGTCACTTCTCTACTGAGAGGAGTCACTACAATCCAAACCTGTTTCATGACTCCCTCGGAATGGAAGTGTCATGGTTATACAATCGTTTATGATCACATCACCCTCAGGTATTCCCAATACATGTACATCCTACATACTGGAAGTCCTATGATCATCCTGAAGATATAGATCGCTTTTTACACGGTCATCTTCAGGGTTTGATCACTAAGTTTCTCAATCTTGGTTCATTGGGAATCGGTATCGATCATATGCTTTCTCAAAGCATATATCATACCTTCAAAATTCTTATCATGCTTCCAAAGCATGATGATCATGCATGGAATTTGATCGGTCCCAATACCTCATGAGTGAGCTCATGTCTCCCGGTTCACATGTGAACCTGTATGATCCCTTTGAGAGATCGTATTACTCCTATATCCTTACACGCACACCAGCTCGTCGGTGTATAGACCTTGGTTAGGTCATCAACCTATTGGTCTGTCAAATGTACATACTCATACATATAGTAACACATCTGTCTCTGGTCAGAGTATGCATGCCTATGCTGTGATAGCATTCAACATAGGTCTTTGGTTATCTCGATCTCGTTAAGTCAACCCATTGACTCAACTAATCTGACACCTTCGAATCTCTATTCCCATGCAGAGGACCTACATCAAGAGGTCGGTCAGATATCAGCCTAAATGAGAAACGATTGCCATCTCCTACTCAGGCTGGGGATCATCTCTCAGCAATCATTTGACGGTTCTTGATGAGTCCTCAATCTAACTCTTTAGATATTCATCCAAGCACCAGCCTCTATGATTCAGTAAATGAATCAACAGTTGTATGATCATCAAAATGGCCATGGTACATATCCCTAATTGTACTAAGGGGCCTATTATGCAAATTGGTTATTCTTTATTTCAGATCAGGGAATGATATTCTCAATAACATTTATTGTATAATGGCTCACCGTGGGCTCGCATGTCCAACAATTTTACCTAGTGACATATCTTAGATATATTTATTTCCTGGAAATAAATAGATTTCTTGTTTATTATAATTAATTATTGACAATCTCATTATCTGCATTCATTTAATCACTATTTATTCACATTGCATTCAAAATTCCTAAAACATTGCATCCAAAAATTCCAAAAAATGTAGTTGCCTAATTTCATCGTATTTAATATTCTGACCAAGATTGAGGATTTTTGGAATTCATTTGATCTAAATTTGTATTTTAGCCCCTGAACTTTGCCATAATTACATCTCATTTATTATTTGCATAAAAAATACTTCTTTGAAAATCTAACTTCTAGATTGATGAAAAATCAACCTAAGGAGACAGCTGCCTCCCTGAGTTCGACCTTGGACTTCCCAAGTAAAAATAATTGACCGCTCACTTTAATTGACAAAATAATTAATTAAGTGGTTTTTAATTAATCCAAAATTGCCCGCCTACAATGAACATCTTTGAATCGTTAATTCGACAAATTAATAGGGTGATTTTGAGGTTCTTTAGTCGCTTAATGGATCGATCAGCAAACTGAAGGATCATGTGTGTCAGATCGAGCAGATCCAACCTAAATTCTGTAAGGATTGAGGTGGGCATGAGGTTAATTGATGAGGCACTATCAAGAAGAGTTTGCTAGAATATTTAATCGAAAATCTCACATCTAATCAAAGGTGCTCCTTTTTCTGGCTTTTTTTGAGGGAGTTGTTGATGGATTAGACTGTAGCCACGATCAAGAAGTGCTTCTCTACTATGTTGTGTCAGTTCTTGTAGGGTTGACTCTTTGTTGTACATGTCTATTTCAATCCTTTCTTGATTGCAGGCATAGAATCTCCAAAACTGATGGATCAAACAATGCGCTTTTCACTTTTTAAAATTTTTTGGATTTTTGAATTGCATCAAGAAAAGTAACATCCATAGAATCAAAATCATTATTCTTATGTACATCAGAATCAACATCTACAAATGACTGGTTAGATGAAGGTAAGCCATCATCCAAAAAGGTAGGTGATGTTGGAAGGAAAGCTAGAAATTTGGCTTCACCAATCGGCATGGGATCAGTTGCTGGTGCTAGCGTCTCCTTGGTTGTTTTGACTCCACCTTTGTTTTTATTCTATTTTTTATATTTTCCTTTTGCTGACTTTTTGGTCTTTTACTGGTGATGGTGGCTAGTGGTAACTGTTGCAGCTCATCTATCTTCTTCTTCCTCACTCGATCCTACGGCCAGCACAACTGATGTAGAAAAGGATGATTCATCAGATGATGCTTTATTCTTTCCCCATATGGTGGCAGACGATGGCAAAGTCCTACCGCTCCTAAGAGTAACAGCATTAGATAAAACAAAATTATGGTTATCTGCCTCTGTAGGATTGGAGGGACATCACACACTGCCTGTTCTTTTCTCTTGAAGTTATTGGGGTTAGCTTTGACTTTCGTAGGGATATGAATTTTTTTGGCGGTTAATTCATCCAGTTTTCGGCTCATCTTAGTAAGGCTCTTCACCAGTTGAGCCAAACAATTAAGGTTCAGGTTCATGCGAACTACCTTAGATGGTTCAGTGTGTTGACGATGTTGAGATTGATAATGCTGTGTAGGTTGTTGGTTGTTGCTCTGATGATGCTGAGGAGGAGGAGGAAGCTGATATTGTTGATGTGGAGGAGGAGGGTACTACTGATAAGGAGCAGATGTATTATATTTATACTGTTGACGGTAGTGCAGCTATTGGTGAGGTTGATTATGTCTCCAATTATTGTGATATTGCTGAGACTGGTGATGTTGAGGTTGTTGGCGATGCTGGACATATCTACCACCCTAAGGCTGATTGTACAACAGAATGGCAGAAGACTGACCATGAGGTTGTGCACCAGGAAGAGTCAGTTGTGAATCGTTGTTCCATATGTCATTTACTTCTTGGATCAATTGTGCCGGAGGGGAGAATGGATCGCATGAAGGCTGGAGGTCTAGCGGGTACAACACCAACTACTGTTGTGGTGAGGCTTGTTTGGGGGTTTGCACATAATAGAGATGCCGGACCGCTGATGAATCTGTGATTCATCACTTCAAAAGTCAAAAATAGAGCCTTGTTCCCGAGTAAATAGAGGCATATTTTCCTTTATAATGCATAAATAACATTCATGCATACACACATAATACATTCATTTTAGCAGTCCATTTGCATTCAAATAAGAAGCCAAAATCCCTTGTAAAATACCCACTCACTAAAATAACCTCTTCTTTATAAAATGTACTCCTTAGTTAATAATATAGGGAAGAAGGCCAAAAATCCCCTTTGTAAATTAACCAATAAAGCCTTAGAATCCCTGTACACTAAAATGCACATAAATCCCTCATACAAACTCCGAAATAGGTCTACGTACTCTTAGAATACTACACATTAAAAGACCTTTAAAATGAGACTAATTTCATCCAATTTGGAGCTCGTATGAGAAAGTTGGGTTTTTGGGCCACTTTGTATACTACATATATGTATATTTGTATCTTTGTATTTATGTATCATATTTGTCCTCATCTCCGTCTTTGGTCAACATGAAACTTGTAGATCTCATCGAGATCTACAACTTTCATGTTTTGAGTTTTTCCAAATTCGGCCCCCTTTTCTCTCTACACATATATTTTCTTCCAGCCATTCACAACAGGCCACGTGGCGCCCTCTGGTTGAGCTACGTGGCCCGCTGCCCTTGCCTCATCCGCCCGCAGCCACAGTCGTTGGATTGCACTCTAGATCCAATGGCTTAGCTGCTTCCACGTACGCCTCAATTTTTGGCCATCTGATCATCTCCATCTCCGATCCTAACCACCCGTTAGCACCCTTACCAGAACTCGCCACGTGGCGGCGTGTACACCGCTAGATCGCATCTCTGATCTTCCATCACAGTCGCTCTTCCTTTGGCGCTCCTCGTCCCTGCGATTAACCTCAACTCCTCATCCAAACCGTTCGTTCGCACCACTGCCTCTCCACGACACATGGCAGCTTCAGCACCCTCAGATCGCGTCGCCTTGATTTGATCTCAGCCGCTCGCTCGCGCTTCGCCCAGCTCACTCCACGTGGCGCCATCACGGCCTCTTATCACCTCACCTTGATCTAATCCTATACGTCCCTTCGCGCTTTGATCTAGGCCGTTGGATCACAAGATCCAACGGCCAGGGCCTCGTCTCCTACCTCTGGCACCCCTCTCTCCCACGATCTCCGCCTTGCGGGAGGGGCACCCCCTTTCTATTTTCGGCCGCACGTCAGCCACCTTCACCGACTGCCAACTCCACCACGACCTTCCCCACTCGCAACTCATCCTCGCCAGCTACCCCACTTGCCACCACCTCCACCATAGACGCTCCACTACCTCCGTCAACCTCGCTCCATCGATAGCATGGCCGAAACCTTCAATCTATAAATCTCCCCTATCCGGCCATCGTCGCACCTATCCGCCATTACAGGAGAAACCCCCGAGCTCAGAGCTCTCGATTGGTGACAGCAATTGGCCGTCTCTTCGAGCGAAGACAGACGTCTTCTCCGGCGAGATCCACGGCATCTCCGCCGTGTCGCAGCTGCTCTCTGCGACGCTGCACGAGCTCAGGGAACCACCGGCCCTTCGAGCGAAGACCTGGAACCCAAGAAGGAGTTCCAAACCCCAGGTGACTCTTCCATTCTTCTCCGATCTCCTCTTCATTTCTTCTTTGAATTTCTAGCTTTTTATTCTCCGCCCCCGGTCATTCCCTCTCCTCCATTCCATTCCGCCGAGCTTCGCGTCGAAGCTCCCATCTTCGCGGTACCTTTCACGACCTCCGACGACGCACCTCACAGCATCCCGATCTCCAGCTCCGCCATTTGGCCGGAGCTCCTTCGCCAGACGCCCTCAGTACCCCTTAGGCCTCTCCGATCACCTTCACTTCTCCACGAGCGCACGCACAAGCTCCGGCTCTATCTCTAACACCTGCAGGTGCCCCTCTGCTCATTGAACGGAAGTTCGCCGGAGCCGACTCGGAGCTTCATCGCCATCGACTTCAGACCACCCTCCGTCGCTCCTGAGACCACCAAGATCTTCGCCGCATCGCCACGCATCTTCTGGGATATCTCCGACAAGTCGGAGAGCGTCAGCGACACGAGGAAGGACGGGCGGAGCTAAGGCGTCTTCGCCGGAGCCCCGCCATCTCCTCCGCAGGCGGCGGAGGATCATCGGAGCAGGCGCACAGCTGCCGTTCGATCACGTCGATCGAACGGCCCTCAACGAGCCACGTCGCCTCTTCACCGGGATTCACAGGAGTCGTTGGATTCATCTAGATCCAACGGCGCCTAGTGCGCCACGCATCTCCCCTCTGCAGCAGTTCTCAGCCGTTGAGATCTCTCATATCCTCAGGTCAAGCCATGCGTCTCCACCGCCACACGTCGGATCAAGCTTGATCCGAGGGTCCACAACGTGCCACTCAGATTTGGTCCGAGCCTCATCACCGAGCCTAGGTTCGGATCGCCCGAGCCTCACTCCAGACCTCCAGAAGCGCCCGAGCCTAGCCCCGAGCCTCCGCAGCCATCCGAGCCTAGGCCGCCCACGTGAGGAGCACGTGCGGCCTGGGAAATTTACACAGAGGCCCCTGGAGCTTTCCAATATTGCAAAAAGATCCCTGTGAAGCTGAGCCCACGTGAGGAGCACGTGCCTGTTGGAGAAATTGCACTTGAGTCCCCAGCATAATAGGTAATTGCATTTTAGTCCCTGTCAGCATATTTACTTTATGTATTTTTGATTTTCCTGTATTGCATTTACACCCCTGTGTTTGCACGCATCCCAAGGCTGCATTTTACATCATTTTTCAATTCTAGAAATTGCATTTTGTTGAGAAACTTGTCCTCTATCTATTAAGCCACGTGTCACATTTTTGTAATTTCAGTGGAATTATTAATGAACTAATTGGTATATTTTTGGAATATTTTGCCCAGTGATACCTTTTAATTTCTAGTTAATTCTCTGTGGTTCCAAAAATCATCAAAAATTCACAGTAGCTTAAGGACAATATTCTTAACATGCCATAAAAATTTCATGTCATTTGCACACATATCGAGGCCTAAATAAATTGTTGAGTGATTTTCTTATTTTAATTTTAATAAATTCATTTCACATTGAAATTAAGATCTGTCAATTTTCCTAGATTCCTTATCATTAGTGCTATCTAGGATAATTTTATTTCTTGAAAAATTATGATTTGTTATTTATTAAAAATTAAATTGTGAAAATCACCCTGTCTGCATAATTAATTCACAGTAAATTCATTTAGTGTCTAAAAAATCCAAAAAAATTAGTGTAGATCATTTTCATCATAATTAATCATCTGGCCAATTTTTAGAATTTTTGGACTTCATTTGATATCCTAATTGAATTGAACTTTATATTGGCCTGCTGGTTGCATGAGTCTGCATAGAAATTAGAAAAAGAACAAAAAAAATTAATTCTCCAAAAATCACACACTTGATCTTTGCTAAAATTCACCTAAGGAGACAGATGCCTCCTTGAGATCGACCTTGGACTTCCACCAAGTAAAAAAATATCACCGCTTGAAATTGGCTCAAACCTTATTTAAGTGGTTTTTGATTAGCCCTCGTATCCGACTGCAACGAACGACATTAAACTTAATTTGGACATTAATTTGCTCGAATTAACTAAGGGTGCGGGACGCTTATCAAAATGGCACCGCTCCTCGAGGGAAGAGCTACTGGACCGGGTTATTGACCTCAGGTCAAGCCACGCGTCTCCACCGCCACCCGTCGGATCAAGCTTGATCCGAGGGTCCACAGCGTGCCACGCAGATTTGGTCCGAGCCTCATCACCGAGCCTAGGTTCGGATCGCCCGAGCCTCACTCCAGACCTCCAGAAGCGCCCGAGCCTAGCCCCGAGCCTCCGCAGCCATCCGAGCCTAGGCCGCCCACGTGAGGAGCACGTACGGCCTGGGAAATTTACACAGAGGCCCCAGGAGCTTTCCAATATTGCAAAAAGATCCCTGTGAAGCTGAGCCCACGTGAGGAGCACGTGCCTGTTGGAGAAATTGCACTTGAGTCCCCAGCATAATAGGTAATTGCATTTTAGTCCCTGTCAGCATATTTACTTTATGTATTTTTGATTTTCTTGTATTGCATTTACACCCCTGTGTTTGCACGCATCCCTAAGCTGCATTTTACATCATTTTTCAATTCTAGAAATTGCATTTTGTTGAGAAACTTGTCCTCTGTCTATTGAGCCATGTGTCACATTTTTGTAATTTCAGTGGAATTATTAATGAATTAATTGGTATATTTTTGGAATATTTTGCCCAGTGACACCTTTTAATTTCTAGTTAATTCTCTGTGGTTCCAAAAATCATCAAAAATTCACAGTAGCTTAAGGACAATATTCTTAACATGGCATAAAAATTTCATGTCATTTGCACGCATATCGAGGCCTAAAAAAATTGTTGAGTGATTTTCTTATTTTAATTTTAATAAATTCATTTCACATTGAAATTAAGACCTGTCAATTTTCTTGGATTCCTTATCATTAGTGCTATCTAGGATAATTTTATTTCTTGAAAAATTTTGATTTGTTATTTATTAAAAATTAAATTGTGAAAATCACCCTGTCTGCATAATTAATTCACAGTAAATTCATTTAGTGTCTAAAAAATCCAAAAAAATTAGTGTAGATCATTTTCATCGTAATTAATCATCTGGCCAATTTTTAGATTTTTTGGACTTCATTTGATATCCTAATTGAATTGAACTTTATATTGGCCTGCTGGTTGCATGTCTGCATAGAAATTAGAAAAAGAACAAAAAAAATTAATTCTCCAAAAATGACACACTTGATCTTTGCTAAAATTCACCTAAGGAGACAGATGCCTCCCTGAGATTGACCTTGGACTTCCACCAAGTAAAAAAATATCACCGCTTGAAATTGGCTCAAACCTTATTTAAGTGGTTTTTGATTAGCCCTCGTATCCGACTGCAACGAACGACATTAAACTTAATTTGGACATTAATTTGCTCGAATTAACTAAGGGTGTGGGACGCTTATCAAAATGGCGCCGTTGCCGGGGAGGCATGGCTTAGGTTAATTTTCAGTAATATTTTGAGTGTTTGATTTTTCATCCCCGGGTAGTCTGACCCCGATTTTCTTGAATTATTCTCTCTTTTAATTCTTTGCATCATTGTATTTTTGAGTCACTCTCTGACCTCCCTCTTTTTTTGTGCGAGGAACGCGAGGAGTCTTGGACGCTTCGACAATCGAGCATTTGAATTGAGTGATTAGAGAGGCATTGTAATTTTTTTATTTATTTTATTTCTTTTTTTTTCGCATCATTTCCAGCGGTTCCCGTTTGGGTTCTCGCGTCTGTAAAGATAGTGGAACCGTGTCCCCATGTGCTGTGTGGGTGAATTGTAACTTAGCTTGCACTAGCGGCTCCCCGAGCCAATCTAGGAATTGCTTATGCTCGTAATCGTTAGGACCACACAACTCACCTAAAAGACGCACCTAGACCGCAGTACTTAGTCAAATTAAACTGTTCTTCACGCTAATAGAACTGCCTGTCTAGGAGCGGCTTTCATCGCTTGCATTTGCATCTAGATTAAAAAGTTTTCAATTCTGTTCTGCATCCTGCATAAAAAAAAGCGAAGGGATCACTGTAAGTATTCTTCACTCAGCATACACATCATCGATTTTCGTGCATCGGTTTTTCTCGATTTCCCCCCTCCGATTTTCACATTTAAATTAAATGGAAATTGGGACTGTTCGTTAGGCATGCTGTGTGGTTGGACTAATACAGTGAGAACCTAACTTAAAATCGGGACTGCTAAACAGTATTGACAAAAAAAAAGGAATAAAATTTGAAAATTGTTTGCGGGAGATTAATCCCCGACCTTATTTTCAGGCTGAGTGAGGGTACTTGAGTGTGTGTGAACACCTTAAGGCAGAGCCCAAATCCCCTCCTTCCATATCACGTTCTAACTGATCCTAGCAAATATCACAAGTCGAATAATTTCAGATTCTTTGACTAGTACCAAGTAGCCTCCGCCTGTCTCAGGTAGATAGGGGCGAAATTGCGGTACTTTGTGACAAGCTGCAAGTAACCCCCCAGGGTGAAGTTCCGGCCTTGTCAGCCTCCGCCTGCTTGCAGGTAGATAGGGGTGTGGTCATTGAATCCATCAGCTTGGGATAGGAGCGAAGAAAGGAAGGAGCGGCGGTATCTTAGGCGACAGGTTAAACAGGGAAGACGCATCTGGCTCTGAGCCGACTTCCCTATAGGCTGCATAATCCTTGCTTATTTTGCTTGAAAATCACACTTAAAAACTACAAGATTAATTGGACTCGATTTCGAGTCCTTCACTGTGTTGAGTGTGAACCCAGGGTCTTGGATTGATTTTTTTGCTTGCTTCAGGTAGGAGTAAAATCCTATCTTCTTCTCGCTTCATCAAGATGAGTAACTGGGGAGATCTCGACGCATTATTCACCAATCTCTCTATGAGTCCCCCAAGTAACTCATCTTCATCGGTCCAAGCGCACCTTGGACCACCCAGGACTCATGACCCTCTTGAGTCCTGGTTCCCTCATTCTCAGGGTGGTTACTCTCAAACCAACCCTTTCATCTCCTCCGAGATTACCGAGGAAGACCATTGCCTCGGTAATCCCTTCCTTAATTTGCCCTCTAACACAGATCTTATTTCCCAATCCCTAGAATTAGAGAACAAGATGCCACCAAGGATGCCACCGGATGAGGACCAGATACGACAGATTCTTGCTTGCCTTGCCGAAGCCGAACAGAAGAATGCAGATCTCACAGCGCGGATGGGACAGATCATAGTAGCTGGAGGAATCGACCGACCAATGGTCGATACCTACAACCCGGCGGAGAACGAGATTCAGAACTGGTTAGCACCTGCAGTTCCCGCCCAGGCATTTGAGCTGAAGCCCCAATTCCTTAGTCTGCTTCCGAAGTTCAACGGAAACCTCACTGAAGAACCATACACTTTCCTCCGTGACTTCGAACTGGTGTGCAACAATCTTAGCCATCCCAATGTTGGCCAAGATTATATCCGACTGAAGGCCACCCCTTTTGCCTTAGGAGATAAGGCTGCTCATTGGCTGAAGAACTTAGGGGTGGTATGTACTACCTGTATGCAGTTCAAGGATCTATTCTTGAAAAAGTTCTACCCTCTCAGTAGGACTAACCAGATGAGAGCGAAGATCGCCAGCTTCGCTCAAGGACCCAGTGAACCTTTCCATGAAGCATGGGACATGTTCAATGATTTAGTGCAGAAATGCCCATGCCACGTCATTTCGAAGGCGATCTTAGTCCAGACCTTGTTCTGTGGTCTAACCCCGGAGATGCAGGGGTTAGTCAGTGCCGCCTGTGGAGGAAGCTATCTGAACAAGAACGAGCACGCCGTATGGAAGATCCTGGAGCAGATGGCAGAAACCGGCAGGTCACAGGCCACAAGGGCCTATCAGTTGTCTCCCTCAATCCTATCCCATGAGACAACTCAAAGGACTGTAGCAGATCTGACTGAGGACCTCATTCCCAGCATGGGGATGATTGCCGACAAGCTTACCATGGTCGAGCAGATCCACAAGAGAGTCGTGGAGATGGAGTCTCTTTCAAGCCTACCGAAGCAAGTGGAGGAACTTTCTAAGAAGGTAGCTAAGATCAAGCTACCTACCCCTTCTACACCACCTGTACCTGTACATCGAGTCCATCTTGTACAGGAACATGCACCGGGGTCTCAGAGTACCTGGGACCAGACTTACTCCCAGCCGAACCAACATGCACCCCCACAAGTGGAGACAGGATATGAGGAGCCTCCGCCAGTGTACGAGATCAACGGGCTTTGGTATAGCCGTGACCCGATGGTCAGGCAGATCGAAATGGGGAAGGATCAGCCACACCGCCCATCCCCAGTCTACCAAGAAACCAGGCCCGTCCTCTCACCACGCTTTCAGTCCAGGCCAGAACAGGGGTACCAGCAGCAGCAACGCACCTATCAGCAGGGGCCAGCACCGTCCCATCAGCAGCAGCAATATCGACATGGCCAGCAGGGCCAATACAGAACCACATCTACACAACAGCAAGCCCAGCCCACCGAATTGGAGTCTCTCACCTTGGCGATCCAGACCCTGTCTGATAGGGTCCAGCAGATACAGAATGACTACCTGGACATGAGAACCGACATCAATTGGGTCTCTCGTGCCCAGGACAAACAGATGACGCCAAAGACCCCAATTCCGGCACAGGTTCAGGCCAACCCGAACAGCTTACACCAGGGCCAGAACCGACCTCGAGATCAGGTATACTATTCAGATAATTATTTATCTGAACATGAGATCCTTTCGTACGATAATGTAAATCATATGTCCCTCAGGAGCGGAAGGACCGTGACCATACCTGATCGGGCACGGGCGCAGAAGGAAGGAGCCTCCGACACTCTACCTGAGGAGAACTCGGAGGAAGAAGAGGAGGAGCATCACCACCATCATCGTCGGCAGAAGAAGAGGACATCTGAGTCCTTGAAGCAGCATTCTCGCATTCGCATGGAGTCAGACGAGATCGATGAAGAGCCCGCACCTCTATCTGAGGAGGATCGTCCAGCAGTCGCGGAAGAAGCGTCACCGATTTCGCCTCAGCATTTTCTTTTCAGTCAGAGTCAGAGTCCTAGTTTGTATCAAAGTCAGAGTCCTGTTAAGAACTCAGTTCCCGAAGTTAATGAGAATATTTCAGTTTTCGAACCTGAGTTGGAGTCAATAATCCCTTTCCCCCGAGCTCTCAAGGGTGGAAAGAAGAAAAACAAAAAAAATCCAAAAAGATGACCCTGAGATGGCTGAATTCTGCAATAAACACATCAAGGTCACAATCCCCTTTGACAAGTTCGTGGAAATGACCCATGCATTCCAAAAATACCTTAAGGTGAGATGCACACCTACTAGGGTTAGCAGGAAGACCAAAAGCCGTGTTGAAAAACACGTGTTATCATTAGCCACGACTTGTGCAATAAAGAACTCGTTTCCTAGGAAACGAAGAGACATGGGTGCACATTATGTAGTGAGTCATGTTGATGACATCGCGTTTGCACGCACTCTTCTAGACAATGGTTCCTCAATCAAGCTGATGCCTACAGCCCTCTATGAGCGGCTTAATCTCGGACCTCTTAGGAAATCTAGAGCTCTTCTACAGTTCGCTGACAAATCAACCGAGAGGTCCCAAGGAGAATTAAGGAACATTGTGATCAAACTCGAGGGGCAAGAATACATGGTGGACTTCACTGTCCTGGATATGGAAACCCCTCGTAATTGGAGAGATTCCCAGATCATTCTAGGTAGGCCCTTCCTCAGAACAGCAGGGGCCTTATTTGACTATAAGAATGGGAAGATTCAGTTCCAAACTCCAGGCGGAGATGAGGAACTTGAAATGAAGCAGACAAGATGGCAGAGACCGGATTCTGAATCCAGCACCGAGTACTCTTCTACCAGAATAGACTGCGAGCATGTAGACTTAGTTGGGCCATGGAGACAGAACCCAGCCAGCACCGATATGTCCATCTCCTCCGAAGATGATCCAGTGCATGAGTCAGTCTGCGAGATCCTCAGGAACGAGTACAGCTCTGAGCCTGCATCGCCCTACATCTTCGATGACGTAGAGGCCCAGTTGGGCCTGTCAGTCCTTACATCTCTAGGACAATCGGAAGATGAGGGTGACGAGTCGGACGAGGCGTTTGCCGATTGTATGGAGACCTTTGACGATCCGACTCCAGAGCCGAAATTGGTGGCAGCCATCACAGAGAACGATCCAACCACTTCCAACACCGAGCCAGATCAGATTGAGCCAGATTTCTTAGACGATCAAACTATTCCTGAGCTCAAACCCTTACCCACAACTTTAAAGTATGCCTTCCTTGCGGGCCAAGACAAGAAATTTCCGGTCATCATCAGTTCGCAATTGACCGGGGAGCAGGAATCTCGCTTGCTAGAGATCCTGGAGAAGAACCGCAAGGCGATAGGCTGGAGCATTTCCGACCTCCACGGGATAAATCCCGCTCTGTGTTCGCACCATATTTACTTGGAAAATGAAGCCAAACCCTCTCGTGAATTCCAACGCCGGTTGAATCCAAATTTACGAGAGGTCGTGAAAAAAGAGATAGAAAAATGGTGCGACGCGGGTTTCATTTACCCAATCTCCGACTCTAAGTGGGTGGCCCCAATCCATGTTGTCCCGAAGAAGTCGGGAATTCAGACGACCACCAACGAGGACGGAGAGGAGATCGTGACAAGAATACCCACGTCGTGGCGCGTTTGTGTGGATTACAGACGCCTGAATGCCGCGACGAAAAAGGATCATTTCCCCCTACCGTTCATTGATCAGATCTTAGAGAGACTAGCGGGGAAAGAGTTCTTTTGCTTCCTAGATGGGTTCTCGGGCTACAATCAAGTAGCCATAGCTCCAGAGGACCAGGAAAAGACCACGTTTACATGCCCCTTTGGTACCTATGCTTTCAGGCGCATGCCTTTTGGGCTATGCAATGCTCCAGGTACTTTTCAAAGGTGCATGATTGCTGTATTCGCTGAAATGGTCGGCGAATTCCTGGAAGTCTTCATGGATGACTTCTCGGTCCACGGCGATTCCTTCGATTCCTGTCTTAGGAATCTGGACCGAGTCCTCAAAAGATGTTGTGAGGTTAATCTGGTGCTCTCCTGGGAGAAAAGTCACTTCATGGTGACGGAGGGCATAGTGTTGGGGCATGTCATCTCCAAGAGAGGAATAGAGGTTGACCCTGCCAAGGTGGACGTGATCAGATGACTCCAGCCACCAACCAACGTAAAGCAGTTGCGGTCGTTCCTCGGGCATGTTGGATTTTACAGGAGATTTATTAAGGATTTTTCTAAGATTGCCCGACCGCTAACTGAGCTTTTAGGGAAAGACATGGAGTTTGTTGTAGATCACAAATGTATTGAGGCCTTTAAGTTTTTACAAGGAATGATTATGGACGCACCCATAATACAAGCCCCAGATTGGTCTCTACCCTTTGAGATCATGACGGACGCCTCTGATTATGCTGTTGGAGCTGTGTTGGGACAAAGAAGAGATGGCGTCCCGTTTGCAATTCACTACGCAAGCAAAGTGCTTGATACTGCTCAGCGTAACTATACAGTTACGGAAAAGGAAATGCTTGCAGTAGTGTTTGCCTTGGACAAATTCAGATCTCACCTAATCGGATCCAAGGTAACTGTGTTCACTGACCACACGGCACTACGGTATTTGATGGCGAAGAAGGACGCGAAGGCGCGTCTTCTTCGATGGATTTTACTTATCCAGGAGTTTGATTTGGACATCCGTGATAAACCTGGAAAGAAGAATGTAGTGGCCGATCATCTTTCTCGTCTCGAAGATCTTAATACTTCCGAGGTTTCACCAATTTGAGACTCCTTCCCTGACGAGTCGATTTTTGTTATCGACTCACTCCCATGGTACGCCAATATCGTGAATTATCTTGTCTCCAAGAAAGTTCCCGAAGATTGGCCCAAGAGCCAAATCGACCGACTAAAGTCGGACGCTAGACACTACCATTAGGAGGATCCGATCCTTTTCTTTGAAGGACCGGATTGTGTCTGGAGATGGTGTATCCCTCAGGAGGAATACCAGAGTGTCCTTTCTTTATGCCACAGCTTGGAGGCAGGAGGACACCACTCCGGGAAGAGGACCGCATGGAAGGTACTTCAGTGTGACTTCTACTGGCCGACTCTGTTTCGCGATGCCACCACCTTCGCGAAGTCGTGCCTAGTTTGCCAGAGAATGGGAGGAACCGTTGGTTTCAAGGATGAGATGCCAATGCAGCCGGTCATCATTTGTGATGTCTTCGACGCTTGGGGCATCGATTTCATGGGCCCATTCCCTGTCAGCCACGGGTTCGAATATATCCTTCTTGCGGTAGACTATCTGTCCAGATGGGTGGAGGCTATCCCGACCCGAGCCGCAGACAGCAGGACTGTCTGTAAATTCATCAGAGAGCACATTATCTCTAGGTTCGGGATCCCCAAAATGATGATATCAGACGGGGGTAGCCACTTTGTGAATCGGGAGGTGAAGAAACTCCTGAAGGACTACGGCATCGAACACCGTGTCGCGAGTCCTTACCACCCACAAACCAATGGTATGGCTGAGTTGTCAAATACGGAGGTGAAAACCATATTGCAAAAGCTTGTCCGCCCGAACAGAAAGGACTGGTCTCAAATCTTGGATCAAGTCCTCTGGGCGTATAGGACGGCTTACAAGACACCGTTAGGCACCTCCCCCGAATGGTATTTGGAAAGCCGTGCCATTTGCCCGCAGAGTTAGTGCACAAATCAGAATGGGCAATCAAGAAGGTCAACTGGAACACGCACCTGGGACAGAAGCAGAGAGACATGGATCTGAATGAGCTTGTGGAAGTCAGAAACCGCGCATACGACAACAGTTTGGTGTACAAGGACAAGGTGAAGCGTTGGCATGATAGATATATCAGACGAAAGACCTTTGTTCCTGGACAGAAGGTATGGTTGTTCAATGCTAGGCTGAAGATTTTCCAAGGCAAGTTGAAGTCTAAGTGGACAGGACCATTCGTCGTCCGTACGGTGCATGATAGTGGATGTGTCGAGATCTCAGATCT
This sequence comes from Ottelia alismoides, assembly GCA_037367405.1. NCBI lineage: Eukaryota > Viridiplantae > Streptophyta > Magnoliopsida > Alismatales > Hydrocharitaceae > Ottelia > Ottelia alismoides. The sequence continues at coordinate 372,541 of JAZKJV010011214.1, forward strand.
CGCAGATGACGCACCGACATTCCTAGTGAATGGACAGCTGTTGAAGCACTTCGTCGAATCCAATGAGCAGTTAGTCCATGTTGAGGAGATTGTCTTCATACGCGAGACAGATACAACAGATACACCTTGAGCCGCATATGAAACCTTGCAGCAGTGATTCCAGCCATCTGCAGCATCTCGAAAGATTCAGACTGACTCATCTGTATATATCATCCTTCTTGTACATCCTATCCTTTCTCCCGCGACTCTAGTAACTCTTCCCCGTCTCATTACATCACTATCTTGGACTATACTTAGGATGACCAGATCCTAAGTATAGGGGGGAGGAGTCACTTGAGTCAGTTCTTTGTACATTCTCCAGATCACATTGGTCCTCATACTCACTTCCGTCCTATACTTAGGCTGACCTGAGCCTAAGTATAGGGGGGGACCGATACCCGCTTTGTATATACTCATCCATTTTCCCTCTTAACCTCGTCCGCCCCATTTTTGATCTTCTTCTACACTTAGGCCGCCAGAGCCTAAGTATAGGGGGGCGAGACGACTTCTATACTTTTGTAATTTTAGCTCTCCTACGCTTAGCCCGAGCTATGTCTTTTTAGTCGCTTTCGTGCTCTGAGGACATAGCACATGCTAAGTATAGGGGGGCGTGTATATATTACATATATATTTTACCCATAGCTCGTACTTTCGCGTATTTTTGTATATATTTTGCAATAATTACGGGTGGGTAAAGATTGAAAAAAAAATGTATACTTGTATATTTTATAACACTTGTATAATAATTACACAACTCTTGTACTTTTGTTGTAAAATAGGAGATATACCCAAAAAAAATGAAAATGAAAAGAGGCTTCTTATTTACTCGTACATATCATCTCCGCATCCAAGAAAAGAAAAAGAGTCTTGCATTTTCATTCATCTTCATAGCATGACATCTCATCTCATCTGCATACTTTGCATATGCAAAGTGAAGCTAGTGGGTTCTGAACCAAGTTATGAGTAGATATTGAGGATGGACTTGATTTGACCTTAATTCACCTAATTTCAGAGGAACCTTATAGGAAATGGAGTTAAGATTTCTCAGGTCAAGTGACTTAATTCTTCGAGTCCGCAAGTCTATGTTCACATGTCATCTTGATTAGTCTAAATAGAATATCTCGGGCATACGCAGGATTCTATTAGATAATGACCTAACTTGGACAAGCACTATGCACGTAGCTCTTCATTGATGAGGTGGTAAGGAGGTAGAATCCTTTAGCTTGGAGTAGCACACGGATGGAAACATCCGTCCTCCTCTAGGGAGGGTAGTGCATCTCAACCTAGTCTGGTGGTGTTGACATCTAAGGACGGGATGCTGTGGGTTGCAATAATGCTTCAAAAGAGGGATAGTCTACTGACTCAAGAAGAAAAACTCCTGATGTACATGCTGCAGATTGTTGAAAAAAAAATGCAAAAACTCCAAAAAAATCAAACAGGTCCAAGAGAAAATAAAATACCCGTCGGAGTCTGTATACTAGTAAAGAAATGCAGCTGGATGACTTGGCTACACTGGTTGGGCATCCCGGGATAGGTAGCTACACTGGCCACCGTCCATTCTTTTCTCTACCCCCTCTTCTTGAGTTGGTCGCACTTGAACTTAGAAGGGAATACCCCGCTCCTCGAGGGAAGAGCTACTGAACCGGGTTATTGAGTTACCTTGTTAGAGGAGGCTGGTTCCGAGCCATTTCTGATGTGGAGAGTTACATATCACTTACACAGTACAAGTAAGAATCATAGTCATCAGAAACTTGCGTTTGAGGATTTGTTCTAACCTGACTATTGAGGAGTCTTGAATAGAAGACTTGTGGAACTTGAAGTCTGTTAGGTCTTAAGTTCAGATCTAAATAAGGTTCCGCCACACAACTAATCTAAAGGTCGAGTCAAGCTCCATTTTTAACTTTTGTTCATGACCTTGGTATGGAACCCAAAATCATTTCACTCTTGCATTTCATTTAGTTGCTCGGGGACGAGCAAGGTTTAAGTATAGGGGGTTTGATGAATCTGTGATTCATCACTTCAAAAGTCAAAAATAGAGCCTTGTTCCCGAGTAAATAGAGGCATATTTTCCTTTATAATGCATAAATAGCATTCATGCATACACACATAATACATTCATTTTAGCAGTCCATTTGCATTCAAATAAGAAGCCAAAATCCCTTGTAAAATACCCACTCACTAAAATAACCTCTTCTTTATAAAATGTACTCCTTAGTTAATAATATAGGGAAGAAGGCCAAAAATCCCCCTTGTAAATTAACCAATAAAGCCTTAGAATCCCTGTACACTAAAATGAACATAAATCCCTCATACAAACTCCGAAATAGGTCTACTTACTCTTAGAATACTACACATTAAAAGACCTTTAAAATGAGACTAATTTCATCCAATTTGGAGCTCGTATGAGAAAGTTGGGTTTTTGGGCCACTTTGTATACTACATATATGTATATTTGTATCTTTGTATTTATGTATCATATTTGTCCTCATCTCCGTCTTTGGTCAACATGAAACTTGTAGATCTCATCGAGATCTACAACTTTCATGTTTTGAGTTTTTCCAAATTCGGCCCCCTCTTCTATCTACACATATATTTTCTTCCAGCCATTCACAACAGGCCACGTGGCGCCCTCTGGTTGAGCCACGTGGCCCGCTGCCCTTGCCTCATCCGCCCGCAGCCACAGCCGTTGGATTGCACTCTAGATCCAACGGCTTAGCTGCTTCCACGTACGCCTCAATTTTTGGCCATCTGATCATCTCCATCTCCGATCCTAACCACCCGTTAGCGCCCTTACCAGAACTAGCCACGTGGCGGCGTGTACACCGCTAGATCGCATCTCTGATCTTCCATCACAGCCTCTCTTCCTTTGGCGCCCCTCGTCCCTTCGATTAACCTCAACTCCTCATCCAAACCGTTCGTTCGCGCCGCTGCCTCTCCACGACACATGGCAGCTTCAGCACCCTCAGATCGTGTCGCCTTGATTTGATCTCAGCCGCTCGCTCGCGCTTCGCCCATCTCACTCCACGTGGCGCCATCACAGCCTCTTATCACCTCGCCTTGATCTAATCCTATACATCCCTTCGCGCTTTGATCTAGGCCGTTGGATCACAAGTTACAACGGCCAGGGCCTCGTCTCCTACCTCTGGCACCCCTCTCTCCCACGATCTCCGCCTTGGGGGAGGGGCGCCCCCTTTCTATTTTCAGCCGCACGTCAGCCACCTTCACCGGCCGCCAACTCCACCATGACCTTCCCCACTCGCAACTCATCCTCGCCAGCTTCCCCACTTGCCACCACCTCCACCATAGACGCTCCACTACCTCCGTCAACCTCTCTCCATCGACAGCATGGCCGAAACCTTCAATCTATAAATCTCCCCTATCCGGCCACCGTCGCATCTATCCGCCATTACAGGAGAAACCCCCGAGCTCAGAGCTCTCGATTGGTGACAGCAATTGGCCGTCTCTTCGAGCGAAGACAGGCGTCTTATCCGGCGAGATCCACGTCATCTCCGCCGTGTCGCAGCTGCTCTCCGCGACGCTGCACGAGCTTAGGGAACCACCGACCCTTCGAGTGAAGACCTGGAACCCAAGAAGGAGTTCCAAACCCTAGGTGACTCTTCCATTCTTCTCCGATCTCCTCTTCATTTCTTCTTTGAATTTCTAGCTTGTTATTCTCCGCCCCTGGTCATTCCCTCGCCTCCATTCCATTCCGCCGAGCTTCGCGTCGAAGCTCCCATCTTCGCGGTACCTTTCACGACCTCCGACGACGCACCTCACAACATCCCGATCTCCAGCTCCGCCATTTGGCCGGAGCTCCTTCGCCTGACGCCCTCAGTACCCCTTAGGCCTCTCCGATCACCTTCACTTCTCCACGAGCGCACGCACGAGCTCCGGCTCTATCTCTAACACCTGCAGGTGCCCCTCTGCTCATTGAACGGAAGTTCGCCGGAGCCGACTCGGAGCTTCATCGCCATCGACTTCAGACCACCCTCCGTCGCTCCTGAGACCACCAAGATCTTCGCCGCATCGCCACGCGTCTTCTGGGATATCTCCGACAAGTCAGAGAGTGTCAACGACACGAGGAAGGACGGGCGGAGCTAAGGCGTCTTCGCCGAAGCCCCGCCATCTCCTCCGCAGGCGGCGGAGGATCATCGGAGCAGACGCACAGCTGCCGTTCGATCACGTCGATCGAACGGCCCTCAGCGAGCCACGTCGCCTCTTTACCGGGATTCACAGGAGTCGTTGGATTCATCTAGATCCAACGGCGCATAGTGCGCCACGCGTCTCCCCTCTGCAGCAGTTCTCAGCCGTTGAGATCTCTCATATGATCCAGCGGCTGATCTTCAGCCACGTCGCCGTTTCCATCGAGCCCAGGAGCCGTTGGATCCACCTAGATCTAACGGCCTCAGGTCAAGCCACGCGTCTCCACCGCCACCCGTCAGATCAAGCTTGATCCGAGGGTCCACAGCGTGCCACGCAGATTTGGTCTGAGCCTCATCACCGAGCCTAGGTTCGGATCGCCCGAGCCTCACTCGAGACCTCCAGAAGCGCCCGAGCCTAGCCCCGAGCCTCCGCAGCCATCCGAGCCTAGGCCGCCCATGTGAGGAGCATGTGCGGCCTGGGAAGTTTACATAGAGGCCCCAGGAGCTTTCCAATATTGCAAAAAGATCCCTGTGAAGCTGAGCCCACGTGAGGAGCACGTGCCTGTTGGAGAAATTGTACTTGAGTCCCCATCATAATAGGTAATTGCATTTTAGTCCCTGTCAGCATATTTACTTTATGTATTTTTGATTTTCCTGTATGCATTTACACCCTTGTGTTTGCACGCATCCCTAGGCTGCATTTTACATCATTTTTCAATTCTTGAAATTGCATTTTGTTGAGAAACTTGTCCTCTGTCTATTGAGCCACGTGTCACATTTTTGTAATTTCAGTGGAATTATTAATGAATTAATTGGTATATTTTTGGAATATTTTGCCCAGTGACACCTTTTAATTTCTAGTTAATTCTCTGTGGTTCCAAAAATCATCAAAAATTCACAGTAGCTTAAGGATAGTATTCTTAACATGCCATAAAAATTTCATGTCATTTGCACACATACCGAGGCCTAAATAAATTATTGAGTGATTTTCTTTTTTAATTTTAATAAATTCATTTCACATTGAAATTAAGATCTGTCAATTTTCCTGGATTCCTTATCATTAGTGCTATCTAGGATAATTTTATTTCTTGAAAAAATTGTGATTTATTATTTATTAAAAATTAAATTGTGAAAATCACCCTGTCTGCATAATCAATTCACAGTAAATTCATTTAGTGTCTAAAAAATCCAAAAATATTAGTGTAGATCATTTCATCATAATTAATCATCTGGCCAATTTTTAGAATTTTTGGACTTCATTTGATATCCTAATTGAATTGAACTTTATATTGCCTACTGGTTGCATGAGTCTGCATAGAAATTAGAAAAAGAAGAAAAAAAAATAATTCTCTAAAAATCACACACTTGATCTTTGCTAAAATTCACCTAAGGAGACAGATGCCTCCCTGAGATCGACCTTGGACTTCCACCAAGTAAAAAAATATCACCGCTTGAAATTGGCTCAAACCTTATTTAAGTGGTTTTTGATTAGCCCTCGTATCCGACTGCAACGAACGACATTAAACTTAATTTGGACATTAATTTGCTCGAATTAACTAAGGGTGCGGGACGCTTATCAACCGCTGGCTGTTGTGGACTAGGTTGAGGTTGATGTTGTGTAGGATACTCTTCTTTCTTCTTAGCTGTAGTCTAAAAGATGGGGTCACCGACTGGAAACCATTGATGATACTCATCAGCAACTCCAATTGCTAGGTGATTATCTCCAACTTGTTCAGATGATGGGTTCTTTGTTCGATTACTATTAGTTTCTCGAGATCCTGTAATCGTTTTTCAATGATGTCTACTTTGGACAAATGGCCCTTTAATGATACTAAGGTTGGATCTTTCATCTCTGTCCGCTCTTGAGATGCTGACATGTGGATATGCTTGTAAAGTATCTGGGGTTGCTTCTGATATGCTCGGGATGAAGAGAGGGTGGTCTCTCCTATGGCCATTTCCTCGAATATCTGCCAGACAACATCTTCATCCTTATTAAAATGGGATTCACCAAAGGTGGTGTCTACTATCCTCTGACTCTCAGTAGTCAAGCCTTGAAGAAGTGATTTACCAAGTTGGTCTTTGGTATATCATGGTGGGAGCATTTTTCCTGCAGATTTTTGAATTTCTCCCATGCTTCATTAACAGACTCGTTGGTAATAAAAATGGAATAAATGGTATTTCACTATTTGGTAATGAAAACTATGTAAAGAACTGTAAACAATTTATGAATGAAGATCACTATACTAATACAAACAAATTAATGAAATTCAAATTGTTTATTCGGCCAAATTATCGATTAGAGGACTTAGCTTGTATGAATCGATATTGGTTTAAAACCAATAATGGAAGTCGTTTTACCATGTCAAGGATACATATGTATCCGCGATGGAGAAGTTGCTATTCAAGGCTTACATCTAGTTGAGCTGATCGAGAGGGTAAAATTTGTGAAGGAACGTAGACTTAAGATCCTCCCATATCGTCACGATCTTCCCCAAATGATTGACTCAGTGAAGAACTCGGATTTACCCTTGTTAATTATGTGAAATTAACGTTGATTTGTTCGTTGCAGTCAGGTAATTTTGGATTAATAAAAAACTATTAAATTGATTAATTATCCAATTAAAGTGAGCGGTCAATTTTTTACTTGGACAAGCCGAAGGTCGAACTCAGGAAGGCCACTGTCTCCATAGGTTGATTTATAGTCGATTTAGAGGTTAGGTTTTCAGAACGGCTTTTTTGTATTTTTTAAATGCAATTAATGAATGACATGCAATTTTGACGAAGTTCGGGGACTAAAATGTAATTTATGATCAAATTAAGTCCAAAAATCCTCAAACTTGGCCAGAATGTGAAATATGATGAAATTAAGCTACTATATTTTTTGGAATTTTTTGATGTTATTTGAATTAATCATGAATAAAATATGCAGACTAGGTAATTTTGAGAAAAATAATTTTAATAAATACCAAAGAATAATATTTTCTGGAGATTAAATTATCCTAGATAGGTATTATGTGAGAGATATCCAAAACAAATTTTAATTTCTAAAAATACTAAAAATGGAATTTATTAAAAAACAATTACTGAAATCATTATTTCATTTATTGTGACCTAGATATGTGTGCGAATGAGATGATTGTTTGGACAGTATAAAACAATCTAAAATCTACTTGTTATGAATTTTTGGGAATTTTTGGAGCAACGAGTAATTTGATATGAATTAATGAACACATAGTGGGCAAAATATGTTATTTTCCACAAAGATATTTGTATTAAATAATTCATTGCTCACAAAAATACATTCAAGAATCACAATTGTAGAGCATGAATTGTTCTACAATGAGCAATTTTTAAAATGACAAAGAGATGCTAAATGAATATTCAAATTAATGTCTAGACACAAGGTATTATATGCAAAACAGAAAACTAAAAATAAAATAAAAATAACTCAAGGGTGTTTCTTTAATTATCGGATCCTCCAGGGGCAAGTGTGTAATTTTTCCAAAGGGATGCTGGTCCTCGCGTGCTATTTGGAAGGAGGGGGCCTTTGTGGAATTAGTTGAAACACAGGGGTTTCTGGCACAATTTCCACATGGGGCACGTGCGATGCATGTGCGACCTAGCTGAGGGCCCTCTCTGTAATATGAGGAGACCGAGGGGCATATTGCAAATTTCACCCACCCTCCTGTGTCTGGCACATGCATGGGGGGTGAAAGTGAGGAGGAACGTGGTTGGCGGAGCGGGTGCCCGCTAGCGGAGGTGCAGAAGGAGCGGGCACGGGGAGGAGTGCGGTGGTCACTAGAATTATTATTTGGAGGCGTTGAAGTCGGCTGGCGGTGGACGTCAATGTCGACGACGATGAGGTGCTGTAAACGGGTGCAGGCTCGACTGATGGGGTTGTTGGAAATGGGTCGACCCGTCTGGACAGTAAGGTGGAACGGGAAGCGTACTATTAAGGGAGAGTGTAATTGGTGCAGAGGCAGACGTGAAGGTGAGGTGACCGTCATGCAGAGTGAAGAAGGGTGGCCGACGCACATGGGGGTTGTGGAAGACGAGGGTGCGGTGTGTGTGCAGTTGTTGGTGGTGAAGAAGATGGGTCAAAGCCAAGGTGTGGATCTCAAAGCAGGTGCGAGGGTATGACAAAGATGATCGGATAGAATAAGTAGATGAAGCAAAGTAAAGCGAATAAGAAAGAAGAGAGTTAGGGGAGAAGAGGAAGAAGATATTACTTGGAGGTGATGGAGTTGATGCCTGGGATGTGAAGCGGGAAGCTTCACGGGTCGTTGCTCGAAGCACGCCACGGCTTGAGCTTCACAATCGTTCGAAGGTGCTATAGCAAGGAACGGAGGTTCCTTGGAAATCTCCGGCTAGGATCTGTCATCGCTCGATGGTAGACTCTCTTGTTGTCACCAAGGGAGGGTTTGAGATCGAGATCCTCTATGCTACCAAAATGGTAGATAGTTCGATCAGATAGCGAAGTAGGATATTTAAGCGTGGTTGGAGAAACGTGTGTAGAGGGAATGGGGAGAGAGGACTGCCGAGTCTTGCAAGATGTTGGTTGTGAGGTGGATGGGCGAGGGATGACAGTTGGACGTGGGATATGCGTGAATGGGATGAGAAGATGGAGGATGGGTGGTTTCATCTCCGGACGCAGGGGAGAGGGTGAGCGGTTGCGGGTTGAGCGGGTAGATGGATGAGCTTTGTGCGGGAGAGGTTGAGAGGAAGGCGGAGTGGGTCGGGGAGAGATGGGAATTTGGGAGTGAGAGAGAAATGTTGGGGCGAGAGTGAAGGTGGCTAGTTCAAAGAGGGAGAGGGTGCGATGGGAGTGGGAGGAGAACGTGCATGGGTTGCATGGGTAGTTATAGAGAGAGAGAGTGACGGAAGAGAGAGAGAGAGAGAGGAAGACGAGGGGAAGAGAAATGAGTGGTGGCCACATGGTCGATGAAAATAAAAATAAAAAAGAAATAAACAAAATAAATGATAATAAATATAAATATAAAAATAATATAAGCTAAAATAAATAAAAATAATTAAATAAATAAAAAGTAAAATTAAAATAAATAAATAAATAAATAATGTAATAAAATCAATAACTAAAAGAAAAATGGGGGTGACATGTGGCAGCTCTAGGAGCATCCACGTGTCGCTCCCAGAAAAATCGAAGATTAAATCGAAAGGAAATCAAAAAGAAATAACAAAAGGAGTTAAATCAAAAGGTGGTCACCACAAAAGTTGTTCGTCTTGACGAGATCTACAACTTTTGTGAAGGATCGAAAATTAAAAGATTTTTGGGGGTACCTTATAGGTATAAAATACCATAATTTTATCTTTTGCAAATTTTTTGTCATTTTTTAAATAAGATAAAAATTAAAATAAAATTATAGAAAATATGAAAGGAATATTTACAACTTAATCTACTTTTTGTATTTTTAAAAATAAGAAAATAAAAGGATAAAATAAAGGGTAGTTTGGTCAATATGTACAATATACAATAGGAACCCAAAACCTAAATTTCACATACAAGCATTGATTCTTTTGAATTTGGTCTTATTTTGAAGGTATTTTAACGTACATTAATTCAAAAGTGAGTAAGGATTCATAGGAGACTATATGAGAGAGATATTCATGTTTTAAGGTTCTTAGTCTCAAACTAGGGTTTGGATTTTATTGGTCAAATTTACAAGTTAGTATTTTTTAGATATTTTTCCTTTAGTAATTTATTTTATTGGATTTGGAGTTAGTATAAAATATATATAAATAGGTGAAGTTAGCTAATATAAAAGTGAATATGTATACAGAATTTCAGGCTTCTTATTTATACAAATATGAATGCTAAAATGCAGACATTAATTCTAAATGCATGAATGAGAATAATGTGTAATAAATGGAGCTATGCATCTAATTACTCGGGAACAAAGCTCTATTTTCGAATTTTAGAGTGATGAATCACAGATTCATCAAATCCCTATACTTAAACCTTGCTCGTCCCCGAGCAACTGAAATGAAATGCAAGAGTGAAATGATTTTGGGTTCCATACCAAGGTCATGAACAAAAGGTGAAAATAGAGCTAAACTCGACCTTTGGATTAATAGTGTGGTGGAACCTCATTGGAAATTGAATTTAAGACCTAACAACCTTTAAGTTCCACAAGTCTCTATTCAAGTCGCCTCAACAGTCAGGTCAGAACAGATCCTCATATTCAAATACTGATGACTATGAGTCTTACTTGTACTGTGTAAGTGAAATATAACTCTTCACATCAGAAATGGCAAAGAAACAACCTCCTCTGACAAGGTAACTCTAATTCCCCAGTCTAACAACTCTTTCCTCGAGGAGCGGGATATTCCCTTCTAAGTTCAAGTGCAACCGGTCGCAAGAAGAGGGGGTGGAGAAGAGAATGGATTGTGACCAGTGTAGTCACATATTCGTGGAGTTTGACTAGTGTAGCCAAGTCTCCAGCTGCAGGCTTCCTTGGAATGAGACATTGAAGCATATGCCTTGCAAATATACACACTCCGGCAGGCATTTTAATTTTTAATCAGGCTTATCCCATTTTTTTAGTTTTTTTACTATACAAGGTGCATCATGTACATTAAGAGTTTTTCTTCTTGAGCCAGTAGACTATCCCTCTTTTGAAGCATTATAGCAACCCACAACATCCCATCATTAGAGCTCGACGCCACTAGACTAGATTGAGATGCACTACCCTCACTAGAGGAGGATGAATGTTTCTACCTGTGTGCTACTCCAAGCCAATGGATTCTACCTCCTCACCACCTCATCAATGAAGAGCTATGTGCATGGTGCTTGTCCACGTTAGGTCACCGTCGAGGAGAATCGTGCATGTATATGAAGTATTTTACTTAGACCAATCAAGATGACATATGAACATAGTCTTGTGGACTCAAAGAATTAAGTCGCTCGACCTGAAAAATCTTAACTCCAGTTCTTATAAGGTTTCTCAGAAATTAGGGAGATTAAGGTCAAATCAAATCCATCCTTGACATCTATTCATAACTCGGTTCATAACCCACTAACTTTTCACCTAGCATATGCTACATATGCAAATGGCATGCAATATATATGAATGGATTGCGAGATGCATTTTTAAATGCAAGGATGATATGCAAGAGTAAATAAGAAGCCAATATATATGTATATATATATATATTAATAATCTGGTATACCTCCTATTTTACAACAAATTTATTATTTATAAGAATTTTACAAGTATTATACAAATTATACAAAATACTATACAAATATACATGTATTTTACAAAAATTCATTCATTACATTTTTTCAAATTTTACCTACCCCTTAGTTATTGCATAATACATACAAAAATACGCGAAAGTACGAGCTATGGGTAAAGTATATATGTAATATATACATGCCCCTCTATACTTAGCATGTTTTATGTCCTCAGAGCATGAGAAGAGAAGAAAATACATAGCTCCTGCTAAGCATATGAGAGCTAAAATAATAAAAAGTATAGAAGTTGATCCCCCTCCCCCCGATACTTAGGCTCCGCCCGCCTAAGTGTAGAAGAAGATAAAAAAAATGGGGCAGATGAGGTCAAGAAGAGAAATGGATGAGTATATACACATGATGGGCATCGCCCCCCTATACATAGGCTCTGGTCGGCCTAAGTCTAGGACAGAAGTGAGTGTGAGAACTGATAAGATCTGGATAATATACAGAGAAGGGAGAATGTACACAAGTGAATGAATCTTGATGTTGCATCTTCATGAAGAGTAATATGATGTATCTGCTCTGTGCTCATTTTGCATAAAGTTGATGACCTCGACTTGGATTAACTGCTCCTTAGAATCTACAAAATGCTTTAACAGTTATCCATTCACAATGAGATTGTGCACCATCTGTGAGATTAGTGATCTCTACATTTCCATTTCCATGCACTTTCTTAACAACAAAGGGACCCATCCACTTAGATTTGAGCTTCCCGTGGAACATCTTCAACCTGGCATTAAACAACCAGACCTTTTGCCCAGGGACAAAGTCTTCGCACCTAATGTGTTGATCATGCCATCTCTTTATTTTGTCCTTATAAATCAGACTATGTCATATGCTCTATTTCAGATTTTCACGAGCTCATTCAAGTTCAAGTCTCGACAAAGTTTCCCTAGGTGACAACTCTAATTAATTTTCTTAATTGCCCATTCAAATTTGTGAATCAACTCTGCAGGAAAATGGTATGGCTTGCCATAGATCATTCTGAATGGTGAAGTGCCTAATGGTGTCTTGTAGGATGTTCTATAGGCCCGTAGAACTTGGTCCAAGAGCTGGGACGAGTTCTCCCTATCGGGACGAGCCAGCTTCTGCAAAATACTCTTCACCTCCTTGTTTGAAACCTATGTCGTGCCATTGGTCTGTGGGTGGTAAGAACTAATGACTATGTAATCAAACCCATAGTTGTTGGCTAAAGATCTCACATCTCGGTTCATGAAGTGGCTACCCATATAAAATTAAGACTTTAGGCACCCTGAACCTGGCAATAATATGATCTCTCACAAAATTACATATAGTCTTGTTGACTGTGGTTCAGGTTGGGATAGCCTCCACCCACCTTGATAGATAGTCAACTGCCAACAAGAAGCACTCGTGTTGTTCGTTGTTGGGGAAGGTACCCATAAAATCTATGCCCCATGCATCAAAAACATCACAAATGATCACAGGCTGCCATGGGCATCTCATCTCTTTGAGTAACAGTCCCTCCCATCCTCCAACAAATCAGGCACAACCATGCAAAATCAATGGCATCTCTGAATAGGTTCAGCCAATATAATCTGCATTGGAGTACCTTGTGAGCGGTTCTCTTCCCCGAATGGTGTCCTCCAGTCTCAAAAGAATCACAATATGTGAGTATACTCTACTTTTCCTCCTGAGGAATACACCTTCTCCAAACACAATCCATCCCTTCAAAGAAAAGGAACGGATCATACCAGTGGTATCTCCTCGAGTCTGACTTCAGTCGGTCAATGCTGCTCCTACTCCAACTTGGGGAACTTGCTTGGATACAAGAAAGTTCACCATATTGGCATACCATTGCAGTGAGTCAATAACACAAATTAACTCGTGTGGAAAGGTCTCTCTAATGTGCTCAAAATCAGAAGAATCTTTAAGTTCAATCCGAGAAAGGTGATCAGCCACAACATTCTTCACTTCAGGTTTATCTTTGATCTCCAAATCAAACTCCTGGAGGAGTAAAGTCCACCTAAGAAGATGCACCTTCCCGTCCTTCTTTTTCATTAAGTATCGTACGGATGTATGATCAGTGTAGATTGTCACCTTAGAGTACAAAACATGCGACCTAAACTTCTCAAGGGATCATACTACAGCGAGCATTTCCTTTTCAGTCACGGTATAGTTCTTCTATGTAGGGTCTAATACTTTTCTCATGTAGTGGATCGTAAATGGGATCCCCTCTCATCATCATCCTAACACAGATCCTATAGTGAAATATGAAGCGTCGGTCATGATCTCAAAGGGGAGAGACCAGTCAGGAGCTTGTAGGATAGCTGAGTCACAAATATTCATCTTCAAGAGATCAAATGCCTCCAGACACTTGTGATCTACAATGAACTCTGTGTCTTTCCCTAAGAGCTCAGTTAGTGGGTGGGAAATCTTTGAAAAATCCTGAATAAATCTTCTATAAAATCCAACATGCCCTAGAAATGACCGCACTAACTTCACGTTGGTAGATGTATCGAGTTTCTTGATCACCTCCACCTTGGCAGTGTCAACATCCATTCCCCTTTTGGAGATGACGTGCCCCAACACGATACCCTCTGTCACCATAAAGTGATTTTTTCCCAGGTGAGTACCTGATTCACCTCCCTATACCGCTTATGGATTCGATCCAAGTGCGCTAAACATGTATCAAAGGAATCACCATGAACCGAGAAGTCATCCATGAACACTTCTAGGAAATCTCCCACCATCTCAGCAAATACGACGATCATGCACCGTTGAAAAGTTCCTGGGGCATAGCAGAGCCTGAATGGCATGTGCCTGAACATATAAGTGTCGATGGACATGTAAATGTGGTCTTTTCCTAGTCTTCAGGGGCTATGGCTACCTTGTTGTATCCTGAGTAACCGCCAAGAAAATAGAAGAATGCTTTTCATGCAAGTCTCTCCAAGATCTGATTGACTAACAACAAGGAATAGTGGTCTTTCTTGGTCGTGGCATCAGGTGCCGGTAGTCGACACAGATGTGCCACGATGTGGGTACTTGTGTTGCGATCTCTACCCCCTCCTCGTTGGTGACCATCTGAATTCCTGACTTCTTCGGGACAACATGAAGAGGGGCCACCCACTTGAGTCAGAAATAGGGTATATAAACCATGCCTTGCACAATTTTTCTATCTCATTCTTCACTACTACCCATAGATTGGTGTTAAGTCTCCTCTGAAACTCACGAGAAGGTCTCACATTATCCTCAGTAAAAATGTGGTGCGAGTAGAGAGCGGGGTTGATCCCCATGAGATCTGACACTGTCCAGCTTATTGCTTTGTGGTTCCTCTCTAAGACCACTAACAACCTAGACTCCTGTTATAAGGTCAAGTCTGAGATAATGACAACATGATATCTCTCTTTGGGTCCAGCAAGAAAGGCATACTTCAGTGTAGGAGGAAGTAACTTCAGTTCTTGAAATGTGGTGTCATTAATTAGAGCAGGCTGAACTGAGTCTGAATCTGGTTGTGTGCTACATGGAGGTGGACTAAGTTGTGTAGTACTCGCCACCAACTCAGAAGTATCGGGAGTTGGATCGCCAAAGAATAAGGTAATTCGACCAAAGCTGCGTAGGTCACGTTACTCCAACTATTTTTATTTTTAAGATTCTTTCTCAAAGTTTGCTCAGTTTTCGGGTCAATCTATTCTTCCTTTGAATATTCAGATGAACAAGTGTCAGTATGGTCATAACGAATTGTTCCGCTGTATTAAATGGGACCAGGGGAGTTGACCTTAGAAGAATAGTAGAGAGAGAGATGGGGAAAGTCCAACTTGGGTCGACGTATGATTTCTTTGAAGGATATTGGATAATCCTCAAACGCATCACCGAAGCGTGAGCATCGTATCGTATACGACGAAGAACGACTAGTCGAACTAGTTGTTCTATGCATCGAAAATTAAAATTTTTTATGTGACGAAACCACATGATCCAAGAACACTTCTCGGATCGTTTTATCTAAACCACAAATAAGTAATAGGATTACCTCTTGAAGCGTGGTTGCGATCGAGTCTCTAAACGAAGAGACCTCCTGTCTCAAGTCCGATCTTCGGAGAAGATGCCTGCGAGCATGGGGATGAGTAGCGTGATCCTCGCAATCCAAGATGTTGATTCAAGCACGGTGAACTCCTAATCTCGTTGCACGAGATCAAACACCTCCTTTGTGAGTGAAGCACTCCAAAGAAGATGGAGAACTGAGAGACGTCGAGGCGGCGACGCAATGGCGAAGCGACGACGAGCCTTCTCCTCTAGGGTTTGGTGGACGAACACCAGTAGAGGAGAGAGAAGAGATGGCATGTGGAATCAAGGAGAGAGAGAGAGAGAGCTTGATGTATCTCAATTGCATAACCCTAGAGAGCAAGGGGTGCCTCTCTATTTATAGGGTTTTGGGAGTCCATGGATCACAATCCATGGGACACACCAAATCAATGGATGAGATTGATTTGTGTTTATTTCAATGGTCAAGATTGTTGTTGGTAAAAAACCAACAATTAATAATTTAATTTAGATTAAATATATTTGATAAATCAAATATGATTCAATCCCAAATCAAATCAAGCAAACATGGAGTCAATTGGTTGGAGAATTTATCCTCCATATATGGAGTGGACGGCCACCGATTTCCTTAGGGAAATTGTGGCCATCCACCCTTCCAATATGGAAGGGTGTGATCTCCACCAATCTTGAGATCTCATGTAATCTCTTTGAAATCTCCATGAAATTTACAACAACTCTTGTTGTAAATTATTCTACAAAAATAATTCATAATTATTTTGAGAATATTGCAATCTTGCCGTTGAAGATTTGTGAATCACATTCACAACCCAAAATAAAATGTGATTTACATTTTCAATTAATTACACAATGTGAATCCAATTCACACCAATACTTAATCAACAAATATAAATCACAATAAACTCTCCAATACATTATAAATCACATTTATAATAATTAGATATTGCTATCCACATTATTCTTATCCACAATAATTAAATCACATTTAATTATATTGGATAAATATCCACATGCATCAAGATAATTAAATCATATTTAATTATCAATCTCTCAATGCTTAGATATAATTCAACTATGGAATCATTCTTGAACCCTTTCAAGAATAATGCGCTTTCTCTGTGGATACTTGGAGATAAGGACATGGCGATTGTATTGTTCCACGTATAGTGACTTGGATATTGAGATTACATCTCAAATCCAGATCTCGGGCCTCCCATAGATGCTTGATTAAATCAAGACCGCAAATCTAATCTTCTCATTGCATCCGAATCACATTCAAATCAATGTCCAACATTTGGACTAAGATCAGATTACTTCTCTACTGAGAGGAGTCGCTAAAATCCAGACCAGTTTCATCACTCCCTAGGAATGGAATCGTCATGGTTATACAATCGTTTATGATCACATCACCCTCAGGTATTCCTAATACCTGTACATCCTGCATACTGGAAGATCTAGAATAATCCCAAAGTATAAGATCAATTTTACACTGCCTACTTCAAGGATTTATCATTAAGTTTCTCATTCGATCATTGGGAGTTGGCATTGATCATATACTTTACAAAAGCATATATCATGCCTATGTGTTGATTATATACTTTCCAAAAGTATATATCAATCCTTACAAATTCAGTCAAGCTTTCAAAGCGAGGCGACCGCACGCGGAATTTGATTCTTCCCAATATCTCATGAGTGAGCTCACGTCTTCCGGTTCAGGAAATGAACCTGTATGATCCCTTTGAGAGATCGTATTACTCATATGCCCTTATATACACACTAGCGTGCCGATGTATAGACCTTGATTAGGTCATCAACCTATTGATCTGCCAAATGTACATACTCAAACATATAGTAACACATTTGTCTCCGGTCAAAGGATGCGTGCCTATATCATGACAGCATACGACATAGGACTTTGGTTATCTCGATCTCGTTAAGTCAACTCTTTGACCTAACTAATCTGACACCTCCGAATCTCTATTCCCATGCAGAGGACCTGCATCAAGAGGTCGGTCAGATATCAGCCAAGAGAGAAAGGATTGCCATCTCCTACTCAGGCTGGAGATCCTCTCTTAACAATCTTTTGACAGTACTTGATGAGTCCTCAATCTAACTCTTTAGATATTCATCCAAGCACCAGCCTCTATGATTCAATAATTGAATCAACAACTGTATGATCATTAAGACGGTTGTGCTACATAACCCTAATTGTACTAAGGGACCCATTATGCAAATTGGTAATTCTTCATTTCAGATCAGGGAATGATATTCGCAATAAAATTTATTGTGTAATGGTCGCCATGGGCTCGCATGTCCAACATTCTTGTTCCGATCAGGCTCCAGATTCTTCGAACTGAGCTCTTTCATACTGCTCACATCCTCCGAACCTGATGAGTAATCCTCAGGAGATACTATTTTCGAAATGTTGCAGGTGATATTCTTCATCGGTTAAAGAGGTATTCTTTGTGAGGTGCTGACCATGGGTTCTCTATCAGATGAGTCTCCATATAAATTGTAATATTCTTGTAAGTTCAGCAAACGTCCTGAGAATTTGCTCTCTGTTGGCTTTGCGTGTGTGGACTCAAGGAGATCTAAATTAACCTTGTCCGAGTGTGGTGAATCAGATGCATATCGGTTTTTTTATCGACCTTTGTAGTTTCGTCAGCCGTTTCATAAGATATCTCTCCTCCGTTTGTGTCTGTGATAAGTGGAGAGGTCTAGGCATATGAGGATTCCTCTATGTCACGACTGTCGATCTCTGTTTCAGTTGTCTGAAGGTTTGGCGTGTCCTTGAGAATTTGATCAATTTGGTTTGGATTCGGGTATATGATGTCTTGAGTCTCGCAATTAATTGTCGCTCTAGCAGAAGCTAGAAATGGCTTTCCCAAAATAATGGGAGACTCAGATGTTCAATGTTAGGATAATGAAATCCACTCTATGTGCGATACCTTGGTAATTAATGACGAGAGAAAAAATTCCTCTTAGTCTTTTTATGGATCGGTCGGGAAACTGAACGATCACTCGGGTCTTTCTGAGAGGTCTGAGTTCGAGTCGGTCAAACACGGACTTCGGGAGAATTTTCAAGGTAGAATCATCATTAATCTGAACATTATTAAACTCAATATTCTCAATTTCACAGGTCACCTTGGTTAACCATTTGACTTTCTAGACCTTTCTTGTCCGGGTCAACACCATTGAACTGGCCATAGTAATTGAATGATATTCTGCTCGAGATCTTTTCTTTCCCATCTTCTTAGGTGATAATCAACTCTTGAAAAATCTTTGAAGATGGGTACGTAATCTATGGCCTTGATTAATGGAAGCTCTACAATCAGACTTTTGCAAAATACTTCCATATTGATGTTGGCCGTATTTTTTGCATTTTTTTGTTTTTTTTTTCATTTTTTTAGAATTTTCACTAGAGTTAGTAAGGTGTTCAGTGGAATGGTTAGGTGTGTGTGGTGTCTGCATGTAGACATCCAACACATGATGAGTTTCAGGTTCGCTCTATGATTTTCTTGATTCCTCTTGGTTGATGATCATGCCTTTTACTATTTGGATGACATTATCAAATTGTTCTATCAAAACCTCAGTTCTCTTACTGATTCAAGCTATGTCATCCACTATTGTCTCATGACTCGGAGATGAGTGACTATACTTGGTATGCTGTGACATTGGCATTTTCTCCCGAACTGAGATGTAGTCAGTTTCTGTGATTACTGTTTGGTCATGAGTCCTATTTCCTGGACTTTGGGTGTCATCTTTGTGGTCAAAGAAAAAGTGATCATACTCGGGCAGTGAGTCATCCCGAGGAGAGGATGATTCAGACAATGAATTTTCATACGTAACCGGTAGTCGTGTTCCTCTATCAAAGTTGGTTACGCCTATATTCATCCTCGAGTCTGCTCGCTCCATTGTGTCTTCAAAGAAAATGTTAGGTTTTGTGAGCGGTTCGTATCTCAAAGTTTCAACCAAGGGTGGGCGGGCGAGTGATGAATCTACGTTTCATCATCTTTATTCTATCATTTTGGCCTTAAAAACCCTAGTAAATGCGTGTAAATAGCATTAATTCATGCATTTTAGCATCCATGCATTATTGTGTAAATAGTGTACAAAATACGGTTTTAAAGCAAAAATTATAGAATAAAGAAAAGAAAAGAAAAAGAATAAAATATTGTAAATATTTTATGACCCGAAACCCCGAGACCTAGGCATCTCGATGACTAGGTCGATAAGGAATAAAGTAGGGGGAGATGAGGCCCAAAATACAATACAAATACCTTTTATTTTATTCATTCTCTATTCATTTTGGGACCTATTTTTGGTTCTACTTTTTATACTCCAAATAAAGAAACTTCGTACATGAAAGTTGTAGATAATTAAATATAGAAAAATACAAAATTGATTTCACTCAAAAATAATGTACATATAAAATGTTATGATCTGAATAAAATTCCAGAATTCCAACTTCCCAGACCTATATCTCTCAAATAAAAATCGAAAAGTATCAAAATCACCTTTAATTGTATATAATTTTCAATAAGCTATTTAATTAAGGTGGTTTCGTATTTTTCGGAGTTAGGATTTGAAAGTTGAGTTTTGGACCCCTATTGTATACTTGTACCGATTAAAATATTCATTTTATTTATTATTCATTATTTTTATTATTTCATATTTTTATTTCATAAATATTATATATGTACATATTAAAACTGGAATAAAATGATAAATAAAACATTAAAAATAAAATTCTTGTATAAAATACATAGATGAATTACCAATGTACTGTGTTAGAACCACGTTTTTGGCTGTTTTCGCCGAATTTTGTAGGACGCATCGTGCATCATTTCGCGATGAAGTCTTCTTGACTTTTTCTCCTCATATATCCACCATACACGCCCAGTGTGTATCTTGATGATTGGATCATGGATTCGCCCTATTTTCTTCGATCCTTGGAGCTTGTTCATCAAGTTGTCTGACCCCCCTCTGCTGTGCGTCAAAACATTAGTTTTTGCCCATTTTCTCAAATTTTTATAGGCCGATTCTTTCACTAAATCGCTGGGCTTCCTTCTTAACTTTTTCTCCCCATACATCCACCATACACATCCAATCATTATATTGAGGGTTGAGTTATCGATTCTCTAGATACACGCCGATCTTCTTGCCACCTCATCAACTCTCTAACCAGCCTCTGCCACTCCTGTCAGAACCTTGTTTTTTGTCCGTTTTCTCAGATTTGTCAAGGCCGATCCTTTCACCCAATCGCTATGCTTTCTTCATGACTTTTTCTTCTTGAAGTACCCTCATACACACCCAGAGGTTGCTTGGAGGATTGGATCAACAATTCGCTTGATCTCCATCGTTCTTTGGAGCCGCCCACCTCACATGTACAAAACACCCCATCTTCTTCCCATTCATTTTTTGAACCCTCTTCGACCCATTTTGGCCACCCTTCTTGGAGCTCAAGATAGAGTGAAGTGACAGTGAGTTCTCCAGCTCCTCGGAGGCACGACTAGGCATGTCGAAGGGCGGCTCCACCCCCACCTCCGGCCATCGGCCGTCGAGGTTCCAACTTCTTGGTTTCTAGGCCAGTCGAGGTCATTTTCTTGCTAGTTTCCTTGCTCTTTAATCACTTGTAGATCATAGATTTATTCTAGCATTTTGTTTACTTACTTTTTAGTCACTTAATCACCCAGTTCACCCCTCGCCGGAGCAAGCTCCGACGAGCTTCCAACCCATCATTTCAACTTTCATTCATCCTCCTCGACGTGGCTCACATCTCACCACCGCCATCCTCTACTATTCTACGTATCCTCATACACAACCCCCTCCATCTTCGGCCACATACGGTGGTCGGAGCACATCCTTCTTCCCTCACCAAATCGAAGGAAAACCCATTCATATCCCATTTTTTGTGTACCTAACATCTTGGCTGAGTTTTGTACTCGAGCCCTTCTTCTAATTGCAGGTACATCGGAGCACTTTCACGCACATCCCCTTATTGTCCAAGAGCAGCTTGACACCACCCTGATTAGTGGGACATTTTGCAATCACGTCCCCTCATTTTTGGCATATTTCGGAAAGTTTTTGAGTATCTTTTGAATTACAGTTTCGTTCTTATATTTTCATCTGTACCCCTGCACTTAAACACTCATAAATCGTTCATCTGAACTCTGTTTTCTATGCATTTTTTATTAGAAAGTTGCTTTAAAGATCTGCATTGAGTCAAAATTTCAAAATATTCTTATGTACGAGCTATTAATGGTGAATTTTTAAGCTCAGGACATTGATTTGGTGTATTTTGTTAATAACTCTTTCAATACTTGATATCACTTGCTCATTTTTGGATATGTTGTAGAAATTAGTAGGTCCGAATTTGTTTTCAAATTTCATCAAAAGATCTTGCGATTTGTGTCCTGTAGAATTTCTACAATATTTCGAGTGATTTATTTATTTCTGGAGCATCTTTCATCTATTTAAAAATCTAAAAATATGTTCGTACGCCCCTGAATTTGTTCTACAATCAGAGATTTTTGTTGTATTTTTATTTTTTTGTTTGCATAGTCAAAAAAAATCAAAAACATCGTTTCTACCTTCCTACAGTCTTTTATTTTTAATATATTCATTACCTTTTTGAAAATTCCAAAAAAAATATATTTTATTTGTTTCTGTATGTTTTAACTCAGACAAAAAAATCATTAAAAATTTCAAAAGAAAACCCCTAAAAATAGCAAAACACCAAAAATCTTCATAAAAATCTTAAAAATTCCACAAAAATCCTAAAAATACAATTTCAGTTTCTGAATTTTCCCTATTTTGTTATCTCTATTTTAAAATTAATTTGAGGAAGTTTTGATTCTGTTTGATATTTTCGTCCTCATTTTAAATTTGGCCAGTAAGTTTGTTCACTGTTTTTCAGTATTTTTGATTTTAAAAATACCAAAAAATTTTGGAAAAATTTGGAAAAAAATCATAAAAATAGTAAAAAACTATAAAAAGCACAAAAAACATTTTATTTCCTAGATTTTGATAATTTTTACCTCTTTTTATCTCACTCTCACCTCTCTTGTATATATATATCCTATATAGCTTTATATCTTTGTTAAAAGAAAAAATATAAAAATATAAAATATAAAAAGAAAATACAAAATCAGTAAATTAAAAATCAAAGTATAAAAATATAAAATCAAAAATTAAATAAAAAATATAAAGATCAAAACCCACAAAAATTTTGCATTTGCATAGACATTTGATCACTTTCAGTCTTGAGCATTTATCTTACCGATCTATCCTGCTTGTTCCCTGTGTTCGACACTCTAAATTACTTGCACTATACACATATTTTGTAGAGTTATAATAAATTTTAACTCTACATTTACTTTTATTGCTTGATTTAATTGTCGTGGGTTAATTGTTGATTAAATACGGATTTCTGAGTGGTCAACGCATCGACTGTGTTCCTACCTTGTGTGGAATATACGACCGCCTAATTTTTGGGTTAATCAAATGGCGCCGTTGCTGGGGAGCAACAACGTATAGATCATTACTTTGTGATTGACTGTGATTGCTTGTTTACATTTTTATCTCTCTCATTTATTGATAGATATTTTTGAGCTATCTGACCACCCTCTTTGTTGGCTTTGTGCGAGGTACCACGGATCGAGGGAGGCATTTTTTCCTTGGCGCATGAGCACCCACGTGAAGCCGGCTACGACATGCACGAGGAGAACTTAGATATTTTGTAGAATAGCTCCAGTTTACTTTCTTGCATATATTTGAGTAATTATTTGTGAGAGAGTGACACATAATTTGTAACTAAACAGGACTTGGACACTTCGACACTTCACGAGGTCCAGTGCCCGAGGGATTGTTCCCTTGGGGGCCTCGTCTGCTTGCGCGGTTTTCTCGCCGGTTTAATTTTCTTCGATTTTCTTTTATTTTCTGATTCACGCGGATTTTGGCCCCTAGACTTAGGATTTTATTGTGATTGCGATGTAATTAATTAGGACCCCACACCTAATATATCTGCATGTGCCTATAGATTGCTAAGTGGACCTAATTAATAACTCACAAAAGAAAAAACTATTTTGGTCACCTGAGGGGTCACGTCCCGCTAGAGGTCGTATACAGCGTTGGCAGGATCCGTTGTGGCGGACACCGATCGGCATCAGAGACTGGACCCCGACCTCTCTTATTGACCGTTTAGCTACTGTTCTTCTCGTGTAGAAATTCTTGTCTAAGGCCGATTTCTTTGTGCATCATATAGGTAGTTTATTTTTTGTCTTTAATTTATGCGCGGATCACCCTACATGTAGAGTGCTGGAGCAAGGTACACATTTCTATCTCTGCATGCATCATCGTGTTTGATCGCGCATCCGCTTTTTCGACTTCCTCCCCCGTTTTGTTGGACTTAAAATAACCAGGAGATCAGAAAATTTGTTAGGCGTTGTCTTTATTCAGAAAAAGATTTAAAAAAGTGGAAACCCTAAAATTAGGACTGCTAATGCAAACTTGACTCTAAAACTCACCTCACTCTAAAAAATTTTGTCTTGGGGAGAGTAACCCCCTCATTGGTTGATTTATCTGCAGCGAGAAAGTGACCCACACACTAGGATAGATCCATACCTGAACTCCTTTCAGACTACTGCTCAAGGGTTAGTCGTTCTCTAGTGAGGATCTCTCCGGTAACCGGTAAAGCAGACCATGACGTCCTTTGCCGAGTGGATTGATCAGGTAGCCGGTAAATGGTCCACAATTCATACATGCTGGGAAAGATCTAGCCTTAGTTCGGAATAGCCTCTTAGGAGCATCGGGTTCAACAGCTCGCTTAATCGCTCTGATAGATTGATTGATCACCTAAATAAAATTGACAAGTTAAACGATCGAACTTTCATGGTCATCAGCTCAGAGTTGCGTAGGTGAATTGGGGGTTTGTTTTCACATCTTGTTTGTATTCCATATCTCATCCGCCCTTTCTCCAGATCAAAGTAATGGGAACGAGATCCCTTAGGCCACGTCTGGTGGAACCGCTATCGAGCACTCCTTCCTACTCATCTAGGTCGGCTTCGGGGAGTCCAGACCCACTCTCTGAGCCTGAGTTTATGTCCACCCTGTTCCCCCTCGACCACCCTTTTTCTTCCATCAGTCCAGTGGTGTCAGAATTTAGTGCAACACACAGTTCAGAGCATTTGACGCCACCTGAGATGGGTTCTTTTGCCTTTGCAGAGACCCAAGCAATGGCCGACAGAGAGGAACATCCAGATGAGCAAGGACAACCACCATTCATATATGCCCAAGCTGCCATAAATAATTCACGGTTAGCATCCCTGGAGACCATGCAGAGACAGATCATAGACCAGGGAGTATTCATGGGTGATATCATGAGGGAACTGGTGCAGATGCTAGAGGGTAGAGACGACAGACCTGAGGGCGATGGTGATATACCAGAAGCAGGCGGCGGCGGAGGAGAACCTAACCAGGAGAGGCCGCAGTCGATGACCATGAGGTAGTTGCACAACCCAGCTACAACTCTCACTCACCGATGGATCCAGCTTCCTCCCATTGTTGGGAACTTTGAGCTTAGACTGCAGACCATTCAGCTATTGCCCAAGTTTCACGGGCTAGCAACTGAGGAGCCTCATCTCCATCTGCAAGAGTTTGAGATGATTTGCAGCACTGTCCACGATAGACTCGTGGACGAGGACATGATCAAGATGATTGCCTTCCCATTCTCCTTAGCTGACAGAGCAACCTATTGGCTGAAGCATCTTCGAAGGTACGTCACATCCTGGGAACAGCTCCGGTGCGAGTACTTGAACAAGTACTATCCACTCGGTCGGACCAACACAGCACGTGCAATGATCAACAATTTCACAATGATCCCAAATGAGTAGTTCCATGAGGCTTGGGATCGATTTAGAGAGCTCATCGACCAGTGTCCACATCACGATATATCCAAGCCCAATTTGGTTCAGAGTTTCTTCTGTGGGCTGACACCAGAGCTGCAGGGGCTTGTTAATGCCTCTTGGGGTGGATCTTACTTCTCCAAGGGAGAAGACACGGTTTGGGAGATCTATGAGGGAATGGCAGAGAACTCCACAGTAATGGCCCAAGCCCGCGTCTACACACAGCCGAAGATCCCATCGTAGGCAGTTGGATTTCAGAGGATTGCACGTATCGATACCGGTACACACACTCCGTCAGCAACCACAGCTCAGGCTGAATCCACCGCTGTCGACATGGGGATCATCAGCGAGAAGTTGGACCGCATCGAGATCCTTGAGAAGAAGCAGAGTCAAGGTCTTGCAAAGATGGACCTTTTGACGAAGACCATGAGTGACCTGAAGACGCAGATCTTATGCATTCAGGAGGCACACACGTCCACTCAACAACCTCCTAGGTCACGGGTCGATCCCAGCAGTTGAAGCTCCACCCAGCCCTCTGCCACATACCGCCAGGTTAATCATGTCCAGGCAGAGCCGATCCAGCAGCTACAACACTACTCTTTGCCGCCGCCATCTCAGGACACTCAGATGGTGGTCTATCAGCTAGATCAGCCACTGGCAGTTCTCCCTCCACCACCCGTTGAGCAGGAACCATTGATGGAAGTCAATCGGATATGGTACGACCGGTACCCACAGCAGGTCGGGATTCGACGTGATCACCTCAGATTCTGTTGGTCCACCGGAGGCACCTCATCACAGCAGCAGTCTCCCGCTCAGGGTCCGCAGAATAGCCAGCACCATCAACAGCCCCATCACGCCTAGCAGCAGTACCAGCAGGGTCCTCGTCCCTTCTATCAGGGACAACAGTGGAGGCAGCATCAGCAGCCTCACCAGACATACTCCCAGCGTCCCACTCACTATTCTCAGCAGCAACAGCCTCGTTTCCAGTAGGGGAACACTTTCGGTTCTCAAGCACTCGCCTTCGAGAACCCAGCTCTAGATGACCTCGCCCGCTTTCTCTCTGAACAACAAGCATCCTTCCGGCATGAAATGGATGAGTTCCGACATGAGATGAGGGATATCATCAAGGGAAAGGCCACCATACCAACACAGATTGAGCCGAATCCAAACAATCTGAAGAGGAAATCTGAGTAGGTACAGTTTACAGAGGATATCTCTCCTAGTGATTATTTGAGTGACATGTCTTCTCTTTGTGATGCTGATTTCGTGACTAATAGGAGCGGTAGGATGCCAACCAACGGCGCCTCATCTGAGCGACAACCACACGAGGAACCAGGAGCGCCAGATGGGGGGAGAAGCGGTGTTGATGCCCCTGTCGATGATGTTGATGGCGGTGGTACTGATGCCACCAAGGATGGAGATATAGATGATAGTGCTGAGGTCGTCGCGACACCCGATGTAGACGGTGGTGCTGATGCCACCATTTCACTTGATGCAGAGCTGGAGCGTGGTGCTGATGCCATGAAGTCAGATGCTGTTGGTGGTACTGAGGCCACCACTTCTACTTTTGTTGAGCTCCCACCTGTTGTGTTGCCACCTTTTGTATCTCAAGACCGTGGTAACCAGAAAAAGAATAAAAATATGAATAAAGGAAAGGTTTATGTATCCACTTCGAGTCCATATGTGTTGCATGATGATCATTGTATGGATTCCATTCCTTCACATGCACAGGGACCTATTCCTAGTACTCCATCTAAGGAGGCCCCTACCATCCCTTTCCCTCAAGCACTCCGCTCGGCGAAAGGGAATAAAAAAGAAAATCCCAAAAAGACTCACCAGTTAGAGTTCATCAACTAGATGATTGATAGATTCCAGATCCAACTGACTCTACAGGAGGCGCTTGAGCACATCCCCCTCTTCCAAAAGAACTTGAGAGAGAAGACTACAGTTCGCAGGAAGAGGAGGAACCGTAGAGATGAGATCCATGTGCTCACCCATTCTACTTGCTTTGCCATTCAGAACAGATTGCCAGCCAAGAGACCTGATGCAGGAGCTCCCTATGTCAGATGCGAGATTCAGGAGCAGCAGTTTGATCGTACTCTATTAGACAGCGGATCTTCTATCAACCTCCTTCCAGCAGCCTTACTCGACCGATTTGAGTTTGGTCCTCTTCTTCGGAGCAGGACAGTCCTTCAGTTTGCTGATAAGTCGATTAAGAGGTTGAAGGGGTTGTTGAGAGACGTGGTCGTTACCATTCAGGGCCTGAAATTCCCCGTGGACTTTGTTGTATTGGACATGGAGATCCCAGAGTCAGTAACAGATACCCCCATCATACTTGGATGCCCATTCTTGGCCACTGCCCAGGCGGTGATCGACCATGATAGCGGGAAGGTGTACTTTCACGTAGAGGGCGAAAGTATACAAATAGAGACGATCGACGAGACCAGAGCGAGAGAATCAACATGCTCAGAGCAGTCCAGTGATACCGAGCAGATGACAGAGGCTGAGCGAGACGTCCACCAGGAGTGTGATTTTGTGATGACAGATGATGAATCCATTTGGACAGGTCCAGTAGCACGAGCCCTCGCCTTGCCCGCAGATTCATCGTACTTATAGCTTATGGCAGTTGAGAGCTTAGAGAGCACACCCCTGGAAGAGGACACATTTGAGGCCGACAGTTCTGGGATGGGTGGCAAAGCAGAGCTTCACTCATGTTCTTCAGATTTAGATCCCTCGAATTTAGACATTCATTGGGATGACTTTGATGATTACTTGCCTTGTCTGATTCCTTCTGACCCGACAGCTAGGATGGAGTGCGAGCCAGTACAATTTATAGATGATTCAGCAGGGTTCCCTTCGTCAGATCTTCATGCACAACAAGAGTTCTCACATGCAGACCTGGTAGCCTTCACACAGACATATCAGAAGCCAGATATGCCACCTCCAAGTTGTCTAGAATTGAAGCCCTTGCCGTAGTTGCTGAAGTACAGATTCCTTATGGGTGAGCCTGATATGCACCCAGTCATTATCTCAACAGGTTTGACTAGAGAACAAGAATCTCGTCTGATGGAGGTTCTTGAAAGAAACTGCAAGGCGATATGATGGAGTATAGCTGATCTCCAGGGGATTAGTCTGGCTTTGTGCTCCCACCACATCTATCTTGAAGAGGACGCTAAGCCATCGCGTGAGTTCCAGCGACGACTGAACCCGAATCTTTGAGATGTGGTCATGAAGGAAATATCAAAATGGTGGAGCGCCGATTTTATCTACCCCATCTCCGACTCCAAGTGGGTTAGTCCATTACATGTGATACCTAAGAAGACGGGTATCACTACAGTTGTGAGTGAGTCTGGAGAGGAGATAGCTACCTGGGTACCCACATCTTGGAGGGTCTGTGTGGACTACAAACGATTGAACGAGGCCACCAAGAAGGATCATTTCCCACTGCCATTTATTGATCAGATTATCGAGAGGCTAGCTGGGAAGAGTCACTATTGTTTTCTTGACGGGTACTCTGGTTATAACCAAGTGGCCATTACGCCCAAAGACCATGAGCAAATGACATTCACCTGTTCGTTTGGGACGTATGCTTTCATAAGGATGCCCTTTGGTTTGTGTAACGCCCCGACAACATTCCAAAGGTGCATGTTGTCCATTTTCTCGGACATGGTGGGTGACTGTTTAGAGGTATTCATGGATGACTTCTTGATCTATGGCGATGGGTTTGATGCTTGTCTTGGCTGCCTAGACCCGTGTTTCAACGCTACATATAGGTCAATCTTGTCTTGTCTTAGGAGAAGAGTCATTTTATGGTGACTCAAGGGACGGTCCTTGGTCATATCATATCCAACAGGGGCATGGAGGTTGATCCGACCAAGGTGGATATCATTAGGAAACTCAATCCACCATCCAATTTGCGTCAATTGCGGTCTTTTCTGGGGCATGCCGGTTTCTACCGACGGTTCATTTAGGATTTCAGTCATATTGCCTGACCGCTCACTGATTTGCTGACGAAAGACACCGAGTTCATTGTAGATGATAAGTGTCTTGTGTCCTTCGAGACTCTCAAGAATAGGGTTGTCACGGCTCCTGTCCTTCAGCCACCCGATTGGTCTCTTCCATTTGAGATCATGACGGATGATTCTGCTTTTGCCGTAGGGGCTGTTCTTGATAGAGGAGGGATGGATTGCCGTATGCCATTCACTACGCTAGCCGGACTTTGGATGCCGCTCAACGGAATTACACCTTGACTAAGAAGGAAATGCTAGCTGTAGTCTTTGCTTTGGATAAGCACCGATGATATATTCTCGGGACTAGAGTGACTATCTTTACAGATCACACCGCCATCCGGTACCTCATGGCCAAGAAGGATGCCAAAGCTCGCCTTACCAGATGGATCCTTCTGCTCCAGGAGTTTGATATTGAGATTAAGGATAAGCCTAGAGTTAAGAATGTGGTGGCGGATCACCTCTCCCGCTTAGAGAACCTTAAGGAATCTGAGCCCAGCACACCTATCACAGAGACATTTCCAGATGAGGCGATACTCACTATCACCTTGCTTCCATGGTATGCCGACATTGTTAACTATCTTGTCGCCAAGACGGTTCCATAAGGTTGGTCCAGGCAGAAACTTGAGACCTTCCTTACGAAGGCCAAGTCTTACCATTGAGAGGGATCCTGTCCTTTATCATGAAGGAGGGGATAGCATCTGGAGAGTGCATTCCTCAAGAAGAGCAAGCATAGCATCCTCACCTACTGCCAACAAGCTTGAGGCAAGAGGATATCATTCTGGGAGACAGACAACACAGAAGGTGCTCCAATCCGGCCTTTGGTGGCCTACTATCTTCAAGGATTCGATGAGTTCGTGAAGAGATGTACTGACTGTCAGAAGATGGGTACTTGCGGACAGAGAGACATGATGTCCATGCAGCCCATTCACTTTTGTGAGGTTTTTGACGCATGGGGGATTGATTTCATGGGCCCATTTCCTAAGAGTCAGGGGTTTGAGTACATTCTGCTCGCTGTGAATTATGTGAGTCGTTGGGTTGAGACCATCCTCACCCGAGCCGCAGATGCTAATACCATGTGTCGCTTTTTGAAATATCATTTCACGGTTCGGGGGACCTAGAGTTCTGATTTCACATGGGGGGTCTCACGTTATTAACGATAAGGTAAAAGCCCTTACAGGCGAGTTCAACATTGACCATCGTGTTGCCACGCCATATCACCCTCAGACTAATGGTCTTGCTGAAGTATCGAATAGGGAGATGAAGACTATTTTACAGAAGGTAGTCTGCCCAGACCGAAAGGATTGGTCACAGCTTTTGGACTCGGTCTTGTGGGCCTATCGTACTTCCTTCAAGACTTCATTAGGGACATCTCCCTTTCGTCTCGTCTATGGCAAGCTGTGCCATTTACCAGTGGAAATCAAGCACAAGTCACTATGGGCAGTTACATAGTTATTGTTTGATCCCGAAAGTATAGGAGAATAGAGGAAAGCAGAGTTGGCAACCCTGGAGGAGCTGAGAGACACAACCTTTTCTAGCAGCCTACAGTATAAGGAAAAAGTGAAGACATGGCACGATTCACATATCAGCCATAAACAGTTTGAGCCCGATCAGTGCGTATGGTTGTTTGATTCTAGGCTAAAATTATTTCCAGGGAAATTACAGAGTAAGTGGAATGGTCCTAATGTGGTCAGGAAGGTACATGACAATGGTAGCATTGATATATCCGAGTTGTCATCTTCCTCTACCTTTCGGGTTAATGGTTAGCGCCTGAAACTCTATCTAGATCATGATCCGCCGACCGTTGACGTTGCCCCGATTTCTTCTGGTATGAAAGTGCTCTTTGACTAATATCACCTGAATCTCATACATGATTATCACTCTCATCTTTCTCTGTATAGATCTGTTTGTCTATATCATTCATTCATTCTTCCGTTATGTTTGCTACCCTGTTGCCATCTTATGATTTCGCTATACTTAGGACACGCCTTGTCCTAAGTATAGGGGGTACACACACTGAGCTGTGATCTATTCTTTTCTTCTTTTCCTTTTCTATACTCTTTATCTATCAGAAAGGTGTCACCCCTTTTGTCAGTCTTCTGTACTTAGGATGTACTTTGTCCTAAGTATAGAGGGGTGTGCGCTCCGAGTTCTTCTATTCGTTGATCCTCTCCATTGTCTCCTCTTCTTGTCTATACTTAGGGATATCTTACCCTAAGTATAGGGGGAGGCAGTCTGAGTACGATATGATCATTCCCACCTTGACCCTCTCTGCTTTGTGTACAGTTTGCTATACTTAGGACTATTTGATCCTAAGTATATAGGGGGGGACGGTCGACTTCTCATTCATTCCTTCATTCTTTCTTTATTCTTTAGACTTTTCTATACTCAGTACGAGTTATGTCTTCTCTTTTCTCTCTGATATATGAGAACATAGCTCAAGCTAAGTATAGGGGGGTCGTAATATAGTGCGTATATACCTAGCCATAACTCGTACTTTCGTATTTTTATATGGCTATTATTACTTATAAAAATTCATTAAAAAACCTTAATAAAAAGATGTGATTATTACTCAAATTCTTTTTGTACTTACTGATTAATAAATCAGGTGAAAATGTTTCTTGCAAAATGTTTGAAAAATAGTTTGAAAATCTTTGTGAAAAATCTTTTGAAAACTATTGGAAAACCGTTTTGTTACATGTTTTCAACCTTTGTAAAAACATTTTGATTTGTAAAAATTTATTTTCTTTGTGTGAAATAAAATGTATTGAAAAATGATTTGCAAATGGTTTGAAAATGGGTGCAAAAATATTTTGGAAAAATCTAACTATACTGTTTGAAAAACATTTGCAAAATGATCTTTAAATGTGTGTATATGTTTGTAAAAATTGTGCGTAAAAATAATTATTTTGGACTATAGTTTTCAAAATTATTACAAAAACCTTTTGGAATAAGTTTGAGGAATATATACCATCACACTTAAAATCCGTTATATATATACCTATAAAAATTGATCACTTACCCTTGTACCCTTGTAAAATTCTTAAAATCCACTTCTTGGTTATATATAAGATGGCATCCAGGTGTAAATATTTTAACCTAGTTTTTATCCAAAATTTTTGTTTTCAAAAATACCGAAAACATTTGCAAAATTAAATACAAAAAACATTTGAAATATCTTTTTGAAAAATACACAAAAATGCATATGCATCATCTTTTACAAAAATCCATAAAAAGTTCAAAATCTTGAAAATTGCATGACAAAAAATTTTTCTGAATTCTTCATAGCATTTGCATAGCATTCACATTTTTCGGATTGAGTTTGATGGTTGAACAAGTCTAAGCAAAATCTAAAGACTGGAGCTTGATTGGACCTTAAAATCTACCTAATAACATGAACCTTATAGGAACTGGAATTGAGGTACTTCAAGTCTAGTTGACTTAATTCTTTGGAGGATCACGAGACTTGGTTCAATGGATTCTTGACTGCCTGAAGTAGAGTATTTCAGAACACACACACGACTCCTTGTTGATAATGACCTAACTTGGACACCTGCACCTCTCACATGGCTCAATCTTAGTTGGAGTGGTGAGGGGGTTGGATTTGCCGGTATGAGACGTACACAATGGAAACATTGTCCTCCTTTAGGAGGGAAGTGCACCCAACCCATTCCAGTGATGAGGAATTCTAATGACAGGAGAGTGGGGTTGCAATAAAGCTTCAAAGATGGGATAGTCTACTGGCTCAAGAGGAAAACCTCCTTATGTAAATGTGCTGTATATAGTATTTCAAAAAAAAAGAAAAAGAAAAAAGAAAGGGAAGATTGTCCTGTATAAAAATAAAATTCCTGCCAAAGTATGTGAATATGTTGTATAGTCAATAAACAAGCTTGAGATTCAAAGTCAAATATGTAAGCCTGCAGCCGGATGACTTGACTACACTGGTCTTGCATCCTAGGATAGGTAGCTACACTGGGTACCGTCCATTCTTCTCTTCATCCCCTCCTCTTGAGCTGGTTGCCACTTGAACTTAGAAGGGAATACCCCACTCCTCGAGGAAGGAGTTATTGGATTAGGGAATCATTGGATTGTCGTACTGGAGAAGTCAATCTCCTTGCCATTCTAGTAGGGGAGAGCCAACAATGACTTACACTGTACGAGTCAGATTCTTTATTCATTTTGGACCTATTTTTTGTTCCACTTTTTATACTCCAAATAAAGAAATTTTGTACATGAAAGTTGCAGATAATTAAATATAAAAAAATATAAAATTGATTTTACTAAAAAATAATGTACAGATAAGAAGTTATATCAGAATAAAATTTCAGAATCCCAACTTCCCAAACCAGTATCTCTCTCAAATAAAAACTCGAAAGGTATCAAATCACCTTATAATTGTATATAATTTTTAATAAGTATTTAATGAAGGTGGTTTTGTATTTTTCAGATTTCAGGTTTGAAAGTTGAGTTTTGGACCCTATTGTATACTTGTACAGATTAAAATATTCATTTTATTTATTAGTCATTATTTTTATTATTTCATATTTTTATTTCCATAAAATATTATATATGTACATATTAAAACTGAATAAAATGATAAATAAACACATTTAAAAATAAAATTCTTGTATAAAATACATAGACGAATTACCAATGTACTGTGTTAGAACACGTTTTTGGCCGTTTTCACTGACTTTTGTAGGACGCATAGTGCTCTTTCGCGATGAAGTCTTCTGACTTTTTCTCCTCTTATATCCATCATACACCTCCAATGTGTATCTTGAGGATCGGATCATGGATTCGCCCTATTTTCTTCGATCTTGGAGCTTGTTCATCACGTTTTCTGACCCCCTTTGCTGTACATCAGAACATTAGTTTTGCCCATTTTTCCGAATTTGTATAGGCCATTCTTTCACCAATCGCTGGGCTCCTTCTTAGCTTTTTCTCCCCATACATCCACCATACACGTCCAATCATTATATAGAGGGTTGAGTTGTCGATTCTCTAGATACACACCGATCTTCTTGCCACCTCATCAACTCTCTAACCAGCCTCTCCACTCCTGTCAGAACTTGTTTTTGTTTGTTTTCTCGGATTTTTAAAGGCCGAAATGTTCACCCATCGCTACGCTTCCTTCATGACTTTTCTCCTTGAAGTACCCTCATACATGCCCAGAGGTTGCTTGGAGGATTGGATCAACGATTCGCTTGATCTCCCATCGTTCTTTGGAGCTGCCCACCTCACATGTACAAAACACCCCATCTTCTTCCCATTCGTTTTTTGAACCTCTTAGACCCATTTTGGCCACCCTTCTTGGAGCTCAAGATAGAGTGAAGTGACAGTGAGCTCTCCAGCTCCTCGGAGGCACGGCTAGACGAGTCAAAGGGCAGCTCTCCCCACCTCCGTCCATCGGCCGTCGAGGTTCAAACTTCATGGTTTCTAGGCCAGTCGAGGTCATTTTTTTGCCCGTTTCCTTGCTCTATATTCACTTGCAGATCATAGATTTATTCTAGCATTTTGTTTACTTTCTTTTTAGTCACTTAATCACCTAGTTCACCCCTCAACCGAAGCAAGCTCCGACGAGCTTCCAACCCATCATTTCAACTTTCATTCATCCTCCTCGACACGACTCACATCTCACCACCGCCATCCTCCGCTATTCTACGTATCCTCATACACAACCTCCTCCATCTTTAGCCACATACGGTAGTCGGAGCACATCCTTCTTCCCTCACCAAATCGAAGGAAAACCCATTACATATCCCATTTTTTGTGTACCTAACATCTTGGCCGAGTTTTGTACTCGAGCCCTTCTTCCTAATTGTAGGTACATCAAGCCACTTTCACGCACATCCCCTTATTGTCCAAGAGCAGCTTGATGCCACCCTGATTAGTGGGACATTTTGCAATCACGTCCCCTCTTTTTTGGCATATTTCCGGAAAGTTTCCGAGTATCTTTTGAACTGCAGTTTCGTTCTTATATTTTCATCTGTACCCCTGCACTTAAACACTCACAAATCGTTCATTGAACCTGTTTTCTATGAGATTTTTTTTATTAGAAAGATGCTTTAAAGATCTAAATTGTTTCAAAATTTCAAAATATTCTGATATACGAGCTATTTATGGTGAATTTTGAACTCAGGACACTGATTTTGTATATTTTGTTAATAACTCTTTCAATACTTGATATCACTTGCTCATTTTTCGATATGTTGTAGAAATTAGTAGGGCCGTATTTATGTTCAAATTTCATCAAAAGATCTTGCGATTTATGTCCTGTAGAATTTCTACAATATTTCTGTGATTGATTTATTTCTGGAGCATCTTTCATCTATTTGAAAATCTAAAAATATGTCCATGTGCCCCTAAATTTGTTCTACAATAAAGATTTTTATTTGTATTTTTATCTGTTTGTTTTGTGTAGCCAAAAAAATCAAAGACATCTTTTCTACCTTCCTACATTCTTTGATTTTTAATATATTCATTACCTTTTGAAAAATTCCAAAAAAATATATTTTGTTTGTTTCTTTGTGTTTTAACTTCAGACCAAAAATCATTAAAAATTTCAAAATGAAAACACCTAAAAATAGAAAAACCACCAAAAATCTTCAAAAATCTTATAAAATTCCACAAAAATCCTAAAAATACAATTTCAGTTTCTGAATTTTCCCTATTTTGTTATCTTTATTCTAAAATTTATTTGTGGAAGTTTCAATTTTGTTTGATATTTTTCACCTAATTTTAAATTCGACTAGTAAGTTTGTTCACTTGTTTTTCGTATTTTTGATTTTAAAAATACCAAAAATTTTAGAAAAATTTGAAAAATCACAAAATAGTAGAAAACTATAAAAAACACAAAAAAATTCATTTCCTGGATTTTGATAATTTTTACCTCTTTTTCTCTCTCTCTCATCTCTCTATATATATATCCTATATATCTTTATATCTTTATTAAAAGAAAAAAAATATAAAAATATAAAATAGAAAAATAAAATAAAAAATCAGTAAATTAAAAATCAAAATATAAAAATATAAAATAAAAAATTAAATAAAAAATATAAAGTTCAAAACCCACAAAAAATTAGCATTTGCATAGACATTTGATCACTTTCAGTCCTTGAGCATTTATCTTACCGATCTATCCTGCTTGTTCCCTGTGTTCGACAATCTTCATTACTTGCACTATACACATATTTTGTAGAGTTGTAATAATTTTTAACTCCACATTTTACTTTCATTGCTTGATTTAATTATCGTGGGTTAATTGTTGATTAAATCCGGATGTCTGAGCGGTCAATGCATCGACTGTGTTCCTGCCTTGTGTGGAATATACGACCGCCTGATTTTTGGGTTAATCAGTGAGTGAAGAGAATGATGGCTAGGGATAAATACCTTAAAAGAGGGTTACTATGAAAGGAAATGGAAATGAAGATTGGGAAGCGTGACCCACCGAGTCTGGGTATGAATGCCATTATTACAACATCTTTGAATGGAATGGAAAAAAATGGATTTACGAAACCACGACCTGTGTGTGCATGTGCACTGTCACAAAATTCAATACACAAATGCAAACCCTGATTTCACCAACTCAACTTAGTGAAGGTCACAAAAGTTCGGCCAAATTATCTTGCTTGTTTTAGTTGGCGACAAGTGCAAAATTGGAAAGAGTTAACGAGCTGTTAGGTGCATGTATTTCCCTACAGATTATCTCGACTCTTATGACTAGTTGCACCCACTTTCAGTCAGTATGGGAGTAAGTACGGACTATATGAGTACGGTTCAACGTTACTTAAGTATAGTGCCTTACGTAGTGTCCTCTAAATCTCCTACTCTGCTAAGGAAATTCAGACCGTTTACTGGCTACTCGTAGATCCTCACTAAGAAGTGGCTAATCGTTTTTGCGGAATCAATAGTTAATCTGAAAATCCTGGCTTGGCTCTATCCTTGTGTTCGCCCCTCTCTCATTTGCAGTAAAATCAAACAATGACGGGGTTACTCTCCCGAAAATAATGATTTTCAATTTTATCCAATTTTTAATTAATCAATAATGTTAGCAGCCCCCTTGTTTTAGTTTGGTTATCACTTTGTTTTGAGTGGGGATCAATGCACGTCTACATGGGTTCCAATTTCCCTTATTCCTATGTGAATGAAACCGAGGGAGAATCGAAAAGGCCATGTAGCGGGAAATACGATGATGAATGCTAAGTTAGAGAGTCAGAGATACTTACAGTGCTTCCTCACAATCTTTGTGCAATATGCTAAACATTATTGAAATTTCCCTAGAAAAATAAATCTAATACATGCACGGAAAATCGTACCTAGAACATGAATTTCTATTAGTGAGTGATAGAACAATCTAATTTAGCTAAATGAAAATCGATCTAGTGCGTATAGTTAAGTGTAGTATGGTCTTAAATTCTACAAGCACATTCAAAAATCTTAGTAACTCTAATATCCTATGTGCAGTCCTAGAACTACAGACCACTCAAGTCGGGCCCCACCCTCACCGGAGAGTTAAACATATAAGACACACAAAAAAGAGTACAGTCTCTTTCACACATGCAAGAACCCGATCGTGAACCACTTAGCAATTAATTATGAATTAGATAAAAATACTCTCTCTCTCAAAAAACAAAATTCTTCAAGTGTTCAGTCGCTTCGAGTTGCGTCAACTTTCAAGAGAGCCTCTCCAAGCTCACTAGGTACCTCACACGAAAAATAGAAAATTGAATATTAGAGAGAGGTTCACAGAAAAATATACAAAAATAAAATAAAATAAATGTTGGAGAAAAAAAAGAAATCAAGAAAAATCGGGGGTCAGACTACCTAGGGATAGAAAACCTACAAACTTAATTTTCTAAAAATAACCTAAGCCGTGCCTCCCCGGCAATGGCGCCATTTGATGAACCTAGAAATCACCCCTTTAATTTGTCGAATTAATGATTAAAAGATGTTCGTTGTAGGCGGGCAATTTTGGATTAATCAAAACCACTTAATTAATTATTTATCAATTAAAGCAAGTGGTAAACTTTTTTTACTTGGGAAGTCCAAGGTCGAACTTAGGAGGCAACTGTCTCCTTAGGTTGATTTTTAGTCGATCTAGAAGTTAGATTTTCGAAGAAGCATTTTTTTTATTTTTTATGTAAATAATAAATGAGATGTAATTATGGTAAAGTTTAGGGGCTAAAATACAAATTTAGATCAAATTAATTCCAAAAATCCTTAAACTTGGCCAGAATGTCAAATATGATGAAAGTAAGCTACTATATTTTTTTGAAATTTTTGGAGGCAATGTGAATAAATAGTGATTAAATGAATGCAGACATGAGATTGCCAATAATTAATTATAATAAATATTAAGTCTATTTATTTTCAGGAAATAAAATTACCTAAATATATCACTAAGTCATATATCTCAGAAAAAATTCTAGATCTTAAAATGTTTTGTTTAATACATGTTAAAAATTAATTAGTAAAAATGCACAAAATGATTTTTCTAGAGCAAAATATGCATGCAAATGCAATTCTTTTTGAGCACAATTTTACTAAAATTAATTTCATGATCCATGAAAATTTTGGACTATGGTTAATTATTTGTAAACTTATAAGCACAGATTGGGTAAAATACGTAATTTTCCATAAGAATATTAATTAATAAATATCCAAAGAGATTAAAAATACCCCAAGCATGCCATAAGTAAAGAATTAATTGAATAATAAAGTATAATTTCTGGAACAATAAATAATGATAATAGAGGTTCAAAATAAAGGGAAACTCAGGGGGTCTAAACGCAAATACAGAAAATAAAATGATTGAAAGAAACATGCATGAAAGGACTCAGATGTAATTACCTAGACTGGGGGGGGTATGTATGCAATTTGCCCAAGTTGTCACATGCGTAACAAATGACCTTGGTTGGTGGGAGCCTTTTGCGAATGTCTGGCTCTACAGGGGCTTGAATGCAAATTCACCAATATGCACGTGCCTTGCACATGACTGCTTATGGTGGGGGACTTCTTTACGGATGGCAGAATCTGAGGGGGTGTTGCTGAAAATTACCCCTCTCATGTGAGGATCACGTGTGCCCTCTTTGGTTTCCATACAAGACGAAGGCGGCTGGTTTCGAGGCCTGGATTTGGAGAGGGACGCGCAACTGGCTGGTTGGCACTGGCGGAGCGGGATGCGGCTACGTTGGTGGATATGGAGGGGGGGCAACAAGGTTGGCGTTCTCCAAGGGGGGGTCGGTGCTGGGCGGTTGAGTGAGGTTGGGGCGGAGCCACAAGGCTCTGCAGGTGGAGATGCAGTCGCGGTCGAGGGTGCAGGTGATGTTGGTGAGCAAGGCAGTGCGCCGACGTGGGGAAGGGGCGTTCGATGTGTGGCTGACACATGGCCGGTGGATGTTGGTGAAGCGGAAGGTCGAGGAAGAGGCTAAGCTGTGGAGTTGTCGAAGATGGAGGAACAGGAACCGTCGGGAACGCTTGGGCGGAGATGCGACGTTGTCGACTGATGGAGGCGTCGGCTCCGACGGCTTTGAAGCCGGAGCAGGGGCAGTAGCGGCGGGAGGGGACTTGCTCGAGGAGGAAATCAGTCGATGGCGGGGAAGAAGCCTCCTATAGTGGGTTAAGAGGCTCAGCAGCACGAAGCTGGAGCAGCGTTGATCGTGGCGGATGAAGCTATGAAGGCGAAGTAGACGCAGGATGCGGGTGGCGATTTGGAAACAAAGGATTTGGGTGGAAACAATGGAAGTAAGAAAGGGGAAGAAAGGGATAGGGGTTCACCTGAGTTCGGAGGGGGATATGCTGCTCCTCCTGGTTCTCGCCTCAGCCGCGAGCAGGGCGCGGTGAAGCTCGTATGATCTCGCCGGAGGAGATCGTCGCCCAAAAAGGGAGGCCCCAGTCATCGGCCTCTCTCAAACTCTCTCTCTCTCATTGATCTGGCAGATCCCTTGGTCATGAAGGCTCGATGGAGTTTAAATAAGATGATAGATAGAGGTGATAAGGGTAAGCGGCAGTCGGTAGGCCGGTGGAGGAATAAAGGGGAGGTGGTTGGCCGACATTGGAAATTGGCGGAGAAGACGTAGGGTAGGGGGTTGACTGGAGAAGAGGGGACCCTCACGTGCATGGCACGTGAGATAAGAGGAAAGGATTTTTTATTTTTTAATTAATTATTTTTATTTATTATTTTTTTGCAAATAAATAATCTAAAATAAATACAAAAATAAGTGATGCATGGGGGCTCCAAGAGCTGCCACGTGTCAACTCCAGAAAATTTGAGAAATTAAAATAAAAGAAAAATCTAGAAGAAATAGCAAACAACCTCGGATCGAA
Source organism: Ottelia alismoides (assembly GCA_037367405.1). Taxonomy (NCBI): domain Eukaryota; kingdom Viridiplantae; phylum Streptophyta; class Magnoliopsida; order Alismatales; family Hydrocharitaceae; genus Ottelia; species Ottelia alismoides. The sequence goes on from JAZKJV010011214.1 coordinate 413,234, forward strand.
AAGTTTTCTTCATAAAAGTTGCTCGTCTCGATGAGATCTACAACTTTCATGAAGGGACCAAAAAGAAGTCATTTGTGCAAAATGATATTTTTAGGGTACTCTATGTACATAAAATACCTTGATGTTTAGGTTTTGTATCTTTTTGTTATATTTTTAAGAGAAAAATTGAGAAAATAACGATAAAATCAGAGATAAATATTTACTTATTAATATATTTTTTGGATTTTTTGTAAATAAAAAAATAAGAGAATAAAATAAAGAAGAAAATGGAAGATATATGTACCGGCTCGTAGAGGACACTCAGACTTGGTCAGATTCTTTGACTTCAGTCTCATTCTGAATTTGAATTTTTGCATTTATTAATAAAACTTTCATCAAAGAATATAAATGAAAAAGAAATAAAACAAAAAGAGTTTAATTATGTACATAAAATATCAGGTCAAAAACAGGTAAACCACAAAATGTGCAAAAGATGCCCAAAACCCAACTTTCACATATGAGCTCTGATTTTTATGAAATTGATCTTGTTTTGAAGGTCTTTGAATATATATTACTTTAAAAGTGAGTAGACCTAAATTAGACACTATATGCGGAAGATATAGGCATTTTAGTCTACCTATTCTGAAATTCGAGTTTTGTCTCACGGGCCAAAGACTTCTACCTCTAGCTCAAGTATGTATGATTGAAAATGGAAGAATTAAAATGATATTTAGAAAAAGATAGATATCGACAACAACATTTCCTATAACTGCTTTTATTTCAGGAATATATCTATGCACTTGCTCATGGTCATTGTTTAAATGATCCATTTTTTATGAATCCCAGAAATTTCAGATTATGATAATAAATTCAGTTTAGTACTTGTGAAACTTTAATATTCGAATGTATCAACAAAGTTATTTGATTAGTTCGTTTAATGATTCTAATCCAAATCGATTCTCGGTTGAGTTAGTATTTTTTTTCGTTTTTCCTTTAATCTTGTTAGTAATATGTACACAATGCAGATGGTTTAAGGTCAATTGGAGTTAGCATGAATTAGTTAAAAATGCATGAAATTAGGTGAAAATGTGAACATGATTATGAATGCAATTATGAGTGTTAAAATGCAGATATTTATTCTAAGTGCATGAATGGTAAAAATACAGAATAAATGATGAAATGCATCTAATTACTTGGGAACGAAGCTCTACTTTCATCTTTTAGTATAATGAATCACTGATTCATCAACGACCCAAAAGGTTATTAGAGGACGTTATCATGACAGTGCAGGATATGCGCTTCCCAGTGGACTTTGCTGTCCTGGATATGGAATCGCCTACCCCATTGCTCTATACACCCATTATCCTTGGTCGGTCATTCCTTCGAACAACGGAAGCTGTTGTTGACTATGGGTCTGGGAAGATCACATTCAGCTCATGCTGTGACAAAGTCAACATAGATATGATCAGTAAGACAAGCGTGGTATCTGATGATATCTAAGTAGTACAACCAATAGCAAACTGTGACATTGTAGAAACTAAAGATACATAATTATCTTTGAATGACACATGGACCTTAAAAATACTCTCTCCTGAGGAGGACCTAGAAAACATAGTCGATACATGCTCCGATGTCAACTGGGAGGACAATTCCATTTCACTGATGTATCTTTTTGATTCAGAAGGTCGTGTCGCTCCGAACATAATGAATTCATTAATGATTTGTTCGGTACATTGTCATCTGAGGCACGGGTGATCGGGGTGAGCAACATGGAAGATCAATAACCTACTAGCATTGTTTCTGTTGTGTCTGAGAAGCAAGTTCGATCAGAACCTTAATTAAATCAACTTCCGGCAGGCCCCAAGTATGCTTTCCTTGCGGGTGCAGAGAAGATGTGTCTGGTAATCATTAGGAGCAGGCTAACATCGGATCAAGAATCTGGACTACTCGAGGTTCTAGAGAAAAACCGCAAGGCACTTGGTTGGAATGTATAAGATCTCCGCGGGATAAATCTTGTCATGTGTTCACACCACATTTATCTGGAAGATGATGCCAAGCCATCCCGAGAATTTCAAAGAAGAATGATCCCTAATTTACGTGATGTCGTCATGAAAGAAATCATGAAATGGTGTGGCGCATGCATCGTTTATCCCATCTCTGACTCCAAATGGGTGAGTCCCTTGCATGTAGTTCCAAAGAAAACAGGGATCACCGTGGTCACCAATAAAAGAGGAGAGAATATTTCCACTGGGGTACCAACATCATAACGTGTGTGTAGATTACCGCCGCCTGAATATCACAAATGAAGAAGGACACTTCCCCTTGTCATTTATTGATCAAGTGTTAGAGAGATTGGCTGACAAGGAGATCTTATGCTTTCTTGATGGGTACTTCAGGTACAACCAAGTGGCAATCGCTCCAGAAGACCTTGAGAAGACCACCTTCACCTGCTACTTATGCTTTCAGGAGGATGCCCTTTGGACCCTACCACATTCCAAAGGTGAATGCTTGCAGTTTTCGCCAATATGATTGGTAGTTTTCTCGAGGTGCATGCCCTTTGGATCTGTTCATTCCCACCCTTGACCCTCCCTACAAGAAGAATACAATCTTCTATACTTAGTATTAAATAATTTCTTTGAAAAATGTTTTGTAAAATGTTTGAAAAATGGTTGGAAAATTTCTTTGAAAAATCTTTTGAAAACTGTTTGGAAATATTTTTGTAAAATATTTTCAAACTTTATAAAAATTTGTTTGTAAAATTTATTTCTTTTGTGTGAATAATTTTTTTTGAAATCTATTTGCAAATGTTTTGAAAAATGATTGCAAAATATCTTGAAAAATTCATACATACTGTATGAAAAATCTTTGCAAAAAGATTTTCAAAATTCTATAAATAATTTTAAAAATTATCTATCAAATTAGTTTGCAAAATAAAGTTTATTAAATGTTTGCAAAAAACTTTTCAAATTATTTTGAGAACCATGTACATATTTCAAGCAAAATTAACTCTTTACAAACTCTGTACATAAATATCATGTAAATTCTTCACCTAAATTCTTGTAAATAATAAAGATGCACTCATGTGTAAATATTTGCACATATTTCTTTTAAATCTTTTGTTTTAAAAAACCACCAAAAATCTGCTAAATCAAAAACTATAAAATTTTGCAAAATATTTTCAGAACCTGCATAAAAATTCACAAACTTTTTCAAAAATCTCATAAAATTTCAAAACAAGAAAGTTGCATAACAAAATTTTTTCCTTGCATTGTGCATAACATTTGCATTTTTCATATTGATACTTATGATTGAACTAGTCGAAATAAAACCTGAATATTGAGCTCGGTTGGACCTTAATTTACTTAATCACAAGAACCTTATAGGAGCTAGAATTGAGATTCTTCAGGTCTGCTACACTTAATTCTTTGGGAAGCACAAGACTTAGTTCAATGTTGTCTTGACTGCCTAAGTAGAATATGTTGAAACACACACATGACTCTTGTCGATAGTGACCTAGCTTGCACATATGCACCTTGCACTCTCACTTCGGTTGAAGTGGTAGAGGGCTGGGTATGCTGACATGAGACACAAGCTCATGGAAACATCAGAAGTCACATATCCGTGGCCCTTGTACCCCAACCCGATCCAATAGCCATGAAGTCCAATGACGGAATGCTGTGGGTTGCAATAAAGCTTCAAAAGAGGGATAATCTAATGGCTCAAGAGGAAAAATTCCTTATGTAAATGATGTTGTATATAGTAGTCAAAAGGAAAAAATGGACAAAAATCAAAAACTCCTAAAAGAAAAGGCAGGAAAAAATAACGAAAAATTAATTCCCGTCAGAGTATGGATATATTTGTATATTCAATAAGAAAGATTGAGCTTCAAAGTCATATATATGTGGTATTGCAGCCGAATGACTAGGCTACACTGGTCAAGCAACCAAGGATAGGTAGCTACACTGGATACCGTCCATTCTTCTCTTCAACTCCTCTTCTTGAGCTGGTTGTACTTGAACTTAAAAGGGAATACCTCGCTTCTCGAGGAAAGAGTTGTTGGATTGGGGAATTAGGATCACCATGTCGGAGAAGACTGATTTTTACCACTTCAACCGAGAGGAGCTACATATCATTGACACTGTACAATATAGAAACATAGTCATAAGGGGATGCGTATGCTTGACCTTGACTTTTGAGGAGACGTTGGGGTAGAGTCTTATGGTTTTTATGAGGTTGTTTGTTTCTCAAATCCGATTCCCAATAAGGTTCTGACCAAACCTGAATTCCAAGGGTCCGACTGAGCTCTAAACATTGATTTTGTGAAGATAACTTTTGAACGTTAAAATCAACCAAGTTCTTTCTTTTTCTTTTCTTTATTTTCTTTTCTGCACTTATAGGCATAAGTGTTTGCTAGGGATTAGCAAAGGCAAGTATATGGGGGTGATGAATCTCCATTCCATCACCTTTATTCTTTCATTTTGGTCTTTAATCCCTAGTCAAATGCATATAAATAGCATTAATTTGTACAAAATAACATTCATTATTTATACTATATTTATTGTATATAATATTGTATTTAATGTCAAAATAAAAGAATAAAGGAAGAAAGAAAAAATAAATAAAATGATAAAGGTAATTTATGACCCTAAACCCAGAGACCCTGTATCATGATGACTGGGTCAACAATGAATAAAGTAGGTGAGAAAAGGGCCAAAAATAAGAAACAAAAACTCTCATTTTTATTTGTCAAAAATTCACTTTTGGGACTTGTTTTATTCCCCATTATTTATACCTTAAACTAATAAACTTTGTACACGAAAGTTGTAGATAAAAATATATAAAAAATCTAAAATTTATTTCACACAAAAATAATGCGCATTGTGCATTCTACACTCAGAAAAAAAATCAAAATCCAAACTTCCCAGACCCATATCGTCTACATAGGAACTCAAAATGCATCAAAATCACCTTTAATTTATATAACTTTTTATTAGCTATTTAATGAAGGTGGTTGAATTTAATTTGAGTTTAAGATGCAAAAGTTAGGTTTTAGACCCCTGTTGTACAATATACCTGAATAAAATATTCATTTTATTTTTTCATTTTATTTTTCATAATTTTATATTTTTATAATATTGTAAATATTATATATAACTTATATACATAATTTAAATATATAAAACTATTAAGACCATATTAAAATATATAAATAAATAAAATACATAGATGAATTACCTATACATATAACTATATAATAAATATACACATTTATTTAAGTATGAAATAACTTCAGAAAAATACAAGAAAAAATATTATGTGTATTTAAAAGTTATGAATATATAAATTATGTGAAAAAAATAATAAAGAGAAAATACAGCATAACAATAAAATTTCCGAAACATATGTCAATATACCTATGATTTACCATAAATATTAACTCTTCATAAATATACTAATAAAAAGAAATAAAAATAAGAATTAAATACTATATACAAATAATAAACATTTTTTATTTTATACCCAAAATTTAATTAATTCATTTATTAATTATTATCATATTTTTAGAGAATTTATGATTATCTTTTTCCTGGTTGGTCTACGTAGACCAACTAGGAGCTTCCTCATGTTGACCCCAGTCAACACTCCCCATTCTTCCTTCCTCAATTGCAGACATATCAGAACCCAGGTTTTGCTCCTTTTTTCCCACCGATTTTGTGATGCCCTGCCATGGTGTGCAGCTTGATTTCTGGAGATTGAACTCCCCTAAATCATGCCATGGCCAAAGAACTAATCTAATGTCCTCGATTAAGCTGCAATCTCTTGAACAATAAGCCTCTCCATCATGTCTATAAATAACCACCTCCGACCTTCTTGCCCAATTTGATCCCTCTTCGAGCCTTGTATCAGCAATCCTAAGTGCGAGAGTTCTTCTTGGTGACAACATGAATACCCTCGAGGTGTCGGTGAGGAGAAAGGAGGAGAAGAGGCGATCAACATCGCTAAGCTTTGCAGCTCCAGCGAGGGTCCCTGCTCCCTGGAACCCTAGGTGCAAGCTGATTATTTTCTGTATTTTATGTTGTTTTTTTGTTCCGTAGTGTAATCATAGCTAAGGTTTACATAATTGCCTCCTAGATTAGCTTAATTCCCAAGATCTTCGATCACCGGAGCTATCTGCTCCGGCCATGTTCTGTAGTCCTCCCGATTGTTCCGACCCCCAATTTCGCGCTCAATTCGTTCCTTATCATCTTCTGCACCAAATCCACCCCCTCGATTCAACCTGATCCTACCAGGATCAACGAATCAGAGCTCATCCTCCACCCTTCGTTCCCTCTCATTTTTTGTGCACAACTGCTTCAATCTTAGTCGAGGAATTCACCTTGAGCCCCTTAGTATTCGACTAATGGTATTCCACACCACAGACCCTAGGAGAGTTAAATCTGGAGCAGGAGAAGACTCCCAGGTGCCCATTTCTTCATAAGCTCCAGGCCTCTCCCCAGCGAGGCACGAACTTCTTTGATGGTGCTAATCGAGGTGACACGCTTCCAGGATTCTCAAGAACCTATCAGCGAAGCCCCAGGCGGTCGGAGTGAGGAGGAAAGCACGATCGAAGCGAGGACAATGAAGTGTTCTTCCCTGTTCTTGATCCTGCCATCAGAGCCGTTGGATGACATGCACGACCCAGATCTAATTCAGGTTACTGATCTCAAGTGGAACGGTGCCTCGACTCGACCGTCGGTTGTATTTAAGTGTGCCCACGTGGCGCACTCGTGGCCTTCCATCCATGCTCACATGAGGGTAAACTTCTGAGAAGCCCCCATTTTTTTATATATTTAATTTTTTATTATTTAAATTTATTTCTGTAGGGTAAAAATTTGTGGAATAATTACGTAAGGACCCCCAACCTTTCATGGGATTTGCATTTTGGACCGTGCCAACTCACCTCACGTGGACACCACGTGAGGCGGGGTGATTTTTGTACATATGCCCTTCAGGTTTTTTGTTTTTATTATGAAATGCATTTTTAATTGCACAATGGTCCCAACCATATTATCATTTTATTTTCATGTTCCTTTTTATTAAAATAGCTCATGTTTGATTTTTATTTTGCAAAAATTAGGGTAGATGCCAAAAGATATGCTTTCATGCCACATTTTTTTATTTTTCATTTTGAGGCATTTTATTATTTATTAAAAATCAAACAATAGCTATTTATTTACTATCTAAATAGAAAAATACCAAAAAGTATTAAAAATGTCTCTAAAAATTACAAAAAATTAGTATATATTTATTATGGTATTTTGCAAACACAGACCAAAAATCCCTAAAAATAGAAAAAGAAAATCACACAAAACTAAAAATATCCAAAATCCTTGTAAAAATTATAAAAGTCTTTTAAAAATCCAAAACTATTTATTTCTATATTTGAAATTTCATTATAGTCCATATTATCTATTAAAAATAGTTTTAGAAAATTTTGACTTATTTAGTATTTTTAAATCTCCAAAACATTCAACCTTATTTAAAAAGTCCATAATTTTGTTTATTTAGAATTTTAAAATAACAAAAAAATAACAAAAATTCTTAAAAATTACAAAAAACATTAGAATAAAATTAAAAAACACAACAGTATTTTATTATGCATATTTTGGTTATTTTTAGTTATATCTAGAATTATATTACCTTATATTATATATATATCTACATATAGTCATATAAAAAAATTTATATTAAAAAGAAAATGAAATTAAAAATCTTAAATTATAAAAAGAAATTAAAAATTATATAAAATATAATATATAAAAAAGAGAAGAAATGAATTATTTTATTTTTATTTAAGACCCACAAATTTATTAATTAATTATTTGAATGAATATTTACAAATATACTTATATTATTTATTCATTATTTATATATAAATAATAAACCCGCTACACCGGCTTGTCTCCCTATGTTCGACCCCTGCTCTACTTGTCTCTATACACAGTTGTTAGTACGGTTATAATAAATTTTGATTCACACACTTGCTTGTATTGGATTCATATTATTGTATTGGGTTTATTGTTGCTTAGTCACTTGTGCTTAGTAAGAGCTCACTTCAGAGACTGTCTCTCTGTCGTGGTAGATTGACATGACCGCTTCGCTGTCTCGAGTCTCTGGCTAATTAAAAATAACACTATTGCCGAGGAGCAATGGAGTGTAGCATTCGTTCTGTACATTAATCTTCCTTATTTTTGATTATTTATTCTACTATTATTGATCTACTATTTATTCTTGATTATTTGTTCTTTTATTCATTATTTGATCTGTTCTGACCACTCTTCTTTGTCCTTCTTGCGAGGGACCACTGATGAATAAGTGATTCATCAATCTAAAAGTCGAAAAATAGAGATTTGTTTTCGAGTAATTAGCTGCATATCTCCATTTATTTTGCATTATTCTCATTCATGCATTTAGAAATAATTTTGCGTTTCAGCATGCATATTTGCATTAAATAAAGAAGCCAAATGCATTTGTAAAAATCACCGCTATATTTCCCATATTTTCCTAATTTTTATCTATTTTTTACTAACTCGGAATTGAATAAAAGCAATCTAGAGTGTACATATTACTAACACTAATACATGAAAAATATCAAAAGATACTAACTTGGAAAATTGACTAAATAAACCCTAACCCTAGTTTGAGAATAAGAAATTAAAGCATGAACTTAATAAGTGACTGCAATACCATCCACAAATCATTGTTTCTCTCTCATATAATATCCAATGGACCCATACTCACTTTTGAATTAATACATGCTCAATTACCTTCAAAACAAGACCAACTTCAAAAGAATCAGAGTTCATATGTTAAACTTGGGTTTTGGGCCCCTCCTTGTATATTGTAAATATGTCCCTGTATTCTATTTTATTTATCTTTACATTTTCTTAATTATTAAAAAATAAAAAATAGATTAAGTTTTAATTTTGTTCTATATTTTCTCGAATTTTATTTCATTTTTTCTTATTTTAAAATGCCAAAACAAATATGTAAAAAAACCAAAATGCGGTATTTTATAACCTATAAGATATCACCCACAAATATGTTTTGTACAAATGATTTATTTTGTTTTTTGATCATTCAAGAAAGTTGTAGATCTCGTCGAGACGAGAAACTTTCATGTTGACCGCTTTTTGTTCTGACGCCTTCTGTTATTTTTTTTATTTTTGTTTACATCTATTTTTTGATTTTCTGGGAACGACATGTGGCCGCTCCTGGAGCCGCCACATATAACCCCATTTTTTATTATTTTTGTAATTTTATTTTATTATGCTTATTTATTATTTTAATTATTTACTTATTTATTTTATTATTTACCTACATATTTATTTATTACTTCTTTTTTAATTTGTTATTATTATTTTATTTTATTTTATTTTATTTTAATTTTAATTTTAATTTAATTTCTTCGCCACATGGAAGCCTCAGGGCATGCCACATGGCCTACCTATGCCCCTCTCTCTCTCTCTCCCGTTTGCCCATGCAACCCAAGCGCATGACCCGCACACTCCTCTCGCTCACGTCCTCCCCTCTCCTCCGCCTTTCCCTTGTCTCTCTCTCCCATCATCGCACTCGCCATCCCCGCACGCCTCCCCATATGTGCGCATGACTCGCATACCCCCAACCGTACGCTCCAGCAACTACCCTGCCTTTCCCTCTCTCTTCGCCAAGCTAACCACGATCTCCATCCGTGCGCACCTCCCCCTCTGTGCGCACGACTCGCATACCCGCACCTGCCGCACCTCTCCCCTTCTTCCTCATCCACACCAATAGACCATAAATACATCTCCGCCTCCATTGCTCCTCACTTCCGCCATTTGAGAGAGTTCCATCCCACCACTCTTAGCCTTCCAGTGATAGACGAAGGATCGCATGTCGTGCAACAACAACCCAAACTTGAGGCGAGATCCAGGGGCTTCGACCCTTGTAACTACTGCATATCGTCGCTGCCAAGCTCCGCTTGCCACCATTGAGCGACGATAGGAGAAGCTTCGCTCCTCCTTACCAGGCAATAGTCCACAACTTCATGTATCTTCTTCTCCCTTTTTCTTTCTCTTCCTCTTCTTATCTTCTTTCTCCTCCCCTGCAGTTCTTCCTTGTTCTTTCTTCCTCTTCTTGCTTGCTGCACCTTCCCACATCATCGCCGCTACGTGCATCACCTCGCTCCCTCTTGCACCTCGCTACGAGATTCACCTTTCACCACATCTCTGCCAACGAGCATCGTCACAACTAGCTCTGTTGTTGGCTGAACCCTCTCGCCTCAGCCCGCTCGACACGTGCCTCACCAACACCAACTGCCTCCATCACCATCATACCTTCAAGAGCAGCCATCTACAACAGGCTTGTCGGTCCTCTAACTTGCCTTCCATCGAAGCAGTAGAGCCCCTTGGGCTTCCCTCTTAGGTTGCGCCACCTGGAGCTGGACGACCTTGTTCCACCTCAAGAGCGGAGCAACATCACCCTCGTCGATCCGATCACCTCCGCACCACCACCTAACGCTGTTCCTCTCCACCAACTTAGCCACCCCTATAGCGAGTCTCCACCGAGCACCTCCGCCTGCAGGTGCCTCTGCTCGCTGTTTTCAACCACCGCGCGCAGCTGTCCAACCGACCTCACCACTCGTACGGCCGTGTCCAGACCTCCAGACCCTTCCCTCTCGTGAGAGGCACGCGAGGCGGGAGGGTATTTGTAGAGAAACCCTAAGAATTCAAGCAAATCGCAAGAAGGGTCCACTTTACAAGAAACATGTGTCCTTCACATGCAAAATGGGACAATTTTCACCGAGCACCCTACGAATCATGGTAATGACACTTTAGTCCATGTTCGCATTATATATATATATATTCTATTTTGCATTGAGGCCCCATTGTTGGGCCTTAATTTGAACCTTCATTTCTCAATTCTAATAATTGCATATTGTAGAACTATTTATGCTCTATCATTGTGGATGTTGATTTTATTTTGTGAGCCATGATTGATTTAATAGAAGTATTTTGACAGAAAATTGCATAATATATCTACTGCATGATCTTTAATTGATAATAAATCATCAACTTCTCAGAAAATTCTAAAAAATTCAGTAGGTAGATTTTAAAATGTTTTACATTATGCTGAAATTTCATGTCATTTTCACACATATCAAGGTCATAATAAATTAAACGATGAATTTTGTAATTAAATTTAAATCAAAACCACATTTAGTATTTTAAGGAATTAAATTTTTTTCCGGATATCTCTCATATAGACCTACCTAGATAATTTAATCTCTCGAAGATATTTATGTTTGGTATTTATTAAAGTTATTTTGCTCAAAATCACCTTGCATTCATAATTAATTCTATTACATCTGAAAATTCCAAAAAAAATACAGTAGCTTTATTTTGCATTCGTACACATTCTGGTTAAGTTTCATTGGGTTTGGAGTTCTTTTGATCGAAATTTGTAGTTTAGCCCCTCAAATTTGCCAAAATGGAATTACATTTTTTTGCATTTAAAAATGCCAAAAAATATTCCATGAAATCTTACGTTCTAGATCGCCTAATCATCAACTTAAGGAGACAGTTGCCTCCCTAAGTTCGACCTTGGTCTTACCAAGTAAAAAAAATTTAACTTGACCACTACCTTTTAATTGACACATTAATTAAGTGGTCTTTTTGAATAATCTGTTAATTACCCGACTACAATAACACGCCACATATAACTAGGGCATTTAGAGATTTTTCAACCACGTGACGAGGGCCATCTCTTAGGAGGTGGGTGCACCCAAGTTGCGAGGAGGCAAGCGCTTCTACTTGTGAGCCTGCCGAGAGAGAGAAAGGAGGAGAGAAGCAGAATAGTTTGCATGTAGATTTTTGTTTTATTTTGTGTTGAGAGTGCCATTCATTTATATGTGTAAATAATTTGTAATATTCTGTACTTGGAAAATACTCTACCTATGAGGTCCACTGCCCGGGTGATTTTTCACCTGGGGGCATCATCGTGGATTTTTTTCGTGTTTCTCACCTTTATTTTTTTGTTTCTCGTGATTTGAGCTTTCCACCATTATTTTCATTTGTTTTATGTGATTGGAGTCCTTAGATTTAGGCTTGCTTGCATCAATAGCTTGTTCCAAACACCTAATAGAAGCATGCACCTATAGTGATTTATGTTTGGAATTAGTAAAATAATTAATTGCGAACTTCTTGAATTTTGAACCACATGCGGTGAGGGACTCCATACAATGCTTGCAGGACCTGTTGTAGCCTGCACCGAGGAGTCCCCAAGATCAGACACTTAGGATCCATCTTTGAGAAGTTTGCATTTTTGTTCTCCTTGATATTAGTCAGTATTGTTTCAGACAGTTTCATCGCTTGCATATCACCATGTAGTGTAAAATATTTCAATTCTGCCTTGCATTGCGCATGGACAGAGCTGGGAAGTACTGTGAGTCTTCTTACTTTGCATGCACCATTACTCGCTAAGGTGAGATTTCCATCTTAGTGACAACTTGCATTACTTTTTCAATCCTCTCCCCCTATTTTATATCATCAAGGAGTCAAAAGAAAATATAAAAAAAAGCATTGGGCAGATTGCTCTAAAAAATACTCAAAAAAAGTAAAAACCCAAAAATCTAAAACAAGGGGACTGCTAAATAAACTTTGACCTTAATTAAAATCTGTAACGGACTTCATTGTTTGGGTTCAAAAAGCCCTCATTATTTTCAGGTACCTTCGAGACAGAGCGAGGCACGACCCCTAAGGATTAGATCTAAAAAACCCATTACGTGATGCCTAAATTATCACCTGGGTGCGACGAAGAACCAGTGCTTCTATCGTATGTTGAAGGAGTAGGACTTGGTCAAGGAGGTGTTTCCGCCTTGTCTAGAACATTGACCCTTTTTGAAGTACTGCGCTTAGGCACGCCCTCACGGGAGTGTCTGTCTCATTTATCTCACGTCTGAGTAGGGTATTGCACACTCACGAGTGATTCTGTTGCGAGATTGGTCCGAAGTATTGGATTCGCGACTATCATCTTCCCCTCTCTTATTCTTTGGCCGAGTAGCCCCATGCACGATATCAAGGACCTATAAGGGTGCATAACACCTGTTACAAATGAGGTGGAAGAAGTACGTGATACTTTTCCAGCAGTAAACACTCTCCAAGAGGGTTAGCTGAAGGACTCGCTATCATATTTGCCTGAAATAACAAAAAAATTGAAAAGATAAAAATAACCAATCTCTTATGGCTTCACATTCTGTTGAGTTGGTGAACTTAATTTTGTATTGTGTTTGTATGGATCTTGATTAAGGTGCAAAGATCACGTCCTACACACTTGTGAAAATTTTGTTCATGTCTTCTTCTCTTTGACCCTTTGCCCATTTAGAGCCTTCTAAAACTTTGCATTCCCTTTTATTCCTTGGTGATCATCGTCTCTTTCTTCCTACATCAATATTCATCTTATTCCTCTAAGATGTCAACTCATGGATGGTTCAATCAGGACTCTGTCAACACCCACATCGATTCAATGCATATGTAATCTCCAATAATTTCGAGGCGACCTGAGAATCCGATTCGGATTTGCAAACTGATCTCCAGACTGCTCGTCTTCTTTACTTTCTACTTCGTTAATAAGCTGGGATCATTCTTGTCCCATCAATGCCCGTTGTGAATGGAGGACGATTTCTATTCTTATCAAATACTCCATTCACGGCTATCTGAGATTGACCCTAACCTCATATCCATCTAGTTAGCCGGTGCTCAATTTTACAGTTGGTTTGATTGGGATACCTCTTATGTTGTAGATTAAAGACTAAACCTGGATCCCAATCCAGAATTCATGTCATCTGACTCGGACCTTGAGATGGCTCCTTCAGGAGGGAAAGGCAATGGATAACAACCTTCCCAGACAGAGCAGGGCCATGCACCCAATTAGAATCAAGTGAATGCTCAATTACTTGCATCCATCCAAGACATGCAACAAGAGGGAACTGTGCAAGCATTAGCCCCAACTGCATTTCAGGAGATGCTGAATGATTTGAGGGATAAAACAGTAGGAGGAGGAGAGGATGAAAAACCCCATGATGACCAAGAGGATGAGGAACAAGGACATGAGGTTCCTAAGCCTACACTGAAACAAACTTACAATCCTGGAGACAACCTGATGACCGAATGGATACAAATTCCACCAGTGCAAGCTCACTTCGAGCTGAAGCCTCATCTCCTAGCTCTTCTCCCTACCTTTCATGGTAACACTAATAAGGAGCCGTACATTCACCTGCAGCAGTTTGCCCGCATCTATGGAATCACGTACTACCCTAACATCCCATTAGGTGTAGTAAAAATGACCGAGTTTCCCTCCAGTCTCCAAGATAAGGCCTTGTACTGGGTCAATCATCTAGGGAAGGTCGTGATGACCTGGGAGGATCTTAAGTCTGTGTTCCTTCAGAAGTTTTACCCTCTCGGTCGGCTCAACCAGATACGAGCCCAGATTAGCCACTTCTCCCAGGCTACCCATGAGTATGTTCATGAAGCATGTGAACAATTCAAAGATTTACATGAAAAATGCCCCACCATGATATACCGAAGCCCAACTTGGTATACCACTTCTTCAAGGATCAACGACTAGTAGACACCACCTATGGTGGATCCCATTTTAACAAGGATGAAGATGTTGTCTGGCAGATATTCGAGGAAATAGCCAAAGGAGAGGCCACCACTCTTCATCCCGAGCATATAAGAAGCAACCCTAGATCCTCCACAATCCTGTCCTCATGGCAACTTCTCAAAAAGAGGACAGAGATGAAAGCTCCAACCGTAGTATCATTGTGGGACATTTGTCCAAAGTAGACACCATTGAAAAATGATCACATGATATCGAGAAAATAACAATGATCGAACAAAGAACCCATCATCTGGACAAGTTGGATCAGATCACCAACCAACTGGAGTTGCTGGTGAGTACCATCAATGCTTGCCAGTCGGCAACCCCATCTTCTAAAACTCCATATGATAAGAAGAAAGAGCAACCGACACAACATTAACCTCTGCCCAGTCCACAACAGCCGATGGTCCATCACATGTATTACGTGCGGACCCCCGAAAAGTCCTCGCCACAACACCAATTGGTGGCATACCGACCAGACCTCTAGCCTTCATACCATCCATCCCCCTCCACCATGACCAATCCAAGAAGTAAACAACATATGGAACAATGATTTATAGCTGACCCATCCTGGTGAACAAACACATAGTCAGTCTTCTGCCATTCGGTCGTACCACCAGCCTCAGGGTGGTAGATATGTCCAGACCCCTGAACTGGCCTTGCCACAAAAGTTTTTGGTGGTATACCAACCAAACCTTTAGCCTTCATATGATCCATTCTCCCCTTCACCACCCCTGATCTAAGAAGTAAACGACAAATGGAATAATGATTCACAACTGACCCGTCCTGGTGGACAACCACATGGTCAGTCTTCTGCCATTTGGTCATACCACCAGCCTCAGGGTGGTATATATGTCTAGCGCCACCAACAACCTCAGCATCACCAGTCTCTATAGTATCACAATAATTGGAGAGAGAGTTAACCTCACCAACAACCATAGCATAGTTAATCGTATAACTCTTATGTGGTTGCTCCTTATCATCGGTATGCTCCTCCTCCACATCAACAATATCATCTTCCTCCTCCTCAGCATCATCATAGCAACAACAAGAAGCCTCTGCAACATTATCAGTCTCAGCGTGGTCAGCACGCTGAACCATCCGAGGTAAATCTCATGAACCCGATCATCGATTGTTTGGCTCAGTTGGTGAAGAGCCTTGCTGTGATGGGATAGAAGCTAGATGAACTAACCGCCACAAAAACTCCTATCCCTTTGTAGGTCGAAGCTAACCCCAACAACTTCGTGTGATGTCCCATCCAACCCTATAGAGACATATAACTATAATTTTGTTTTATCTAATGCTGTTACTCTCAAGAGAGGTAGGACTTTGTCACCATCTACCACCATTACGGGAAAGAATAAAGCATCTTATAGCAAATCATCCTCTTCTACATCAACTATGCCCACCGTAGGACCGGGTGAGTAAGAAGAAGACAGAGGAGCTGCACCAGCCACCACCAGCCACCATCACCTGCAAAAAGACAAAAAATATACAAAAGGAAAAAAATAAAAAACAAAATAATAGACTAGGTGGAGTCGAGGCAACCAATGACATGCCAACACTAGTAGTCGATACCGTGCTGATTGATGAAGCCGAATTCTAGCTTTTCTTCATGCACCACCTACCTTTTTGGATGCTTGCTTAGCTTCTTCTTGCCAGTCATTTATAAATGCTGATTCTGATGTACATAAGTATAATGCCTTTGATTCTATGAATGTTCCTTTTCCTAATGCTATTCTAAAATCCAAAAAAATTAAAACTGAAAAGTGCATTGTTTGATCCATCATTGTGGAGATTATTCAAAACCTGGTTTTGGAAGAACCCTCAATGAAAGCCTTGGAATATATGCCTACAGTCAAGAAAGGATTGAATGAGGCATGCACAACAAAGCATCAACCCCACAAGAACCGACACAATAGAGTAGAGAAGCATGTCTTGACCATGGCTACAGTCAATGCCATCAGCAACCTCCCTCAGAAAAATCTGACAAAGGAGCACCTTTGACCAGATGTGAGATTTTTGATCAAATATTCGATAGCAACTCTTCAATTAACCTCATGTCCACCTCGATCCTTATAGATTTTCGGCTGGGTCCACTCGAGATGACATGCATGATCCTTCAATTTGCTGATCGATCCATTAAGCAGCCCAGAGAGTTATTGGAGGACATTATCGTGACAGTGTAGGATATTAGCTTCCCAATGGGCTTTATTATCATGGATATGGATGCGCCTGCTCCATTGCTCCAGACACCCATTATCCTTGGTCGGTCGTTCCTTCTAACAACCGAAGCGGTTGTTGACTATGGATCTGGGAAGATCACGTTCAGCTCATCAGTGACATAGTCACCAAATATATGATTAATGAGCCTAAAGTGGTATCAAATGAAAACCAAGCAGAACCGAGTGCAACAAACTGTGACATTATTGTAGAAATCAGAGATACATAATTATCTTTGAATGACACATGTACCCTGTAAATCCTTTCTCCTGAGGAGGAACTAGAAAGCATAGTCGATACATGCTCCGATGTCAACTAGGAGAACAATTCCAATTTACTGATTTATCATTTTGATTCAGAAGATTCATGCAGATCCGAACATGATGAATTCATTAACGATTTGTTCGACACATTATCAGCTGAGCCACAAGTGACCGAGGTGAGCAATACCTCTAAAATCATAGCAGATCACTCACCTACTAGCATTGTTTTCGAAGTGTCCAAGAAGCAAGTTCGATCATAACCTTTAGTAAAGCAGCTTCTGGCAGGCCTCAAGTATGCTTTCTGTGCAGGTGCAGAGAAGATATATCCGATCATAATTAGTAGTTGTCTAACCTCAGATCTAGAATCTCGACAACTCGAGGTTCTAGAGAAAAACCACAAGGCACTTGATTAAAATGTATCAAACCTCTGCAGGATTAATCCTATCCTGTGTTCACACCACATTTATCCGGAAGATGATGCCAAACCGTCCTAAGATCTTCAGAGAGGACTGAACCCTAATTTGCGAGATGTCGTCTTGAAAGAAATCACGAAATGGTTGGCCACATGCTTCATTTATCCCATCTCCGACTCCAAATGGGTGTGTCCCATGCATATAGTTCCAAAGAAATCATGGATCATCGTGGCCATCAATGAAAGAGGAGAGGATATTTCCACTCCAGTACCACCATCATGGTGTTTGTGTAGACTACTACCGCCTGAGTGCCGCAATGAAGAAGGTCCACTTCCCCTTGTCATTTATTGATCAAGTGTTAGAAAGATTGACTAGCAAGGAGTTCTTCTGCTTTCTTGATGGGTACTCCAGGTACAACCAAGTGGCAATCACCCCAGAAGACCATGAGAAGACTACCTTCAACTGCTGGATCGGTACTTATGTTTTCAGGAGGATGCCCTTTGGACTGTGAAATGTACCTACCACATTCCAAAGGTGCATGATTGCTATTTTCAGGATATGATCGGTAGTTTTCTTGAGGTCTTTATGGGCGACTTCTCGGTCCATGGTGACAGCTTCGATTCTTGTTTAGAGTACCTAGACCATGAGCTTCAGAAATGACGTGAAGTAAATCTTATGCTATCATGGGAAAAGAGCCACATCATGGTCAATGAAGGAATTGTTCTAGGCCACGTCGTTTCCAAGTGTGGAATGGAAATCAAATCGGCAAAGGTGGATGTTATTGCTAATCTTGAGCCATCTCAGTACATCAATGGTGTGAGGTCATTCCTAGGGCATGTCGGTTTTTACAGGCGATTCATCAAGGACTTTAGTCACATTGCCCAACCTCTCACTAAGATACTATGCAAGGAGAACGGGTTTGATGTTGATCAACAGGTTCTCCAGTCATTCATGTAGTTGAAAGGTCTAGCCACTCAGGCTCTCATCCTACAATCACCGGATTGGTCTCTCAACTTTGAGATAATAAGGGGCGCATCCGAACTCGTAGTTGAGGCTGTCTTGGGACAACGAAGAGATAAGATGCCCTATGCCATTCACTACGCCAACAAAACAATAGATGAAGATCAAAGAAACTATATTATTACTGAGAAAGAGTTGTTAGATATGGTTTTCGCCCTTGAGAAATTCAGATCCTATCTTCTTGGATTAAAGTCACAATTTATACTTACCACTTTGCTATCTGGTATCTACAATAGAAGAAGATGTGAAGTCCAGATTAATCAGATGGATCCTTCTCCTCCAGGATTGACTTGGAAATCAAGGATAAGCCTGTAGTTTAGAATGTGATAACAGATCACCTCTCCAGATATGAATATCAAGTTCCTCCACTGAACAATACACCCACCACATAAACCTTTTCTGACGAGTCAATTCTAGCCGCAACAACTCTCCTTTGGTATGAATATATTATGAACTATCTCATCTCTGGTGTAGTCTCACAAGATTGGACGAAGATCAAGAAAAGACAAGTTCTTGTCCAAGATTCATTTTTACCAATGGGACTGTTGGACATGCGAGCCCACGACGAGCCATTATGCAATAAATGTTATTGCAAGTATCATTCCCTGATCTGAAATGAAGAATAAATAATTTTCATAATAGGTCCCTCTATACAATTAGGGTTATGTACCATGGCCATCTTAATGATCATACAGCTGTTGATTCATTAAATGAATCATAGAGGCTGGTGCTTGGATGAATATCTAAGGGTTAGATAGAGGACTCATCAAGCACCGTTAAATTATTATTAAGAGATGATCTCCAGCCTGAGTAGGAGATGGCAATCCTTTCTCGCATAGGCTGATTTCTGACCGACCTCTCGATGCAGGTCCTCTGCATGGGAATAGTGATTCGGAGGTGTCAGATTAGTTAAGTCAATGGGTTGACTTAGCGAGATCGAGATAACCTAAGTCCTATGTTGAATACTGTCACAACATAGGCACACATCCTCTGACTAGAGACAGATGTGTTACTATATGTCTGAGTATGTACATTTGGCAGACCATTAGGTTGATGACCTAATCAAGGTCTATACACCGACGAGCTGGTGTGCATATAAGGGCATATGAGTAATACGATCTCTCAAAGGGATCATACAAGTTCACTTATGAACCGGAAGACATGAGCTCACTCATGAGGTATTGGGACCGATCAAATTCCATGCATGGTCGTCGTGTTTTGGAAGCATGACAAGAATTTGAAGGTATGATATATGCTTTGGGAAAGCATATGATCGATACCAAATCCCAATGACCAAGATTGAGAAACTTGGTGATCAAACCATGAAGAAGACAGTATAAAATAGATCTTCATCTTCAGGTTGATCATTGGTCTTCCAGTATGCAGGATGTGTAGGTATTGGGAAATACCTGAGGGTGATGTGATCATAAACAATTGTATAACCGTGACGCTTCCAGTCCAGTCCAAGGGAGTGATGAAACAAGTCTGGATTTTAGTGACTCCTCTCAGTAGAGAAGTAACTTGATCTTAGTCCAAATGTTGGACATTGATCTGAATGTGATTCAGATGCAATGAGAAGATTAAGTATACGGACTTGATTTAATCAAGCATCTATGAGAGGTCCGTTAGATCTGGATTTGAGATGAGATCTCAACATCCAAGTCACTATACATGGAACAATACAATCGCCCTGTCCTTATCTCCAAGTATCTGCGGAGAAGGCACATTATTCTTGAAGGAGTTCGAGAATAATTCCTATGATGAATTTATTATCCAAGAAAGAAGGTTTTGATGATTAAATGAGATTTAATTATCAAGTATAATATGAATAAGATTCATATTGTGAGAATGTGTCCAAGATAATTAAATGAGATTTAATTATCAAGTACAATATGAATAAGATTCATGTTGAGAGAATGATTGTCCAAGATAATTAAATGGGATTTAATTATCAAGGATAAGCAGATCGTGGATAGTGATATCCAGAATATCTGTGTATATTATAAATAAGATTTATAATATATCAGAGAGAGAGAAACATTGTAAATAACATTTGTTAATTATTAATGTGGATTGGATCCACATTAGTTAATTAATTGGAAATGTAATTTACAAATTAGTTTGGGATGTGAATATGATTCACATTTTTTTCAATGGCATGATTGAAATATTCACAAATTAATTTGGAATTAATTTGGTGGATATTATTGCAATAATAATTATTGCCAATAATTAAGAAATAATAATATAAATAAAAGGATACAAAACCACCTATAATCATTGGTGGCGTCACCTATGACTTAGTCATAGGTGACGCCTCCTTGATTTTAGGAGGGGTTGTTGTCTCCTCTTATTTGTTGACTTATTATCTCTTTATAAATTAATTTATGTTAATTAAATTTTGTTGATAATAATTCAACACATATTTAATTTAATATAAATTAATGTTGTTGATTTTTAACCAACAACAATCATAGCCGTTGGATTGCTCTTGGATTACAATGAACGTTGGATCCATGAGAGCCATGGATTGAGATCCACTGGATCCCAAACTAATATATAAAGAGGGTAGCCTTAGCCCTTGAGGGTACACCAAGTAGACGCCTACTCTACTTCTCTCTCTCCCTCTCATTCTCGTGCTCTCTCTCTCTCTCCATAGGGTGGCCGACCACCATTGTTGAGAAAGGAGAGAAGTTCTCGCCCTCGCCTTCGACGACTCGAGGATCTCCTTCTTCTTTGTGGCTACTTGCTGTAGAGGAAGACAACCGATTTCTCTTGACGAAATCAGGGGATCAATTGCTTGGATCTTCATCCAGGATTGCGGGAGGGACACGACTCACCATCGTGCCCGCAAGTGTGTTCTTCGTGGATCGGACTTGAGACAGGAGGATCTCTTGTTTGGGATCTCGCGATCACAACCACGCTTCAAAGGTATTCCTTATACTTTGTGGTTTGATGAAACGATCCGAGAAGTGTTCTCGTGATCATGTGGTTTCATCGTTTGATTTAAATTTTTTAAATTCCGCTGCACCTTGCGACTAGTACGACTAGTCGCACCAATCGTATTCGATGCGAGCGTCATGCTTCCGTGATGCGCTTGAGGATTCTCAATATCCTACAAGTGGTATCAGAGCCTTAGGTTGAAAAAGGTTTTGGATATGATCCATGAACCATAGACGACTTGGGTTTGAAATGGTCGCGAAAATTTTTTGGCGCATTTGAATTTTCGCAACTCTGTCTAATTGATTTTTTCGGCACTGTTCAAATTGTTTAAACACGAAATATTCAATTGTATTTTGTTCCCCATTAAAGAAGGAAACCATAGGACTTGAGTTTACTAAATTTGGATTTAATTTGCTCAAGATATGGCCTTTTGAATATGCATGTATTCACAGTTGCGGGTACTGCAGAACAGAACGTGATTAATTTGTTAATTACGGTTTTGTTACCCTCTAAATGCGTGAAATATCACATAGGTTCTGTTATAAATCAAGTTGGCAATCTTAGGGCACTAATTTTGCGAATTTTGGATTTAAATTGATCAAGATAAGTTAATTTTAGTGATAAGGGGTCACTGCTGGAAATTGACATTTTTTGATCATGAACCTTGTGATAGTCATTCAAATAAATATCGATGAAAATTAATTGTTAATTTTCTGAAATTGATTATTGATAAATATTTGTGGAATATTTAAAGATGATAATCAATTCCTTGAATGACATCCCACTAAACCAAAGTGATAAGATAGTTGATCTTGATCATTGGTTAACTTTGAAATCATCAACAAACATTGTTTTCATGCAAAACCCTAGGTCATCCTAAAATAGTTGTAGGATAACTTTTACATGCAAAACCTCTTGCTTGAATAGGATTGGGGATTTGTTTAGCAAATCTCCTTATAATATAATCAAAAAGGTTTTGATGTATATTATATGGTATAATTTCGGTTGAAAGACCGATGAGTATCTCAAAGTACATGATGATCTATCTAGCATTATCCTTTCCTGAGGTGGATATGGTGTCTAGTCAGAGATCGCTGGGGGAGCGGGTTGCAACGTATGTGGTCCGTCCCACTCTCGCCGGTACTGGCCATGACAGCGGGTAGGGATTGGATAATGCCGGAGAAATCAAAGTGTATTTCTAATTATTAAAATTCGAAATAATAAGTACTTTGAGATTATACCTACTATTCAAGTAAAATTCAAAGTTTGTTGATTGATAATAGGATTGATGATTTATTTAATGTGATTAAATTAATTATATCCTATGAAACACTCTATTATGAATAGATGTGTATTTCCCTTGGAAGAATTAATTATGTGAATATGATTCACGATAATTAATTATTTCAATTTGAATAAGAGGTGGAGGATCACATAAGTGACATCCATGGTCTCCCGTCAAGGCAAAGAATTTCGTCGCTAAAAGTTGTATATAGGAGACGCCTGTCCGAAGTGACAGATCCTATATACAATTATTTGGATCGGGTTCTTTGCTTCTCAAAAGAGTAAGGCCGTATACGTAGTGACCCCAATATCGGGTCCTCATATTATTGGGGCGATATTGGATTGCGTATAGCGAGTTTTAAGCCTGTTGACGGTTGGTTCAATTAGCAACGGGTCAACATCATCTTAGGGGTGGTGGGCCCGGGTGTTAAAGACCGAATTGGGAAATGCAAGTTGGACTTGCAAGGCGGAATGTGTTCCCGCTTCTCTTTATTCGAGTCACAGGTTCTCATATTATTGGAATGCGATAAAGATAGAGAGGAGATCCCAGATCTTACTTGAGATATAGTGGTAAGTATATCTCTTACTTTGAAAGACGATTAGGGAATAATCTTTCATAGTAGACATAGCAAGACAAATTTGATTTAAAATTCCTAAATCAAAGTAAAATATGTATATATAATATATATACCCACATGCAAATTTCTTATTTCAGATAATCCTTCATTAAACCCACTCAATGTTATACTCAATAATAACCAGTAAAATATCATGGATTGGACTCATGATCCAGATATTGTACTTGCAATTGGACACATAATGTATGTGGTTGCAATGTGCAAGTTTCCTCAACATGATGAGGAGTGACAATTAAATAAGACATTAAGACATCACCTTAGGGTTTGTATGTCTCTATAGTCTTGATCTTTCATCGAGTGTACTTTAGAAGTGACATGTCGATGATGATTGCAATTGTCAAAATAATCCTTATAAAAATCTAAGAAGATGTTCTGGCATAATTGTGCTCTAGACATTTAATCATGAATGACATGGTTCTCTACATTATGCAGAATGGTGGCTCGAAAGAGATGATGTATTCAAAATGTTTGAATACCTACCTGAACCTAAGTCTCTAAGAGTTTAGATGGATGTAGATACGATGAATGTCATCATTCTACAGTCTATAATCTAGTCATTCATGAAGCTTCATAATATTCATATTGTATGAATTTAATGAAGCATGTATAAATGTTGAAGTCCTCTTGTATTGAAATATTTTGAATTCAACATAAGAGATTCTTTGTCTTGAACAATGGTTGTTTATAGATGAAGAGAGCACAGTGGAAGCATGGGTCGGACCCGTGTGAGAAGGAAAGTCAAAGAGTTGATTGTACTTCTGTGACTTCCATATGACATCCAAAGAGTTGGATGAATACCTATACTGCAATAACTTGATGTGTTGATAGTATGACTATCAAGTCTGTCTAGAATCCTTAGAGTAGGACTCAGATAGTGCATCATAATAATCTATATCTACATTTGATCATTGAAATTGACTTGCTTATTTGATAAGATAAAGTCTAATAATTGTATCTCAATCTTCTAACAACACTTGCAATGTGTTGCACATGTTTTAGAAGACTGGAAAATTTTGATCTTAAGGTTTAAAGTTATCCACATGGATATTGATGCAATTGTTGCAACAATCTCTGTTGGATTGATAGACTTCTTAATTTCAGTGGGAGAGCCTTAGCCTTAGAGAATGTCTCTATGACCTAGATATTAGGATACACTCATTGTTTGTTTCTAAATATTGGAAATAAACATGAATTCTGGAATAAACCTATCATAAAGAGTTATGATGGATATATTTCAGATAATAATCTAGCATCTGGTGGACTCTACTAAGTTAGAAATTTAATGAATGGTTCATTAAGATTTCTAATACTGAAAGTTAAGCCATATAAGATCAATAGGAGGATAAAGATCATTTGACAATGATTTAGCATCAAGTTTTGGACATATGTCTGCTGATGAGATCAATAGACTAGTAAGATATGAAACTTTAGAATGTCTAAAATTTCAAATCTTACATACTTGTGAATATTGTATTCAAAGTAAAATGTCCAATACACCCTTCTTTTTGGGAAAGGTGTAAGATGTCAAGGTATTCGAGATCTCATACATATTGATGTATGTGAATCATCTATATCATAGTGAACATTGTGGATATGTGATATCTATTGATGATCATGTATGATATGAGATTTCTTCTCTTCACCTGAGAAAACTTTGAAATGTTCAAAGATTTCGTAATTTTGGTTTAGAATCAAAGTTTGAAGGAAGATTAAATGAATTTGATCTAACCAAGGTAACAAGTACCTATTAGATGAATTCAAAGAATATCTTATGGAGATATGAATATCATTTCTATCTCAATACTCCTGACACACCTAAACTCAATGGAGTTGTAGGAAGATACAATTAGATCGTGTGTGACATGATTTGATCAATGATGAATTTTAGCATAATTAAACCTTAGTTTCTAGGTATATATGTGTAGTAGAGACTACAATATATATATCCATAATAAGGTTCCATGCATGTAAGCTGGAATCTAGCACTTGAGAGTGCTACTTCATTAGGAAAATATAGGATGGTATTGGATACCTATTTTATGATCTTGAGATTCTTAAAATATCTCATCTTTGAGAATATGATTCTTATAGGATGACTCTCTTGAGAATCAAGATGAAAATGAAGTAAAGGAACTCATTTAATCTTGAGAAGATAATGAGGCTCCAGATTTCGGAAACTAAAAGGGACAATTAAAGATGAAACACTAATACTTCTTCAAATGAGTTTGAAGATGTATTCCTTGTGTCAGTTAAGTCTGACAATGATCGGACTTCATGTGATGAAGCTCCTGAGGATCATGACATGGAAAGATGGATATTAGCAATAAAGGTCTAAGGTAGACTTCATATACAAGTGTTGTATATGGACCCTCGAGGATCCACCTATAAGGGTTAGACCCATTAAGGTGTAAATGGATCTTCAATAGAAAGAGGGAACCTGATGAGAAGGTAGAGACCTTCAAAGCACGGTTCGTAGCCATGAGCTACACACTAAAGAGAAGACATCGATTGCGATGTGGCTTGCTTTTCAGTGATCATGCTTAAACCCATTAGAATATTGCTAACCCTAGCTACACAATTTGACTATGGCATCTTCAAGTCAAGATTGTATTCCTCTATGAATACCTCTTTGAGGATATTCACATGAAGTAGCCCCAGGGCTTCATGGTTGAGGAATGCAAGATGTGCCGGCTAAAGAACTCCATCTTTGGACTCAAATAAGCTTATTGTCATTGGAACATAAGATTTGATGAAATTATAATTGTTATAATTTCAAGTAGAATCTTGATGAACCATGTGAAGCTTAGTGGGAGTGCCATTGTGTTCATCGTGCTAAATGTAGATAATATCCTAATCATTTGGAATGATATAAGGATGATAATAAGTGTTTTATGATCTGGCTATTCCATACCTTGAGATATGATCTCAAAAGATGCCTGTTGGATCTTAGTTCTGAAGGTGTTCAGAAGCAAAGAAAAGAGGGTATTGGGACTGTCACATTTGTAGTACACCTTGGACATGTTCCATTTTATGGAAATTCCAAGAAAGGCTTTCTTACCTTTAAGATTTGGTACTGACCTATCTAAAGGGATAGCACCTTAAAGAGTTAAGGAAGTGAATGCTAAAACTGGTTGCCCTTTTGTGCATCAGTTATGAAAAGCTGAAAGTATGCTAGATGTGTACAAAAGCCAGATATCTGCCATGCAGTGGGAGCAGTAAACTGATACTAATCCTACTATGGAGATAGAACACTTAATTGCAGTAATAACAATATCTTCAAAGATGATAAGGCTTTAGAGATAGTGATCTCTAAGTCTTATCTTCAAGAAATTAAGACTTTTAGATGGAGATCTAAAAGGTCTTAGCTGCGAATACCTTAGGAGATAGAGATCTCCAGGGATAAGGGTATTCTAATAAGGATAATAGAAATTACATGCTGGTTATAATAATATTTCTTTGAGTTGTAGTATCAAGGATACTATGACTGACAAGATTGAGTATTGGTTGCATTAGATGCAACATTCGCATTAAATGCGAGCATTGTTACTGGGGATATGCAAGTGCCGTAAAAGGACTTGGCGTAGTCTCGCGGGAACAGAGTGACTGATCAGCTTACCTAGCTATTTTCTAGATAGCCTATGATTGTCACATGAGTGTGGGTTTAAATGATTAGCCCATTAATGGCTCTTTGGGCTAGTGGGAGATTGTTGGACATGCGAGCCCACGGCGAACCATTATGCAATAAATGTTATTGCAAGTATCATTCCCTGATCTGAAATGAAGAATAAATAATTTGCATAATAGGTCCCTCTGTACAATTAGGGTTATATACCATGGCCATCTCAATGATCATACAGCTGTTGATTCATTAAATGAATCATAGAGGCTGGTGCTTGGATGAATATCTAATGGGTTAGATAGAGGACTCATCAAGCACCGTCAAATGATTATTAAGAGATGATCTCTAGCCTGAGTAGGAGATGGCAATCCTTTCTCGCATAGGCTGATTTCTGACCGACCTCTCGATGCAGGTCCTCTGCATGGGAATAGTGATTCGGAGGTGTCAGATTAGTTAAGTCAATGGGTTGACTTAGCGAGATCGAGATAACCTAAGTCCTATGTTGAATACTGTCACAGGATAGGCACACATCCTCTGATTAGAGACAGATGTGTTACTATATGTCTGAGTATGTACATTTGGTAGACCATTAGGTTGATGACCTAATCATGGTCTATACACCGACGAGCTGGTGTGCATATAAGGGCATATGAGTAATACGATCTCTCAAAGGGATCATACAGGTTCACTTATGAACCAGAAGACATGAGCTCACTCATGAGGTATTGGGACCGATCAAATTCCATGCATGGTCGTCGTGCTTTGGAAGCATGACAAGAATTTGAAGGTATGATATATGCTTTGGGAAAGTATATGATCGATACCAAATCCCAATGACCAAGATTGAGAAACTTGGTGATCAAACCATGAAGAAGACAGTATAAAATAGATCTTCATCTTCAGGTTGATCATTGGTCTTCCAGTATGCAGGATGTGCAGGTATTGGGAATACCTGAGGGTGATGTGATCATAAACGATTGTATAACCGTGACGCTTCCAGTCCGAGGGAGTGATGAAACAGGTCTGGATTTTAGTGACTCCTCTCAGTAGAGAAGTAACTTGATCTTAGTCCAAATGTTGGACATTGATCTGAATGTGATTCAGATGCAATGAGAAGATTAAGTATACAGACTTGATTTAATCAAGCATCTATGAGAGGTCCGTTAGATCTGGATTTGAGATGAGATCTCAACATCCAAGTCACTATACATGGAACAATACAATCGCCCTGTCCTTATCTCCAAGTATCTGCGGAGAAGGCACATTATTCTTGAAGGAGTTCAAGAATAATTCCTATGATGAATTAAGTATCCAAGAAAGAAGGTTTTGATGATTAAATAAGATTTAATTGTCAAGTATAATATGAATAAGATTCATATTGTGAGAATGTGTCCAAGATAATTAAATGAGATTTAATTATCAAGTACAATATGAATAAGATTCACGTTGAGAGAATGATTGTCCAAGATAATTAAATGGGATTTAATTATCAAGGATAAGCAGATCGTGGATAGTGATATCCAGAATATCTGTGGATATTATAAATAAGATTTATAATATATCAGAGAGAGAGAGAGAAACATTGTAAATAACATTTGTTAATTATTAATGTGGATTGGATCCACATTAGTTAATTAATTGGAAATGTAATTTACAAATTAGTTTGGGATGTGAATATGATTCACATTTTTTTTCAATGGCATGATTGAAATATTCACAAATTAATTTGGAATTAATTTGGTGGATATTATTGCGATAATAATTATTGCCAATAATTAAGAAATAATAATATAAATAAAAGGATACAAAACCACCTATAATCATAGGTGGTGTCACCTATGACTCCTCCTTGATTTTAGGAGGGGTTGTTGTCTCCTCTTATTTGTTGAATTATTATCTCTTGATAAATTAATTTATGTTAATTAAATTTTGTTGATAATAATTCAACACATATTTAATTTAATATAAATTAATGTTGTTGGTTTTTAACCAACAACAATCATAGCCGTTGGATTGCTCTTGGATTACAATGACCGTTGGATCCATGAGAGCCATGGATTGAGATCCATTGGATCCCAAACTAATATATAAAGAGGGTAGCCTTAGCCCTTGAGGGTACACCAAGTAGACGCCTACTCTATTTCTCTCTCTCCCTCTCATTCTCGTGCTCTCTCTCTCTCTCCATAGGGTGGCCGACCACCATTGTTGAGAAAGGAGAGAAGTTCTCGCCCTCGCCTTTGACGACTCGAGGATCTCCTTCTTCTTCGTGGCTACTTGCTGTAGAGGAAGATAGCCGATTTCGCTTGACGAAATCAGGGGATCTATTGCTTGTATCTTCATCAAGGATTGCGGGAGGGACGCGACTCATCATCGTGCCCGCAAGTGCGTTCTTCGTGGATCGGACTTGAGACAGGAGGATCTCTTGTTTGGGATCTCACGATCACAACCACACTTCAAAGGTATTCCTTATAATTTGTGGTTTGATGAAACGATTCGAGAAGTGTTCTCGTGATCATGTGGTTTCATCGTTTGATTTAAAATTTTTAAATTCTGCTGCACCTTGCGACTAGTACGACTAGTCGCACCGATCGTATTCGATGCGATCGTCACGCTTCCGTGATGCGCTTGAGGATTCTCAATATCCTTCAGGGACGACCCATTCTTATTCAGGGAAGGAGCAGGCCATATTTAGAGTTAGTGTATCCCTTAGGAGGATCATCATAGTGTCCTCTAGCATTGTCATTCACTCAAATCTGGTGGACGCCACTCTGGAGATCGAACGATGGTGAAAATACTGCAATGAGGCCTTTGGTGGCCCATATGATTTAAGGATGCCACATATATGTCAAAGACCGCAATGATTATCAGAAAATGGGAGGAACCCTCACAGCTAAAGACTAGATGCCCTTGAAGTTCATTCAGATTCTGATGTGTTCGATGCTTAGGGCATTTATTTCATGGGGCACTTTCCTAACATTCAGGGATATGGATACATCCTTCTTGTCGTTTATTATGTGTGTCATTGGGTAGAAGTTGTTCCCTCCCAAGCCGCTGATAGCCATACAATTTGTCGATTTCTGCAAGAGAACATCATTTCACAGTTCGGGATACCAACATCAATTCACGGTTCAGGATACCTAAGAATCTGATATCAGACGGGGGCAGTCACTTCACCAATAAAGAGGTCAAGAAGTTAACAAAGGAGTACGACATTGAGCATCATGTCACTTCTCCATATCATCCTCAGACCAATGGCTTGGCCGAGCTGTCCAATAAAGAAATCAAGACTATCTTGCAGAAGCTTGTAAGGCAATATAGGAAGAATCGGTCCCAACTCTTAGACACTGCCTCTAAGCTTATAGAGCCGCCTACAAGTCTCCCTTGGGCATGTCATCCTATCGTCTTGTATATGGAAATCTGTGCCATCTGCCCATCGAGCTAATTCATAAATCATTATGGGCATTCATCATTTGCAAATTGGACTCACGAAAAGGTGGTCAACAAAGAAACATGGATCTGAACATGCTCTTGGAATCCATAGACTATGCTTAAGATAATAACTTGATGTACAAGGAGAAGGTTTAATGCTAGCAAGACCTGCACATCAGATGAAAGACCTTCGAGACTGGGAAAAAAGTGTGTTTGTTCGACACAAAGTTTAAGATAATCCTGAGCAAATTAAAGAGTAAATGGATAGGGCCATTCATGTTAAAAGAATTAAGTGACAATGGAAGTATCTTAATATCATACTTTTTGACTGACACACAACCTTTTGTCGTCAACGATCAGCTACTAAAGCCATAGCAAGAGCATGATACTTTTTTTGGCCGTTGTCGATGCAGTTCAAGGTGATCAACAATGGAAACTCCTCTACAACCATGGCATCATCGGAAGATTCAGATAATGCTCCTCTAAGACTCTTTCTTTAGTTTTCTTGTTTTTTCCTTTTCTCCTTTTCTTTTGTTCTTTTTATTTTCCCTTTTTCTTTCTTTTATTCTCAGTCATCAATCCTATACTTAGAATATGCCTTATCCTAAGTATGGGGGAGGTGAGTGAGTCCAGCCATTCATTCTTTGATTCCTCACCTGTCACCTCTCTTACTGATATTCCTATTTATATTTAGGGATATTTTACCCTAAGTATAGGGGGAGATAGGATGAGTCATTGATCTGTTCATTCCCACGCTCAACCCTCCTTGCAGAAAGAATATAGTCTGTTATACTTAGGATGTATTGATCCTACGTATAGAGGGTACAATCAACATCTCATTGATCCATTCTTTATTATTCATACATTGTAGTATAGTCTCTTTTATACTCAGTTCAAGTTATGTCTTCTCTTTCCTCTTTGATCTTTGGGGACATAGCTCAAGCTAAGTATGGGGGGTCATATATACATTGTATATACTTTGGCCTTAACTTGTACTTTCGTATTTTCAATAAGTATTACTAAAATACAATGAATTACTTATAAAGAACATACTAGTATAAAACTCATTAAAATTCCTTGTATATACTGATTAACAAATCAGGTAAAAATGTTTTGCAAAATGTTTGAAAAATGGTTGGAAAATTTCTTTGAAAAATCTTTTGAAACTTTTTGTAAAATATTCTTTAAAATATTTTCAACCTTTGTAAAAATAATTTTCTTTGTAAAAAATTCTTTCTTTTGTGTGAATAAAATGTTTTGAAAATCTATTTGCAAATGTTTTGGAAAATGGTTGGAAAAATATCTTGAAAAATCTATACTCACTATTTGAAAAATCTTTGCAAATAATTTTCAAATTTTGTAAATATTTGTAAAAATAATCTCGCAAATTAGTTTTCAAAATAAAGTTTTCAAAATATTTACAAATTTTGTTTCAAATTATTCTAAGAACCATGTACATAATTCAAGCAAAATAAATTCTTTACAAACTCTGTACATAAACCTTGTGTAAATTCGTCACCTAAATTCTTATAAATAATAAAGATACACTCATGTGTAAATACATGCACATATTTCTTTTAAATCTTTTGCTTTTAAAAACCACCAAAAATATATAAAATAAAAAATATATAAAAATTTGCTAATTATTTTAAAAAACCCCCATAAAATTTGCAAAACTTTTTCAGAAAACTTATAAAATTATCAAAACCAGAAAATTGCATAACAAAAATAATTTCATTGCATTGTGCATAGCATTTGCATTTTTTGGATTGATACTGATGATTGAACAAGTCCAAATAAAATTTGAAGATTGAGATTGGTTGGACCTTAATTTACTTAATCACATAATCCTTATAGGAGCTGGAATTGAGATTCTTCTGGTTTGCTAGACTTAATTCTTTGGGAATCACAATACTTAGTTCAATGTCGTCTTGACTGCCTAAGTAGAATATATTCAAGCATGACTCTTGTCGATAGTGACCTAGCTTGCACAATTGCACCTTGCACTTTGCACACCTCAGTTGAAGTGGTAGAGGGCTGGATTTGCCGACATGAGACACAAGCCCATGGAAACATTGGAAGTGTGGACCTTGTACCCCAACGTGATCCAATAGCCATGAGGTCCAATGATGGAATGCTGTGGGTTGCAATAAAGCTTCAAAAGAGTGATAGTCTAATGGCTCAAGAGGAAAAAGTCCCTACGTAAATGCTATTGTATATAGTAGTCAACATAAAAAATGGACAAAAATAGAAACTCCAAAAAGAAAAGAAGGGAAAAAACAAAGAAAAATCAATTCCCGTCGGAGTATGTACATATTTGTATAGTCAATAAGCAAGATTGAGCTTCAAAGTCATATGTATGTGGGCTTACAGCCGAATGACTTGGCTACACTAGTCAAGCATCCTAGGGTAGGTAGCTACACTGTCTACCGTCCATTCTTCTCTCCACCTCCTCTTCTTGAGTTGGTTGTACTTGAACTTATAAGGGAATACCTTGCTTTTCGAGGAAAGAGTTGTTGGATTGGGGAATGAGGATGCCCATGTCGGAGAAGACTGACTTTTACCTCTTCAGCCGAGAGGAGTTAAGTATCATTGACACTGTACAAGGTAGACTCATAGTCATAAGGGTCTGTGTATGCCATCGGCTTGTTCTGACCTGGATTTTGAGGAGATATGGGCAGAGTTTTGTGATTTTCAGAGGATGTTGTGTCTCAAATCCGATCCCTAATAAGGTTTTGACCAAACCTAAATTCCAAGGGTCCGACTGAGCTCCAAACTTTGATTTTATGAAGATATGTTTGAAAGTTAAAATCAATCCAAGTTCTTTCTTTTTCTTTTCTTTCTTTTCTTTTCTGTACTTATAGGCATAAGTGTTTGCTAATTTTATAAGGGGGTGATGAATCTCCATTTCATCACCTTTATTCTTTCATTTTGGCCTCGTCAAATGCAAATAAATAGTATTAATTTCTACAAAATAACATTCATTATTTATGTTGTATTTATTATATATAATATTATATTCAATGCTAAAATAAAATAACAAAGGAAGAAAAAAGGAAATAAAATGCTAAAGGTATTTTATGAACCTAAACATCGAGACCCAGGCATCATATTGACTGGGTAAACAAGGAATAAAGTAGAGGAGATAAGGGCCGAAAATAAGAAATAGAACTCTCACTTTTATTCTTCTATAATTCACTTTTTATCCATTTTATTCTCTATCATTTATACCTTAAATTAGTAAACTTTGTACATGAAAGTTGTAGCTAAAAATATATAGAAAAATACAAAATTTATTTCACACAAAAATAATGCATATTGTGCATTCTACACTCAGAATAAACAACCAAAATTCAAACTTCCCAGAACCATATTTTCTCCATATGAATTAAAAATGCATCAAAATCTTTTAATTTCATATAACTTTTTATTAGCCATTTAATGAAGGTGGGTTCATTTAATTTAGAGTTAAGGTGCAAAAGTTAGGTTTTGGACCCCTATTGTACAATATACTTGAATAAAATATTCATTTTATTTATTCTTTATATTTTTCACAATTTTTATTTTTATAATTATGTAAATATTGTTTATAACTTATGTACACAATTAAAATAAATACATAAAATACATAGATGAATTACCTATATATATACCTATATAATAAATATACATATTTATTTAAGTATGAAAATAACTTCAGAAAAATACAAGAAAAATATAATTATGTGCATTTAAATAAGCTATAAATATTTAAATTATGTGAATAAAATAATAAAGTACAAAATAAAAATAAAAATAAAATATTTGAAACATAGGTCAATATACTTATGATTTACTTGTAAATATTAACACTTAATAAATAACCTCATATAAATAAATAAAATAGGAATTAAATACTACATAAAATAATAAACATTTTTTATTTTATACCTAAAATTTAATTAATTCATTTATCAATTATGATCAAAATTATAGAGAATTTATGATTATCTTTTTCCTGGTTGGTCCACGTGGACCAACCATGAGCTTCCCCATGTTGATCCCAGTCAACACCCCCTCTTTCTTCCTCGGTTGTAGACATGTCAGAACCCGAGTTTTACACATTTTTTCCCGTCTATTTCATGATGCTCTGCCATGATGTGCTGCCTAATTTCTGGAGATTGAACTCCCTTAAATTACTCCATAGCCAAAGATATATTCTAATGTCCTTGATTCAGCTGCAACTCTTGATCAATAAGCCTCCCCATCATGTTTATAAATAACTACCTCCGACCTTCTTTCCTAATTTGATCCCTCTTAGAGCCTTGTAACCCAATTTCTAAATACAAGAGTTCTTCTTAGTGACAGCAGGAGTACCCCCGAGGTGTCAACGAGGAGAAAGGAGGAGAAGAGGCAGTCCACCATTGTTGAGCTTCACAGCTCTAGTGAGGTTCCCTGCTCCCTGGAACACCAGATGCGAGCTGATTATTTTCCGCATTTTATGTTGCTTTTTCATTCCATATTGTAATCATAACTTAGGTTTATTTAATTGCCTCATATATTAGCTTAAATTCCATGATCTTTGATCGTCGGAGCTCTCTGCTCCGACCATGTTCCACAGTCCTCCTGACCGTTCCGACCCACGATTTCACGTTCATTTCATTCCTCATCATCTTCTGCACCAAATCCACCCCCTCAATTCAACCTGATCCTCCCAAGATCAGCTTATCGGAGCTCATCCTCCACCCTTCGCCGGAGCTCCTTCGTTCTCTCTCATTTTTGCGCACAGCTGCTTCAATCTGGGTCAAGGCAATTCACCTCGAGCCCTTGAGTCTTCTCCTGCATGTATTCAATGCCAAAGAGCCCAGGAGGGTCAAATCTAGAGTAGGAGAAGGCTCCTAGTTTCCTAGTTCTTCATCAAGCTCTAGGCCTCTCCCAAGCGAGGCCTGGACTTCTTTGATGGTTCCAGTCAACATGACATGCTTCCAGGATGCTCAAGAGTCTATAAGTGAAGCCCCGGGTGGTCAGAGCGAGGAGGAAAGCATGATCGAAGTGAGGACAGGGAAGTGTTCTTCCATGTTCTTTCTCATACCCTCAGAGCTGTCGGTTGACACGCGTGACCCAAATCTAATTTGGGTCGTTGATGTCAAGGGAACGGTGCCTCGACTCGACCGTCAGATGCATTTAAGTATGCCTATGTGGCACACTCCTGGCCTTCCATCCACGTGTACGTGGGGGTAAACTTCTGAGAAGCCCCGCTTTTTTATATATTTAATGTTTATTATTAAAATTTTGTTCTGTGGTGTAAAAAATTATGGAATAATTGTGTAAGAACCCCCAACCTTTCAAGGATTTGCATTTTGGTCCATGCCAGCTCACCTCACATGGACCCCCACTGGGGCAGGTGATTTTTGTATAGATGCCCTTCTAGTTTTTTGTATTTATGTTTAATCCAATAAAATGTATATATAGTGTAAAGTTGTGGGGAAAATTTGCATGCAAGGACCACAAGTTTTGTAAATTGCATTTATGCCTCTGCACGACGCATGTAACATAAATATATATACATATTCGTGGAAAATTTGCACCCATACCTTTGGATTTTATGTTTCTGTTATTAAATGCATTTTAAGTTTTTTTTAATTGAACAATGGTCCCTATCAGATTATGTATTTTATTTTCATGTTCCTTTTATTCTAACTAGCTCCTGTTTGATTTTTATTTAGCAAAATTATGGTAGATGCCAACAATGATACACTTTCACACCATAGTTTATTTATTTTCATTTTGAGGCATTTTATTATTTATTAAAAATCAAACAGTAGCTATTTATTTACTGTGTAAATAGAAAAATACCAAAAAAATATTAAATGTATCTAAAAATTATAAAAAATAGTATCTGTTTATTATGGTATTTTACAAATACAGACCGAAAGTCCCTAAAAATAGGAAAAGAAAATCATAAAAAATTAGAAAGATCCAAAATCCTTATAAAAATTATTAAAAGTTTTTCAAAAATTCGAAGATATTTATTTGTGTCTCTGAATTTTCTTTATAGTATATATATTATCTATTAAAAATAGTTTTGGAAAATTTTGACTCTATTAGTATTTTTAAATCTCCAAAACATTCGACCTAATAAAAAAGTCCCTGATTTTGTGTATTTAGGACTTTCAGAATACCAAAAAATCAGCAAAAATTCCTTAGAAAATCACAAAAACATTAGAAAAGTGGTACACAATTATTTTATTATGCAGATTTTGGGTATTTTTAGTTATATCTATAATTTTATTACCCAATGTTATATATATATCTACATATAGTTATATATATCTAAATTATATATTAAAAAGAAAAAGAAACTAAAAAGAAGAAAATTATTAAAATAAATTAAAAATTAATATATATATATATATAAGAGAAGAAAAGAATTATGTTATTTTAATTTAGAACCAAAAAATTCATTAATCATTATTTGAGTGAATATTGTACAAATATTCTTATATTATTTGTTCATTATTTATATATAAATAATATACCTGCTGCACCGACTTGTCTCCTTGTGTTCAACCCACACTTGGTTGTCACTATACACACTTATGGGTAGGGTTATAACAGATTTTGACTTGCACACTTCCTTTTATCATTGGTGTGTGGGTTGATTGTTGCTTAATCACTTGGGCTTAGAAGGAGATCACTTCAGCGATTGTCTCTCTGTCTTGTAGATTGACATGATCACTTCACTATTCTCGATTCTTGGCTAATCAAATGGCAGCGTTGTCGGGGAACAAGGGAGTGTAGCATTCTTTTTATACATTAATCTTCTTTATTAATTATTTATTATGCTATTATTGATGTACTATTTATTATTGATTATTTGATTTGTTATTCATCAGTTGATCTATTCTGACCGCTGTTCTTTTTTTTGTCTTTCTTGTGAGGGACCACGTGGCGAGGGACATCTCTTAGGAGGTGGGTGCACCCGAGTTGCGAGGAGGTGAGCTCTTCAACTTGTGAGCTTTCCAGGAGAAAGCAAGAGGAGGAGCAAGGAGGAGAGAAGCATAATAGTTTGCATATAGATTTTTGTTTTATTTTGTGAGGAGAGTGCCATTCATTTATTTGTGTAAATAACTTGTAATATTCTGGACTTAGACAATACTCTACCTATGAGGTCCACTACCCGGGTGACTGTTCACATGAGGGCCTCGTCACGGTTTTTTTAGTGTTTCTCTCCTATATTTTATATTGTTTCTCGTGTTTTGAGCTTTTTGCCATTATTTCATTTGTTTTATGTGATTGGAGCCCTTAGATTTAGGCTTGCTTGCATCGATAGTTTGGTCCAACCACCTAATAGAAGCATGCACCTTTAGTGATTTATGTTTGGACTTAGTAAAATAATTAGTTACGAACTTCTTGAATTTGGGACCCTGCACCATGAGAGACTCCATACATCGCTTGCAGTACCCACTATAGCCGACACCAAGGAGTCCCCGATATCGGACACTTAGGATCCATCTTTGAGAAGTTTGCATTTTTGTACTTCCCAAAAATAACAAGTATTGTTTAGGATGGTTTCATCGCTTTCATATCTCCATGTATTGTAAATATTTCAATTCTGCCTTGCATTGTGCATGGAGAGAGCTGGGAGGCACCACAAGTCTTCTTATTTTGTATGCATCATTAATTGCTAAGGTGAGATTTCCATCTTAGTGACAACTTGCATTACTTTTTTGATCCTCTCCCCCTATTTTATATCATCTAGGACTCAAAGGAAAATACAAAAAAAATCATTAGGAAGATTTCTCTAAAAAAACTCAAAAAAGTGAAAACCCAAAAATCTAAAACAAGGGGACTGTTAAATAAACTTGACCTTAATTAAAATATGTAACATAATTCATTGTTTTGGGTTCAAAAAGACCTCATTATTTTTAGGTACCTTCTAAATAGAGTGAGGCATGGCAACTAAGGATTAGAGCCAAAAAACCCATTCTGTGGTGCCTTGATTATCACCTAGGTGCGACAAACTACCGGTGCTTCTATGGAACGTGGAAGAGTAAAACTTGGTCAATGACGGTGTTTCTAACTTGTGTGGAACACCGACCCTTTCTGAAGTACTGAGCTTATGCCACACCCTCATGGGGGATTCTGTCTCATCGTCTCGCCTCTGAGTAGGGCCTTGCATGCTCACGGGTGATTCCGTTGCAAGATTGGTCTGAAGTATTGGATTCACCACTATCGGCTTCCCTTCTCTTATTATTTGGCTTAGTAGCCCCCCAGCATGAGTTCAAGGACCTATAAGCATGCATAACACATGTTATAAAGGAGGTGGAAGAAGTACATGATACTTTTCCGACAGTACACACACTCGTATAGGGTTAGTTGATAAGGACTCGCTATTATATTTGCCTGAAATAGCAATAAAATTGAAAAGATAAAAATAGCCGATATCTTATGGATTCACATCGTGTCTAGTTGGTGAACCCAATTTTGTATTGTGTTTGTATGGATCT
This sequence comes from Ottelia alismoides, assembly GCA_037367405.1. Taxonomy (NCBI): domain Eukaryota; kingdom Viridiplantae; phylum Streptophyta; class Magnoliopsida; order Alismatales; family Hydrocharitaceae; genus Ottelia; species Ottelia alismoides. Next base: position 452,213 of record JAZKJV010011214.1, read on the forward strand.
AGATTAAGGTGCAAAAGTCACGTCCCACACACTTGAGCAAATTTTGTTCATGTCTACTTCTCTTTGACCCTCTGCCCACTTAAAGCCTTCTATAATTTTGCACTCCCTTTTATTTCTTGTTGACCACCGTATCTTTCTTCCTGCATCAATCTTCCTCTTGTTCCTCTAAGATGTTGCACATGGATGGTTAAGTCGGGACTCCACCGACACCCACATCGATTCCATGAATATGTCATCTCCAATAAATTCGAGGCTATTCCCGAGAACCCGGTTCAGACTTGCAAACCAATCTCCAGCTCCTCGTCTTCTTTCCTTTATACTTCCTTAATAAGCTAGGATTTATCTTGTCCCATCACTTCCTGTTGTGAATGGAGGACAATTATTGTTCATATCAAATGCTCCATTCATGACTATATGATATTGACCCTAATCTCATATACATCTAGTCAGCTGGTGCTCAATTTTACAGTTGGTTTGATTGGGATACCTCTTATGTTGCTGATTAAAGACATAACATGGATCCCAATCCAAAATTCGTGTCATATGACTCAGACCTTAAGATGGCTCCTCCAGGAGGAAAGGGCAAGGGACAACAACTTCCCCAGACGGAGCAAGGCCAGTCACCGGATTAGAATGAAGTGAATTCTCAATTGCTTGCATCCATCCAAGCCATACAACAACAACTAACTAAGCAAGCATTAGCCCAAACTGCATTTTAGGAGATGTTGAATGATTTGAGGAATAAAACAAGAGGAGGAGAAGAGGATGACAAAGCCCGTGATGACCGAGAGGATGAGGAACAAGGACCTGAGGTTCCTAAGCCTACGCTGAAATTGACATACAATCATGGAGACTTCCAATTGACCGAATGGATATGAATTCCACTGGTGTAATCTCACTTCGAGATGAAGCCTCAGCTCTTGATCTTCTCCCTATCTTTCATGGTAACACTAATGAGGAGTCATACATTCACCTGCAGCAGTTTACCCTCATCTGTGGAACCACACACTACTCTAACATCCCGTTAGGCGTAGTAAAAATGACCGAGTTTCCCTTCAGTCTCCAAGATAAGGCCCTGTACATGGGTCAATCATCTAGGGAAGGTAATGACAACCTGGGAGGATCTTAAGTCTGCATTCCTTCACAAGTTCTTCCCTCTCGGTTGGCTCAACCAGATGCAAGCCCATATTAGCAACTTCTCCCAGGATACTCTCGAGTCTATTCATGAAGCATGGGAACGATTCAAAGATCTACAGGAAAAATGCCCCCACCATGATATACCATAGACCAGCTTGGTATAATACTTCTTAGGGAGATTGACTACTGAGAGTTAGAGGCTAGTACACACTGCATATGGTGGATCCCATTTTAAAAAGGATGAAGATGTTGTCTGGTAGATATTCAAGGAAATGGCCGAAGGAGAGGCTGCCCTCTCTTCATCCTGAGCATATCAGAAGCAACCGCAGATCCTCCACAAGTCTATCCACATGGATGCATCTCATAAAGCTGATAGATATGAAAGCTCTAACCTTAGTATCATTGGGTCCATTTGTCCAAAGTAGACATCATTGAAAAACGATCACAAGATCTTGAGAAAATAGCAGTGATCGAATAAAAAATGCATCATATGGACAAGTTGGATCAGATCATCAAGCAATTGAAGTTGTTGGAGGGTATCATTAATGCTTTCCAGTCGGTGACCCCATCTTCTGAGACTCCAGCTAAGAAGAAAGAAGAGCAAACCACACAACATCAGCCTCAACCCAGTCGACAACAGTTGACGGTCTAGCACATGTATTACGTTCAGACCCCGAACATGCCTTGACACAACAATGGTTGGTTGCATACCGACCAGACCACCAGCCTTCATACGATCCATTCTCCCCTCCACCACCACCGATCCAAGAAGTAAACAACATATGGAACAATGATTCACAGATCATCCATCCTGGTGCACGACCACACGGTCAGTCTTCTACCATTCAGCCATACCACCAGCCTCAGGGTGGTAGATATGTCCAGAACCCTGATCATGCCTCGCCACAAAAGTAGTTGGTGGTATACTAGCTAGACCTTTATCCTTCATACGATCCATTCTCCCCTCCACCACCCCTGATCCAAGAAGTAAACGACATATGGAACAGTGATTCACAACTGACCCATCGTGGTGGACAACCACATGGCCAGTCTTCTGCCATTTGGTCGTACCACCAGCCTCAGGGGGTGCAGATATGTCCAGGACCACCAACAACCTCAGCATCACTGGTCTCCGCGGTATCACAATAATGGGAGATAGAGTCAACCTCACCATCAATCATAGCATCGTCAGCTGCATAACTCTTATGTGGTTGCTCCTTATCATAAGTACCCTCCTCCTCCACATTAGCAATATCAACTTCCTCCTCAACATCATCAGAGCAACAACAAGCAACCTCTACAACATTATCAATCTCAGCGTGGTCAACACACTGAACCGTCTGAGGAAGTTCTCGTGAACTCGATCCTCGATTATTTGGCTCAGTTGGTGAAGAGCCCTACTGACGGATCCGTGATTGCATTATTTAAAAAGCATGAATTGGATTGTCGTGTGCTAAAATTAATGTGTCGTTTCGTTGTAGGCGGGCAATTGGAATCGGTCAAGAAATAACCACACAAAATTGTTGTCAATTTTAATCGATGTGATTTTTTTGTTTATTTTACTTGGGTAAGTCCCAAGGTTGAACACAAGGAGGCAAAGGAACAAACTAGAATTTTATCTATCAAAGTTCATGCATAGTTTTCGATGCGGTCTTTTTTTTTTAAATTTTTAATGCAATTAAGGATGCAAAATGCAATTTCAACATATTTTAGGGACTAAAATGTAAATATCAATCAAACGATGTCCGAAAAATATGAAATTTGGCCAAGATGATAATTATGATGAAAAAGCAGTGTAATGTTTTTGGAATTTTTGGATGCAAGATAATGTTTTATGAATTTTTAAATGCAAACAAAGTGAATTTCAATATTTAATTATAATAAATATTAAACCTAATTATTTTAAAGGGATAAAATTATCTAAGATCTATCACTAGGTGATGGATCTCAGAAAAATCCTAAACCTTGAAATATGAGATTTAATACCTACTTAAAAATCAAACATTAAAATATGCAAAATAATTTTTACAAGGAAAAATATGCATGCAATTGCAATTCTTTTTAGGCACAATGTTAAACACAATTAATTCAACAATCCCTGATTTTTTTGACAATTTTTGGAGCAACGGTTAACAAATTATTAATTTCAGAGCTCAAAATGGGTGAAGTATGCAATTTTGCACAAAATAATTAATTATTAATTAACCACAAGTCACAAAAATATCAGACATATGCCATAATTAAGAGAATTAATGGTAGAACATAGTGCTAATTTTTTATGAATAAAATATGCAATGTAGAAGTTTGAAATCACCAGGGATACATGGGTGTTTATGCAAATTATAATAAATATAAATACTGCAAAAGGACGAATCTGTAATTACTGAAAGTCAGGGGGCAATTTTTTGCAAAATCTCCATGGGGGCACGTCGACATGTGCTGCGCACGCGCCCTTGGAAGGGGGACTGATCTGCAAATTAGAGAACCACCGGGGGCTTCTTGTAAATTTCCGACACGGTCACGTGCCCAACACATGACATTGGGATGGATGACATTCCCCCCTAGGGTGCACATGCCTCGCACGTGTGCGGGGGGTCCTTGGGCTCTGTGCCCGGCTGCTGGGCGGTCGTGGAGAGGCGGAGGAAGCTAGAGCGCTGGTGAGCGATGGAGACGACTCCTGGCTCCGTCCAGGAGGTGGCGAGGATGGATGGGCTTTGAGCGAGGGCGGTGCGCCGGTGGTGGTAGCCCCTTGGAGTCGAAGTTGATGGCGGAGGAGGAGAGCTTGCTGGATGCAACGTTGGTGAAGTTGATGGCCAAGCTCGAAGGAAGCAACAGTGCTTCCGATGGCTTGCTGGAGTTGAACTTGCTTCTGGAAGTTAGAGAAGACGACGTATGTGCATCGATGGTGGAGATGGTCTTGATGAGGAACGTCGGATTTGGCTCGACGGAGACGTGGCCCGGAGGGAAGCAGCTAGGCTAGGAGCCTTCCTGCAACGAGGCACCAAGCCTCGGACCTCGTCGGAGAAGAAGGAGGTCGGGCTGTCACCCCGAGCCCCTTCTAGCGTGCAGTCGGCGGATGGGTGAAACAAGGGCGGTCGGTGAAGCTTTTATAGGCCGAGGGCTGGCCGGAGGAGGGAACTGATTTGATGGGATTCGACGAGGTACGTGAGATCGGAAATGGAAGGCGGCACGCGACGATTTCGGGGGAAGATCGGGTGGAGCTTGAGAGGAAAGGCGGTGGCTGGGATTCGCGAAGGGGATTTTGAGAAGGCGGCGGAAGTTCCCAGATTGGGAAAGGTAGGTGGGTGAGAACGATAGTCCTCGGACGTCTGATTGGCCGAGATCGGGCGGCTGAGATGGTGACGCGTGGCTGCTAGAGGGTGTGTGTGGGCGGTGCATGTGCAGAGCACGTGCTGGTCGGCACGTACGACGGTTTTAAAATTATTATTACTATTATTTATTTATTTATACAAATAAATAAATAAAAACTCAAAAAATGGCTGACACGGGGTGGTTCCAGGAGCTACCACGTATTAGCACCACAAAATTCGGAAAATAAATACAAATAAAAATAGAAAAGAAATAGTAAGCAACCTCAAATCGAAAAATTTCTTCACAAAAATTGCTCTTCTCGATGAGATCTACAAATTTCATGAAGACATCAAAATCAAAATCGATCATTTGTACAAAGTGATATTTTTGGGGTATGCCATGTACATAGAAGATTCTGATTTTTGGGTTATATATTTTGTTGTCATTTTTAAAGTAGATAAAAATCCGGAAAATATATGATAAAATCAAATATAAATATTTATACATTAATATATTTTTTTGGATTTTTATTAATTAAGAAAAAGAATAAATAAATTAAAACACGAAAAAGACCAATTTTGTACACACACTTACTGAAGACTCGGACTCAATTCGTTTCTTTGATTTCAAGCTCAGTTTGGATTTGGATTTTTGTGCATTTTAATACAACTTTTATCAAAGAAGATAAATGAAAAAGAAATAAACTAAAATAGGTTAATTATGTACATAAAATACTAGGTCAAAAACCGCTAAAATGCAAAATGTACAAAAGAGGCTCAAAACCCAACTTTCACATATGAGCTCCGATTCACTTGAACTTGGTCTTGTTTTGAAGGTATTTGAATGTATATTAGTTCAAAAGTGAGTAGGATCAAATCAGATACTGGATGGGGGAGATATGAGGGTTTTAATCCGAAAATCCTGAAACTAGGGTTTGGGTTTTTGGTTCACTTTTTTGGGTTAGTGATTTTTTTTGTAATTTTCATTTATTTTTTGTTAGTGATATGTACACAGTGGAGGTGGTTTTGGATCACTCGGTGTTAGCATGAATTTGTTAAAAATCAGGGAAGTTAGGCTATTTACATGTCAATTTTAGCTGGAATTTTTTTGCTTGTTATTTTGTGCAGAAATGAGTGATAAAATGCAATTCTTATTAAAACATGCATGAATGCTAATTATGCAGAACAAATGAAGAAAATGCCAATGATTTTGAGGGATTTGAGCTTAATTAATGAGATTTAGAGTGATGAATCTGAGATTCATCATCCCCCTATACTTAAACCATGCTCGTCCCTGAGCATAAAAAAGAAATGCCATGAGGTGAAATAAGATTGGGTTCCATACCAAGAGCATGAGCTGAAGGTGAAAATGGAACTAGACTCGACCTTTGGATTATTAGTTTGGCGGAACTCTATGAGACTTAGAATTTTAAAATCAACAGCCTTCAAGTTCTACACATCATTGTCACAGTTTCAGCTCAGAAGTCATCTTAGATCAATCCTCTTCCCAAAGCATACCCTATGCACCTTGAATAATCAACTCAGGTGTGTGAAAGGTTTTAGCTCTTCCCATCTAGAATGCTGGACTACCATGCAAACCTGTTCTCCAATAACTCGTCCTCAGGGAGTCAGGTATTTCATTCTAAGGTCTGTCGCGCTGTGTTCACAATCGAATTGGGGGAGAAGTTAGAAGAAGGAGAAAAGAACTGGAGGGTGGTCAGTGTAGTCACCTCTCCTTGTGAAGCTGGCCAGTGTAGCCGAGTCTCCACCAAGATCTGTAGGTTTTCTTGAAGCTTGGACCTTTTTGGTCAGATATTTATTTGGTAGTGGCTTCTTTGTATTTGGATTTTCGGTGATTTTGCTTAGATCTTTTTGTTCCCCTATGGATATAGAATCTTTTTGTTTCCATACATTTTTTGGGGTCTTAGAAAAAATTGTGCCCAGTCGTCCATCCCTTTTTCGAAGCTTTATTTCAACCCATACTCCGGTCTTTAGATTTCCATGCTACCAGAAAAGAAACTCACATAGTCTTTCAACATCCCGTCTGAGTTGAGCTAAGTGCATAGTGCGAGAGTACAAATTAATTCCCTATTCTAGAGTCGTACCCAGAATGAAGAGACCAGGTTAGACACTAAGAGTCAAATGCTGCACATTGTCATGTTGAACTTAGAGAATTAAGTCAAAGACCTGAAGCTTCTAAAATCCTATTTCTCGGTGAAGTTCCTCTGAAAATTAGGTGGATTAAGGTCAAGTCCAGACCAACTCTCGGTTTCTGCTCATAACTCAGTTCAGAACCCAAAGACTTTTCACAGATGCAAATGAATGAGATGGTGGATGAAGTGCAGGTGTGTGGAATGCAGACACATTTTTTTGTGACTTTTGTTTTTTTTAATTTTTTATGCAAAAATGAATAAGAAACCATTTTTTTCAAAAGTTTTAGGTTGGACACAGTCAATGTTAGTAGCAAACCCTTTTTTTTGTCAAGTTAGTTACCTACCCCGTAAATACATATAGACTTACGCGAAAATATGAGATATGGGTAAAATATATACACAGTATATATACAGAACCCACTATACTTAGCGAGTGCTGTGTCCTCAGAGCACAAGAAGCGTAAAGAAGACATAGCTCAGGCTAAGCGTAAGAGAGTGAAAAAGAAAAATAAAAGGATGGATCGAACCGCCCCCTATACTTAGGCTATGAATAGTCTAAGTACAGAAGAAAAGCGAAAGTGAGGTGGTCAGGATATGCGCATGAGGAGAGTATATACAAATGAGCTTCGGTTCCCCCTATACTTAGGCTCTGGTCAACCTAAGTATAGAAGAAGGGTAGAAATGAAATGATCATGACATGGGAAGGATGGTATATACAGATGGCATCAGTCCCCCCTATACTTAGGCCTTGGACTAAGTAGAGGAAGAAGCTGTACAAGGAGACCGATGTGGTCGGGAGGGAGGGTGGGTAGCCGATGATTAAGACGGTTTTCAGCCGATCTTTTTGTGAGCCTACGGTAGGAGATCGTAATGACGAGAAGGAGATGATGCATATGATTCCCAACTATTATTAGTGTTATCTTCGAAGAAATCATGTTGGATATCAGATGAAGCGTATAAGTCTGATGAAAGGTAGCCATCATCAGAGTTATCCTCAGAGGAATAGTATTTGAAAGTGGACACACTCCAGATATTCTTGTCTTTTTGTTTCTTCAGTTGTTTTCTCAAAATTCATTCCTTCTTGAGATCAAGTGTTTTGTCCTCAGATGAATACTCTGAAGCACCAGTCTTAGTCAGTTCATAAGATATAATTCCAGTGTATTTGATGAGAGCAGGAGAATCGGAATTTGATGAATAATAGTGAGGGACGGGAGTCATCCAACGGGAGTTGAATTTTGGATCCTTGCGAAGATATGGTTTTAGAACATTCGAACAGACTTCACTCATGTAGATTATCTTTTCCGGACCTGATGGGGGATCATCAGCTGATTCCTCTTCCACGAGGTCAAAGGCGACTTTCTTTTTCGATGAAGGAGTAGTCATTTTGTTTCGTGAAGGTGTTGGTCCACTTGAGTCTCTAGATGAATAACCATTGGAATTCTTCTCCTTGTTCGGTGTTTGTCCTGCGTGTTTGTTCTTAGTCTTCTTAATGTTGGTGCACTCATGATTTGGGATGTTTTGGTCAAGGTATTCAGAGTAGGTTTCCCTTGGGTGCGACCACACATATGTCTCAAGATCATATAAGAAACATTCTTCTATTTTTAGATCTGCAGGAACTGAAATACTGGGGAGAGTCTCTGCATGTTCGTTCTCAATTAATTTGATGTTGGAGCATTCCTGTGTCGAGCTAATGTGATCAAGGTATTTAGAATAGGTTGACCCAGGGTGCGACCATGCATAAGTCTCCGGATCATATGATTCATATATTTGATTTTCCATGGTGAGGGCAGCTGGGAATGGAGCAGGGGGAAGAGTTTCTAAACCAATAGTCTCATCAACAACTGCTATTTCAGATATAGCAATGGGCTAGGGCTGTTCTACCGCTTCATGGTTACGGTTGTCGAGGACTTTGTGAGTTCCCTCAGAAAATCGTGACTCCTCAAAGACCGGGAGAGATCGAAGTGCTTCCAATGCTGTAATATTGATTTCCCGAGTCTCACATTCAATAATTGTTTAGCCAATGCTAAGAATGGCTTTCCGAGAATAATTGGAGACTTGGTGAATTCTCGATGCTCAATTTCAATGATCGTGAATTCCACTTTGAGCGGAGTACCTTGGAATGTCATGATGACAGAAATGGTTCCTCTCGGTCGCTTTATCGATCGGTCCGCCAAGTGAACAATCTCTTGTATCTTCCTGATAGGTCTGAGTTTGAGTTCGTGAAATACAGAGGTCAGGAGGATACTAATTGGTGAATCGTCATCAATTTGAGCATGGGTAAAAATTGTGTCTTTGATTCCACAGTCAAATCTGGGCAACCGCTTCACTATGCAACTTTTGGTTTTTGTCAACACCAAGGATGAGGCCATTGACAAGATATGTCTTTTCATCTTTGTTCTTATCCTGCCTGACTCTTTCATCACTAATCTGTCCATTACAAATCCTTTAAGGCCGGGGAAGTGTTCAATGTACAATATAAAGGGAAGTTCAAAAATCAATCTTTTCTCCAATGCTTCCCGTAAAGAAGAATCCAAATTCTTTAGATCTACTTCAGTTTCAATTTTTATGTAATTTTCTGGATTTTCGATTTTTTGGGTGTTTTTGAATATTCCATTTTTTGGTATTTTCTGTGTGGTGTGGTGATGTAGTGTCTTCCGTAGATGAGAAGGGGCTTTGATGTTCAGAGTAAGAGCCAGATGCATAATCATTTCTAGGGGAGTAATATGCAGAAGTGCCGTTGTCAGAATCGTCCCTAGGTTTCGGAATATCCTCAAAATTTTCAACATGAGATCCAATCTTTTCCTCATCCTTTTTTATGTCTGAGCTACTAGAGAGTGAAATTAATCGTTCGGCAAACTTTTGAAATCTATCCTCCATTAAATCGAATCTCTTATTTATCCTCAAAAAATCATCCTCAAAATTCTGTTCATGATCAATCATGGGAGCAGTCGGTGTGTGTTTTTGCATTTGAGATTCAATAATTTCATATTCCATTTTCCAGTATGTGCTGAGAGGAGAGTTTCTTGAAATATCTGATATATGATTATTATTTTCTGAAAATTTCTCCTAAAAAATATGGAAGGAGCTGCTCAGTGGAAGGATTTTGAGGGAATGTGTAGGTCTCATACTCAACATGCCGTGACTCGGGCATGTAATCCTGGTTTGAGTAGAGTCTACTTCCATGGTCATGATTGATCGTATCCTCAAATACTGGAGTCGTGCAAGGTGCACATGTGTCGATATCATCCATTTGGTCCATTTGTATGAGTAGGATGGTTAAAGGAGTGGTACTCAGGTTGGTCGATAGGGATCTGATCGTCACAGTCAATCCAACTCTGATGATCGTTAAGTGCAGGTCTCTCCATTTGGGTTTGGTCTCTTGGCCAGTCATGAGCCTCAAAAGTGATTTGAAATGGTTCATTATCGAGAAAGCGAGAATAAGATGGTTCAGTCCAAGATGGTAGGTGGTCATGTGTGGTCGGATGATTCGAGTAGAATGGCTTGGAAGTCAATGGATTCATCCGAGAGTCGGAATCTCTCTCAAATGTTGGAGGATTATTGAAAGAAGAGGATTTAGCCGATTTTGGCCAAACCGAGACAAATTCATTTTCATAATATAGGTCAGATGGGTATAAGGACCATTGTCCAGTTTTTGTTAAAGGAGTTTGATGATGAATCGACATATTTGATCTTAGTGCAAGTGCACAGGATAGTCAAAAGAAATTTTTATCATGGAGGTTGAGGGCACAAATGTGCGGCTTTTGATTTTCGAAATTGATTCACGCACATCAATGCAAACACAAATCAAACCCCGGGTTCACCAACTCACATAATGAAGACACAAGAGTTCGACTATTATCTTTTCAATTTTGATTGGTGATAAGACAATCTTGGAAAGAATTTAGTAAGCTGTTAGGTGCCGGAAATTTTCCTAATGACTGGCCCAAATTCTTACGACTAGTCGCACCTACTTTCAACCAGTATGGGAGTAAGTACGAACAGTAGAACAACTACGCGTTACTTGAGGACAGAGCCTTACACAATGTCCTCTAAACCACCCACTCTGCTAAGGAAATCTGGACCGTTTACTGGCTACCCGTTAGATCCTCACTGAGAAGTAGCTAATCATTTTTGGTGGAATTAGTAGTCAATATGAAATTCGGGTTTGGGCTCTAGCCTTAAGTGTCGCCTCTCTCTCACTCAGAAAAATAAAAGAATCCAAGGTCGGGTTTGCTCTCCCGCAAAAATTTTTGATTTGATGGGTTAATTTAAAATCGGCTATATTTAGAAGTCTCAATCTTAGTTAGGCGGTCACTAAAGAACTAATTGAGCACAAATACATGTCTACCATCCAGTCCCAATTTCCTTTAAAATTATGTGACAAAACAAGAGGGAGAAGTTCGAGAAAAGCCGATGCACGCGAAAAACTATGATGTATGCTCAGCTAGAAGACTTATAGTGAATCCTCGCAATCTCCATGTGGGAAGCATACAAGAATTGAAACATTATTCTAGATGAATGCAAGCCGATGAAAAATCGCACCTAGCAGAAAGTTCTATTAGCGGGAAAGAATTGAGTTGAATTTGGCTAAATTGAATGATTTAATGTGCGTCTCAATTAAAGTGAAGTGTGGCCTTAGGTCCTACGAGTACAATCAAAAATTTAAAATGCTCTAAGAGACGTATGTGCAGGTCTATCCTAAGCGCCACTCAAGTCGGGCCCCACCCTCATCGGAGAGTGAAACAGGCCGTGGCACACCACAGAATAAGTTCAAGGTCTTTTTTGCACACGCGAGAGTCTAAACGGACACCGCTATAAATGAGAAATTAATTACAGGAATTAAAATTGTAGAAAATAAAATCCTAGACTCTATGCCTCTCACGACTTGACTTGATCTTAAATTAATTGCGGATTTTTCGGAAGTCGGTGAAGATGCGTTAGCTCTTGAAAAATCGCTCCACGTACATCGGGTACCTTGCAAGAAAAATAAGAGAGATGGTGTAAGAGAGTCACTCAAAAATAAAAACAAGAAAATAAATGAAGAAAATAAAAAAATAAATTCAGAAAAAAATGGAATTTACAGTGAAAAATTCGAGGGTCAGACTACCCGAATGTGAAAAACCGAACAAAAAAATTGTAGAAAAAAAACTAAGCCGTTTGCCTCCCCGACAACGAGGCTATCTGAAGGATTTGTGATTGCACTATTTAAAAAGGTGCGATAAAACTAATGCGTCATTTCGTTGTAGGAGGGCAATTAGAATCGGTCAAGAAATAACCACATGAAATTTTTGTCAATTCTAATCGATGCGGTTTTTTATTTATTTTACTTGGACAAGTCCCAAGGTCAAGGAGGCAAAGGAACAACCTAGAATTTTGTCTATCAAATTTCATGCATAGTTTTCGAGGCGGTCTTTTTTTTTGTAATTTTTAATGCAATTAAGGATGCAAGATGCAATTTTGACCTATTTTAGGGACTAAAATGTAAATATCAATCAAACGATGTCCGAAAAATATGAAATTTAGCCAAGATGATAATTATAATGAAAAAGCACTGTAATATTTTTGGAATTTTTGGATGTAAGATAATTTTTTATAATTTTTAAATGCAAACAAAGTGAATTTCAATATTTAATTATAATAAATATTAAATCTAATTATTTTCAAGGGATAAAATTATCTAAGGTCTATCACTAGGTGATGGATCTCAAAAAAATCCTAAACCTTGAAAATATAAGACCTATTAAAAATCAAACATTGAAATATGCAAAATAATTTTTACAAGGCAAACTATGCATGCAAATGCAATTCTTTTTGGGCACAATGTTAAACACAATTAATTCAACAATATATAATTTTTTGGCAATTTTTGGAGCAACGGTTAATAAATTATTAATTTTAGAGCTCAAAATGGGCAAAGTATGCAATTTTGCACAAAATAATTAATTATTAATTAACCAAAAGTCACAAAAATATCAAACATATGCCATAATGAAGAGAATTAATGGTAGAACATAGTGCTAATTTTTGATGAATAAAATATGCAACGTAAAAGTTTGAAATCACAAGGGACACATGGGTGTTTGTGCAAATTATAATAAATATAAATACTACAAAAGGATGAATCTGCAATTACCGAAAGTCAGGAGGCAAATTTTTGCAAAATCTCCAAGGGGCACGTGTTGCGCACATGCCCTTGGAAGAGGGATTGATCTGCAAATCGGAGAACCACCGGGGGCTTCTTACAAATTTCCGACGCGATCACGTGCCCAGCACATGACCTGTGGGACGGATGACGTCCCCCCAGGGGCGCACGTGCCTCGCACGTGCGCGGGGGGGCCTCAGGCTCTGTGCCCAGCTGTTGGGCGGTCGTGGAGAGGTGGTGGAACTAGAGCGCCGACGAGCGATGGAGACGACTCTTGGCTCCGGCTGGGAGGTGGCGAGGACAGAGGGTCTTTGAGCGAGGGAGGTGTGCCGGTGGTGGTAGTTCATTGGAGTCGAATGATGGCGGTGGAGGAGAGCATGCTGGATGTAACGTCGGTGAAGTTGATGGCCAAGCTCGAAGCAAGCAATAGTGCTTCCGATGTCTTGCTGGACTTGAACTTGCTTCTGGAAGTCGGAGAAGACGACGGATGTGCGTCGATGGCGGAGATGGTCTTGATGAAGAAAGTCGAATTGTCTCGACGGAGACGTGACCCGGAGAGAAGCATCTAGGCTAGGAGGCCTTCCTGCAATGAGGCGCCAAGCCTCGGACCTCGCCGAAGTAGAAGGAGGTCAGGTTGTCACCCCGAGCCCCTTCTTGCGTGCAGTCGGCGGATGGGTGAAATGAGGGAGGTCGGTGAAGATTTTATAGGCAAAGGGCTGACCGGAGAAGGAGGGATCTGAATTGATGGGATTTGATGAGGTACGCGAGATCGAAAATGGAAGGCGGCACGCGGCGAATTTGGGGGAAGATCGTGTGGAGCTCGGAGAGGAAAGGCGGTGGCCAGGATTCGCGGAGGGGATTTTGAGAAGGCGACGGAAGTTCCCAGATTGGAAAAGGTAGGTGGGTGAGAACAATGGTCCTCGACCGTCCGATTGGCCAAGATCGGGCGGCCGTGATGGTGACGCGTGGTGGCTAGAGGGCGTGTGTGGGCGGTGCACGTGCAGAGCAAGCGCTGGTTGGCAAGTGCGATGCACGTGCGACGGTTTTATATTTTTATATTTTTATATTTTTTGATTATTTATTTATTTATAAAAATGAATAAATAAAAACTCAAAAAATGGCTGACACATGGCGGCTCCAGGAGCTGCCACGTGTCAGCACCACAAAATTTGGAAAATAAATACAAAGAAAAATAGAAACAAAATAGTAAATTACCTTGGATCGAAAATGTTTCTTCACAAAAAATTCTCGTCTCGATGAGATTTACAACTTTCATGAAGACATCAAAACCAAAATCGATCATTTGCACAAAATGATATTTTTGGGGTATCCCGTGTACATAGAATACCCTGATTTTTGGGTTTTATATTTTTTATCATTTTTAACCAGATAAAAATCCAGAAAAAATATGATAAAATCAAAGATAACTATTTACACATTAATCTATTTTTTGTATTTCTATTAATTAAGAAAAAGAAGAAATAAATTAAAACACGAAAAGACCAATTTTGTACAGATAGTTAGTGAAGACTCAGACTCAATTTGTTTATTTGATTTCAAGCTCAATTTGGATTTGTTGTGTATTTTAATAAAACTTTTATCAAAGAAGACAAATGGAAAAGAAATAAACTAAAATAGGTTAATTATGTACATAAATATGAGGTCAAAAACCACTAAATATGAAATGTACAAAAGAGGCCCAAAATCCAACTTTCACATATGAGCTCCGATTCACTTGAACTTGGTCTTATTTTGAAGGTATTTGAATGCATATTAGTTCAAAAGTTAGTAGGATCAAATCGGACACTGGATGGGGGAGATATGAGGGTTTTAGTCCGGAAATCCTGAAACTAGGGTTTGGGTTTTTGGTCCACTTGTTTGGGTTAGTGATTTTTTTGTATTTTTCAGTTATTTTTGTTAGTGATATGTACACAGTGGAGGTGGTTTTGGGTCATTCGAAGTTAGCATGAATTAGTTAAAAATTGGGGAAGTTAGGCTATTTACAGGTCAAGTTTAGCTGTGATTGTTTGCTTCTTATTTTGTGCAGAAATGGCCGATAAAATGCAATTCTTATTAAAACATGCATGAGTGATAATTATGTAGAATAAATGAAGAAATTCCAATGATTTTGAGGGATTTGAGCTTAATTAATGAGATTTAGAGTGATGAATCTGAGATTCATCACCTGCTGAGATGAGCTAGAAGCTGGATGACCTAACCTCCACAAAAACTTATATCCCAACGCATGTCGAAGATAAACCCAATAACATCATGTGATCTCCCATCCAACCCTACAAAGAAAGATAACATAATTATATTTTATCTAATGTTGGTACTCTCAAGAGTAGTAGGACTTTGTCGCCGTCTGCCACTGTCAAGGGAAAGAATAAAGCATCATCTGGTGAATCGTCTTCTTCTACATCAACCGTACCCACCGTAGGACCGGGTGAGGAAGAAGAAGACAGAGGAGGCACACTAGCTACCTCCAACCACCATCACCAACAAAAAGGCCAAAAAAATCAGCAAACAGAAAAAAAATAAAAAAAAAGAATAATAGCCAAGGCGGAGTCGAAATGACCAAGGAGCCGCGAACACTAGTAATCAATCCTGTGCCGATTTATGAAGATGAATTTCGTACTTTTCTTCTTGCATGACCTACCTTTTTGGATGATGGCTTACCTTCTTCTAGCCAGTCATTTGTAAATGTTGATTCCGATGTACATAAGAACAATGCTTTTAATTCTATGAATGTTCCTTTTCCTGATGCTAATCTAAAATCCAAAAAAAAATTAAAAAGTGAAAAGTGCCTTGTCTGATACATCAATTGTGGAGATTATTCAAATTCTAGTTTTGGTAGAGCCCTTAATGAAAGCCATGGAATATATGCCTTTAGTCAAGAAAGGATTGAAAGGGGGGTGTACAACAAAACATTAGCCCTGCAAGAACCAGCACAACAGAGTTGATAAGCATGTCTTGACCATGAATACAGTTATGCCATCGTCAACCTCTCAGAAAAAGCTAGACAAAGGAACACCTTTGAGCAAATGCGAGATTTTTGATCAAATATTAAGGCAAACTCTTCTTGATAGCGGCTCTTCAATTAACCTCATGCCCGCCTCAATCCTTACAGATTTTGGGTTGGGTCGCTCGAGTCAACACATATGATGCTTCAGTTTGTTGATCGATCCATTAAGCAACCCAGATAGTTGTTGGAGGATGTTATCGTGACGGTGCAGGATATGCTTTTCCTAGTGGGCTTTATTGTCATGGATATGGACTCGCTTGCCCCATTTCTCCAGACACCCATTATCCTTGGTCGGCAGTTCCTTTGAACATTCGAAGTGATTGTTAACTATGGGTCTGGCAAGATCACGTTCAACTCATGCAGCGATAGAGTCACCATAGATATGATTAGTGAGCCAAAAGTGGTATCTGATGAAAGGCAAGCAGAATCGAGTGCAGCAGACTGTGACATTACTGTAGAAATTAGAGATAAAAATTAGTATTTAAATGACACATGGACCTTATAAATCCTCTCTCCTGAGGAGGATCTAGAAAGCATAGTAGATA
The DNA here is from genome assembly GCA_037367405.1 of Ottelia alismoides. Taxonomy (NCBI): domain Eukaryota; kingdom Viridiplantae; phylum Streptophyta; class Magnoliopsida; order Alismatales; family Hydrocharitaceae; genus Ottelia; species Ottelia alismoides. The sequence continues at coordinate 468,526 of JAZKJV010011214.1, forward strand.
CGTGCTCCGATGCCAACTAGGAAGACAATTCCAATTTGCTGATGTATCTTTTTGATTCAGAAGATTCATACCAGTTCGAACATGATGAATTCATCGATGTTTTGTTCATCACATTTTCAGCTGAGCCACGGGTGACCGAGGTGAGCAACACCTCTAAAAACATAGCAGATCAATCACCTACTAACACTATTTCTTAAGTGTCCGAGAAGCAAGTTCTATTAGAACCTGAATTAAAGAAGCTTCCGACAGGCCTCAAGTATGTTTTCCTTGAAGGTGCAGAGAAGATGTATCCGACCATCATTAGAAGTAGGGAAACCTTGGATCAAGAATCTTGACTACTCAAGGTTCTAGACAAAAACCACAAGGCACTTGGTTGGAATGTATCAGATCTCCATAGGATCAATCCTGCCCTGTGTTCACATCACATTTGTTTGGAAGATGATGCCAAGCCGTCCCAAGAATTTTAGAGCAGACTGAACCCTAATCTGCGGGACGTCATCATGAAAGAAATCATGAAATGATGTGACACATGCCTCATTTATCCCATCTCCGACTCCAAATGGGTGAGTCCCTTGCTTGTAGTTCCAAAGAAATCAGGGATCACCATGGTCACCAATGAAAGAGGAGAGGATATTTCCACTTCGGTACCAACATCATGGTAGTGTGTGTAGATTACCTCCACCTGAATGCCGTAACAAAGAAGGACCACTTCCCCTTGCCATTTATTGATCAAGTGTGAGAAAGATTGGATCTCAAGGAGTTCTTCTGCTTTCTTGATGGTACTCCGGGTACAACCAAGTGGCAATCACCCCAAAAGACCATGAGAAGACTACCTTCACCTGCCCATTCAGTACTTATGCTTTCAAGAGGATGCCCATTAGACTGTGCGATGCACCTAAAACATTCCACAGGTGCATGCTTGCGATTTTTGGGATATGATTGGTAGTTTTCTCGAGGTGTTTATGGACGACTTCTCGATCTATGGTGAAAGCTTTGATTCTTGTTTTAAGCACCTAGACCGTGTGCATCTGAAATACCGTGAAGTAAATCTTATACTATCATGGGAAAAGAGCCACTTCATGGTAAACAAAGGACTTGTGCTGGGCCACGTCATTTTCAAGCGTGGAAAGGAAGTCAACCTGGCAAAGGTGGATGTTTTCTAATCTTGAGCCACCTCAGAACATCAAGGGTGTGAGGTCATTCCTAGGGCATGTCAGTTTTTACAGGTGACTCATCAAGGACTTTAGTCGCATTGTTCGACCTCTCACTAAGCTACTCTACAAGGAGATCAAGTTTAATGTTGATCAACAGGTTTTCCAGTCATTCAAGCAGTTGAAAGAGATAGTAGCTCAATCTCTCATCTTACAACTACTGGATTGCTCTCTCCCCTTTGAGATAATGAGGGACACATCAGAATTCATAGTTGGGGCTATCTTGAGACAATGAAGAGATAAGATGCCCTATATCATTCACTAAGACAACAAAATAATAGATGAAGATCAAAGAAACTATACTGTTACAGAGAAAGAGTTTCCGGATGTGGTTTTCTCCCTTGAGAAGTTCACATCCTATCTTCTTGGGTTAAAGTCGCAATTTATACTGACCACTCTGCTATCCGGTATCTAAAACATAAGAAGCGTACGAAGCCTAGATTAATCAGATGAATCCTTCTCCGCCAAGATTTTGACTTGGAAATCAAGGATAAACCTGTGGTTCATTATGTGGTAGCATATCACCCCTACATATTTGAACATTAAGTGCCTCAACTGAATAGTACACTCATCACATAAACCTTTCCTGATGAGTCAATTCTAGCTGTGACGGCTCTCTCTTTGTATGCATATATTGTTAATTACCTCGTCTCTGGTGTAGTACCACAATATTGGACGAAGATCAAGAAAGACAAGTTCTTTCCAAGATTCATTTCTACTAATGGGACGACCCATTCTTATTCAGGGAAGGAGCAGACTATATTTGGCATCGGTGTGTCCCTCATGAGAAGCATCATAGTGTCCTCGACCATTGTCATTCACTCGAATCTAGTGGACACCACTCTTGAGATCGAACGATAACGAAAGTATTGCAATGAGTACTTTGGTGGCCAACATGATTTAAGGATGCCTCATCATGTGTCAAAGGTTTCACTTATTGTCAGAAAATAGGAGGAATCCTCACAACTAAAGCCTAGATGCCCTTGAACTTCATTCAAATTTCTGATGTGTTTGATTGTTGGGGAATTAATTTCATGGGGCCCTTTCCTAACAGTCAGGGATATGAATACATCCTTCTTGCTGTTGATAACATGAGTCATTGGGTAGAAGTTGTTCCCGCCCTAGTTGCTGATAGCCGTACAATTTGTCGATTTCTGAAAGAGAACATCATTTCACGGTTCGGGATACCAACATCATTTCACAGTTCGGGATACGAAAGAATCTGATATCAGATGGGGGCATTCACTTCATCAAAAAGGAGGTCAAGAAATTAACAAAGTATTACGACATTGAGCATCGTGTCGCTTCTCCTTATCATCCTCAGACCAATGGCTTGGATGAGCTGTCCATTAGATAAATCATGACTATCTTGCAGAAGCTTGTAAGGCCGGACTGGAAGAACTGGTCCCAACTCTTGGACTCTATCCTCCGAGCATATAGAACCACTTACAAGTATCCCTTGGGCTTGCCATCCTATTGTCTTGTATATGGAAATCTGTGCCACCTGCCCATCGAGCTAATTCATAAATCATTATGAGTAGTCACATTTGCAATTTGGACTCAGAGAAAGGTGGTTAACAAAGAAATGTGGATCTGAACAGGATCCTGGAACTCCGAGACTATGCTTATGATAACAACTTGATGTATAAGGTGAAGGCTAAACGCTGGTAAAACCGACACATCAGACAAAAGAACTTCAAGATTCGGCAAAAAATGTGTTTATTCGATGCAAAGTTGAAGATATTCACGGGCAAATCAAAGAGTAAATGGCCATGGCCATTCATGGTAAAAGAAGTCCGTGACAACAGAAGCATCTTAATATCAGACTTATCGCGTGACATGCAACCTTTTATCATCAACGGTCAGCTAATAAAGCCATATCACGAGCATGATACTTTTTTTGGCCGTTGTCGATGCAGATCTAGTGATCAGCAATGGAAACTCCTCCACAACCATGGCAGCATCAGAAGATTCAGATAATGCTCCTATAAAACTCTTTCTTTAGTTTTCTTATTTTCTTCTTTTCTTTTATTCTTTTCATTTTTCCTTTTTCTTTCTTTTATTCTCAGTCATCATTTCTATACTTAGAATATGCCTTATCCCAAGTATAGGGGGGATGAGTGAGTCCAACCGTTCATTCTTTGATCCATCACCAGTCTCCTCTCTTGCTAATATTCATGTCTATACCTAGGGATACTTTTCCCTAAGTATAGGGGGAGACAGGACGAGTCGCTGATCTGTTCATTCCCACACTCGACCCTCCCTGCAGGAAGAATACGATCTGCTTAGTTAGGATTATTTGATCCTACGTATAGGGGGGAGGGCAATCGACTTCTCATTGATCCATTCTTTATTCTTCCATCATTGTAGTATAGTCTCTTCTATACTCACTTCGAGTTATGTCTTCTCTTTTCTCTCTAATCTATGAGGACATAACTCAAGCTAAGTATGGAGGGTCATATATACGTTGTATATCCTTTAGCCATAACTCGTACTTTCGTATTTTCAATAAGTATGGCTAAAACACAATGAATTAATTATAAAGAACATACTTGTATAAAATTCATTAAAACTTCATATATATACTGATTAATAAATCAAGTAAAAATGTTTTGCAAAATGTTTGAAAAATAGTTGGAAAATTTCTTTGAAAATCTTTTGAAAACTGTTTGGAAAATGTTTTGTAAAAAATTTTCAACCGTTGTAAAAATGTTTTGTTTGTAAAAAAATTCTTTTGTGTGAATATAATATTTTGAAAATCTATTTGCAAATATTTTGGAAAATAGTTGCAAAAATATCTTGAAAAATCCATACACAATGTTTGAAAAATCTTTGCAAAATGATTTTCAAATTTTGTAAATATCTGTAAAAAATATCTGTTAATTTAGTTTGGAAAATAATGTTTTTAAAATGTTTAAAAAAATCTTTTCAAATTATTTTGAGAATCTTGTGCATAATTCAGGAAAAATAAATTATTTACAAACTTTGTACAAAAACTTGGGTAAATTCTTCCCCTAAATTCTTGTAAATAACAAAGATGCACTCGTATGTAAATATCTGCACATATTTCTTTTAAATCTTTTATTTTCAAAAACTGCCAAAAATATGCAAAGTCAAATTTTTTTAAAATTTTCAAAAACCTGCATACAAATTTGCAAAACTTCTTCGGAAGTCTCATAAAATTTCCAAAACCAGGAAATTGCATCACAAAAAATTTTCTTGCATTGTGCATATCATTTGCATTTTTCGAATTAATACTAATGATTGAACTAGTCCAAATGAAATCCGAAGATTGGAGCTCGCTTGGACTTTAATCTACGTAATCATAGGAACCTTATAGGGGCTAAAATGGAGATTTTTCGGATCTGCTAGACTTAATTATTTGGGAACCACAAGACTTAGTTCAATGTCATCTTGACTGCCTAAGTAGAATATGTTGAAACACACGTATAACTCTTGTTGACAGTGACCTAGCATGCACACCTACACCTTGCGCTTTGCTCACCTTAGTTGAAGTGGAAGAGGTTGGATTTGCCGTTATGAGACACAAGAGGATGGAAACATCGTGAGTCACATATATGTGGTCAATGTACCCAAACCCGATCTAACAGACATGAGATCTAATGACTGAATGCTATCGGTTGCAATAAAGCTTCAAAAGGGGGTTAGTCTAATGGCTAAAGAGGAAAAAGTCCTTATGTAAATGCTGTTATATATAGTAGTCAAAAAATGGAAAAAAAAACTCCAAAAAGAAAAGACGGGCAAAAATCAAAGAAAAATCGATTCCTGTCAGACTATTTATATGTGTATAGTCAATAAGCATGCTTGAGCTTCAAATCATATATATGTGAGCCTGCAACCAGATGACTTGGCTACAATGGTCAATCATCCTATGATAGGTAGCTATACTGGCTACCGTCCATTCTTCTCTCCACCTCCTCTTCTTGAACTAGTTGTACTTGAGCTTAAAAGGGAATACCTCGCTTCTCGCGGAAAGAGTTGTTGGATTGGGGAATTACGATCACCATGTTGGAGAAGACAAACTTTTACCTTTTCAGCCGAGAGGAGCTACATATCACTAACACTATACAAGATAGACTCATAGTCATAAGGGACTACATATGCCATCATCTTGTTCTGACCTGGCTTTTGAGGAGACTTGGGTAGAATTTTGTGTTTTCAAAGGCTATTGTGTCTAAAATTCGACTCCCAATATGGTTCTAACCAAACCTAAATTCCAAGGGTACGACTAAGCTCCAAACTTTGATTTTGTGAAGACAAGTTTGAAAGTTAAAATCAATCGAAGTTCTTTCGTTTTCTTTTCATTTTTTTCTTTTATGCACTTATAGGCATAAGTGTTTGCTAAGGACTAGCAAAGGCAAGTATAGGAGGGTGATGAATCTCCATTTTATCACATTTATTCTTTCATTTTGGCCTTTAATCCGTAGTCAAACGCATATAAATAGCATTAATTTATAAAAAAATAACATTCATTATTTATACCATATTTATTGTATATAATACTGTATTTAATGCCAAAATAAAAGAATAAAGTAAGAAAAGAAAAAAGAAATAAAATGACAAAAGTATTTTATGACCCTAAACACTGAGACTCAGGCATCATGATGACTAGGTTGACAAGGAATAAAATAGGGGGAGATAAGGGACAAAATAAGAAACAAAACTATCATTTTTATTCTTCAATAATTCACTTTTTGAACACATTTTATTCTCTATTATTTATACCTCAAATTCGTTAATCTTTGTACATGAAATTTTTAGATAAAAATATATATAAAAATACAAAATTTATTTCACACAAAAATAATGCATATTGTGCATTCTACACTCAAAATAAAAAGCCAAAACCCAAACTTCCCAGACCCATATCTTCTCCATATGAACTCAAAATGCATCAAAATCATCTTTAATTGTGTATAACTTTTTATTAGATATTTAATGAAGGTTGTTTCAATTAATTTGGAGTTAAAATGCAAAAGTTAGGTTTTGGACCCCTATTGTACAATATACTTGAATAAAATATTCATTTTATTTATTCTTTATATCTAGCATAATTTTATCTTTTTTATAATTTTATAAATATTATTTACAACTTATGTACACAATTAAAATAAATAAAAACCATTAACAATATACTAAAATAAATAAATACATAAAACATATAGAAGAACTACCCATAGATATACCTATATAATAAATATACATATGTATTTAAGTATGCAAATAACTTCAGAAAAATACAAGAAAGATATAATTATGTGTATTTAAATAGGTTATAAATATATAAATTATTTGAATAAAAAATAAAATACAAAATACAAAATAAAAATTAAATATTCGAAACATATGTCAATATACATTTGGTTTACTCGTAAATATTAACTCTTAATAACTAACCTCATAAAAATAAGTAAAAATAGTAAATACTACATAAAATAACAAACTTTTTTATTTTATACCCAAATTTTAATTAATTCATTTATTAGTTATTATCGAATCTATATATAATTTATGATTATCTTTTTCCTGGTTTGTTCACGTGGACCAACCATGAACTCCCTATGTTGACCCCAGTTAACATTCCCCCTTCTCTCTTCCTCAGTTACAAACATGTTAGAACCCAGGTTTTGCTCCTTCTTTCTCGTCGATTTCATGTTGCTCTGCCATGGCGTGCTGCCTGATTTCTAGAGATTGAACTCCCCTAAATCATGCCATGGCCAAAGATCTAATTTTATGTCCTCGATTCACCTCCAATCTCTTGATCAATAAGCCTCCCCATCGTGTCTATAAACAACCACCCCGACCTTCTTGCCCAATTTGATCCCTCTTCGAGCCATGTATCCCTAATCCTATGTACGAGATTCTTCTTAGTGACAGCAGTACCCCTAAGGTGTCGGCAAGGAGAAAGGAGGAGGAGAGGCGGTCCACCATCGCTGAGCTTCGCAGCTCCGACGAGGGTCCCTGCTCCCTAGAACCCCAGGTGCTAGCTGATTATTTTCTGCATTTTATGTCTCTTTTTCGTTCTGTAGTGTAATCATAGCTTAGGTTTATTTGATTACCTCCTAGATTAGCTTAAATTCCAAGATCTTTGATCGCTAGAGCTCTCTGCTCTAACCATGTTCCGCAATCCTCCCGACCGTTCTAACCCCCTATTTCACCCTCATTTTGTTCCTTATCATCTTCTGCGCCAAATCCACCCCTTGATTCAACCTAATCCACCCACGATTAGCAAATCGGAGCTCATCCTCAACCTTTCATCAAATCTCCTCTGTTCCCGCTCATTTTTGTGCACAAGAGCTTCAATCTGGGTTGAGGCAATTCGCCTCGAGCCCCTGAGTCTTCTCCTATAGGTATTCAATGCCAAAGGCCCCAAGAGGGTCAAATTTGGAACAGTAGAAGGCTCCTAGGTGCCCAATTCTTCATCGAGCTCCATGCCTCTCCCGAACGAGGCCCAAACTTCTTTGATGCTGCCAATCAATGCGGTACGCTTCCATGATGCTCAGGAGCCTATCAGCGAAGCCCTAGGCAGTCGGAGCAAGGAGGAAAGCATGATCGAAGAGAGGATAAGGAAGTGTTCTTCTCTGTTATTTCTCCCACCTCAAAGCCATCAGATGACACGCATGACCAGATCTAATCTAGGGCATTGATCTCAAGCAGAACAGTCCCTCGACTCGACCATTAGATGCATTTAAGTGTGCCCACGTGGCGCACTCCTAGCCTTCCATCTGCAACACATGGGGGTAAACTTCTGAGAAGCTCCAACGTTTTGTATATTTAATGTTTAGTATCTAAATTTTGTTCTATAGTGAAAATTTATGGAATAGTTACTTACTTGAGGACCCCCAACCTTTCATGGATTTGCATTTTGGTCCATGCCATCTCATCTCATGCGGACCCCCACGTGAGATAGGTGATTTTTTACAAATGCCCATCCGATTTTTTGTATTTATGTTTAGTACAATAAAATGTATATTCAATGTAAAGATGTTTGGAAAATTTGCATACAAGGGCCTCAAGATTTTATAAATTGCATTTATGACCATGTTAGGCACATAATATATATATATATATATATATATATATATATATTCATGGAAATTTTGCATCCATACCCCTAGATTTTATGTTTTTGTTATTAAATGCATTTTAAGTGATTTTTAATTGCATAATGGTCCCTGTTAGATTATGTATTTTATTTTCATGCTCCTTTTTATAAAAAAAGCTCATATTTGATTTTTATTTTACAAAAATTATGGCAGATGTCTGTGGTGATATAATTTCATTACATATTTTTTATTTTGCATTTTAAGGCATTTTATTATTTATTTAAAATCAAATAGTAGCTATTTAATTATTATCTAAATAGAAAAATACCAAAAATATTAAAACATCTCTACAAATTACAAAAAAATCAGTATTTGTTTATTATGGTATTTTTCGAATACACACCAAAAATCCCTAAAAATAGGAAACGATAGATAATTAAAAAGCTCTAAAATCTTTATAAAAATTATAAAAAAATCTTTTTAAAATCCAAAAATATTTATTTTTATCTTTGACTTTTCTTTATAGTATATATTATCTATTAAAATAAGTTTTAGAAAATTTTGACTCTATTTAGTATTTTGTAAATATCCAAAATATTCAACCTAATTAAAAATTCCTTGATTTTGTGGATTTAGGACTTTAAAATAGCTAAAAATTAACAAAAATCCCCGAAAAATCATAAAAACATTAAAATAATATAAAAATCACAAAAATATTTTCTTCTACAAATTTTGATTATTTTATTTATATCTATAATTATATTACCCTATATCATGTATATATACCTACATATAATCATATATATAAATATCTAAATTATATATTAAAAAGAAAAAATAAAAATTAGAAAATTATAAAAATAAAATAAAAATGTAAAATTGAAAATATAAAAAATATAAATATAAATTATAAAAAAGAGAAAAAATAATCATTTAATGTTAATTTTAAAAACCACAAATTCAGTAAATAATTATTTGAGTGAATATTGTACAAATATACTTATATTATTCATTTATTTTTTTATTTATAAATAATATACATGCTACACCGACTTGTCTCCCTGTGTTTGACTCCTACTCTACTTGTCACCATACACACTTGTTAGTATGGTTATAATAAATTTTGATCACACTTGCTTGTATTGATTCATATTATTCTGTGGATTGATTGCTGATTAGTCACTTGGGCTTAGCAAGAGGTCACGTTAGTGACCGTTTCTCTGCCTTATAGATTGACATGACTGCTTTGCTATTCTCTAGTCTTGGCTAATCAAATGGCACCATCGTCGGGGAGCAATAGATTGTAGAATTCTTTTTGTACATTAATCTTCCTTATTTTTAATTATTTATTCTGCTATTCTTGAACTACTATTTTTTCTTGATTATTTGATCTATTATTAATTATTTGATCTGTTCTGACCACTCTTCTTTGTTTGTCTTTCCATGTAAATATCCATGTGCATGGGGTATGCTTGTAATTTGAAGAAACCAAAAGGACCCCCTCAAAAATACCCAGACGCACCACGTGAGGCACGTACATGGGGGAAACTATTCGTAATTTTGGAGAAACCTGAGGACTAGACTGTAAGAATCCCGTGACGACACGTGCGGGTCACATGGATAGAGGCTTGGTGGAGGATCAGGGCAATGCATTTGCCTCATGCCTTGTGGCGACCCAAGGAGACTTTAGGTGAGGCTCGGTCCCACTGAGCCTCCACGCTTCGGAGTGGGTAATGTGGATGATCCTAAACTATTGGATGGGCATCAGAAGGGTGCCATCCAACAACACCTATAGCTCAAGGATCTTCCTCCGCATCCTTTGTACGACGATGTGGACATAGCTCCGGCAAGGACACCAGAGCTCCTCCAAGCTCCACAACTGCTACCGATGCTCCAAGAATCTTCCTTGGGAGCTCATGATGAAGGTTGAGCAATGACATAGGAGCAGGACCCCATGGACATGGCTGTTGACGTCTACTCACCGGAGTCAGAGCTCTAGAATAAAGCCATGCCCTAAGTATGCCCATTGAAGAAGATACCTACATAGGGAGTTAGGAGATAGCCGAAGCATGGTGAGTGCATGAGAGGTGAGTAACTAGAGACCTAATCAAGGCAGAGTAGATGGGGTCCAATGGGTTCCTATGTCGTGATGGTAGAGGAAAGGGGGCGAGGAGTTCAGGTGCGTTGGAAGGAGGAGGCGACAACGTGGACACTCGTGAGGATCATGGACCATCGGGGAAGGTCGAGTTCAGGTCAACTCAAGGTGAAGGTGTTTATGCGCTGCTAGAAAATGTGTAAGTCAAACAACCTAAATAAAATATTACCTAAGGTGTTGAAGATCGACGCTAGGAGAAGGCATGGGCCTGGGATGATCTCCATGAGGAGCTCAGGTCGTTGCTTGACTTGGGCAACCACACCAAGGAGCTCGAGTAGCTACCTAGAAAGTATTGCAACATGGCCGACGGCCATAGGTCTCAAATGTGAGAAGGAGCTATTATCGCTCATCAACTCCATCCTCCCATGTTACATGAGGAGGAGGATGGCTAAGTTGTCACGCGTGGATGGTGGATGAGGGCAAATGTAGATGTTTTTGAAGATTGGCTCGATGGTTATAGGCGATGGATCATGGGTCTTGTAACCATCGATCACTGCCCTAGAGAATGTATCGTGGGGCATTTAATGCTACACATGAAAGGTGGGGATCAGGGCTAAGCAAGGAGTGGTCAGAGTGCGAGAAGGAAGTGTGGCCTGAGTGAAAAAATGTGGAGACGAAGGATAGTTAGTGAGATATGACGTGGAAGGGGGGAGTTACAGGTGAGGAAGATGACTCCTCAGACATTGGATTTGAAGATCCAAGGTTTGAGGATGAAGCGTTGATGGAGGGATGCGATCGTCCTGATCATTTAGATTAGAGGGCTGAGAAGTGGTGCGTACGTGGTGAAGTGTCGGTGTTAGATCCTCTTAGATATGATGGCTGCAAATGAGGGTAGATGCTAATGAAGGGCCACGCCAGAGGAAGCCATGTGGCCCAATGGGAAAAAAAGATAAATAGGAATACATATAAAAATAAAAAAGAAATAGCTAGAAGCTTCCAATCAAAAAGTGTAGAACATGAAAGTTGTAGATCTCACAACTTTATGTTGAAAGTCAAAATAGGTCATATATACATACCTATATTTTTATAAACATTTTAAATGAATTAAAAGCACTTCAGTTAATTTCTTTTTATATTTTTTTTGTATTTTTTATTTCTATTTACTGCCAAAAAATATGTGCAATAATTATCTTTTTTGGCTTTTTAAAAAATAAAAAACACACAAATAAATCACCATAATATAGTTAATTATATACATTAATTAAGGTTAATTATATACATCATATAATTACTAATATTAGTTAATTAAGGTTGGATTTTATTGAATAGTTTAAGAAAGGATGGTAATAAATAATATGATAAATCAGAGATTTATTAGTCTTAGAATCATAAAGTTGGTATCATATATCGTTCTTTACATACCCAACAAAGTAACACTTTTTAGTGCAAGATTCTTGCTTTCTTACATCTACGTTCTTGACATGGACCAGGCAACCCGAAATCCTCAAGTGTCTAATACTTAGATTGGTTCCAAACCAAAGCTTCTGAGAGGGTTTTGGGTATAAATTTGCTAGCAATATTATTAAGGATACACATGACAATCTCTACTGCATATCCCCATAAAATAAGAAGTAAATGTGCTTTACTCGTTATTGATTTGACCATATCCATGATGGTCCCATGGCGTCTTTCAACAACACCGTGTAGCTGGGGAGTTCTAGGAGGAATGAGATTGGGTACATTTCCTCTCTCTCTCTCTCTCTTTGAGGTATTCTTTGAATTCATCTAAGAGGTACTCACCATCTTGATCAGATCGAATCCATTTAATCTTCATATCGGTTTGATTCTTTACCAAAGCTACAAATTCTTTAAAATTTTCATGGGTTTTAGATTTATGACGTAATAGGAAGATAAACCTCTATCACGAATAGTCGTCAATAAATATCAAATAATATCAATTTTCATTTCGATACGTTGTACTGAAAGGACCATACACGTCAGTGTGTATTAGGTCAAGTATACCCTCACATCATGTACCCTTACTTCATAAGGGTGCTCTGGTCATTTTACCTCGAATGCAATGTTCACAAGTAAGTCAACTTTGGACCTCTAGAAAATCCAATGGTTCATCTTTTACTAATATATTGATCCTATCAACGGAAAAATGACCAAGTCTTTGATGCCAAATCATAGCTTAAATGCTTTCCATTTTCATTAAATCTCTTGGGGTTTTTAACTGTGGAAGTAACATGAAATTCATGACACATTCATCAATGCACACTTCAAAGAGTTTACTAGGAGTTCGAAAACCATCTGAAATATTTTTACTATAATTAATTGTGATAAATTTTTCATAAAACAAGAGCGAATATTATTTCTAACTAACTTAGATACAGATAATAAGTTCCTTCTAACATCCGTAACATATAGACATTCTCCAAGTAGTAAGACTCTCTCACTAGATAACGATAGTATACATGTAAGACTCTCTCACTAGATAACGATAGTATACATGTCCCGACGATGACTACTGCAATAGTTACATTATATCTTATTTGGATAATTATCTCCCCTTTTCTTAAGCGTTTTGATTTCCTAAAATATATGTAACAAATTGCAAACATGAATAGAAGTACTAGAATATATGACCAACTACCTTCTCTTCCTACGAGAAAATTAGTTTCAATTATAAAAGCAAATTTAAGACCTATTGAAGCCATACCTTTACCCTTTTTCAGCAGTTTTCAGGTAATTTAGATAGTTATGCTTCCAGGGCCCGAACTTCTTATAGTGATGACAGACATTGGCTTTCTTGGATGTGATGAGTGTGGAAGCCTACAAGGATGAGTCAACATCTTGACTCTTCTTTTTCTTCTTCTTCTTCTTCTAGATCAGACCCTTTTAGGGCCCATGCTTTTGACCGTTCTTTCCCTTGACTTGTGCAACCATTGCATTGTTTGTACGATTCTTATTCTTCATGACATCCTCTACGGACTTCAAGGAAGATACGAGCTCAACAATTGTCAACCTCAGTTTTTTTCTTGTGGTACGATACCCCAAATTTATTGGAATACTTTAGCAAAGACAACAGAGTGAAGTTGGATTGCATATCTACATCCATATGTGCCCCATGGGTCTCCAGCTCAGAGAGGTTACCAAATAATTTGATTACATGTTGTCTGACTGAGGTCCTTTCCTGCATATTACAATGAATTGGATCTTTCAATAGGTTGTAACGTTGTACGCAGTTCACGCCATCAAACATCCCTTTTAGATTCATCATTATATCATGGGCATTCTCCATGTTCACATATTGCTTCTGAAGCACATTGGACAAAGACCTCGGAATATAACATAGAACCAACGAGTGGTCTTCAACAAAATTTTCATCAAATTTTTATTCTTCCACTGACATAGGCTTCACATGCTCTTTCTTGGACAACACATAGCTGATGCACTCCGCAAAGAGAATAAGCTCCAAATTTTGGAGCCAGTCCAAATTGTTTAGCCCTTTAACTGGTTGACCTTTGTAAGATAGATAAGTGGGTTCATGGTTTTAATATCTGAGATTAAAAATGCAATTATAATTATATTATATTATATTTATTTTATTAATAAATTTTAAATCAACGTTATCTTGCTTTTTAGTATTTTGAAAGTTCATTCCCTTTTTAACTTCCAAAGCAAGAGAAATACTTACCACTACATCTCTAGCAAGATCTTGGATCTCTCTTCCACCTTTGTTACACCTCAAAATATGAGAAAATGTAACTTAAGTGAAGTAAATGGAAACTCATTCTGCCTTGCAAGTCCAACTTGCATTACCCAATTAGGTCATTGATACCGAAACCCACCACTCCTAAGGTGATGTTGACTTGTTGTCAATTGAACACCTCTCTTTTATAGCATAATGGACAATGGAGATGCACTCCTAATTAATAATCAATGGTTGAGATTAAAGGATTATACTTTTTCTCCAAGTATAATTGAATTTATAATTAATAAATTAATTATGAATTCATGTTCCAATATCTAATCTTAAAATAAATCTTTTTCATTAATAAAGAGGAAAGAGAGACATCCTCCTTCCAAAAATGAGTAAAGGAGATAGCCTCCTTCCTCATTTGGAGGGTGACATCCACCATGGATTGGAGAGACTTTCTTTCTCCAATTTCTTTTGATAAACTCTCATTAAGTTAAATCTTTACTCAGAATTATTTTATCAATTAAACATTACATAATGATTTGCACTTTATTTTGTTATAATTGTAAATAGACCAATGATGTTTACGAATCATATTCATCCATCAAAAACTAAATGTAAACCATATTTACATTTAATTGTTCAATGTGAATCCAAGTCGTATTAATATTTAAATTATGAATCCCATTCACAATGAGTTCTCTCTATGATATTGTGGATTATATTCACATCAATAATTATCTTGGATAGTATTATCCATATTAACTTCATTTATGATAATTAAATCTAATTTAATTATCCAAGATGTCTCTACACATATGCTAAAATTTAAATCATCCATTACTCATGATAATTAAATCTAATTTAACTATCACTATTTCTCTCTATTTTTCAATGCTCATATATTGTCTCTAATGTAAAAATTCTTGAACTCTTTTTAGAATAGTGTGCTTTTTCCATAGAAGCTTGGTGATAAGAACATGACAATTGTGCATTCCATGTATAGTGACTTGGATAGTGATATCTAATATCACATTCACATTTGGAAGACCTCTCAAAGATGTCTAATGAAGTAATATAGAATATCCAATCTTCTCATCGCATCCGAATCACATTCAGATTAATGTCCAATATTTGGACTAAGATTGGATAACTAGCATACTGAACAGAGTCACTAAAATCCAAACCTTTTTTGTACTCCCTCCGAATGGAAGTGTCATGGTTATACAATCGATTAAGATCACATCAGCCTCAAGTATTCTAAATACATGTACATCTTGCATACTAGAAGACCCAAAAAACCCAAAGTTTTGATCATATTTGTCCTCTCTTCTCCAAGATTTTTATCGTTAAGTTTATCAATCGATCATTGGGAGTTGGTAGTGATCATATGCTTTCCAAAAGCATATATCATACATACAAATCATGTCATGCTTCCAAAGCAAGATGACCATCTATGGAATTTGGTTGATCTCAATATCTCATGAGTGAGATCATGTCGTCTGTTCAGTAGTGAACATGTATGATCCCTTTGAGAGATCGTATTACTCATATGCCCTTGTATGCACATTAGCTCGTCAGTGTATAGACCTTGATTATGTCATAAACCTAATTTTCTACCTAATGTACATACTTAGACATATAGTAACACATCTGTCTCCAGTAAGAAGATGTGTGCCTATATCTTGATAACATACGACATACTCTTTGATATCTCGATCCCGTTAAGTCAACTCGTTGACCTAACTCATATGACACCTCCAAATCTCTATTCCTATATAGAGGACTTGCATTAAGAGGCCAATCAGATATCAACCTTTAGAGTAAGGATTGATATCTCCTTCTCAGATTGGAGATCCTTTTTAGACAATCATTCAACCTAACCTTTTAGATACCATCTCAATACTAGCCTCTATGATCCAACCATTGGATCAACAACTGTATGATTATCAAGATGGCCATGATACATAACCCTAATTGTGCTAAGGGACCTTATAAGTGCATGCATTCATTAATCTCAGATGGGGAGTGAACATCAATAACTTTTATTAATACATAAATAACTAAAATAATATTTATTGTAGAAATGGTTCATCCTTGTCCCACATGTCTAACAACCTATGCTTAGGCTAATTTGAATCTGAGTATGGGGGTCGATCGACTTCTATTCTTTCCATTGTTTTCAATTTCCTATGCTTAGTACAAATTATGTATTTCTTTTTCTCTATGCTCTGAGGACATAACACATGTTTAATATAGATGGAGTGTGTAAATCTATACTTTACCCATAACTCGTAGTTTCACATATTATTTGTATAACACTCGTAAAATATAGTGATGCGGTTAAAATCTTGTAAAAATTTCTGAATTATCTATAATTGTGTAAAATCTATAAAAATTTCAAAAGTTTGATTTTTTGTAACTAATACTCTCTTTTGTAAAAAATAGTAAACGTAGGGGTATAACATTTTTTTGAAAAAAAAGGCCATTTGAGAACTTAAAAACTTTTTGGGAAAAAAATTTAAATTTTTTTTGTAAATAATAAAAAACAAAAAATAAAAACCCTCTTATAAGTTTTTCTTCCTAACATTTGTGCATGCACACAAGACTCGTTGTGCATCATCTTTCTTGATTTGGTGAATTCTCAACTTCGAGTCTCATCATTCTTAGCCATTAGGGTCTTTGGATTAATGTATTCCAAGTGCCTGGATTGAGGATATATATGCTATATCTTCGTAGAACCTCTATATCTAAATGGAATATGGCTAGTACCTCACTTGCACGATTGCTTGTACTTGGTAAAGAGTCACCGCTTTGCCTATGAAAATTGGGATTTGAGAACTTAAACTGAGAGATGTTTTTATGATTCTCAAGGATGGGAAGGAGATTGGAATGGACTCATGAAACCCGAGTGCCAATACGAATCCAATATGGGGCAACGATCCCTGTAGTAACTTGACTTGTCCTAAGTGTCTGTGTGTTTGTAACCTTAAAAATTGTGGATCAATTACGCGCAACTTAGTAAGAGCTAGGGAGCTATCACTACTCCATTATATCTAAAAAAATAAAAAGGCCCAAAATTCCACAATTTCGACCAAAATGAGATGGATAAATTGGAAGCGCTCCCAACATTTTTTAGTGTTCACTTGGACCAAGAAGAGGTAGGCTATAATGGAGCCTCTTCCCAATACTATAGGCCACCTAATAAGAACTGTGCTAGCATGAAAAAAGGGCTATCATCATAAATGCTACATTCCTGGGTGTAGAAGTATACATTAGGTAGTCGTAAAAGGTGCACCCTGATGCAACCAAATGCAGATGGGTTGAAAACTTCTTGATGGACGAGTTTATCCACACCAATGTGTGTGTTATGGCACCCGAGTGTTTCTTTGTCCAATGAGAGGAGAGAATAATAAGACACAATCCTACTCATTCCACTACTTGCCTTTCAAGCTCACATTTTCCAGTCTGACAACTAAAGAGATAGTGGATTCAACTGAGTCGAAGCTCTACAACTAGAGTTGAGGATTGGGTCACTAAGCTAACCTCATAGACTAGGACCTTGGGTCAAACAACAATTGTATAGTCGATATGGCAGTCAGAACTAATGCGATATATGTTATCGATATTCTAGACTAAGAGAGTTTGAGGTCCAAAAACTTTGAGTTCCTTTTGGGTGAATATTGAGTGAGACTTGACCTTGAGTAGTACATGAAACTCGAAGCCTGATCGATGAGTCTCGTCTTTACTTTCACAATAAGGAATTCAACTCAAAATCCTTTTCTTTAACTTAAGCTTAGGTTTAGAGGTTTGATGAATATGATATTCATTAACTTGATATTTGCATTTTAGCTTGAACCCTTAAACACAATACACAATAGATATCCCTAAAACAAAAAATTCATCAAAACAATATTTGAATAAAAATGGACTGATAATGTGTTGTTATCTTATAAATAAGTCCATGAATAAAATTAGAATAAAACATGTAAAAATTAGGAGTTGAAATTTGTAAATAATCCCTTGTAAATAACTGAATTTTCCAATATTTTTAACAAATTCATATTAACTCTGATTAACATGAACTTAACTCCATTGTGTACATATCACTAATTAAAATAAATAAAAATGCTAAAAAATACTAATTTGTAAATATGTAAAATAAATTCAAACACTAACTCGGATACAAAAAGGCATAAACTGACATAACTTCCTCATACATCCTCTTATGAACTCCTACTCACTTTTTAATTACTATACATTCAATTCTTTACATCAATATCAAATTCAAAAGAATCAGAGTTCATATGTGAAAGTAGGTTTTTGAGACAAATCTGTATATTGTACATATTTAATAACTTTAGTCTGTATTTCATAGATATAAAAACTCTATTTCTTTATCATTTATTCTCTTTCTTTTATGTTTTAATAAAACTTGCAAAATTTAAAATTCAAAAAGATAAAAAGTAAAGAAAAAGGTGTATTTTGACTTGGTACTTAGCCATGTAAATATTTCTTTCCCTATTTTATTTTCTTATTTTATTATTTATTAAAAATATAAAAATCTAGATTAGTGTTTTGTTTTATTTCCACTATTATTTTAGATCTTACTTTGTATATAGTTTTTAGAGATTTTTACATTGCTAGGTCTGGAAACATAGCAAATTACCTTCTCGACTGTTTATTCTTTGTAATTATCATCTAAAACTTTGCAAACTTGCTAACTCCTACGATATAGATCTTTGCGGATTATGTGGTTAGCTTGTGGAAGGGTTGTGGTGCATCAGTTAGCAAGTTTTCATGGTTTATGTGATGTATAGAAAGAATACATATTCAAGAAGGTATTTTTTAAAAGTTTTTATGATTCATGGCATAAAAAATAGTAGTTTTTATTAAAAACTAAATAAGAAAAATACAAACATGTAGAAATTTGGTATTGTGATCCTTTAAAATACTTTAAAAAATATTTAAATTTATAAATACATCATTTTTGAACTTGAAGTCTCCACGAACTTTAATAATATAAACCACTTTACATTTGGCATTGTTTTTCATAGGGGTGCACATGGATTGGATTGGATTTTAGCCTAATTATATCCAATCCAACTTTAACATATTTTCACTTTTCTCAATGTAATCCAATCCATCAAATATTTGAATCCAAACCAAATCCAATTCATCGGATTACAGATTGGATCGGATTTGTTATACTTACATATTTTCGCTCGATAATTTACCTTGTAGCGTTTGTATTTTTATAGCACACTAGCATTTGACATTAGAAATATGACTTCATAATTGATAATGTAGATAGATAATGAAAAGAATATTTGAATAGAGCACAATCAAATTAAAGTTTATGGATTGCATTAATCTATTATAAAAATTGAAGACCGCATGATGAAGCTAAAGTATTATATTGAATTTGGTATCTAAGTTTCTTTTTATTAACGATGCATTAGTATGTTTTTTTGTAAATGATTTCTAACATATGATTTATGCAAGTTACCGAATATTGATGTATAAACTAGTTAGATAACAAAAAACACGATTTCTTTGGATGGATGCTGATGAAGTCGGTGATATATTTAGACTGTTAACTTATGTCTAAATCAAATCATTCCTAGGAACATCATTCAAGGCACTATAACATAGCATAAACATACAAGAATCATAAAACATTCATAATCGATTTGGTATCCATGACAAAACCAATTTAAATATAGCTCACCAATTAGTATCACGTCTCACATTTAAAATAGACTTGAAATGGAATTTATTAGTCAAAATTGCACCTATAGTCAAAATATGTAATTTTTCTGAAAAATATGAATCAAATATGTATATCAATTTAGAAAAGGAAAGAAATTCAAGTATGCTTGTTCGTTCTTAGATGGTGTGGTATATCTCAACATATAGCTGATCTAATTTCATATATGGGCAAGGTTGCAAGTTGGAAAAAGCAAAAGGGCCAAGAATAAAAATTGCATGTACTAAGCAACTGTCCTGGATCTATTTTTAACAGAGATCAGATGAGTTGCATTGTGCTCAAGGCAGATCGTATTGCGTTCGAGAGGGACAACATCGTGGGAGACATGCGATGACATCATAATGGAGGGTGACACTGTTGTATTAGAGGAGAACAACATTGTGCATGAGAGGAGGCATCAAAATGGATCAAGAGAGAGAGAGAGAACTCGTAATTAGATATTGGCAATTGAGAGTAAAATGAGAGGAGGAGAGGGAATCAGAGAGGAATGGCCAAAGAAGGTTCACAACATTACACATTATAATCATATTTTATTATTTTTGAGATTTAACATTTGACTTTCAAGAGAAAGAGATGGGGGTGGTAAAAGGACTTGTATCCGACAAATATGCGATGAATGACATTGACTATAACTTTATGAAAAAATATAGATGGGCGAAAATATATGTTATGTATGTATAATATTTGGGTAAAATGGGACAACCCCCTCAAGGGAGCTAACTTGGCTCCCACGCCTCCATTTTTCCTATTTTTTATTTTTAAAAAAATGAATCCATTGATTTTCATCATGATATTCCTATATCATGTCATTCAAGTTTTATGCGAAGCAGAGACTCCTACGACCTCCATCTAGACAGACATTTTTTAACAGTCGTAGAATTGTTGAAATCAACCCTTTCTAGATGGAAGCCATAGGAGTCTCTATTTCACATGAAACTTGAATGACATAATATACATATATAGTTATGAAAATCCATGGAAGCATTTTTCAAAAAAAATAGAGAAAATGAGATAAGGAGCCAAATTAGCTCCCCAAAGGGGCAACCCTATTTTACCCATAATATTTATATATATAAATATATAAATGTATGTTAGTGGATTAATGAATTGGATCAGATCATATTTTGATAATGATCCGATCCAATCCATACTTCGATGGATTTTAAAAATTTCAATCCAATCCGACCTGTTAAAATGGTAGAACCAAACCAATCCAATCCAATAACATCGGATTGGTGTGCACCCATGTTTTTCATTATTTTTATTTACTTTCTCTTTGCATCCCATGGTCGAAGTCAACATATGACTTGGTTTCTTTGGATAGGTGTATTACTACCACATCTGTTGACCTGCTAGTCAACCCACTTAGCACCTTTTCTCCCACCAATCACAACAACCAAAATTGACCTATGGGTGAACTTGGATGCGAGCAGATCCTCTGCTGTGCAACAGGTACTTGCTGTAACCCGAAAGTGTGCCCAAGCCACTTGATTGAGATTGAGCGGTTCACATGAAATCATGGTTTTTATGGTTCCTTATTGTGCAAACCGCTCGATCTCGATCAAACGGCTCGTGCACAGTCACAAGTTACAACACATCCTTGCTGCACAGTAGAAGATCTGCTCCCGAACATGGACCCCCTGACATTCTGCACACCACTCTTGAGGATCCATTCCCCATCTATTCCCTACGCCTCACGTCATTCTTGGTAACCACCCCACACCAAAAAACTGCCAGTCAGCTCATCTGCATCATCTCGCACGTTGTCCGAGCCTAAGAAAACCTAACCACAAAACCCATAAAACTCGAGCTCTGCCCCATGTCCACCAGATCCTGCTTGTTGGAATTAATGTTTGTTGGGATGTTTAATGCAATTTGATGGTCAACATCACTTTGTATTAATGTATCTCAATTCTTGGAATTCAATGTTTCAACCATGTAGGGTGTTGTTTAGTACCACATCGTGGAGTGTCAAAACTGACACTTGAATTTTAGATGGAAAGTCCTGAGAGCAGTCTTGAAACAGACTAGAGAGGACTTTGGACCACCACACATGCGCTCGCACGCCCGCCCACCACCCGTCGCGTTAGCCTGGGTTGGGTGGGGCACAGGCACAGGCTCAGGCTCGGGCATGGTCTCGGGCTCAAGCTCGAGCTCAGGATCGGGCTCGGGATCGGGCGTGGGCGCGACGTGGCTGCAGTTGTGGCTGCAACGTGGCATGGCATGGCGTGGCCTGAGGTGGACGTCAAATAAAGATCGGGTCAGTTTTGTGTAATTGCGGCATGATTTGAATTGCGAGGGACATGTCCATAATCCTCTCACATTATTTAACCACCCCGATGACTTAAATATCACTCTGAAAGCTGTGGAATATGATTACGTACATTCACGGCTCTCATTCCCACTGCCTCTCTTCTCCCTCTCACGATCTCGGGGTTCGTCTAGAGATGTGACTTTTGAGGACGCTCAGACACGGTGCACAGCGTCGACGAGCATGGAACCGTCATACCCTGGGAGCCGTACGTCAAGGCCTTGTGTACTGGTAAAGTAGGGGGCAATGTCTCTCTAAGGGGAGTCCTACATCAAGACACTTTGGTTGTGATATCTAACTCTCTTTTTCTTTGTCGCACTGTTTGCCATGACGTGTTACCGGATTTTTCGCCTTGGCCTAATATTCATATGTTCTTAAAATAGATATCTTTCTTGTCAATCATGATCTGGATACATACATGTGTTTATTTAAACTGGAAACATGTTGTAAATCTGATTTCTGTATGTATGTTCATGCTGCATTTTTCTACAATCTTAGAGAGATAGTTCTATAATGTGACAAGAAAAATGTCTAATTTGAGGTTTAAGTCTCATGTGGATTTCACTGGTATGCCAGAGAAATTCGGGGGGTCAGAATTTCAAGCATTGGCAACAATGCATGAAAATCTGGCTGACTACGATTGGCCTGATTTCAGTTCTGGAAACTGATTTCCCTAAGGTCTTTGAATAGAATTCAGATCCGGCTGCGGTTAAGGTGGCATATGCGTGGAAAGA
Source organism: Ottelia alismoides (assembly GCA_037367405.1). Classification (NCBI taxonomy): domain Eukaryota; kingdom Viridiplantae; phylum Streptophyta; class Magnoliopsida; order Alismatales; family Hydrocharitaceae; genus Ottelia; species Ottelia alismoides. The sequence goes on from JAZKJV010011214.1 coordinate 491,417, forward strand.
GCATGATCGTTTGTGTCATGGGTGCATCCTTACTGCACTCTTGAATGTTCTGTTCGATGTCTACATCGCATCCACCAAGACCGCTAAGGATATGTGGGAGGAACTGGATAAGAAGTACACCACAAACAATCTGGGTATTGAAAAATACTTAGTATCCAAGTTCCTGAAATTTCAGGCGACTGAGGGGAAATCAGTTTCTGAACAGGCTCATGAGTTTCTGTTATTGCTCCATGAGTTAGCTATGGAGGATATGAAACTTCCTCACAAGTTTTATGTCATGTTGATTATTGAGAAATTTCCCAAGTTCTGGGAAGATTTGGGATGTCCCTAAAGCACAGGAAAGGAAAAATTTCTCTAGATGACTTAATGGTCTCAATAGCTATTGAAGAGGAGCATAGGAAACAAAAATATATGATGCATGTTGACGTGAACTCTAAGGTCCACATGATAAACTCAAAGGGAAATAATGCTAAAGAAAAAAAATAAGAAACTGAAAGCCAGGGGAAAAATCCAGAAAAAACCAAAGAGCAAACATTGTGTGGACAGGTTGGACACTGGAAGAAGGATTGCCCTTCTCTAAAGACCCAATAGAAATCCACGGATGTCGTTCCACAGGCTCTCGTGCTGACTGAGGGAGGCAGGCCTGGCGAGGGGTATGTCTAGTGAACCCTGAACTCTATATAGTAAATGAGCCTAATGAGTGGCTTGTTGATACTGGTGAAAATGTACACATTTGTACTGATAGGACCTTCTTCGTGTGTTATCAGGCTTCAACCAGTGGAACATTGATGATGGGAAACATGTCTGCAACCAAGGAGCTTGGGTAGATGAGTTGAACTATGATTCTCAATTGGACGAGTTTGGACTTTGCGCAGGGTGCTGCACGTTCTTTATATCAAGAAGAATGTATTGTCTGGTTCTTTATTAGTTAGAGAGGGTTTCTAATTAGACTTTAAATGCAATAAAGTAGTTCTTCTGAGATATGGTGTTTTCTTTGGCAAATGATATTTGATTGATCATGATCTTTTATTTAGAATGAGGCGTGACATTGATAGTTCAGTTAATAATGTTTCTGGTTTTTATTCCTCTACTTATGTTGTTTCAAATATTGAATCTACTGATTTATGGCATGCTAGGCTAGAACATGTGAATCTCAATTATATGAAAAAGGATAATGAAACTTGACATGATAAATCCTGATCATACTATAGACAAACTCATTAAATGTGAAATATGTGCTCAAGCTAAGTTGCCTAGAAAGCCTTTTCAGTCTATGAAAAGGGAAACTGAAATTCTAGAATTAATACATTCCGATATTTATTAGTTTGGTGGCGTGATGACTAAAGATAACAAAAGTTATTTTATCACCTTCATAGATGATAATAGTAGACTGCTATGTTTATCTGGTTAAAATTAAGGATGGAGCCTTAGAAAAGTTTCTTATCTTTAAGAATGAAGCAGAAACACAAGTCAGTAAAATAATTAAACGTCTAAGGTTAGATAGGGGTGGTGAATACACATCTAACATATTTGATGAAAAATGTAAATTACTTGGCATAGTTCATGAGGTCACTGCACCATATTCACCACAGTCTAATGGAATAGCAGAATGAAAGAATAGGACCCTAACTGATACGGTCAATGCACTTTTACAAAGTTCTGGGCTACCATCTTACATGTGGGGAGGAGCTTTGAATATGGATTACCATATTCTGAATAGAGTTTCCCTAAGACATAAAGATAAGAGTCCATTGAACATTGGAGAAATAGGAATCCTGGGGATGCTTGGCTAAGGTCTTAGTCCCAGAACACAAGAGCAAGAAGCTTGGACCTAAAACATTTAACGCAGTCTTCTTGGGGTATCTAAAAAATAGTTATGCCTATCGATTCTTAGTATTTCGATCTGAGATCATGGGCATAGATACTAATACTATTTTTGAACTTTGTGATGCTACCTTTTTCGAGGATATTTTTCCAATGGAAAAAGGAATTCCTGAAAATCTAACTAGCGGCATGGTCTCCACATCTAGTTCTATTCCACAACAAATAGAAAAGATGTCAAATGTGGGGGGTTACCTCTTCAAAACCGAGTGAACTTTTGGTGGATTTTGAACCTAGATGAAGTAACAGGACTAGGATTGCCAAGGATTTAGGTAGCGACTTTATCTCCTACCAAATCGAGGATGATCCTCCCACGTACATGGATGCCAGGGCTTCTACTGAAGAAAGGCATTGGAAGGATTCCATTAAATCTGAAATGGATTCGATCATTTCAAATAACACATGGGAACCATTCGATCTACCTCCTGGGTGTTCCACCATATGCAACAAATGGTTATTTAGAAGGAAACTTAGACCAGACGGATCCATAGAAAAATATATGGCAAGAATTGTAGCCAAAACTTTCAAGCAGAAGGAAGGTATTGATTATTTTGATACATATTCTCCTGTTACTAGGATGACTACGATTCAGATGCTCTTTGCATTGGCATCCATACATGAACTCACAATTCATCAAATGGATGTGAAGACTGCCTTTTTATATGGTGATCTTGAGGAGGAGATCTTTATGGACCAACCTGAGGAATTCATAGCATCTGGTAATGAAAGAAAGGTCTGCAAGCGTGTAAAGTCCCTTTATGGACTAGAACAAGCTCCGAAACAATGGCATGAAAAGTTTGGTAAGATTATTCAGTCTTATGGCTTTATTATTCACGAATACGATAAATGTGTATATTCTACGATTAAGGGTGATATGTTTGTTGTCTTGTGCCTATATGTCGATGGTATTTTGATATTTGGATCAAACATAAGGATAGTGGAAGAAACCAAGAGGTTCTTGAGCAATATGTTTGAGATGAAGGACTTAGGAGTTGCAAATGTGATTTTGGGGCTCAAACTGATTAGATCTACTAATGGAATAGTTGTGTCTCAGTCACATTATACTGAGAAAGTTCTTGAAAAAATTGTTTATCAGAGCTATAAATTTGTATGCACTCCTTATGATTCATCTAAACTCCTCTGCAAGGACAAGAGCGGAGTACTTGTAGCACAATTACAATGTTCCCAGATTATAGGAAGCTCGATGTATCTTGCGAACTATACTCGACCTGATATTTCATCTAGGGTCGCAAAGTTGAGTAGGTATATGAGCTGTCCTGATCGTACTCATTAGGAGGCCTTGGATCGAGTGTTGAAGTACCTTAAGGGTACTGCACTTCTTGAATTGCATTATGATAAATATCCTCATATCTTGAAGGATATAGTGGTGCAAGTTGGATTGGTCAAATGGAGGACTCCAGGAGAAACAGTGTGACTGGATATGAATTTACCCTTGAAGGCGACGCAATATCCTGGAGGTCTGTGAAACAAATCATCTTGGCTGGATCTACTTTTGAGGTAGAGCTGTGTGATTTGGGCACAACATGTATATAGGTTGAATGGCTTAGGGAGCTTCCCTCTGAGATGCCATGGTGGGTAAGTCGATACCCATGATTTCTTTACATTGTGATAAAATGACTACTATTGCAAAGGTAAAGAGTTCAAAGTATAATCAGAAAACTAGAAGACATATCCAAGTTTGACTTAAGTCTATTAGGGATTTGGTGTCTTCTGGTGTGATTGTTGTGGAATTTGTTGATACCAAAGTTAACATGGCAGATCCACTTACAAAGGAACTTGATAGATCTTTAGTCCAAAAATCCAGATTGGGATGGTGCTGAAACCTACTAAGAGTATATCTGCAGTAACAACCCAATTTAAATGAGTGGAGATTCCATAAAATAGGTTCAATGGGAAAACAAGTTGTATGGGGAACTGGTTGGCACTCATTATACAATACTTTGCACGTGAGTCCTATCCCTGAAAAGTCGAGTGCCTGAAAGCTGCAGGAAAAGGTTGAGCATTATGCTCTTAATGGATTCAAGCTTTTTATAAGCAAGATGTAAGCAGTGCATCTTAGAGAATGCCACCTATATCAGTATTTCTGTGGGCCACATATAAAGGATGAGGGTTTATCCTTAATATACTCATGAAACAGGGTAGGGTGCATGGCCATTAATAGCACCAAAACAAGAAGATTGTTACCATAGACTTCACTCTGTTGTTACTACTCGATACCATTACAACAAAGTATTAAAGTTCAACACTTGGTTCACTTTATTCCTGTGATGGTGAAAGGGGATAATTCAGGTAAAGGTTCAAACCGGAAGGTACCTTTACTGAAAGTAGAGTGTGGAAACACGAGATTTTTGGCTCTTTATGTTTCAACAGTGAATTCATGGGGGATTATTGGAATTAACTTTGTTGGGATTTTTAATGTAATTCTATGGTCAATATCACTTTGTATTAATGTATCTTAATTCTTGGAATTCAATGTTTCAACCCTGTGGGGTGCTGTTTAGTCCTACATCGTGGAGTGTCAAAACTGGCACTTGGTTTTTATATGGGAAGTCTTGAGACCAGTCTGGAAATAGACTAAAGAGGACTTTGGACCACCAGACACACACGCATGCACACGCCCGCCCATCGCATCATGCCAGGCCATGTCCGGCTCGGGCTCGGGCGTGGCGCGACTGCGGCTATGGCTACAGCGTGGCATGACGTGACGTTACCTAACCGCCCCAGCAGCTTTAACCTACTGAATACTACGATGGAATTGAGGGGGTTACGACCTTAATTCGAGTGCGATAGCTCGAAGTAACTTGACTCACCGATGGAGCTCCAACGAGTAGCTGGATCTCATTTCCTAGGCCAAATCTTACACTCCCAACTGTTAGGGAGAAGCTTTATCACCACACCTCTCTCCAAGAACCAGCCTTGGGCGCAATTGGGGAAGAAAAACAAAGCATAAGGTGGAAGAAGGAATCTGATTATTTCTAGAGGCGAGATGTGATGAAATTTGATATTCATGAGGGCACGTGAATCGAGGCATGAGAGAAGAAAATTTTATTTGGGTGTGGTTGTTGGATAATCGGAAAGAAAATTGAAGAAGAAATTAAGAGAAAAAGATGGTTGGATCAAGGAGGATAAATCAGAAAAGACGGGTGTTCAACCATTTTATTCGGGTTTTAGGATAAATTGGTGGAGTTGACTCGGGTCAATAGACGTGGGTCCGACCAATAGCAGGGCTAGGCCCACTAAAGGACAAACAAAAAAGACAAAAGAAGAAATTAATCAAGAGAAAAAGTAAGAAATAAATAGAAAATGGATTTAAATTTTAAAAAAATCGAAAGTAAATAATATTAATAAATTAATGAACTTATTTATGGTGATTTTTAATAAAATAAATAAATAACTAAAGAAAAATAAAAACATTTATTCATAGGTAAAAGTACATGTATATACAACAATTTGATGTCTAATAAATTATTTTTTATAAATAATTATATAATTATATAATTTATTCATATACAAAACAATTTAAGTATTTTAGATGTATTTTATTTTATTTTTATGAGTTAATTATTAAATTAAATAAATAAGGGTATATATACTATATGTATGTATACCTACAATATAAGTACATTATTTTATTTTTATTTATTTTTGATTTTTTGATTTCCTTTATATAAATATAATACAATATATATACAAAATATAAAAAATACAATATGTGAAAAAATACAAGAAAATAAATAAAAGAATAAAATAACACACTATACAATACATGGAAATATACAATGGCACTCCAAAAAGCCATTTTTCATTAACTCTGATTTTTATGAAACCACTCCCATTTAGTATTTAATTTTGAACACAATGAAATTGAGTTTGATTTATTTTTAGTTTTTGTGGAGAAGATATTGACATGACAAAATTAGCTTTGCAGCCTTTTCAAAGTGTTATTATTTTTAATTTTTAAAATGATTCTTCTTGCAATTATTTTTAATATTTTCAACTTATTTTTATGTACAAGTTCCAAGAAGAAAATATTTTTATTTGAAGTTATTTTGGTGATAAATAAAATAGTAGAAGAAACATACAATATGTGCAATGTTTATACAGTGATGGATGTCCACGAGTGAAGGTTCTTTTCTTGATTTTTCTGGATAAAACGCATTATCTCCCCTACTTTATTCATTGTCGATAAGGTCAAGCCTTGACCTACTCTCGGGGTTAGGATCATCCTGTATTTATTGCATATATACAATCTTTTCTTTTCTTTATTTTTCCTTTATTTATTTTGGATTAAAATAATAATAAATATACAATATTGACAGAGGAATAAGGATTTATTAAAAAGAGAGATTTATAGTGTGAAAATCCTGAAATCCGAACATTGGTTTAATTTCAAAAATTTGAATGGATCTGGGATTAATTGCAATTTCTGTATTTATGAATTATCCAAAAATTTTATTTGAGTATTCCATCATGTAGTGCTCGTCGAGATCTTTCGAACGAGTCCAAGAACGTGAATATCCAAGTTCAGGAGCCTGAGTTACGACTATTTTAGCGAGGAGGGGTCTAAGTCCTATTCGGATCCGGGCCCGGATCCAAATCCGATTTTTTACCCTTAAATACCAATCCCCCTCCTCAAACATGCCAAAATCAGAGTCCAGCCCCTTCCTCCTCCCCTTTCCCTCATCGGAGCTCTACCGGAGTTCACAGGTGTGCTTCGGTTTGACGATCCAAGACCACCTACACGTAGAGAAGAGCAAGGTCCTCCTCGTGAGCGGTCTTGCGTCATCATCGGGGCAACGATCACGCTGTTCTCTGCGGGAAGAGAAATCAATGTTGCGATTTTTCTTGATGTATGATGTACCCTTCTCTCTTGCTGCAGATTCCACGCGATTTTGACCCCATATGCTCAATCATTCATAGATCTATAAGATTTTGTAATGATGTTCCCTCTTCTCCCCTTGTTTTGGTTTCTTATGATTGTGATGACTCTCATAATTAAACTTTTGATAAACATCGGTATTCCATCGAATGGTTTATCTTTATAGTGATTTATGGATCCAAGAGTCTAGAAATCTATATTTTTCTTCACCGTCCTGATCATGGACATTATGTTGCCCATCCAATTCTGTTTCATATAATAGATGTGCCAGGTGCTTCTTTTAATTTACTTGTAATTGAGATCAAGTAATTCCGATTTAGCAGTCTGGAGGCTTTCTTTTATTTTCCTTGATGTGGTGCTTAATTGATGGAAAGTTGACTTTGCATGGATTCTGAACGTGGATATTGTGGCAACTCTCGCATGATATCTACATTGATCTCTTTTGCGCATAAAGAAAGAAAAAAAGACAAGGTTTTTACATGATAAATCTTTATTTAAGTGAATCCACGTCCAGGTTCTCAACCAAAATTCAACTTTATGAGGAGTAATAAAATATTTTGGTAGAAAGCGATAAGCCATCCAATTTTTAGGGGATTGTGAAAGCAGATCTGGTATAAGTTCTCCGGGTAGACTTTATATTCAATCTTTTTTTAATGAGATAATTTTTTTTAAAATAGGATGATTTTTTATTGAGAGAGCAATTGATCAGCTGTTGTATAATAGTAGTCAAAATATGGTAGATGCTTTAAGAATACGAGAGTGTGATCGGTTTGTTGGGGTTTCTTTTTTTTCTGTGAAAAAAATTTGATTGGCTAAACACATGCATAAATAAACCTCACAAACCTCAATGTATTACTCCATGGTAAGGTCATTAGAGCAGCTGCTTACTCCAATACATATTAACTAGAATGCAAGGAGAGTTAGCATCAATCTCCTCTTTTTGGCCAGAACCAAAGGAACATGGAGGCTGACTTAGAGGGTGTTAGATTTTATGTGCAGAACAGAGTCTCCAAAAGATTTGAATAGAAGTGACTAAGATCAAATTTAATATTAGCACTTTACAAAAAAACCACTGGAGTTAAAAAGACATGAGAGAATTCCTTCAATATCTAGAATCTGTACAATGCCACTGTATATCCAACCCATACTCGTGTACCAAATGAACATAAGCATTGGACAAACGAAGAGTGATCATGAAATCCTTTAGTCGGTTGCCATTTCCATTCAACTGGACAATTCCACCATTTGCAGATCCAGTCCAAAACGTTCCATCCATAGATATGGTCAATGTAGGATATCTCTATCCCTAAAATAGCCACGTGCTTTTCGTCTTGAGATACATACAATGCATTCGCCAGTGCTTCCTACGGCCAGATCTTGATGATTCCACCCTCAGAACCAGTCCAGATCTATGCTGATATCTCTAAACCCGTAAGTACTCCTTTATTTAAATGCATAACCCAGATGGTGAGCATAAGGAGCCATTCATCCATAATGGGTGCATCTTTACATACAGTTGAGTACGGTGAGTAATGTTACATGGAAACTTATACACACTATGCAATTCTGGTCATCATGGGTTATTGGTAGTGGCACATGCGAGCAATGGGTTATCCTAAAAGAAAGAAAGATGAATGCGGATGGCTGGATCTTGAGTGGTCATTTTCTGGCTTCTAATCCGTACAAAACAAAGGGAATCTGTCTTGTGTTCAAGGTAACTATCATCATACGGATGGGATTTCATGATAAATGGGTAGATAGGGTTAAACACCTTAAGGGATTAGGCATGCACCCATGGGTTTCCGGGTAGAGGCCTAGATAACCGCGATCCCAACTGCTACTATAGATGCGATGGTTGAGGGACATGTTGCTTGGCACACTGACGTGCTAATTTGACAGTGTTTGGCCTCGGCACTTGCATGCTTTAGCCCAATGCTCGAGCACGAACCAAGTAGTCATGGATGGTGATCCAGTGTTTCCCTTGTCACTTAGAGTTAACACTCGTGTAAGGGCCAGTGTAGGCCACATTGGTTGGTATTCCGAGTGAGAGCGCTAAGAGAGGAGTTTCGAGAAATGTGGTTAATGATGTTGGGAATGCGATAGAATTCTCCTGGGCATAAGAATGATTGGGTTAGTCGCGATGATTCGTGGGTTGGAATCTTAATTGTGAATCGGACGTACAATTATGAAGTGGGGCTAAGTGGACGTGTTGGGAACTTAGTTAGGATGCATTGTACCCCATCGCATGCCTACGAAGGCACCCCAACCCTAAGGTATTCTTTTTGTCTTAGAGTCATAGTGCGAGGTCTCATCTAGACCAAGACCACATACTATCTACAACTCATATCAATACCAAATAATAATAATAATAATTACAATGCAATTCTTTGTGAGATCATTTTAATCTAGGCCTTCGCTCTATTCCGGAGGTAGTTATCTTCATGAGAGGATCCAGTAACTATAACTAAAAAAGCTCCTAACTTCAATATCCTTCTCTTTGCTGCATTATCAAGCACTTCTTCTCCTGAAGGGGAGCTGCTAGGTTGTATTCAAGTATGCTAAAAATGAATAGGGAGAGCGTGTCACAGTGATCAAAAATGCAAAAGTTGTTGCTCGCCAGTGGTAAAACCTTGCAAAGCTATTTTCCCTCAGGAACTGTGATCAGAAATGGAAAAGTGTCATCGGCTAAACCATGCAAAGCTATTTTCTCATATCTCTGAAATGGAAAAGTTTCCTCACGACGAGAAATTGTTGGTATGCTCGTCTTCTTTCCGCAATCGCCTAAAGCAGACAAAAAGTGGAAATGGCGTCTTACCATCTTAGTTGGTGAAGGTATGGGCCAGAGGTGTATCTTTTGCACACATTAATTATATCTTGCTTACTGTTGTATATTGTTATATCGTGTTCGGCAATTTTGCTCCTAACGCACCTACATGTGAATCCGCAGGTCCTCAGTAGTGAACAACATTAGAGTTACCTCTTTGTGCAGTTTCACGACACTTTTTGGTGGTATAGATGCTTGTAGCTTTACCGTCCTTCTTTACTTGTAAATTTTTGAGAGACATGGCATGTATAATGTATGAATGGACACACTTTTTGTATGAATACATGTATATTTTGTGGACATGGATGGAAATGTAATGTGGGAAATGGAATGTATTGTGAACAGGTTGAACGAGAAGGAAATTTTAAATTCCAATGCTTTGTGCTATTTTCTCCTGATTTATTTTATTATGTATTTCAAATGTGGAATGTATGTACATGGAATCACTTTGCCGAGTACCCGGATCCTATGGGGGTAGATGTGACAACTTGGTATCAGAGCAATGGTACTCCATTCCATTCCACGCATATCATTCCTCATTCGTATTCGAATACTGGATAGTGTTGGAAGTCTTCTGACCCGACATGAGTCCACATGAGAATAACATATTACATCCATGTCCATATGTCTTTTTTAATGTCTCTCATGAGTAGAGCAAGTATTAATGCTCTAGTTCTTTATGCAAAAACATGCCTTTTCATGTAGATCCAGATTCACCCGAGGTTTATAGTTTGAAAAATCTTCCATAGGACCCAATCTTCAACACTAGGGAATTTATCGTCTTGCATCAATTCACCGTCTCTTTGATTGTCAGACTTAAAAGTGTAGATAGATCATCCATGTATGGATAATATAGGTTTGTGTCAATTCTTTTCTCCTCACATAGGAATAAGGATCACTTGAGTACCTTATTAACACACATGTATTTTTTGGTGTTAATCGGTATGTTCGTCAAGAATGTTGAGTCATCTGCACTTATTTTTCTAGGATACATCAGAATGTATCTCTTTTGAGTATCTATTATTCCTTCAACAACCCGACTTGTATCACTAACAATGTAAAGTCATTTCATCATGCTCATACGACTCATGGCCTAATTGAGTTGGTCCAAGTAGACACTTTGAAAAGGTTGGGAGCGCTTGCCATAAGCTCTTAAAATTTATCTTTGGAGAATGAGCTTTCATATATACTTTTCTTTTCTCTCTCTTATTTTTGGCTAGTTCCACTAGTTTCACAGGTCAATGCATACTGGTCAACAATTTTAATGGTTTTACACATACGAGCACTTAGGTTTTAATCAGGATAATATAAGAGCCTTATTCTCATACTGGCTAAGGTGATGACACTCAGGTTTCATGAAGTAATCCTCAATTTTATCCCATTCTCGATCATCAATAAATTAGGTCCAAACTCAAACCTCTCACTCTAGTTTCTCAGGCGAAACAATGACTCATCACAAAGTCTACGCACTCATGTAAATGAAGTGTTGGTCATATTCTTTTGAGAATAGAGATTCTACATGCAATGTAGCATGTATATCTTTCAAACTAGGGATTTAAGTATTTAAGTTCTAATAACCCTAATTAGTCTTTATTAAGTGTCACTATAAACCAAGTTTCCTGAACTACATAAGTTTTATGTTATATGAAAGTGTTAGGGATCAAATCACTTATTAGTTAGTATTTTTTATTGGATTTTTATAGGATTTTGTGAGTATATACAAACCAATATGTGAAAATAATTTGTATCCCTTTTTGCAAATGGTAAGTAAAATATTTTTCCAAAACAATGTCACATAAACATAAAGATTTTCAAAATATTATACAAATTGATTTTTCAGAAGTTTCAAATCCGCGTACCCATAGCCCATAATAAATTAAGAATCATGAATAAAGTATGAGTTATGAATAAAATATTTATGCAATATATACACACACCTCCCTATACTAGTATGCGCTATGTCCAAATGGCACTAAGTAAAATGAAGAACATAGCCCGTACTAAGTATAAAGTGGAAGAAAAGTGCAAGAAGTGAAACAGGCACAACCCCCCTATACTTAGGCTTAAAATAGCCAAGTGTAGGAGAGAAGTATAATGGAACATGGTACTAAAGAATGGAGTAAGGAAATAGAATGAATAGATAGGGTCCCCCCCATACTTAGTCTGCTCACAACCTTTGTATGAAGAAAGAATAGACAAAGAGAAGAGACTAAGAGTACAAAAAACAAATAGACATGGGTTTAGGTCTCCCCTATACTTAGAATTTAAATAGCCTAGTATAGAGACGGGATCTAAAGAAGAGATAACCTAAACTCACGAAAGAATAAAATAAGGGAAGTGAGAGAAAAAGTCAAGTGTTAGGAAGAAAGAATGTGAATCTTCTAGGTATGATGAATCTGCCAAGACTTGAATCTTCACGATGTGGCTTCATGTAGAGTATTCAGACATGCCTTCAAGATAATCACCCTGCATGAAATCAATATGTTAACTTGGACTAACCGTTCTTTGGATTTGACGAAATGCTTCAGCAGTTGTCCATTTACTAAGAAAGAATGTGCACCATCTATGAGATCAAAGATCTCTACACTGCCATTAATGTGCACTTCCTTCACTATATAGGGACCACTTTGAATTAAGTTTCCCATGGAATATCTTCAACTTTGCGTTAAACAACTATACCTTTTATCTTGGGACAAAATTCTTACACCTGATGTGTTGGTCATGCCACTTCTTTACTTTGTCCTTATAGATCAAGTTGTTGTCATATGCTCTATTTCAGATATCCACAAGCTTGTTCAAGTTCAGGTTATGGTATAGTATCCCTAGGTGACAACTCCAGTTGATTTGTTTTATTTCCCATTCATATTTGTTTATTAACTCAATGGGGGAAAATGACATAGCTTTCCATAAATGATCCTAAAAGGTGAAGTTACAAGTGGTGTCTTGTAAGCTTCCCATAGGCCCACAGAACTTGGTCCAATAGATAGGACAAATCTTTCTATCAAGATGAACCAACTTCTGAAGAATACTCTTCATCTCCCTATTTGAAACCTCGACCTTGTCGTTCAACTGTGGGTGGTAAGGACTAGTCACTCTATGCTCAAATACATAGTCCTTTGCTAATGATTTCATATCTCTATTCACAAAGTGGCTACCCCCATCATAAATCAACACTTTCGGGACTTTGAGAATAGAAGAGATATGATCTTTTACAAACTTATAGACAGTCTTGCTGTCTGCAGCTCAGGTTTTGATAGCCTCTACCCATATAGACATATAATCTACTGCCAACATGATGTACTCATGTCCATCGTTATTAGGAAAGGGATTTTTATCCATGAAATCTATGCCACATGCATAGGGACGAAGCCAGAAAATTCATCTTGGGGGAGCTAAATTATTTAGATATTATTTGTCTAATTTATCTTGTCATTCTAATTGTTAATATTTGGGGAGTGGTTCCTCTGATGTAATGTGAGTTACAAAAGAGGCGTTGTAACTATTTTCTGTTCAATTTTGTTTCTTAAAATCCAACCTTATAGATAGAATCTTCGAACAATCTTATACATATCCTCCAAATTTCGCTCAAATTCAAGATTATTTGCTATTTTATATCAATGGCTAAAAGTCTGTTTCTCTTTTAAATGAGACTTAAATTTCTTAAATATTGATTGGACTTTTACCACTAAGATAAAATAAGAAATGACATCAGATTTGAGCGAAATTTGGAAGATATATAGAACATTAATGGGAGTTTAAATCTACAATGTTGGATTCTTGGAAACGAATTCAATCTATAAGTGAGTTTCCAATAATTCTGTAAATGATCGAAACTAATATTGGGAATAGATTTTTATAAATGTATATATTCAAACTTATAATCAGACATAAATAATGTCTATAAACATTGTATTGATAAAAAGATCCCTACAAAACTCTTCATAACACTGAAATATACATTTATTAATGTGATATTAAGTAATACCCCTAGATTTAATATTTTCAAATAAGTAACACTATACGATATTTTTTACTTACATGGATGCAAACAAATATTTATATATATACCAATCCTTTATCATATTTATTATATATATTTTGACATGTGCACGTTTATCTACATACCTATTTTAAAATGGACGCAGATACAAATGAGGTTGCAAACATGCAAATACAAATAGGTATGTATCCATATATGTATACACTAGAAAAATATGTAACCATATCTGTTTTACGATCCTAAAAAAATGAAAGAGGATTCCAAATCCATATATGTATATGCAAAGAAAATAAAAAGAAAAATCATTATCTATAGAATATATCATAAAATAAAAAATACATATCTGTGATGGTTTACAAACGTATATGATGATGGACATATACGGTTGTATTAGTATCTACTTATACATACCATTTATTATTAATAGTTAATTATTGTAATTAAATTATATATATGGGTCCAATGGGGCTGCCCCCACTCCATTTTCCTAGTTTTTTTTCAAAAGTATCACCATGTATATTCATTTATATATCAGGTCTATATGTCATTCAAATTTTGTCAGAAATAGAGACTCTTATGCCCTCCATCTTGAACAAATCGATTACAACAATGTTTAGACCGTTAAAATTACCTGTTTTAGATGGAGGGCAAAGGAGTCTCTATTTCTGATGAAATTTGAATGGCATGTTGGAGGTATGTATATATATATATATATATATATATATATATATATATATATATATGAATACACATAGTGATATTTTTCATAAAAATTCAAAAAAATTGCGGGAAAATGCGGGTGGGGGCAACCCCTTTATTCCCTATATATTGATTTTTTTTGTTGATATATGGGGGGCTACTATACATAACATGTAAATTTTAGTTATTAAATAATGTATTTAGATTATATATAGTATTATAAATTAAACATATATACGGATTTTGGTCGAGAGCAGGGGGGCCAAGCCCCCACCCGCCCCCTCTCTCCGTCACTGCACATGCATAAAAGTATCACAAAAAATCATCGGTTGCATAGGCATCTCATCTCTATAGCCAACCGTCCCTCCCATCCTTTGATAAATCATGCACAACCATACAAAATCAATAACATCTAGAAATAATGTCAGCTAATACAATCCACATTGGCGTACCTTGTATACAGTTCTTTTTTATGAATGGTGTCCTCCTACTTCTAGTGTAAGATAGCGACTAAGGACACTTTGGTATTCCTCTTGAGGAATACACTTTCCCCAGACACAATCTATACCTTCAAAGAAAAGGAACAGACTCTCCCAATGGTACTTCCTCGAATCAACTTCATTTGGTCAATATTGCTCCAGGACAAACTTATAGACTTGCTTGGAGATAAGTTAGTTCACCATGTTGATGTACCACGGGATTGAGTCAATAATACAAAATTGACTTGTTTGGAAAGGTTTCTCTAATTGGTTCGGTGTCAGGGGAATACTTTAACTCAAGTTTGGAAAGGTGAACGGTCACAGCATTCTTAACTCTAGATTTATCCTTAATTTACAAATCAAACTCTTGGAGTAGTAAAATCCACCTAAGAAAATATGCCTCCACATCCTTCTATTCTATTAAATATCAAATTGTTGTGTGATCGATATAAATTGTCACCTTAGAGCCTAAAATATAAGATCAGAAGTTCTCAATGTTCCAAACTACTGTGAGCAGTTCCTTTTCAGTTACAATATAGTTCTTATGAGATGGATCTAAAACTTTGCTCGCATAGTGAATAGAAAATAGAATCCATTCTCATCGAAGCCCTAACTCGGCTCCTATAGTAAAATCTGATGCATCAATCATAATCTCAATGGGAAGAGACTAGTCAGGAGCTTGTAGAACATGCAAATTAAATATCTTCCTTTTTAACAGCTCAAACTCCTCATGACACTTGTGGTCTATCATGAACTCAATGTCCTCTCCTAAGAGTCCGTCCTCAGGTCAGGCAATAATGCATCAATTATAATCTCAATGGGAAGAGACTAGTCAAGAGCTTGTAGAACATGCAAATCAATTATCTTCCTTTTTAAAAGCTCAAACTCCTCAAGACACTTGTGGTCTATCATGAACTCAATGTCCTCTCCTAAGAGCCTAGCCTCAGGTCGACCAATCTTTGAAAAGTTCTGAATGAATCTTTGATAAAATCAACATGCCCCAAAAATGACCTAACTAACTTAATGTTGGTTGGTGGATCAAGTATCTTGAAACATCCATCTTGGCTGGTGATGAATATGTGATTCATCATCTTTATTCATTTATTTTAGCTTAAAATCCCTTATAAAACACCTGCATAAAATACTAACTCCATATTCTTACTAACTTGCATCTTTGTGTAAATATTGTACACTTCTTACTAATTTTAACCTAAAATAAATAAAGAAAGAAAGAAAGGAAAAATAAAGAAAAGAAAATAAAAAAGGAAGACTGTATACAGGCTGACCCGAACCCCGAGAGAAGGTAAAGATTTGACCTGATCGACTAGGAATAAAGTAGGGGGAGATAGGGTCCTTAAGCAGAAAATCCAAAAAAATTATGTGTGTGTTGTTGTAAATACGTCTCACTTATTTTGTGTATATCTGTATATAACTAAAACTAATTTATTTGTGCCTTAATTGACCTCAAATCGAATAACGTTCAAAACCAAAGTTGTAAATAAAAATATGTTCTAATTAATAAAAATAATTGCACAATTAAATCATGTACAGAATAAAAGTATTCACACTTGGAAAAAGCCACTAAACACTAATTGAAAGACCAATCCCGGCTCCATATGAACTCAAATTGAACCAATATCACTTCCATTGAATTCTAAATTAAATTATCTTCAAAATGGCTGTATTTTCATAATTTTTGGAAAACGGTTGAAAAGTCAGTTTTCTGGGGTGATTTGTGCAATTTTCACATGTATTTTGTAAATATTGTATTTGTACATATTTGTAAATATTTTTACTAATTTTTAAAATAAAAATAAAAAATATTAAATTCTTTAAAAATAAAAAAGGCTAATTTCATCATTTACCCTTGTATATAATGTCACATATGTATATAGTATATGTATACAGTTAATATTTTTAATTAACCTCCATAAAAAAAATAAAAAAATAAAATTTTTTAATTCAAATCAATAAAGTGACGAAAATTAAAAAAAATAGATAATTTTGTAAATATTTTTTTATCTCTTTTATTTTGTCTCTTATCATCTCTTATCTCTTCCATCAAAAAAATTAAAAAATTCATTTCAAAGTTCGTCTCTTATCTCTTCCACCAAAAAAATCAAAAAATCAAAAATTCAAAATTCATCTTTATCTTCTCTATTTATATGGCTCCTTCTCCCTCATTTCAACTGGATCAATCTTTAGAGAGAGGAGCCTGATCTCCGAGAGAAAATTTCATCGAGAATTCTGCCTAATCTCCAAGCCGTCCGGTGACAGCGAGTCGACCTTGTCGAGGCGATCACGGTCCTTTTCCGCTCCTAAGGTGAGATCCACATTTTTCTTATTTTTATCTAGGTTAATTGTAGTTTTTTCTCGCATTTTTATATCGTTGTCAATTTTTTTGTTTATCTAGATCTTAAAATCCGTCACGATTTAACCGCCACCGACTCGATTTTTCATCTCACTTTCTCGATCTCTACACGTTCTATTTCTATCGTCCATGATCTCTCAACTCCGGCCACGTACGGCAGCCAGAGATCGGATCGAATCCCTCATCTCCGTCGAATTTCCGTTTATTTTTTTATTTGTAAATTAATAAAAAAAATTGTCTCTTTTTGTTCTCTAACGTTTGTTTTGTAGGATCATATAATAATAAAAAAATAAAAAAAGTCTTTATCATTTTTATTTCCTATTTTCAGATTTACAAAAAAAAGTTTTTATTATTTACTGTTCACATTACAGTAAAAGTAAAAAAAATTACAAAAAAATAAACAAACTTCCGCAGGCAGTGGGGTCACCACCCCCCGCTGCCCTCCTCCATCGACGGCGAGCCCGTCTCCTCCAGCCGCGGCGGCAGCGCCCGCCAATGCGTTTGCTGGGCCACCCCCTTTCTCTTCACCAGCCGTGCCTCGGCCGTGTCCCGCACGCGCCTCTCCAGGTGTCTTGCCATCAACCGTTGTAGCCCGCACCACCACAGCGGCGCCGGGCCGCCTCCGCCACCCCTGCAGCCCCCTCCTCCCAGCAGAGCCACCCTGCGTTGCCCCGTGCGCGGTCCTCCGCCCGACGCTGCCGCGTGGGCACCCATGCGACTCCCTCCTAGGAGACCCACACTCCAGACCTGTCGGTCTCCCGCGTCTAGACCTCCGAGCTCCCACGCCCCGACCGGCCTCCATCGACGCCAGTGCGCGGCAGCCCACACCGCACCGCACCTCCGCCTCCACCGCCGCGAGGCGGCGCCAACCTATGCCATCTCGATCCTCCTGCTTGAAGAACGACGGTGCCCAGCAGCCTCGTTGGATTTGGTTGAAATGAAGAAGAAACCCTTGTTAGGGTTGTGCTTTTAATTTAAAAAAGAGGACAATTGCATATTTAACCCCTGAAGATCTCAAATTTGCAGAAACATCCCTTCTAGATTTTCAATTGGGTAAATTACAAGTTCTCCCTTGTATTTATTATTTCTTATTACTTATTTGTACGAGAATAATAAATAATTGCAGAACAGTCCTACTTAGCTAGACATTAAATTTGCATGTGCTTTTTATTGAAATAAATGTTATTTGTGATCCAAAAATTTTGTAAAAATTGTGCTATGCTCCTGATGTGATTATCTTCTTAGCATAAAATTTTCATTGCATTTTGCCTTCAATTATTATTATTAAAAAATCAAAAACATGTTATTTTTCCTGTTTGAAATTTTGAAATTCATAAAAATTCAAAAATTATTCCAAAAATTCCAAACAAATTAGAGTAGTTGTATTTCATTGTCGTTTAATTTCTGACCAAGTTTCACGCATTAATTATTTATAAAACCCAAAAAAATTGGAAACATCAAAAATCTTCTAAAATTCATAAAAAAATTCTACAAAAAATCCAAAAATTGTGATTTCAGTTTTTGTTTGTACATATTTTCTTCTATAGTGTCTTAAAAATAATTATCAGGAGTTTTGGGAACCTAAAATATTTTTAAGTTGCAAATTACTCCAGGCTGTGCACATTTTCACATTTTCTCACTGTTTGATTTTTAGAAAAATACAAAAATTTTTGAAAATTCCAAAAAAATTCTAAAAAATATTTCAAAACTTTTAAAACCCAAAAATATTTTCTTTGGATTTTCTGAATCTTTTTGATAGATTGAAAATTTACAAAAAAGTTAGTTTGCGTATTTTTGATCTTGTGAATATTGCTTTGTTTTATTTTTGGTAATAAAAAAATTGCAAAATCAAAATCACTAAAAATTTGAAAATCAGAAAATAAAAAAGTAGAAATAAAGAAAATTAAAAAAAATTAAAAAGATAAAAAATCAGAAAAACCAAGGATAGTTATCATTTGAGATTCTCATTTTCTCTTAATTGACTTACGATTAATTGAATAACCCTCGGGATTTGTGTTCTCCCTAAGTTCGACCCTATCCGCTATATAGGTTAATAAGTATCAAAAAAAAATAAAAAAAAATATTTTTTATTTGTCACGGGATTTTGGGGATAACAACGACACAACAACCTATTTTTTTCATTAATCTCTGTTCCCCTCAAAATCGTTGTCAACAAAATAGCGGTTTTGCTGGGGATATAAATAAAATTAAAAAAATCAAAACCCCCAATTCTTCCTGAACAAAAAAATGACGCCTTTGTCGGCGAGGCACGACGAGGGTAGTTAGGTTTCTCTTTTGACCTGCTATTCTTGGTTGTAATTATCTGTTTACATTTTGTCATTCATTCCATTGTTCATATCACTGCATTCATTTCATTTTTTCTTTTCTTTTCTCTTTATTTGATAATTGTATTTCTTACACATTCTCTTTTCTTTTTCTTGCGAGGGCTCGCGGAGCGAAGGAGGTGATCCTAGGAGAGCCGAAGCACCCAAGCGATGTGGATGCGGCTTTATTCTTCACCAAGCCGCAGGATAGCGTGAGAAGAGGAGAAGAAGAAAGAAAAAAAAGCGAGAAAAGAGAGAGAGAGAGTTTTTCTTTTCCATTTAAACTTTGTAAAAGGACATTCATTTGTTGCGGGTTCTGTTTCGCCGAGTGCCGGTGCACTTGGGGGACCTCACCGGTTTTGTTTTCATCGCCTTATTTTTCTTTGTTTTCCGCGGATTTTGTGAGGTACCTCTTGATTGCTTTAATTAATTTGCTTGAGTCAGGTAACTAATTAGGTCCAAGCACCCTAAACAAGACATTTCGGTGCCAATAGAGTAGATCGTAATTTGGACTTAGTCAAATTAACTTGTTCTTGCCCGTTAATAGAAGTTATCATCTAGGACGGTTCACTTGCATTTGCATATAAGATAGTTATTTCAATTCTGCGCGGATCACTTGCATGTAGAGTGCTGGCGACAAGGTATGCATCTCTAACCCTTGCATGCATCATTGTTTTTAATCGCGCATTGGTATTTTCGATCTCCTTCCTCGTTTTTACTCATCTAAGTTAAAAAGGAAATTGGACAATCGGTAGATGATTAGTTGAATATACTTAAAACCAAGTGATAATTGCCTAAAATTTGGGACTGCTAAAGAAAACTCGACCCTAAAATAAACATAAGGAAAAATCATTGTTTTGGGGAGAGTAACCCCTCATTGTATTCGTTTTAACTTGCTCGCGTACACACTAAGGTTAGTGCCCAAATCCCATAATTCAACCCAAGTGTTTGTACAACTTTGTGATTCTCACCTAACTCTAAAACAAACAAGATTAAGAGACCGAACCTTCACGGTCTTCACATTACGTTGAGTTGCTGAACTAGATGTTTGTATTGTGTTTGATTGCTTGTGTGCATACTAGATCCTGCTGTGCATTTGCACCTTTTTCTCCATATCTTTTGACTCGACCCTTGCGCTCTCTCATCTTTTGTTTCGAAGATGGCCGACTGGAGTTATTGTAATCTGATCTTCGCAGATACCTCGTACCCTCCTGATCCACCTTCCCTTTTCCAAGAGGATCTTCTTCTTGATTTTTGTGCATATCCGCCTAACCCATTATTTCAGGAGTCGGAGAACTTTGATTTTCACCCACCCTCATTCAACCCACCCGATCCTGGGATTTTGGAGTCACCTTTCATGATTTCCACACTTAAGACATTGAATCAGATGATGGAGCATATGAATTCGAGGATTTCCAATCTATTTAACATAAATGATAGCCAGAACGCTGCTCCACTATTTGAGGATATTGATTCACTTGAGGATATTCATGAGAGCTTGAAATCACCCAAAATACAAAAAAAAAGAAAAAATTTTAAAAATCCAAAAAGAATTTGGGAGACACATTGTTGATTCATTTTGTGAGGAGAGGACCCAAATAGCCGATCATTTACCCGCACAACCATGTCCCAACCTCGACCCTAAGGATGCCACTGTACATACTGCTCTTGGCAATCCTCATGTAAATGCTGATTCCGACCTCCTCCCTTGTATGGATGAGGTCCAAAAATTCAAAAAAATGTTGACTAAACCCGAAGTGGTGGCCACCCTTCATGAGATCATTAAAGGCCCATTTCAACAGGCCATGACAGATTTATCTACTCCTCAACACAAGAAGACAATGCGAAGGAGAAGATCTGAGCGTCACATCTTGACCATGGCCACTGCTTACGCCATCTCTCACCGCTATATTTTAAGAAAGGGAACACTGCCACACCTCTTGTGAGTTGCTCCATATCTGACTATTCTTGTGATAATGCTCTCCTTGATGGCGGTTCATCAATCAATATAATACCCTTCTCTATGGTACTGTCTCTTCATCTTGGGCCTCTCAAGAAAACCAGAATGATAGTTCAATTTGCTGGTGGATCTATCAAGAGGCCGAAGGGTATTCTAGAAAATGCTGTCATTCTTATTTAGGTCATGAATTTCACTTGGATTTTGTTGTAATGCCCATGGAGACCTCCGCCCCTGTGGAATACCCTCCAATCATCCTGAGACGGCCTTTCCTTGCCTCTGCGGAAGCCGTTATTGATTATGGTTCAGGAGAGATTTGCTTCCGTTCTGATGTAGGGAGCGATGTGTTGATCACTACACCCACTACTGCCCAGAAACCTGCATCTTGTTAGCCAACCCCGAGGAATTTCACATCGATAATAATATCAGAGATTCTTGTTATATGTTGGATGATTAGGAAACCCAAGAATTCCTCTTGAAGGAGGAAGACTCGGAAAGCATAAACCTTGGAGTTCCCCCTTCTGGTATGTGGAGATGCATTGATGACATCCGCGGAATTTACACGATAGACACCTTAGAGCGGAAGTCAGAATCTGAGACTAGACAGGACGGACATGATTCGACTACTTTCACTGATGAGTCCGTTCCTATTCACCCTGATTCAGATGAGACCGATCAGGCTAAATTTAATTTGATTGCTTTTATAAAGGAATTTGGGCCTTTTGATAAAGATGATGATCCGGTAGAGGCTCGCCAGGCTGAAATTGATCCTACTTTTTCGGATAATGAATTCGAGCCTTTTTACTTTGATATTTGCGAGACTTCCCAGGCCGGGCATGATCACACTACTTCCAATAACCGGTTTAGGCCTGCACAATCTGAAATCGCTGAGGATACATTCTTGGTCGATCCTACTCAATTTATGTCCAATGATGATCCCAATATTGACCTACACCTTGTCAAATCCATACCTCAACGGTCCCGCAAGAAGGCTCGTTTTCGACCTTCTTGACTTTGTACATCCACTCCTCTTGTATATCCTTTCGTTTCACTCTTTCTTCTCCCGTTTTATCATTCACCCCTTTTTCGTGTGTGTGTATATGCTATACTTAGGATGTGCTTTATCTTAAGTATAGGGGGTGAATGATTTGTGTTGTTCATATTCGTCATGTTCATCACTCTTGTTGTTGCCTATACTTAGGGATACTCTACCCTAAGTATAGGGGGGGGTGATGTTGTTCAAATCGTGTCTTCTTATTTTTGAGTCTGTACATTTTCTTCATCAGTTTTCCCCTTTTGTACACTCCACTATACTTAGGATTACTTCATCCTAAGTATAGGGGGGAACACCAACTTCTCTTCTTTTTATCTTTTCTTTGAGTCATTGTAGCATAGGAGTCTTTTGACTTTTCTATACTTAACACGAGTTATGTCTTCCTTTTTTGCTCTCTGATCACTATGAGGACATAGTTCCAGCTAAGTATAGGGGATGTCGTATATATTATATATATACTTTAGACATAACTCGTACTTGTAAATATGTTTATTTGGGGGGTTATGTGTATAATTTTGTAAAATCCACGTGTGTAACAAAAAAACAAAATAAAATAAAAAAACAAAAAGAAAATAAAAACAAAATAAAAAACAAAAAAAACAAAAAAATTTGTATATACTTGTATATATTTTACTAACCCTTTTTCCTTTAAAAAAACTACAAAACCAAAATTCCATAAAAACTTGCATAATTAAAAAAAACCTTTCTTTCACATTTGCATTTTCCTCCAAAAATCCATAAAAAGTTCAAAATTATTTAAAAAAATGTTCTTTTCATGTGCACCATTTCTTTTCAAAAAGAATTCTTTGCATTGCATTGTTCATATTTTCTTGCATTTGCATGTGCATTTTTCAGGATAGTATTGACATTTAAACTATGTCTGGAATAAAATTGAAGAATGGAGCTTAGTTGGACCTTAATCTACCTAATTCTCAGAGGAATTTCACCGAGAAATAGGATTTTAGAAGCTTCAGGTCTTTGACTTAATTCTTTGCGTTCCACATGAAAATGTGCATTGTTTGACTCTTAGTGTCTAACCCGGTCTCTTCATTCTGGGTACAACTCTGGAATAGGGAATTAATTTATACTCTCGCACTATGCACTTAGCTCAACTTTGACGGGATGTTCGAAGACTGTGTGAGTTTCTTTTCTGGTAGCATGAAAATCTAAAGACCGGAGCACGAGTTGAAATAAAGCTTTAGAAAAGGGATGGACGGATGGGCACAATTTTTTCTAAGACCCAAAAAATGTACGGAAACAAAAAGATTCTATATCCGTAGGGGCACAACAAGATCCAAGCAAAACCACCAAAAATCCAAATACAAAGAAGCCACTGCCAAATAAAAATCTGACCAAAAAGGTCCAAGCGTCAAGAAAACCTACAGATCTTGGTGGAGACTCGGCTACACTGGCCAGCTTCACAAGGAGAGGTGACTACACTGGCCACCCTCCAGTTCTTTTTCCCTTCTTCTAACTTCTCCCCCAATTCGATTGTGAACACAACACGACAGACCTTAGAAGGAAATACCTGACTCCCTGAGGACGAGTTACTGGAGAGGAGACTTGCATGGTAGTCCGACATTCTGGATGGGAAGAGCTAAAACCTTTCACACACATGAGTCGATTGTTCAATGTTCATAGGATATACTGTGGGAAGAGGAATGTTCTAAGATGACTTCTAAACCAAAACTGTGACAATGATGTGTAGAACTTGAAGGCTGACGATTTTAAAATTCTAAGTTTTATAGAAGTTCCGACACACTAATAATCCAAAGGTCCGATAGAGCTCTAAACTACAATTTTATGAAGATAAGTTTAATACTCAATGTTGTCCTACTTTCTTTATTTTCCCTTTCTTTTTCTTTTTCTTCACTTATTCTTTCAAATAAAGTGTTTGCTAAGGGACTAGCAAAGGTAAAGCATAAGGGGATGATGAATCTATGATTCGTCATCTTTATTCATTTATTTTAGCTTAAAATCCCTTATAAAACACCTGCATAAAATATTAACTCCATATTCTTACTAAGTTGCATCTTTGTGTAAATATTGTACACTTCTTACTAATTTTAACCTAAAATAAATAAAGAAAGAAAGAAAGAAAAAATAAAGAAAATAAAAAAAGGAAGAATGTATACAGGCTGACCCGAACCCCGAGAGAAGGTCAAGACTTGACCTGATCGACCAGGAATAAAGTAGGGGGAGATAGGGTCCTTAAGCAGAAAATCCAAAAAAATTGTGCGTGTGTTGTTGTAAATACATCTCACTTATTTTGTGTATATCTGTATATAACTAACACTAATTTATTTGTGCCTTAATTGACCTCAAATCGAATAACGCTCAAAATCGAAGTTGTAAATAAAAATGTATTTTAATTAATAAAAATAATTGCACAATTAAATCATGTACAGAATAAAAGTAGTCACACTTGGAAAAAGCCACTCAACACTAATTGAACGACCGATCCCGGCTACATATGAACTCAAATTGAACCAATATTATTCCATTGCATTCTAAATTAAATTATCTTCAAAATGGCTGTATTTTCATAATTTTTGGAGTTACGGTTGAAAAGTCGGTTTTCTGGGGTGGTTTGTAAGATTTTCCCATGTATTTTGTATAAATTGTATTTGTATATATTTGTAATTTTTTCTTCTAGTTTATAAAATAAAAACAATAAAAAAATATAAAATTCTTTAAAAACAAAAAGGCTAATTTCATCATTTACCCTTGTATATAATGTCACATATGTATATAGTATATGTATATAGTTGCTATTTTTAATTAACCTCCATAAAAAAATAAAAAAATAACATTTTTTAATTCAAATCAATAAAGTGATGAAAATTCAAAAAAATTAGATAATTTTGTAATTTTTTTTGTCTATTTTATTTTGTCTCTTATCATCTCTTATCTCTTCCACCAAAAAAATTGAAAAAATTCATTTCAAATTTCATCTCTTATCTCTTCCACCAAAAAAAATCAAAAAAATCAAAAATTCAATATTAATCTCTATCTTCTCTATTTATATGGCTCCTTTTCCCTCATTTCTACTAGATCAATCTTTAGAGAGAGGAGCCCGATCTCCGAGAGAAAATTTCGTCGAGAATTATGCCTAGTCTCCAAGCCGTCCGGTGACAGCGAGTCGGCCTTGTCGAGGCGATCACGGTCATTTTCCGCTCCTAAGGTGAGATCCACATTTTTCTTATTTTTATCCAGGTTAATCTAGTTATTTCTCACATTTTTATCTCATTGTCAATTTTTTTGTTTATCTAGATCTTAAAATCCGCCACAATTTAAACCGCCACCGACTCGATATTTCATCTCACTTTCTCAATCTCTACACGTTCTATTTCTATCGTCCATAATCTCTCAACTTCGGATGCATACGGTGGCCGGAGATCTGATTCAAATCCCTCATCTCCATCGAATCTTCGTTCATTTTATCCGACTTGTAAATAAATAAAAAATTGTCTCTTTTTGTTCTCTAACATTTGTTTTACAGGATCATATAAAAAAATAAAAAAATAAAAAAAATTCTTTTTCCTTTTTATTTCATGTTTTTCGGATTTACAAAAAAAAGTTTTTCTTATTTACTATTTACATTACAGTAAAAGTAAAAAAAATTTATAAAAAAAAACAAACTTCCGCAGGCAGTGGGGTCACCACCCACCGAAGCCCTCCTTCATCGACGGCGAGCCCGTCTCCTCCATCCGCGACGGCAACGCCCACCAACGTACCCGTCGGGCCACCCCCTTTCTCCTGACCAGCCGTGCCTCAGCCGCATCCTGCGCGTGCCTCTCCCGGCATCCCGCTGTCAACCGCTGTAGCCCGTGCCACCACAGTGGCGCCGGGCCGCCTCCGCCGCCCCTGTGCCCCCCTCCTCCCAGCAGAGCCACCTTGCGTTACCCCGTGTGTGGTCCTCCGCCCGGCGCTGTCGCATGGGCACCCGTGCGACTCCCTCCCAGGCGACCCGCACTCCCGGCCCGCCGGTCTCCCACACCTTGACCTCCGAGCTCCCACGCCCCGGCCGGCCTCCATCGATGCCAGCGCGCAGCAGCCCACACCGCACCGCGCCTCCGCCTCCACCACCGCGAGGCGGCGCCAACCCGTGCCATCTCGATCCTCCAGCTTGAAGAACGGCGGCGCCCAACGACCCCATTGGATTTGGTTGAAACGAAGAAGAAACCCTTGTTAGGGTTGTGCTTTTGATTAAAAAAGGAGACAATTGCATATTCAACCCTAGAAGATCTCAAATTTATATAAACATCCGCGCTAGACTTTC
This sequence comes from Ottelia alismoides, assembly GCA_037367405.1. Lineage (NCBI taxonomy): Eukaryota > Viridiplantae > Streptophyta > Magnoliopsida > Alismatales > Hydrocharitaceae > Ottelia > Ottelia alismoides. Next base: position 518,188 of record JAZKJV010011214.1, read on the forward strand.
AATTGGGTAAATTACAAGTTCTCCCTTGTATTTATTATTTCTTATTACTTATTTGTACGAGAACAATAAATAATTGCAGAACAGTCCTACTTAGCCAGACATTAAATTTGCATGTGCTTTTCATTGAAATAAATGTTATTTCTGATCCAAAAATTTTGCAAAAATTGTGCTATGCTCCTGATGTGATTATCTACTTAGCATAAATTTTTCATTGCATTTTGCCTTCATTTATTATTATAAAAAAATTAAAAACATGTCATTTTTCCTTATTTGAAATTTTAAAATTCATAAAAATTCAAATATTGTTCCAAAAATTGCAAAAAATTAGAGTAGTTGTATTTCATTGTCTTTTAATTTTTGACCAATTTTCACGCATTAATTATATATAAAACCCAAAAAATTGGAACACACAAAAAATATTCTAAAAATCATAAAAAATTCTACAAAAATCCAAAAATTGTTATTTCAGTTCCTGTTTGTAGATATTTTCTTCTAGTTTGTCTTAAAAATATTTGTCAAGAGTTTTGGGCATTAAAATTTTTTAAGTTGCAAATTACTCCAGGTTGTGCACATTTTCACATTTTCTCACTGTTTGATTTTTAGAAAAATACAAAAACATCTGAAAATTCCACAAAAATTCTAAAAAATATTTAAAAAGTTTTAAAATCCAAAAATATTTTCTTTGGATTTTTCTGAGTCTTTTTGATTGATTGAAAAATTACAAAAAAGTCTGTGTACGGATTTTTGATCTTGTGAATATTGCTTCATCTTATTTTTGAAAATAATAAAAATTACAAAATTAAAATCACTAAAAATTTGAAAGTCAGAAATAAAAAAATAAAAATAAAGAAAATTAAAAAAATAAAAGATAAAAAATCACAAAAACCAAGGATAGTTGTCCTTTGAGATTCTCGTTTTCTCTTAATTGACTTACGATTAATTCAATAACCCTTTGGATTTGTAGCCTCCCTGAGTTTGACCCTGTCCGCTATACAGGTTAATAAGTAGCAAAAAAAATAAAAAAAATATTTTTTATTTGTCACGGGATTTTGGGGATAACAACAACACAACAACCTATTATTTTCATTAATCTCTGTTCCCCTCAAAATCATTGTAAACAAAATATCGGTTTTGTCGGGGATATAAAATAAAAATAAAATAAAATTCAAAAACCCCCTCGATTTTCATGCGCAACAGCTGGGAAAACCTACATTCCCTTCTTGGAGATGACGTACCCCAACACGTTAATCTCCTTGACCATGAAATGATTTTTCTACTAGGAGAGTACCAGATTCATCTCCCTACACCTTTGAAGATCTCGATACAAGTTTGCTAACAAGAATCAAATGAATCACCATGGTCCAAGAAATTGTCCATGAAGACCTTTGGGAAATCCCCCACCATCTCGACAAATATGGTGATTCTACACCCACTGAAATGTGCCAAGGGCATTGCAAAGCCCAAATGGCATGCACTTGAACGCGTATGTGCTGAATGGACATGTATCTTTTCCAAATCTTCGAGGGTGGTAGATACCTGATACCTTGAGTCCCGTCAAGAAAACATAATAACTCTTTCCCTACAAGTCTCTCCAAAACGTGATCAATTAATCGCAAGGGAAAGTGATCTTTCTTGATCATAGCATTCAGACATATGTATCTACACAAAGACGCCATGATATAGGTGCTCCTGTCGTGGTCTCTACCCCCTCCTCATTGGTGACCATCTGAATTCCTGACTTTTTCAAGTACAACTTGAAGTGGGTCCACCCACTTAGAGTTTGAAATGGGGTAAATGAAGCCTGCTTCACACCATTTTTTGATTTATTTCTTAAAGACTTCCCGTAGATTTGGGTTTAATCTTCTTTGAAATTTTCGGGTAGGCCTAACATCTTCCTCTACAAAAATGTGGTGTGAATAAAGAGCAGGGTTAATTCCTATGAGACACTTTCTAGCCTATGGTCTTGTAGTTCTTCACTAAAACTTCTAACTACCTAAACTCATGTTTTACAGTCACCTTAGAACTAATGATGACAGGAAATCTATTCTTTGGTCCCACAAGGAAGGCATACTTGTGTGTAGGAGGTAACAACTTTAGCTTTGTAATGTTGTATCATCAAGTAGGTCGGGTCGAACCGTATCTAAATATGGATTTATGTTGCATGAAGGTGGATCTATCTATCTTGTGCTTACTACCATATGTTGTGTTTGGAGTCAGATTCCCAAAGAACTATGGTAATTTGTCTAAATCCAAGCCCGACACATCATTTACATCCCTTGATTGTTTTGAGAAAGATGGAACCGATAGATCCAAAGAGATCTCTAAGTCATCGAAGGAGTAGGGAGATGCATTCCTCAAGAAACCTGACAACACCTGACAACCAACATCATAGACACTATCCTCTCTAGATGAGAGTGTCTCGCTCAATTCTGTTGAAATCCATTTCAATATCCCAACGGTGCTAACCACTTTGTGATCCACATCAGAAGAAGAGTAATATGTGCTCGACTCAGAGTCTGGTCCTGCCACTTCGCCTGCTTCATCTCAAGTTCCACTTCTCCATCTAGAGAACGAAACTTCATCATTCTCGTATGATAGTCAAATGATGCCGATGGTCCTAAGGAACGGTCGTCCTGAATGATTTGAGACTCTCTCCAATGATTGTGTATTCCCTATCAAGGACAGTGAAGTCCACCTTGTAGTCTTGTCCCTCAATCGAAATAATAATGTTCTTCAATTCACCCTTAGCCCTCTTTGTAGATTTTTCTACAAATTTGGAGTAATGCTCTTGATATGTGTAGTGTTATCAACTCCAACTTCTCATATAGAGCAAAGGGTAGTAGGTTTATTAAAATCTGTTATCAAGGAGAGTGCGTGCAAAGGCAATGTCATCGATATGACTCACCACATAATGTGCACTAATATCTCCCTTCTTACTTGGAAAGATGTGGTTCTTGAGACAATATGTTGTGTCTACTAATAAGACATGTGTCTTCACATAACTGTCCGGATTCCTCCAACTAACCCTAATGGATGTGCATCTACCTTAAGGTATTTCTGAAAAGTAGGATTGCTAGTCGCATACTGATCAAATGGTACCGTAACTAGAATATTCTCTTACAAAACTATGCAATTTTTGGATAATTTTTATGAAACTTCTTAGCGGTCTACTTTCCTATCGTTAGAGCAACGAGAAACGGATTGAAGCAATAGAAACAATGAAGAATCAGAATCATAAACTGAAACATGCTTCTTTTTATTCAATGAAAATGTATTCTTCATACATGAATATTTTAAATACAACTTGGAATTATAAATATAATTGTCTACTACATGTTGGGGAATATATGTTGCTGGTATATTCTTCTCAACCAAAGGTTCAACGTCCTCCATATACTCTGAATTGACATCTCTGTCAGGTTGTGCTCTTCCCCTCATCCTCTCTACCCTGAGATAATCTCCTCGTCTCATGCTAAATGGGTTGTTTATGATTTCAATCTTCCTCCTCTAAAGTCTCCTCAAGTAAAGCCTCAGAGACGTCCTACTCCATGTCCCTCGCTTGGTCAAGTACGATAATGATCCTTACGCTCTTGAGTGACATATAATTAATATTATCAAACGTAACAATCTCATTCTTAGGGTTAAAAAAATCTGAGTAATATACATGATCATATCATTATTCTGTCTTGTTCATACTATTTGGGTTAGCCTGAACTTAGGCGGGAATGGAGTTAGAGGGTGCAGACTACTCGTCCTAACAATGGGATAGGCGGGTGGTGTCAACACACATATCATGTATCTCATTCCTGTAGGAATGAAGCTCCTCGAGAATCAGACGCTGAAAATCTGAGGGACCTGAAGAAGAGGAAGAATGTTGTTGAGATAAAGAAGTGAACTATGACTATTGGCCATGATGGCCCTGATAATGTTGTTGTGTGTATGACTTTGAATATGGGCGCATGCTGGACTAAATGGTACAATTGTTGGTGCCCATACTACTGCCTCTATAGTTGGGAGTGGTAGGTTCCGGGGCTCGTCTGTGAAGGAAAGGGTGCAGGGTGAAGCCGGTGTTGTGGAAAGTTAGGGATGTTGGTAAGACTGACGATCCTCCGTTCCTGCTTGTCAACTAGAAGGATCCTATGTGTACCACACAACATTCACCTCCCACTCCTGAGGAGGCTCCTAGAAAATTGTCTCAACTATTGGTTGTTGCTGGAAAGGTTAGGCGAAGGAGTGGTTCTCTACCCATGGAGAGTGGCCCTGACATTAGTTGCTCCTTAACATGGTGTACTAGGTAGATAGGAGCAACAAATGTAGACGGCGTGTATCTTGATCTTTGATACACTCTCAGCTAGGTCTTCAATCTACTTTGGCATTCTCGACAAACTCTCAAGCCCGTTCGTCTTCTTGTCAATCTACTCGATGATGAATATGTGATTAATCACTTTAAAAGCTGAAAATAGAGCCCTATTCCAAAGTGATTAGTGCATTTTATAATTTATATTATATTATTAGCATTCATGCATGTGTATATAATATCCATATTTTACCATCCATAATTGCAATAATAAGAAGCCAGAAATTCTATGTGAATAATCACATGTATATTAACATAAGTTTCCACATTTTCATTATTTTATGCTAACTAAAAATCAAATAAAATCAACTCCATTGTGTACATATTATTAACATTAATAAAGAAAAATTATCAGAAAATGCTAACACATATATTTGTCAAATAAAAGCAACCCCTAGTCTTGAGACAAAAAGGCACCAAGTCAAATGTCTCTCAAATACAATCTCCCATGAACCCCTACTCACTTTTAAATCAATGTACATTTAAATATCTACAAATCAAGATCCAATTCAAAATAATTAGAGTTTATATGCGAAACTTGGGTTTTGAGTCCTCATTGCATATATGATATTTTGACTAACTTTGACTCATTATTTTATGTACATAATTAATCATTTTTATCTTGTTTTTTTCATTTATTTTATTTGATTTGTATTTTAATACAATGTACAAAAATCTAAATATAAAATGAATTAAAAATCAAAGAAAATGAATCATTCTAAGTCTGTGTTTGTAATCTGTAAATAAGTCCCTTGTATTTTATTTCTTTATTCTCTTAATTAATAAAACATCAAAAAAAGAATAATATGTAAATAATGCTATTATATTTTATTTGATTTTATTTTGAATTTTTGTTATTTAAAAATCATTAAAAATGGCAAAGCATGAAAATACAGTATTTTATCTTCATAGAATACCATCAAAAATACACTTTGTACAGATGGCTTCTTTTGGTTTTGGTCTCTTATAAAAGTTATATATCTCATCGAGATGAACAACTTGCATGAAGACCAATTTTTTTTATTAAATGTTGTTTCTTATTTTATTCTTATTTTTCTTTGATTTTAATGTTCGATTTTTATGGGGACGACACGTGGCCGCTCCTGGAGCCGCCATGCGTCTCCCACTTAAATTCGACAGCCGTCCCTTATCTTGACCATTGGATGACGGGTTCTTCACCCAATGATCGAGATTAAAACCCTTCTTTTCTTTTTATTTTATTTTTAGTTAACTCCTCTTACCACGTGTCCTCTACTTGATCGTTCAATCTCAGCCGATCGAATGATCGAGACTCTTTATTCCTCCCCCGCCTTCTCCGCCGTCAGCTAACCTCACCTCCACGCACGACCAATGACTGACTCCCTCTTGTTCCTCCATGACCAAGCTCTCCTCCACATCTCTCTCTTGCTCACCCATGTCGCCCCACTCTCCTCCCCTCTCGGGAAGCCTTAACGGTAGCCCATCAAAACACCAATCATCGCCCACCTTTAAACCCATCTACCACCAGAGAAGATAGCCTAACTTCGATACCTCCAATGGTGAAACTTCAGAGTAAGGTTTAGACATCATTGATCGGCTCGATTTCCAATATTGGTGAGATCCAGGTGCCTCATGGTACCTTGCAGTAGCTCCTCCAGAGCAGCTCAGCTTCTGGACTCCCTTCGCCATAGTCTATCGACTCTTCGACCAACAGTAGCATAGAGCTCGTACTAATCCTTCCACTAAACACCATGCATCTTCCCCCTTCACACATAGGTAATACCTCCTTTTCCTCCTCCTCCTCCTCCTCCTTCTTTCTTTTCTTCTTTTTATTCTTCTTATTCTTCTTCATTTTCCTTTCTCTGCTACTGCACTTCTTTTCTTCCCCAATCTTCTTCATTTTCATGCTCTTGGAACCCATTCTAACCAACGAAACTTCACCCTCATCACTTCCATATTGCCACTACTTCTATCTATTCCATATCTCACACCGAACCCTCCACTTGTTGGTGCTCCTTCCTTCACATCCACAGAGCATGCCACCCATCACCGAGTCCGCCCTTTTCGATATTATCTCCAAAGACCACAATAGAGGAACTCCCTCATCTGGCCAATGAGCTCCTCCATTTGCTCCATCGACCAGCAACAATACAACCCAACTTCATCGAGCCTCCACGTCCAAGCTAAAGGCACCCTCAAATCAAAAACGTGCCCATCGTGATTGTTCAAGAATGCCCAAATCGCTACCGTATGATGATGATCATGCAGTACTTAAGGGAGCACGTACGCCACTGAAGCTCACTTCAAGACAGGAGGTTAGGGGGACCCGAATCAAAGAGAAACCACCCTGTGGAGGGTGGGTGAGCCGAACCAACATTGCCCATCGAGCCTCGCCTCTTGGGTCATTTTGCAGCCATGTCCCCACCTTCCTAAAAGAATACAAGTCAACCCCTACACAAGTCGAGCATGCGCCTTCTTGAAAATTTGCATAAAAACCCTATCGTATTTTGGTGTTGTCTTTTAAGTCCCTATGCATGTTATTTGTTTAAGTTCATGTAATTCTGCAACTTGCAAATAAACCCTTGTGTTTGTGTTTCATTTCATACCATCATTGTCATCTTTAATTTATTTCAAAAATTGAATTATGTTGGAAAATTAATTCTCTATCAAGTGGTGAAATAAATGTATTTTTCCGAGCTTGAATAAATTTATTGATATTAAATTAGTGAGAAGTTGCATATTTTACCCACTATGGGCTTTGAAATTCATATTAGACTATTTATTGCTCAAAATTTCTAAAAAAATTAATTTTGTTAAATTAATTATGCTTTGTAATGTCTACAAAAATCATATCATTTGCACACATATTTTGCTTAAAATAAATTAATTGGTAATTCAAGTAGTCAAATTTTAAATGCCTGTGAAATTATTCTTTTGAGGATCTCAAATTTTTCCTGGATGCATATTTATTAAATACATTTAGGATAATTTTATTCCCTATAAATATTAGGATTTGCTAAAATTAAATTACTGTAGATCACTAAATGTGCATTTTGCAATTCACTAAATTCATTTTACATCATAAACTTATTAAAAAAAAATTTAGTAGCTTAATGTCACATGCATTAATATTTTGGCCTAGTTTTAGGATTTTTGGAATTAATTTGACTGATATTTTATGAAAACACCATTGGAGTTAACTTGAATTGCATTCACAATCATTAATTTCATAAAAAATCTAAAAAATGCTCCCTTAAAAACCTAATGTCTTAATTATCTGAAAATCAACCTGAGGAGACCATTGCCTTCCTTAGTTTGATATTGGGCTTGCCTAAGTTAAATAATATCGATTGCATTTGCATTTAGTTAAATAATTATTTAAGAGGTTTCTAATCAATCCTTATTTTCCCATCTATAACAATACAACAATATTAACAAAGGGTATTTTAGGATTCTTCAAATTGTGTCATTGCTAGGGAGACATGGCATACACTATTTTTTTAGAAAATTTAGAAACTAGGTTTATACACCCCTCGGGTAGTCTAACCCCCTGATTTTCTTGTATTTATTGATTTATTTATTTTTAAGAATTTTTATTTATTATTTATTTCCCTATTTATTTTATTTCTGTCATCTCTCTCTCACTCTCTGACATAATATTTTTTGCGAGGGACTCGATGCATTTGGAGCGACTTTTGGAACATGTGCATCAGAGGCCAACTCTTTGGGAAACGAGCCGACTGAAGGACGCATAATTATTAAGATCGAGTCGAGTCGTGTGAAGAGCGCATGCTTCAAGGCCACTAAAGGATCTGACAAGCCAGATACTCAATTGTTGATGCATCCAGTTAAAACCAAAACCAATTCAATAATTAACCCACTAATCAATCAAGAATCAAAGTGTGCTAGGTTAATTTTTTTTATTTAACTCTATAAAAAATGTGTAGAGTGTCGAACTCATGGAGCAAACATGATAGATCAGAGAAATAAATCCCAATTTCATTCTCTTTGTCTTTTAATTTAATGGTTTTATGGGTTTTTGATTATATTTAATTTATATGGATTTTATAGATTATATATTTATATGTTTTAATTTTATAATTTATATTTTTTTAAGATTTTTTTCTTTTTTTAGTTTCTTTTTGTTGTTTTTTAGAGATATAATAAATAAATATATCTACAAATGTTAATAAGTATAATACAAATACTATATAGGATATATATAATAAATATATAAAAATTCAGAAAATAAAGATAATAATAGTCACTTTTTAAGGTTTTAATATATACTTAAGGAATCCATAAGTAGTAATAATAATATTATATAAGTAATATTAAGTATATATATACTATATAGGGTTTTATAGTTATAAGTATAATTATAACTATTCAAAAATTACAAAATAAAATATTTTTGTATTTATAATTTTTTTCTCTAGTTTTGAGATTTTTTGGTATTTGTTTGGTAATTTTTAGATATTTTAAATTGATTTAAAAATAAAAATAGCGATGTATAATAATAGGCCTGATTGTTTTAATTTTAAATATAGATAATAAGTACAAAAAACTAAAAACTATTTTTAATTTATACTATATTATACAAAGAAAATTATGCAGCAGAAAACTAATTTTTGGGGGGTTTTATGGAATTTTTACAAATTTTTATAGGTTTAGGAGTGTTGTACAATTTTTACGCTTTTATTTTTATTTTTAGTTTTTGGTCTAGAGTTATATTATATATAATTGAATACATATGATTTTTTTGAAAATTTTAAAAGTGATTTTGTAATTTTTTGTATTTTTGTAGATAGACAAGGAATTAATAACTCCAAAATGATTTTAATTAAATGAAAAATACATGGAAATTCTAAATAAAAAATATAACAAATATCAGAACAATATCATGCATTCACATAAATTTTCCCATAATTTTTTATACATTAGATCTGTTTAATAAAATAAAAGACATAAATAGAATATAATAGCCTAGTAGGGGTATATTTGCAATAAAAATAAAGTCTAAGGTTCTTTGTGCAAATTACCCAATAGTATTACACTAATATTACAAGTTTTAATACTGAAATGAAATTAACAAAGTCGCAAGGGCTTTCCTGTAAAATGCCCACACATGTGGACCACCACATGAGGTGACATGGCGGGGACCAAATGCAAATAAAGGAAATAGAAGGGTCTGATATGAAAATATTACAAATATTTTACAATGCAGATGATTGATTTAAATACTAAATATTATATACAAAAAGGAGGAGGCTAAGATGTGCAATTTACCCCCTATGTGTGTGCTAACGGACAGTGATGCACACTCCACTTACGCGATCCAACGACTCAGATCAGTTGACGATGCTTCAGCTATGGACGACTGGGTCTAGATCGAGGCCCATATCTAACAGAACCGACAGTTGCTGCTCAATCTAGAGTGCGTCCTCTGATCTAACGACTGTTGATTTCCATGAAGAACAAGGAAGAACAACCCCAAGAGCTCGCTTTGATCCACGCTCTTGCTCGACTCCGACCACCTGGACGGCTCCTAGGTGTCTCGAAATGGAGCCCAAGTCCTTCTATGTTCATTCATGGTGCTAAAAAGGTCTAGGACCCATCGACATGGCCTTGGTGGCTCGATGAAGCTGTGAAACCTGGAAGAACCTCTTACTGACCAAAATCACCTTGTAAGAGGTTTCAAGCCTCTTAATCTACATGGTTAGCTCAAAATCCCAAAAACAATAGGCCTGGAGGTGTTATTTGGGGGAAATGGAGTGGAAATGGGTCAGGTGGCAAGATCTAGTAAAGGGCGGATGAGTAGGACCTAGGTTGCTTGATCTCGAGGGATTCGAGTGAGTGAAGATGATGCAGATGTAAAGAAGGTAATGAGGAAGCTTATGGTGGCGAAATGGGGTTAAAACAGGGGGTAGAACGAGTGGAAAAATTGCCGAAGCACTAGCCCTGACATACGAAACTTATTGGACGCTAAGCTAAATCTCAACAAAAATGCATGATATAAAATCTAAACTAAGCTACGAGAACCAAAAACTACCAAAATGCGAAGAAAAGGAGCTCTAACCTACCTAAATACAAGGAGCATAGAAGTACCTCCAGAAGATGTCCGACGTGGGATTGGATCACTTCGATGACACTCGTGCGCACTGCAAATCCACGAGGAGCTCGTTGTCATGCACCTCGACTCGATTTGAGAGGGATCTGAGGGATCCACTGTGGAAAAACGGATCAAATCTCAAAATGAAGGTGAAGGCGAGTATATGTACATGTATCCAGGGTGACGACTTCACCTAGGGTTTGTGAGTGAATCGAGATGAATTGGCCCAAGGCAAGGAGTCTGTGTGAAAGAGGGATGATGTATCAAGATCTTTCATGAAGGTGGCACAATGCATTGTGCCAGGTATCATGATGGGAAAAATATAAGAAAGAGGGATTCTGCTTTTTAATAGGGCTAGTGTTGGGGTAAGAGGAGTTGACCTAGGGTCAACGAAGGACTCGTCCTAATTGGGCCACATCCTCCACTAGAGGACAAAACAGGGGAAAATATTAAATAATTGTAATAAAAATATTAAAATGAAGTAATTAAATAAAAGTGAAAACATGGAAAATGTTTATTAATTTATGTAGTATTTTTGTTGAATTTTAGTTATTTTTATAAGTTAATTTATCATGTGTTACTATTTACATGTATATACACAAGTATATATGCATATATCTGCTATATTTTATCATTTTTTTATTTTACATTTTATTTTATACAGGTATTCTATATATTTATAACTTATTTAAATACATGTTTAGAAATTTTTATTTTATTTTTTACAAATTTATTTATTTACTTAAATAAATATGTATATGTATTTTATAGGTATTATTTTTATTAATTGTTAATGATTTTATTCTAATGATATTGTTGAAATGTGTTTTGTGTAATATTTAAAAATATATAAAAATATAAGAAATTGAAAAATATAAAGAATACATTTATTTATTTTTATATACAGGTATATTGCACAATGAGGGCCCAAAAGCGAACTTTTGCATCTTAACTCCAAATCAAATGAAACCACCTTCATTAAATATATAGTTTAATTTTATGAACAATAAAAGAGAGTTTGGAAATTTTTTAGATAATATAGAGAAGATAGAAGTCTGTAAATTTTTGTTTGTGGATTTCTATTATGTGTGTCTCAGGCACACTGTGCTTTGTTTTTTAATGAAATAAATTTTGTATTTTTATGTACAACTTTCATAATGAGGGTTTAAGTATTTGAGGTAAAAAATAGGAAAATAAAATAGGTCTCAAAATGTAATATATTGAGAAGAAGAATTAGGGTTTTAGGTTATTTTCTGTACAATGGATTTGCCCTATATCCCCCTACTTTATTCCTTGTCGACCAAGTCATAATGATGACTTGGTCTCTGGGTCTAAGAGAAGGATGTGAAAACAAAAAGATCCTTAAGCGCATCATGGAAGCGTGGTGATCACATCATATGCGATAGAGATCGACTAGTTACAGTAGTTACACATGGCAACAGAATTTAAAAAATTTCAAATGTGATGAAACTACATGATCCAAGAACATTTCTCAGATCGTTTCATCTAAACCACATAGGAGTATTAGGGTTACCTCTTGAAGCATGGTTGCGATCGAGTCTCCAAACGAAGAGACCTCATGTCTCAAGTCCAATCCAACAGAGGAGACGCTTGCGAGCACGTTGATGAAACACGTGCTCCTCGTAATCCATGTTGATGATCCAAGCGATGAATATCCTGATCTCATCTCATGAGATCTGACGTCTTCTTCACGAGCGAAGTGCACCGAAGGAGATAGATATCCATGAGATGTCGAAGCAGCAACAAAATCGTGTGGTGATGACGGTGACCCTTTCTAGAGTTTAGTGTGGACAACCACTTTATGGAGGGTGAGAGAGGGAATGTATAGATAATATAACAAAGAGAGATAATCATGTGGATTACCTCTTCTTTTATAGTATTTTGGGAGCCCATGGATTACAATCCGTGAGAAACACAAAATAAATGGTTGAGATTGATTTGTGTTTCTATTCAATGGTCATGATTTTGTTGCAAAAATACAACAACAGATTATTTAGAATAAATTAAATATTTATTTAATAATCAACATAATTTAATTTGAACTAAATAAATTAGCATAGAAGGATAAGGAAGGAAGCCACCCACCTTCCTAAAAAGGGAGCGGGGGACAAACACACTTGAGAACAAGTCAAAGGGTGGCCATCCACCATCCATTAAATGGATTGTGCTAGCTCCTTTATATAATCCTTCATATATATATACACACACAACAATGTTTATGTAAATTAATTCACAAAAATAATTCCAAATTAATTTTGTGAATATTGTAATCATGCCTTTAAATAAGTACAGATCATATTCACAATCCAAAATAAAATGTAAATTGTATTTCCAATTAATTTATAATGTGAGTCCCATTCACATCAATAATTAATTTGAAAATACTATTTAAAATAAGCTCTATCTTATATATTATAAATCATATTTATAATATACATAAAAATAATATGGATAGTACTATCCATATTATTCATATCCTTGATAATTAAATCATATTTAACTATCTTAGATCATCATTCTCATTAAGTAATATGAATTATATTCATATTATTCATGAAATTTAAATCACATTTATTATCAATTTCTCAATACTCATATACATAAATAATCAATGGAATTATTCTCGAACTCTTTCAAGAATAATGCACTTTCTATGCGGATACTTGGAGATAAGGACGTGGTGATTTTACGTTTCATGTATAGTGACTTGGATATTGAGATCACATCTCAAATCCATATCTAGGGCCATCCCAAATATGTTTGATTAAACCAAAGCCAAAAATATAATATTCTCGTTGCATCTGAATCATATTCAGATCAATTTCTAATATTTGGACTAAGATCAGATTACTTCTCTTTTCAGAGGGGTCAATCACTCCCTCAGAAAGGAAGCGTCATGGTTATAGTTTATGATCACATCACCCTCAGGTATTCTTAATACATGTACATCCTGCATACTGGAAGACCTAGAATAAACTTTGAGATTAGATCAATTTAGATTGTCCTCTTCAAGGTTTTATCATTAAGTTTATCATTTGATCATTGGGAGTTGGTATCGCTCATATACTTTCCAAAAGCATATATCATACCCAGGTATTGATTATATACTTTCTGGAAGCATATATCAAACCTACAAATTATGTCACCTCCAAATCTTTGAAGCATATATCTTTGACTAACTTATCTAACACCTCCAAATCTCCATTCCTATACAGAGCACCTGCATCAAGAGGTCAGTTAGATATCATCCCATCAGAGAAAGGATTGCCATCTCGTACTCTGGCTGGAGATCATCTCTTAGTAATCATTTGACGGTTCTTGATGAGTCCTCAATCTAACTCTTTTGATACTCACCCAAGCACCAACCTCTATGATTCAACAATTTAACCAATAGTTGTATGATCATCAAGTTCGCCATGGTACGTGACCCAAATTATACTAAGGGACCTAATATGCAAATAAGTTAATCCTCATTTCAAACCAGGGAATGATATTTGCAATAACATTTATTGCATAATGGCTCACCATGGGCTCGTATGAGGAATAATAATTAAATAGACAATAGGACAACAACCCATGGTTTGTATCTCTATAGTCTTGATCTCTCATCAGCTATGCTTTGGAAGTATCGTGTTGATGATGATCTTAATTATAGAAAATCCATGAGAAACCTAAGAAGATGTTTTGGCATACATATGTGCTCTCGACATTTAATCATGAATGATACAGTTCACTACATTATGCATAATGGTGGCTCAACAAGAGACGGTGTACTCAAAATGTTTCAGTACCTGCCTGAACCAAAAGTCTTTAAGAGTTAAGATGGATGTAGATACAATGAGTGTAATCATTCTACTGTCTATACTCAAGTCATTCATGAAGCTTCATAATATTCATATTGTATGATATGAATGAAGCATGTATAAATGTTGAAATAATCTTATATTGAAATCTTTTGAGTTCAACATAAGAGATCCTTAGTCTTAAGCAATGGCTGCTTATAGATGAAGGGAGTGTAGTGGAAGCATGGGCCTTACTCAAGTAAGAAGGAAAGTCAAAAGGTTGACTGTACTTTCGTGACTTCCATATGATATCCAAAGTGTTAAATAAATGCGAATATTGTAATAAGCCGATGTACTGATAGTATGACTATCTAGACTATCTAAGATCCATAGAGAAGGACTCAAATAGTGCATCGGAATAATCTACATCTACATTTAATCATTGAAATTTACTTACTTATTTGATAAGATCAAAATATAATAATTGTATCTCATTTTCTAGTAACACTTGCAATGGGATGCATATGTTTTAAAAGACTGAAAAATTTGATTATAAGGTTTAATAGTCATCCACATGGATGCTGATTCAATTGTTGCAATGATCTCCATTGTACAGATAGACTGCATATTTTCAGTGGGAGAGCCCTTAATCTTAGAGCATGTCTCTATGACATAGATATTAGAATACATTCATTGTTTAATTCTGAATGTTTGAAATGCACATGTATTCTGCAATAGAACTATCATAAAGAGTTATGATGAACATATTTCAGATAGTAATCTAACATCTAGAGAACTCTAATAAATTAGAAAATTAATGAATTATTCATAAACATTTCTAAATACTGAAAAATTAAAAAGATCAATAGGAGGATGAAGATCATTTGACAATGATCTGGCATCAAACCTTGGACATATGTCTATTGATGAGATCAATAGACTAGTAAGATATGAAACTTTAGACTGTCTAAAGGTTCAAAGCTTATATACTTATGAATATAGATTCAAAGTAAAAATTGTCCAATGCATCCTTATATGTGAATGGTGTAAGATGCCAAGGTATTCAAGATCTCATATATATTGATATATGTGGATCATCTATATCAAAATAAACATTAATGATATGCGATATCAATTGATGATTATTTGTGATATGTGATTTCTTCTCTTCACCTTAGAAGCCTTTGAAATGTTCAAAGATTTCACTATTTTGATTTAGAACTAAAGTTTGGAGGAAGATAGAATGAATTTGATCTCATCTAGGTAGCAAGTACCTATTAGACGAATTCAAGGAATACCTTATGGAGAAAGGAATATCATTCGTTTCTCAGTTCTCCTAATACACCTAAACTCAATAGAGTTGTAGGAAGATACAATTGGATCATGTGTGACATGATTTGATCAATGATGAATCTTAGCATAATTACCTCTTAGTTTTCATGTACATGTGTAGTAGAGACTACAATATATATCCTTAATAAGATTCCATGCAAATCTAAATCCGAAAACCCTCATAAGCTATGGTTTGGAACCCATCCTAGTGTTGAACACTTGAGGATTTAGGGTTGCTTGGTCCATAACCTTGTCATGGATGCAAGTAAGCTGGAATCTAGCTCCAGAGAGTGCTACTTCATTAGGAAAATAAAGGATGGTATTGGATACCTACTTTGTGACCTTGAGATTCTTAGATTTCACCTCTAAGGATATGATTCGTAGAGGATGTTGAGAATCAAGATGAAAATAAAGTAAAGGAACTCATTGAATCTTGAGAAGATAAAGAGGCTCCTGAAATGGGAAACTAAAAGAAAAATTAAAGATTAAACACTTATACCTCTTCAAATAAGTTTGAGGGTGGTAAGACCACCAAGAAGGTATGGATTCCATGTGTTAGAGAAATCTAACAATGACCTGACTTCATATGATGAAGTTTTTGAGGATTATGACTTGGAAAGATGGATGTTAGCAATAAAGTCTAAAGTAGACTTCATATACAATTGTTGTATATAGACCCTCGAGGATCCACCTAAAATGGTAAGGCCCATTTAGGTGTAGATGTATCTTCAGGAGAAAGAGGAACCTGATGAGAAGGTAGAGACCTTCAAAGCATGGCTCGAATCTACATACGCATAGAAGACATCACTTGCAATGAGACTTTCTCTTCAGTGACCATGCTTGAACCCATCAGAATATCGCTATCTATAGCTACACAACTTGACTTTGATATCTACAAGATGGAAGTCAATATTACATTCCTCTATGAATACCTCAGCGAGGATATTAATATAAAGTAGCCCCAAGGCTTCATCGTTGAGGAAGGCAGGATGTGCAGTCTAAAGGAATTCCATTTATAGACTTAAATATGCTTCTTGTAATTGGAATATTAAATTTTATTAAATTATAAATGTTATGATTTCAAATAGAATCTTGACGAAACATGTGAAGCTTAGTAGGAGTGCCATTGTGTTCATCGTGCCAAATGTAGATAGTACCCTAATTATTTGGAATGATATAAGGATGAGAATAAGTGTTTTATAATCTGGTTGTTCCATACCTTGAGATATGGTCTCAAGGATACCTCTAGGATCTAGGTTCTGAAGTTGTTCATAAGTGGTATTAACTTATTTGAAGGGATAGCACCTCAAAGTGTTGAGGATGTGAATGCTTAAACTGCTTGCCCTTGTGCATTAGTTACGAGAAGGCTAGTGTATGCCAGATGTGTACAATAAGCCGGATGTCTGCCATGCAGTGGGAGTAGTAAATTGTCATTAATCCTACTGTGGAGGTAACAACATTTATTTACAGTAATAAAAACACCTTCAAAGATGAAAAGATTTTTGAGATAGTGATATCAAAGTCTTATCTTTAAGAAGTTAAGACTTTATAAATAGTGATCTAAAAGGTCTTGACTGCAGACGCCTTAGAAGGCTTCAGACTGAGTCTTGGTCTTAAGAGATAGAGATCTCCGGGAATACGAGTATTCTAATAAGGATAATAGAAATTACATACTGGTTATAATAATTATTGAGCTGTAGTATCAAGGACACTATAAATGCTCGAACAAAATTGAGTATTGGTTGCATAAGATGAAACATTAGCATTGGATGTGAGCACTGTTACTAGGGGATATACAAGTATCGTAAAAGAACTTGACAGAGTCTCTTGGGAATAGAGTGACAAGTCGGCTTACTAAGCTATCTTTCTAAATGGATATGATTAGCACATGAGTGTGGGTTTAAAGATTAGCCCATTAATGGTTGTTTAAGCTAGTGGGAGATTGTTGGACATGCGAGCCCATAGCGAGCCATTATGCAATAAATGTTATTGCAAATATCATTCCCTGATATGGAATGAAGAATAATTAATTATGTAAATTACAAAAAAAGGACTGATCTTTACATTGATTCCCAAGTTAGGGGCCGGTCTTTAGTTTGTAACAAATAGGGGACTAAAGTTTAACTTAACATTTCAGTCCCCAACGCTGTCAATGGGCGGCTCAATACATGGTTTTACTTGACAAAATTACCCCTAACCAATTCTACCCTCACCCAAAGAGCTTCTGCTTGTGTAAGGGGAGGAGGATGACAGCAGCGCACTCCCACACCCAAGTGACCCAACAACCTCGCCGGTCCTTCTCAGCCCCTCCTCAACGTTGACGCCCATACCCCGAACACCTTCCTCGCCGCCGATGCGAACCCATCTCTGCAACCTCTCTCGGCATCTATATCCCCTTCTCTAGCCTTCCGGTGTTTGCCAATGAGAGCAGCAGGAACAATGACGCGCTCCCCATCATAGTCTCCTCATCACCTACCATGGTCTCCAGCACGAACGATAGCTCCGCAGGCGCGACTGCATGGATGGACGGCATCATTTGCGATCTCATCAGCAACCCATCCTCAGATGTCTCCATTCATCAACTCATCCACAATCTGAGGGAAATTATCCACCCCTGCAACCCGGGACTCGCGGCGGTTCTCGAGTTCAGGCTACCGCTACAGAGAAGAGACGGCCTGTGAGGACCCAACAACAGTAAGTTCCACCCTTTTTCGGCATTGCAAACGTAGATACTAAATTAGGAAGATACCCATCTCACTCAAACACAGTCCCACCTCCCCTCCACAACCATCATTCCCTACTCATCCTCGCCAACCACCACCACCACCAACTACGACTGCAGAAGCCAAACCATCGCAGACCCAAAAGACATCGATCGGTCATCCTCTGCGCATATGGGATGAGCTCAGGTACGGTATCGACATCTTTGACTCCAGCTCCACGCCACCGCTAAGGAGCCCTAGCGAGATCGCAGTCGCGGTGCCCAAGACGAGGTCGAGCATTATGTACATGTGGATGCCGTAGGCGATGAGCACAACCCCGCGAGGGTAGAGGTGCCTCTGTGGGTAGAAGGAAACGACAAAGGAGAGCAGAGCTACCTTGGCAGCGAAAGGCACGAGAGGGTGGAGGATTTCCCTTCTGGAATGTTGGGTATCTCCGGGCCGACGGATCTTGATGGGGAGGGAGGCCAGGGCAAGGAAGGTGGGGAGGGAGAGGGTTGGGTCAGAGAGGGGGCCCTTGTGGAAGGAGAAGAGGAGGAGCTTGAGGACGGCATTGCCGTGCAAGGAGATAGCGAAGGAGAATGAAATGCGAGGAGTGCATAGCAAAGCGTGTCGTTGTCATTCCCCTTTAACAAGCAGAAGCTCTTTGGGTGAGGGTAAAATTGGGTAGGGGTAATTTTGTCAAGTAAAACAATGTATTGAGCCGTCCATTGACTGTGTTGGGGACTAAAATGTTAAGTTAAACTTTAGTCTCTTATTTGTTACAAACTAAAGATCAGTCCCTAACATGGAAATCCATTTAAAGATCAGTCCCTTTTTTGTAATTTACCCTAATTAATTTGCATAGAATAGGGTTATGTACCATGACCATCTTAATGATCACACAATTGTTGATTCAATTGTTGAATCATAGAGGCTGGTGCTTGGATGAATATCTAAAGAGTTAGATTGAGGACCCTTCAAGTACCGTCAAATGATTATTAAGAGATGATTTCCAGCCTGATAAGGAGATGGCAATCCTTTTTCTCATGGGATGATATGTAACCGACCTCTTGATGCAGTTCATCTACATAAGAATAGAGATTCAGAGGTGTTAGATAAGTTAGTTCAAAGAGTTGACTTAACGGGCCAAGTACTATATCGTATATTGTCACGATATAGGCACGCATCCTCTAATCAAAGAAAGATGTGTTACTATATGTTTGAGTTTGTACATTTGGTAGACCGATAGGTTGATGATCTAATAAAGGTCTATACACCGGTGAACTGGTGTGCATACAAGGGTATATGAGTAATACGATCTCTTAAAGGGATCATACAGGTTCATTATTGAATTGGAAGACATGATCTCACTCATGAGATATTGGGAATCAAATTCCGTGCATGGTCGTCTCTCTTTGGAAGTTTGACTGAATTTCTTGGTCTAATATATGCTTATGGAAAGTATATGATCAATACATAGGTATGATATATTCTTTTGGAAAGTATATGATCGATACCAACTCCGAATGATGAAATGAGAAACTTAATTATAAAACCCTAAAGGAGATAGTATAAATAAGATCTAAAACTTCGGGTTTATTCAAGGTCTTCCAGTATGCAGGATGTACATATATTAGGAATACCTGAGTGTGATGTGATCATAATGATTGTATAACTATGGCGCTTCCATTCCGAGGGAGTGATGAAACATGTTTGAATTTTAGTGACTGCTCTCAATAGAGAAGTAACTAGTCTTGGTCCAAATGTTGGACATTGATCTGAATATGATTCAGATGCAATGAGGTGATTAGATTTACAGTTTTGATTTAATCAAACATCTTTGGGAGGTCTTCTTGATATGGATTTGAGATATGATCTCAATATCCAAGTCACTATGGAACGTACAATCGCCCTATCCTTATCTCCAAATATCTGCGGAGAAAGTGCATTGTTCTTGAAAGAGTTCAAGAATAAATACATTGATGAATTATTTATATCTAAGCATTGAGAATTGATAATTAAATGTGATTTAATTATCATGAATAATGTGAATGCGATTCATATTATTTAATTACATGTGAATGATGATCCAAGATAATTAAGTGTGATTTAATTATTAAGGATATGAATAATGTAGATAGTACTATCCATATTATTTATATATATTATAAATGTGATTTATAATATATTAGAGAGATTATTGTAAATAGTATCTTCAAACTAATTGTTGATGTGAATAGTTTCCTCTGATACTCCCATACCGTTACTCTGCGATAACACTTGAGCCATAGCTCAGGTGAAGGAACCCAGATGGCATAAAAAAACAAGTACGTGGAATAGAAATACACATAATTCAAGATATTCAAAAGCGTGGTGACATTGTCTTCACCAAGGTGGCATCTTCCGACAACGTTGTTGATCCCCTTACCAAAATTTTGACTCAAAAGCTTTCGACCATCATGTAATGAGCATGGATTTAAGGATTGCACCTAAATGGTTCTGGGGGATAGTGGAAGATTGTTAGCCATGTGAGCTCGAGGCGAACCATTCATACAATAATTGTTATTGTACTCACTTTTATATTAATAAAGATTATTGATTTATTTTCACTCCTTGTCTGAGATTAAATGAATGAATGCACTATAAGGTCCTTTGGTACAATTAGAGTTATGTACCATGACCATCTTAATGATCATACAAGTGTTGATCCAATGGTTGAATCAAAGAGGTTGGTGTTTGGATGATATCTAAAGAGTTAGATTGAGTACTCGTCAAGCACTGTCAAATGATTGCTAATAGATGATCTCTAGGCTGAGAAGGAGATGGCAATCCTTCCCTAAGGCTGATATCTAAGCGATGTCTTGATGCAGGTACTCTGCATAGGAATAGAGATTCAGAGGTGTCACATAAGTTAGGCAAAGAGTTGACTTAACGAGATCGAGATAACCAAGAGCTATGTCATATGCTGTCATTATATAGGCATGCATCCTTTCATCAGAGACATGTATTGCTATATGTCTGAATATGTACATTTGGTAGACCGATAGGTTGATGATCTAATCAAGGTCTATACACCGTCGAGCTCTATATACCCGGTGAGCTGGTGTACATATGAGGGCATGTGAGTAATATGATCTCTCAAAGGGATCATATACGTTCACTACTGAACCGAAAGACATGAGCTCACTCATCAGCTATTGGGATCGATCAAATTCCATGCATGGTCGTCAAGATTTGGAAGCATGACAAGAATTTATAGGTATGATATATGCTTTTGGAAAGTATATGATCGATACCAACTTCCAATTAGATAATGAGAATCTTAATGATAACCCTGAAGAAGACAATCTAAAAGTGATCTAAAACTTTGAGTTTATTCTAAGTCTTCTAGTATGTAGGATGTATAGATATTAGGAATACCTGAGGGTGATGTGATCATAAATAATTGTATAACCATGACGCTTCCATTCCGAGGGAGTGATGAAACATGGCTGGATTTTAGTGACTCCTCTCAATAGAGAAGTAATCTAATCTTGGTCCAAATGTTGGACATTGATATGAATACGATTCAGATGCAATGAGAAGGTTAGATTTATGGCTTTGATTTAATCAAACATCTTCGGGAGATGGTCTTGATCTGGATTTGAGATATGATCTCAATATCCAAGTCACTATGGAACGTACAATCACCCTGTCCTTATCTCCAAGTATCTACAGAGAAAGTGCATCATTTTTAAAGAGTTCACGAATAATTACATTGATGAATTATGCATATCTAAGCATTGATAATTTATAATTAAATATGATTTATTTATCACGAATAATGTGAATGTGATTCATATTATTTAAATACATGAGAATGATGATCCAAGATAATTAAATGTGATTTAATTGTCATAGATGTGAATAATGTAGATAGTACTATCCATGTTATATATATATATTATAAATGTGATTTATAACATATTAGAGAGAGCTTATTGTAAATAGTATCTTCAAACTAATTGTTGATGTGAATTGTTTTCACATTGGAACTTGATTGGAAACACAATTTACATTTTATTTTGGGTTATGAATATGATTCACAATTATTTAATAGCATGATTGCATTATTCACAAATATAATTTGGATTTATTTTTGTGAATTTATTTAAAAAAAAGTTTTTGTAAAAATATATCGAGGATTAGAGGAGCCAACCCAACCATTTAATGGTGGACAACCACCCTTTGGCTTGTTCTCAAGGGTGACCGCTCCTCCCTTTAGGAAGGTGGGTGGCCTCCTTTTTAATCCTTCTATGCTAATTGATTTAGTTAAAATTAAATTAGGTTGATTATTTAATACAAATATTATTTAATCTAAATTACTTGTTGTTGTATTTTTACAAAAAAATCATGGCCATTGAATAGAAAACAAATCAATATCAACCATTTGATTTTGTGTTCACATGGATGGTGATCTATGGATTCCCAAAATACTATAAAAGAAGAGGCAACCCTTGCTCTTCTTAGATAGATATACAATAATTGATTCATCTGTCTCTCTCATTCTCATACTACACGCCCCAACTCTCTCTTTAAGTGGACATCCACTTTGTTCCTTAGAAAGAATCACCATCGTCACCGCGCCATCGTGCTGCTGCTTCGACCGTTCATGGATCTTTATTCCCTTCAGTGTGCCTTACTCGTGAAGAAGACATCGGATCTCGTATGATGAGATCAGGAGATTCATCGCTTGGATAATCATCTTGGATTGCAAGAAGCCTGCATCTCATCAACGTGCTCGCAAGCATCTCCTCCATCGGGTCAGACTTGAGACATGATTTATCTTCATTTAGAGACTTTGATCACAACCACGCTTCAAAAGGGAACCCTAATACCCTTTTTGGTTTAAATGAAATTATCCAAGAAGTGTTCATAGATAATGTTGTTTCATTACATTTATTTTCTTAAAATTCTGTTGCTCATAGAAACTAGTGCAACTAGCCTCTCCCGATCGCATATGATGCGATCATCACGCTTCCATGATGCACTTAAGGATCTTTCAATATCATTCAGCTATATTTAGAAATATTTTGACGGGTACAAGCATGGTCACTGAAGAGCAAGTCTCGTCGCAAGAGATGTCTTCTCTTCGTGTATATCTTGTGGATACGAGCATGCTTTGAAGGTCTCTACCTTCTCATCAGGTTCCCTCTTTCTCTTGAAGAACCATTTACACCAAAAACAAGTATTACCCTTATAGGTGGATCCTCGAGGGTCCATATACAACACTTGTATATGAATCCTACTTTAAAATTTATTGCTAACATCTATCTGTCCATGTCATGATCTCAGAAGTTTCGTCATATGAAATTAGATCATTGTCAGACTTATCTGACACATGGGATCCATACCCTTTAGGTGGTCTTACCAACTTCAAACTAATTTGTAGAGGTATGGGTGTTTCATCTTTAATTGTCCTTTTAGTTTCGGATTTCAGGAACCTCATTATCTTCTCAAGACTCAATGAGTTCCTTTACTTCATTTTCATCTTGATTCTCAAGAAAGTCATCCTCTAAGAATCATATCCTCAGAGATGAAATCGTTTAAGAATCTGAAGGTCATAAAGTAAGTATCCAATACCATCCTTTATTTTCCTAATGAAGTAGCACTCTCTGGTGCTAAATTCCATCTTACTTGCATCCATGACATGGTTATGGATCAAGCAACCCTAAATCCTCAAGTGTCCAACATGATGCTAGGTTCCAAACCATATCTTATATGGGTTTTCGGGTTTAGATCTGAATGGAATCTTATTAGAGATATATATTGTAGTCTCTACTACATATATACCTGGAACCAAGAGGTAATTATGCTAAGATTCATCATTGATCAAATCATATCACACATGATCCAATTGTATCTCGCTACAACTCTATTGAGTTCATGTGTATTAGGAAGAGTGAGATAGGAATGATATTCCTTTATCCATAAGGTATTCCTTGAATTTATCTAATAGGTACTTACTACCTTGGTAATATCAAATTCATTTCATCTTCTTTCAAATTTTGGTTCTAAACCAAAAAATGAAATCTGTAAACATTTCATAGGTTTTTAAGGTGAAGGAAGAAATCTCATATCATAAATAATCATCATTAGATATTACATATCATTAATGTTTATTATGATATAGATGATTCACATACATCAATATGTATGAGATCTTGAATACCTTGGCATCTTATACCATTCTCAAAGATGGGTGCATTGGACATTTTACTTCGAATACAATATTCATAAGTATGTAAGATTTAAAATTTAAGATAGTCTAAAGTTTCATCCCTTACTAGTCTGTTGATCTCATCAATAGACATTTGTCCAAGGTTTGGTGCCAGATCATTGTCAAATGATCTTCATCCTCCTATTGATCTTTTAAGGTTTAATTTTTCAGTATTTAGAAATGTTAACCATTCATTATTTTTATAATTTCACAGAGTCCTCTAGATCTTAGATTACTATTTGAAATATATCCATCATTGATATTTATGATAGGTCTATTCTAGAATTCATGTTTATATACAACATTTAGAAATAAATAATGAATGTATTCCAATATCTATGTCATAGAGACATTCTCTAAGATTAAAGGCTCTCCCACTGAAAATATGTAGTCTACCTATCTAGTAGAGATTGTTGGAAAATTGCATGAACATCCATGTGGATGACTATGTTGGACATGCGAGCCCACGGCGAGCCATTATGCAATAAATGTTATTGTGAATATCATTCCCTGATCTGAAATGAAGAATAAATAATTTACATAATAGGTTCCTTAGTAGAATTAGGGTTATGTACCATGGCCATCTTGATGATCATCCAGTTGATTCAATTATCGAATCATAGAGGCTGGTGCTTGGATGAATATCTAAAGAGTTAGATTGAGGACTCATCAAGCATCGTCAAATGATTGTTAAGAGATGATCTCCAACATGAGTAGGAGATGGCAATCCTTTCTCATTTAGGCTGATATCTAACCGACCTCTTGATGCAGGTCCTCTACATAGGAATAGAGATTCGGAGGTGTTAGATAAGTTAGGTCAAAGAGTCGACTTAACGAGATCGAGATAACCAAAGTCCTATGTCGTATGCTGTCATGATATAGGCATGCGTCCTCTGACCGGAGACAGATGTATTACTATATGTCTGAGTATGTACATTTGGCAGACCAATAGGTTGATGACCTAATCAAGGTCTATACACCGGTGCGCTGGTGTGCATATAAGGGCATATGAGCAATATGATCTCTCAAAGGGATCATACAGGTTCATTATTGAACCGGAAGACATGAGCCCACTCATGAGATACTGGGAAGAATCAAATTCCGTGCACAGTCGTCTTGCTTTGGAAGCTTGACTGAATTTGTAGGTTTGATATATATTTTTGGAAAGTATATGATCAACACCTGGGTATGATATATGCTTTTGGAAAGTATATGATCGATACCAACTCCCAATGATCGAATGAGAAACTTAATGATAAATCCCTGAAGTCGACAATGTAAAGTTGATCTT
Source organism: Ottelia alismoides (assembly GCA_037367405.1). Taxonomy (NCBI): domain Eukaryota; kingdom Viridiplantae; phylum Streptophyta; class Magnoliopsida; order Alismatales; family Hydrocharitaceae; genus Ottelia; species Ottelia alismoides. The sequence continues at coordinate 544,023 of JAZKJV010011214.1, forward strand.
ATACTTCGGGTTTATTCTAAGTCTTCCAGTATGCAGGATGTACAGGTATTGGGAATACCTTAAGGTAATGTGATCATAAACGATTGTATAACCATGACGCTTCCATTCCTAGGGAGTAATGAAACGGGTCTGGATTTTAGTGACTCCTCTCAGTAGAGAAGTAATCTGATCTTGGTCCAAATCTTGGACATTGATCTGAATGTGATTCAGATACAGTGAGAAGATTAGATTTGCGGTCTTGATTAAATCAAGCATCTATGGGAGGCCCAAGATCTGGATTTGAGATGTGATCTCAATATCCAAGTCACTATACATGGAACAATACAATCGCCCTATCCTTATCTCCAAGCATTCGCGGAGAAAGCGCATTATCCTTTAAAGAGTTCAGGATAATTTCATTGTTGATATAAGTATACGAGAATTGAGAAAATAAATAATTAAATGAGATTTAATTATCACGATTAATATGAATTCGAATCATATTATAAAGAGAGCTATCTTAGATAATTAAATGTGATTTGATTATCAAAGATGTAAATAATGTGCATGTGATTTACATTGTTTGGGCACATGAGAATAGAGATCCAAGATGATTAAATGTGATTTAATTGTCATGGATATGAATAATGTGGATAGAACTATCCATATTAATCATATATATTGTAAATGTGATTTATAATATATAAGAGAGAGCTATTTGTAATTTACATTTGTTAATTAAATATTAATGTGAATTGGATTCACATTGGACGTTAAATTGAAAATGTAATTGACATTTTATTTTGGGTTGTGAATGTGATTCATAATTTTCCAATGGCAAGATTGTAATATTCACAAAATAATTATGAATTATTTTTTGTTGAATAATTTACAACAAGTGTTGTTGTATATCTTGGAGATTTCCATAGTTAAATGTAATCTCATGAGATTACATGAGATTGCCACCAAATTCCATATTATGGAAGGAGGCAATCTTCATTCCATAATCTCCAAGCTTGATTGATTTAATTTGTGATTAGATCATATTGATTTATCAATATATATTTAATCTTAATTAAATTAATTGTTTTGGTTATTACCAACAAAATCTTAGCCATTAAAAGAAACACAAATCAATGAGAGCCATTGGATTTGTGTCGCCCATGGATTGAGATCCATGGATCCCAAAATATTATAAAAGGAGAGGCACCCCTTTGCTCTTCTTTACACAAGAGAACATAAGTTTGTCTCCCTCTTTCTCTCTCTACACACCCTCTCTTCTTATCTCATATGGCCGTCCACCATGTATTCCCTAGAGAGGTTCTCCATCGCCGCAGCGTCGTCGTTATGCTGCCCGATCGTTTGCTCATGGATCTCCATCTCCTTCGATGCGCCTCGCTCGTGAAGAAGACGTCGTATCTCGTGTGTTGAGATCATGAGATTCGCCGCTTGGATCATCAACAAGGATTGCGAGAAGCACGTGTTTCATCAACACGCTCGCAAGCGTCTCCTCCGTCAGATCGGACTTGAGACATGAGGTCTCTTCGTTTAGAGGCTCAATCACAACCACGCTTCAAGAGTTAATCCTATTACTTATTTCTGGTTTATACGAAACGATCCGAGAAGTGTTCTCGGATATTGTAGTTTCATCGCATGAAAAAAATTTAAATTCCACTGCATAGAACAACTAGTGCGACTAGTCATTCCTCGTCGTATTCGATATGACGCTCACGCTTCTGTGATGCGCTTGAGGATCTCTTCATATCCTTCAAGTGGTATTAGAGCCTTAGGTCCGAGATTCCGGATACGATCCGTAAACCTAGGACGACTTGGGTTCGTTAGGGTTGCGAAAGTTTTATCGCATTTCATTTTCGCATCTCTATTTTGTGATTATTTTAGGCCCTGTTTAAATTTTTAAAAACGAAATAATAATTGTATTTTGTTCTCCGTTAAATAAGAAAATCATAGGATCTGAATTTATGTAATTTGGATTCCGTTTGCTCGAGATATGGTTGTTTTAATGAACATGTATTCAGTGTTGCGGGAACTGCGAATCTTAACGTGATTAATGAATTAATTACTTTTTTAATCCGCCTAGAAATAAGTGAAATATCACTTAGGTTCTGTCCTAAATCAAATTAGGAATCTTTGGAAAATATTTTTGTCTAATTTGGATTTAAATTGATTGAGATACGTTAATTTTAGTAAGTAGGGGTCACTGCTGAAATTACATTCCTAATCAAGAACCATGTGATTGTCAATTAGTGATTTTAATTGTTAATTTTATGAAATATTTATGGAAAATATTTGAGAAATATTTATTGATGATTACTTCCTTAATTGACTTGACCTCGACCAATAAATTGATTAGATTTGATCTACATCATAATTGGAAACACAATCAACAAATAACTTGCTTGAATAGGATTGGGAGTTTGTGTAGCAAATTTCCTTATAATAAAAAATGTTTTGATTATTACTATATGGTATAATTTCAGTTGAAGAACTGATGATCATCTCACAGTACACATTGATCTATTTGACATTATCCTTTCTTGAGGTGGATATGGTGTCTATTCGGGAAGCATTGGGGTAGCGGGTCGCACCGGTTGCGGTCCATCCCACTTCCGTCGGTACTGGCCATGACAGAGGGTAGGGACTCGATAATGCCGGAGAAATCAATATGTATTTTTTTAATTATTAAAATTCAAATTAATACGTATTTTGAGATAATACCATAGATGTATTCAAGTAAAAACAATCAAGATTGTTGATTGAATTGGAATGATAATTGATTTAATGAGATTGAATTAATTATATCCAATTACAAACACTCTATTATGAATATATGTGTATTTCCTTTGAAGAATTAATTATGTGAATATGATTCATGATAATTAACTAAAATTTGAATACGATATGGAGGATCACATAAGTGACATCCATGGTCTCCCGTCAGGGCGAAGGGTTCCGTCGCTAGATATTGTATGTAGGAGACGCCTGTCCGAAGTGACAGCTCCTGCATACAATCCATTTGGATCGGGCTCTTCACTTCTCGAAAGAGTAGGGACGTATGTATAGTGACCCCAATATCGGGTCCTCATATTATTGGGGCGATATTGGATTGCGCATAGCGAGTTGTATTCCTATTGACGGTTGGTTCAATTAATGACGGGTCAACATCACCTTTGGGGTGGTGGGCCCGGGTGTTAAAGACCGAATTGGGAGATGTAAGTTGGACTTGCAAGGCAGAATATGTTCCCGCTTCTTTTTATCGGAGTTACAGGTTCTCATATTATTGGGATGTAACAAAGATAAGGAAGGAGATCCCAGATTTTGCTTGAGATATAATGGTAAGTATATCTCTTACATTGAAAGTGATTAAGGGAATGAACTTTCAATGTTGACAAGGTAAGACAACTTTGATATAAAAATTCCTAAATCAAAGTACAATATATATTTAAATATATTTATGCAAATTTCTTATTTCAGATAATCCTTCATTAAACCCACTCAATATTATACTCAATAATAACCAGTAAAATATCATGGATTGGATCCATGATCTAGATATTGTACTTGCAGTTGGATACATAATGTATATGGTTGCAATGTGTAGGTCTTCCTCATAATAATGAGGAATGAAAATTAAATAGACAATAGAACTACGACCCTAGGGTTTGTATGTCTCTACAGTCTTGATCTCTCATCGAATGTACTTTGGAATGACATGTCGATGATGATCGTAATTGTCAAATAATCCTTATAAAATTCAAAGAAGATGTTCTGGCATACATATGTGCTCTCGACATTTAATCATGAATAACATGGTTCTCTGCATCATGCAGAATGGTGGCTCTATAAGAGATGATGTATTCAAATTGTTTGAGTACCTACCTGAACCAATGTTTTAAGAGTTTAGATGGATGTAGATACGATAAGTGTCATCATTCTACTGTCTATACTCTGATCATTCATGATGCTTCATATTATTCATATTGTATGAATTGAATGAAGCATGTATAAACATTGAAATGCTCTTATATTGAAATCTTTTGAATTTAATATAAGAGAGCATTATCTTAAGCAATGGTTGTTTATAGATGAAGGGAGCACAGTGGAAGCGTGGGTCTGACCCATGTGAGAATGAAAGTCAAAGAGTTGACTGTACTTCTGTGACTTCCATATGAAACCCAACGAGTTGGATAAATGCCAATACTGCAATAAGCTGATGTGTTGATAGTATGACTATCAAATCCATCTAGAATCCTTAGAGAAGGAATTGGATAGTACATCAGAATAATCTACATATAATCATTGAAATTGACTTACTTATTTCATAAGATAAAGTCTAATAATAGTATCTCATTCTTCTAATAACACTTGCAATTAGCTGCATATGTATTAGAAGACTATACAATTTGATTTTAAGGTTTAATAGTCATTAACATGGATATTGATGCAATTGTTGCAACAATATCTATTGGATAGATGGACTTGTTATTTTCAGTGGGAGATCCCTTAGTCTTAGAGAATGTCTCTATGACCTAGATTTTAGAATACACTCATTGTTTATTTCTAAATGTTGTAAATAAACATGAATTCTGTAATAGACCTATCATAAAGAATTATGATGGAGATATTTCAGATAGTAATCTAAAATCTTGTGGACCCTACTAAATTAGAAAATTAATGAATGGTTCATTAAGATTTCTTATACTGAAAATTAAACCATTAAAGATCAATAGGAGGTTGAAGATCATTTGATAATGATCTAGCATCATGTTTTGGACATTTATCTGTTGATCAATAGACTGATAAGAGATGAAACTTTAGATTGTCTAAAGGTTCAAATCTTACATACTGGTGAATACTGTATTCAAAAGTAGAAATGTCCAATACACCCTTCCTTGGGAATGGTGTAAGATGTCAAGGTATTCAAAATCTCATACATATTGATGTATGTGAACCATCTATATCAGAGTAAACATTATGGATATGTGATATCTATTGATGATTATTTGAGATATGAGATTTCTTTCCTTCACCTTAGAAAGCTTTGAAATGTTCAAAGATTTTATAATTTTGGTTTTGAACCAAAGTATGAAGTAAGATGAAATAAATTTGATCTAACCTAGGTAGCTTGTATCTATTAGATGAATTCATGGAATACATTATAGAGATATGAATATTATTTTTATCTCACTCCTCCTTATAAACCTAAACTCAATAAGAGTTGTAGGGAGATACAATTGGATCATGTGTGACATGATATGATCAATGATGAATATTAGCATAATTATCTATTAGTTTCCAAGGTATATATGTAGTAGAGACTACAATATATATCCTTAATAAGGTTCCATGCAAGTAATCTGGAATCTGGCACTCGAGAGTGCTACTTCATTAGGAAAATAAAGGATGGTATTGGATACCTACTTTATGACCTTGAGATTCTTAAAAGATCTCATCTTTGAGAATATGATTCTTATAGGATGACTCTCTTGAGAATCAAGATGAAAATGAAGTAAAGGAATTCATTTAATCTTGAGATGATAATGAGGCTCCTGGAATCGAAAACTAGAAAGACAATTAAAGATGAAACACTAATACCTCTTCAAATAAGTTTGAAGATGAATTCCATGTGTCAGTTGAATCTGACAATGATCTAACTTCATTTGACGAAGCTTCTAAAGATCATGACATGGAAAGATGGATGTTAGCAATAAAGTCTAAAGTAGACTTCATATACAAGTGTTGTATATAGACCCTAGAGGATCCACCTATATGGATAAGACCAATTAAGGTGTAAATAGATCTTCTAGAGAAAGAAGAAACCAGATGAAAAGGTAGAGACCTTCAAAGCACGGTTCGTGGCCATGAGCTACACACCGAAGAGAAGACATCGCTTGCGATGAGACTTGCTCTCCGGTGACCTTGCTTTAACCCATCAGAATATTGCTAACCATAGCTAATACAAAAGCCAGATGTCTGCCATGTAGTGGGAGTAGTAAACGGTTGCTGATCCTACTATGGTGATTAAACACTTGATTGCAGTAATAACAATATCTTCAAAGATGATGAAACTAGAGATAGTGATCTCAAAGTCTTATCTTCAAAAGTTTAAGACCTTGTAGATAGAGATCTATAAGGGTCTTAACTGTAGATACCTTAGGAGATAGAGATCTCTAGGAATAAAGGTATTCTAATAAGGATTATGGACATACTAGTTATAATAATTATCGAGCAATAGTGTCAATGACACTATAACAAAATTGAGTATTGGTTACAAAAGATGCAACATTCGCATTGGATGCGAGCACTGTTACTAGGGATATGCAAGTACCGTAAAAGGACTTAGCGTAGTCTCTTGGGAACAGAGTTACTGATCATCTTACCTAGCTATTTTCTAGATAGCCTATGATTGTCACATGAGTGTGGGTTTAAATGATTATCCCATTAATGGCTCTTTGGGCTAGTGGGAGATTGTTGGACATGCGAGCCCATGGTGAGCCATTATGCAATAAATGATTGTGAATATCATTCCCTGATCTGAAATGAAGAATAAATAATTTGCATAATAGGTCCCTTGATACAATTAGGGTTATGTACCATGGCCATCTTGATGATCTTACAGTTGTTGATTCAATTATTGAATCATAGAGGCTGGTGCTTGGATGAATATCTAAAGAGTTAGATCGAGGACTCATCAAGCACCGTCGAATGATTGTTAAGAGATGATCTCCAGCCAGAGTAGGAGATGGCAATCCTTTCTTATTTAGGCTGATATCTAACCGACCTCTTGATGCAGGTCCTCTACATAGGAATAGAGATTCAGAGGTGTTAGATAAGTTAGGTCAAAGAGTTGACTTAACGAGATCGAGATAACCAAAGTCCTATGTCGTATGCTGTCATGATATAGGCACGCATCCTCTGACCGGAGACAGATGTGTTACTATATGTCTGAGTATGTACATTTGGCAGACCAATAGGTTGATGACCTAATCAAGGTCTATACACCGGCGTGCTGGTGTGCATATAAGGGCATATGCGTAATACGATCTCTCAAAGGGATCATACAGGTTCATTACTGAACTGGAAGACATGAGCACACTCATGAGATATTGGGAAGAATCAAATTCAGTGCACGGCCATCTCGCTTTGGAAGCTTGACCGAATTTGTAGGTTTGATATATATTTTTGGAGAGTATATGATCAACATCTGGGTATGATATATGTTTTTGGAAAGTATATGATCGATACCAACCCCAATGATCGAATGAGAAACTTAATGATAAATCCCTGAAGTAGATAGTGTAAAATTGATCTTATACTTTGGGTTTATTCTGAGTCTTCCAATATGCAGGATGTACAGGTATTGGGAATACTTGAGGGTGATGTGATCATAAACGATTGTATAACCATGACACTTCCATTCCTAGGGTGTGATGAAATGGGTCTGTATTATAGTGACTCCTCTCAGTAGAGAAGTAATCTGATCTTGGTCCAAATGTTGGACATTGATATGAATGTGATTCAGATACAATGAGAAGATTAGATTTGCGGTCTTGATTTAATCAAGCATCTATGGGAGGCCCGAGATCTAGATTTGAGATGTGATCTCAATATCCAAGTCACTATACATGGAACAATACAATCGTCCTGTCCTTATCTCCAAGTATTCGCGGAGAAAGCGCATTATCCTTGAAAGAGTTCAGGATAATTTCTTTGTTGATATAAGTTTCGGAGCGTTGAGAAAATGGATAATTAAATATTATTTAATTATCATGATTAATATGAATTCGATTCATATTATAAAGAGAGCTATCTTAGATAATTAAATGCGATTTGATTATCAAAGATGTAAATAATGTGAATGTGATTCACATTGTTTGGGCACATGAGAATAGAGATCCAAGATGATTAAATGTGATTTAATTATCATGGATATGAATAATGTGGATAGAACTATCCATATTAATCATAATATTATAAATGTGATTTATAGTATATAAGAGAGAGCTATTTGTAATTTACATTTGTTAATTAAATGTTAATGTGAATTGGATTCACATTGGACATTAAATTGAAAATGTAATTCACATTTTATTTTGGGTTGTGAGTGTGATTCATAATTTTCCAATGGCTAGATTGCAATATTCACAAAATAATTATGAATTATTTTTTGTTGAATAATTTACAACGATTGTTGTTTTAAATCTTGGAGATTTCCATGGTTAAATGTAATCTCATGAGATTACATAAGATTGCCACCAAATCCCATATTAAGGAAGGAGGCAATCTTCATTCCATAATCTCCATGCTTGATTGATTTAATTTGTGATTAGATCATATTGATTTATCAATATATATTTAATCTAAATTAAATTAATTGTTGTTGGTTTTTACCAACAAAATCTTAGCCATTAAAAGAAACACAAATCAATGAGAGCCATTGGATTTGTGTTGCCCATGGATTGAGATCCATGAATCCCAAAATATTATAAAAGGAGAGGCACCTCTTTGCTCTTCTTCACACAAGAGAACATAAGTTTGTCTCTCTCTCTCTTTCTCTCTCTACACGCCCTCTCCTCTTCTCTCATATGGCCATCCACCATGTATGCCCTAGAGAGGTTCTCCATCGCCGTAGCGTCGTCGTTATGCTGCCCGATCGTTTGCTCGTGGATCTCCATCTCCTTCGGTGCACCTCGCTGCGAAGAAGACATCAGATCTCGTGTGTCGAGATCAGGAGATTCGCCGTTTGGATCATCAACAAGGATTGCAAGAAGCACATGTTTTAACAACACGCTCACAAGCGTCTCCTCCATCGGATCGGACTTGAGACATGAGGTCTCTTCGTTTAGAGACTCGATCGCAACCACGCTTCAAGAGGTAATGTTATTACTTGTTTGTGGTTTAGACAAAACGATCCGAGAAGTGTTCTTGGATCATGTGGTTTCGTCGCATGAATTTTTTTTTAAATTCGGCTGCACAGAACAACTAGTGCGACTAGTCAATCCTCATCGTATTCGATACGACACTCATGCTTCCGTGATGCGCTTGAGGATCTCTTCATATCCTTAAGACTATAGAACCTTGAGATCAAATTTTCCAATTTTCTAAAACATATACAACTAATTGTAAGTGTTACTAAAAAATGAGATACAATTATTAGACTTTGATCTTATCAAATAAGTAAGTCAATTTGAATGATTAACTGGATATGTAGATTATTTTGATGCACTATCCAAGTCCTACTCTAAGAATCCTAGATAGTCTAGATAGTCATACTATCAGTACATCAGCTTATTGCAGTATTGACATTCATTCAACTCTTTAGATATCATTTGGAAGTCATGGAAGTACAGTCAACCTTTTGACTTTCCTTCTTACTTGGGTCAGACCCATGCTTCTACTATGCTCCCTTCATCTATAAACAACCATTGCTTAAGACTAAGGATGTCTTATGTTGAACTCAAAAGATTTCAATATGAGAGCATTTTAACATTTATACATGCTTCATTCAATTTATACAATATGAATATTATAAAGCTTCATGAATGACTTGAGCATAGACATTATAATAATGACACTCATTGTATCTACATCCATCTTAACTCTTAAAGACTTTTGGCTCAAGCAGGTACTCAAACATTTTGAGTACATCTCTTATCAAGCCACCATTCTGCATAATGCAGTGAACCATGTCATTCATGACTAGATGTCAAACATCTTCTTAGATTATATAAGGATATTCGATAATTACAATCATCATTGACATGATACTTCAACGCACAATTGATGAGAGATCAAGACTATAGAGGCATACAAACTATGGGATGTTGTCCTATTGTCTGTTTAATAATCATTTCCCATTTTATGAGGAGACTCGCACATTGCAAACACATACACTATGTGTCCAACTATAAATACAGTATCTCGATCATGGATCCAACCCATGATATTTTACCCGTTATTATTGTGTATAATTTTGAGTGGGTTTAGTGTAGGTTATCTGAAATAAGTAATTTGCATAAATACATATTTTACTTTGATTTAGGATTTTTATATCAAAGTTGTCATGCCTTGTCCACTCCGAAAGTTCATTCCCTTATTCATTTTCAAAGTAAGAGATATACTTACCATTATATCTCAAGCTAGATCTAGGATCTCTTTCTTAACTTTGTTACTTCCCAATAATATTAGAACTTATAACTCGAATAAAAAGAAGAAGGTACTCATTACTCCTTGCAAGTCCAACTTGTATTTCCCATTTCGATATTTAATACCCAAGCCCATCACCCCTAAGATGATGTTGACCCATCGTTAATTGAACCAACCATCAACAGGATTAGACCTCGCTATGCACAATCCAATATCGCCCAATAATACGAGGACTCGATATGGGGTCACTATATATACGGACTTACTCTTTCGAGATGCAAATAGCCCGATCCATGTGCACTTCTGTGCAGGAGCTGTCACTTCGGAAAGACGTCTCCTACATACAATCCATGGCGATGGAACCCTTCACCTTAACGAAAGATCATGGATGTCACTTATGCGATCCTCCATATCATGTTCAAATTATAATTAACTATTATGAATCATATTCACATAATTAATTCTTCCAAGGAAATTACAACTTTATTCATAATAAAGTGTATAATTGGATGTAATTAATTTAATCATATTAAATCAATCATTAGTCCATCTCAATCAACCAACAAACAATCTTGATTGTTACTTGAAGGATGGTATAATCTCAAAAATATGTATTATTCAAATTTTAATAATTAGAAAAATACCTCATGCTCATTTCAAGCTTTATTCTTTCCTTACCCGTTGTCATGGCCAGTACGCACATGATGTGGGACAGACCACTCACAAAGAAACATACTACCCCAACGATCCCTGACTAGACACCATATCTGACTCTGGTTAGGATAATGTGATTTGATCATATTGTATTTGAGATGATAATTGGTCTTTCAACCGAAGTTATACAACATAATATTTATCAAAAACATTTTTATTAATATTATAAGGATATTTGCTAAACAAATCCCCAATCCTATTCAAGTAACAATATTTTGCATGTAGAGATGGTCCTACAACTATTATAGGATAAACTAGGATTTTCATGAAACATACATTCAATGGCATATGATGATTAATCAATTATTTTTGTAATTATTAGGCATCATATTTAATGAAGGAAAATTCATAATTTCTATGAATTTCATTGAATTATAAATACGTTAAGTAAAGAGGTTTGATGATATAATCATCTTCCGACTAATCTCCACTAAATATGGAATATCTAGGGCAAACAGAGTCAGAATCGCACAAAATAAATCCAGGAGGTTTGCTTCTTTGATTCTCTACTTAATCAAGTGTTTATTTCATGTTTCATGATGGTAAAATAGTAAGCAAAATTAATTTTCTTACAGATCCGTGAATACATGCAAACCAATTCTCATAGCGGGAACTCTTCGAATCATTTTCATGTACTTTTGGTACCAACATTAGCCTATTGTTTCTTAGACATATTTATACATTCTAAATACATTTTATTAATAAAAAAACAAGTGCAAACAATGCACAAACAATAGGTTTTTATTTTATGAAAAGCGATTCGAATCTTGCATCTAATGCAAAAACAATGAGTCTAACGCATCTGAAACATCAACAATGATCCCCTAGGGTTTCGGATCATATCCAAGACCTTGAACCTGGATCTGATACCACTTGAAGGATATGGAAAGATCCTTGAGCACATCACAGAAGCGTAGTGATCTCATCATATGCGGTCATGAGGGACTAGTCACACATGTTGCTCGAGGCAACAGAATTTAAAAAAATTGAAATGCGATGAATCCTATCCAAGAATACTTCTCGGATCATTTCCTCTAAACTACAAAGGGGTATCAGGGTTACCTCTTGAAGCGTGGTTGCAATCGAGTCTTTAAACGAAGAGACCTCTTGGCTCAAGCCGATCCAACAGAGGAGACACTTGTGAGCGCATTGATACGTGCTCATCGCAGTCCATGTTGATGATACAAGCAGTGAATCTCCTGATCTCATCTCACGAGATCTGATGTCTTCTTCATGAGTAAAGTGCAACGAAAGAGACATAGATCCACGAACTGTTGAAGCGGTGGCACAATGATATGGTGATGACGACGACTCTCTCTAGAGTTTAGGGTGGACGACCACTCTAAGGAGGGAGAGAGAGGGCTATGAAAGAGAGAGACTATTCAATTTTTGTGAAATGAAGATCTAGAATTGCCTATTCTTTTATATTATTTTGTCAGTCCATGGATCACAATCCATGTGAAACACAAAATAAATGGTCGAGATTGATTTGTTTTCTATTCAATGGCCATGATTTTGCTGTAAAAATACAACAACAATTAATTTAGATTAAATTAAATGTATATTGAATAATCAACATAATTTAATTTTAACTAAATCAATTAGCATAGAAGGATAAGGAAAGAGGCCATCCACGTTCTTAAAAAGGTAGGGACAACCAACCTTGAGAACAAGTCAAAAGGTGGCCATCCACCATCCATTAAATGGATGGTGTTGGCTCCTCTAATTTAATCCTTCATATATATATATATATACAACAAATTTTGTTGTAAACTAACTACAAATAATTTTATGAATATTGTAATCATGCCATTAAATATTATGAATCATATTCATAACCCAAAAATAAAATGTAAACTGTATTTCCAATTAATTTTTAATGTTAGTCCTATTCACATCAACATATAATTTGAAGATACTATTTACAATAAGCTCTCTCTAATATATTATAAATCACATTTATAATATATATACAAATAATATGGATAATACTATCTATATTATGCATATCCTTGATAATTAAATCACATTTAATTATCTTGAATCATCATTCTCGTATATTTAAATAATATGTTAACATTATTCAAGATAATTAAATCACATTTAATTACCAATTTCTCAATGCTCAAATACATATATCCTTGAACTCTTTCAAGAATAATGTGCTTTCTCTGCAGATACTTGGAGGTAATGACGTGGTGATTGTACGTTCCACGTAAAATGACTTGGATATTGAGATCACATCTCAAATTCAGATCCCGGGGACCTCCCAAAGATGTTTGATTAAATCAAAGCTATAAATATAATATTCTCATTGCATCTGAATCGTATTAAGATTAATCTCTAAACTTTGGACTAAGATCAGATTACTTCTTTATTGAGAGGAGTCACTAAAATCTAGACCTATTTCATCACTCCCAAGGAATGAAAGTGTCATGGTTTTACAATCGTTTATGATCACACCACCATCAGGTATTCCTAATACCTGTACATCCTGCATACTGGAAGACCTATAATAAACCTGAAGCTTTGGATTAATTTAGACTGTCTTCTTCAGGGTTTTATTATTAAGTTTCTCATTTGATCATTGTGAGTTGGTATTGATCATATACTTTCCAAAAGTATATATCATACCCAGGTTTTGATTTTATACTTTCCAGAAGCATATATCAAAACTACAAATTCAGTCATGCTTCCAAAGCGAGACGATTGTGCACAAAGATTCCCAATATCTCATGAGTGAGCTCAAATCTTTTGGTTCAGTAATGAACATGTATGATCCCTTTGAGAGATCCTATTACTCATATTACCATGTATGCACACTAGTGCACCAATTTATAGACCTTGATTAGATCATCAAACTATCGATTTGCCAAATTTATATACTCAAACATATAGTAACACATCTATCTCTGTTCAGAGGATGTGTGCCTATATCGTGATAATATGTGACATAGGTCTTTATTTAGCTCGATCTCATTAAGTCAATTCTTTAACCTAACTTATCTAACACCTCTGAATCTCTATTCCTATGCAGAAGACCTGCATCAAGAGATTGGCTAGATATCAACCCATGAGAGGAAGGATTGCCATCTCCTACTTAGGTTGGATATCATCTCTTAATAATCACTTGATGGTGCTTGAAGAGTCCTCAGTCTAACTCTTTAGATATTCCCCCAAGCATCAACCTCTATGATTCAATAATTGAATCAATAGTTGTATGATAATCAAGATGGCCATGATACATTACCCTAATTGTACTAAGGGACCTATTGTGTAAAATATTTATTATTCATTTCATATCAGGGACTGATATTTGCAATAACATTTATTGCATAATGGCTCGTCGTGGGGTCACATGTCCAACACTAAGGTCATTCAATGTCTTTGACACTTCATTCTTTTTCGGTTCTCTCCTTTATTCTTTTAGTTTGGTATTAAATATATAATTTAATAAAGTATTTATAACTAAATAAATGAGTGTTAGGGATTTAAGGCCAAAATGAAAGAATAAAGGTGATGAAAGAGAGATTCATCATTATGAGAGAGTGTAGAGTCGTTAGGGTCTCTATTTTTTCATTTTATTTAATGTTTGCAATTAATTTTAACAATGTTACATTTATAGTGGTTCTTGTTTGGGATCACAACATGTATATCGGACTTGAACTTTCTTTTTATGTGGTGTGTCGATAAATGTTTCACTCTCGTGTCCAGGTTGGGGCTCGACTTGAGTGGCTCGTAGGTTACACCTGCACTCACAGCTCTTAGAGCTTTTAAATAAGTTAAATATTTTACGCTTGTGCTTGTAAAGTCTAGGACCACTTCATGCTTAATCAGATGCACCTGTATAATGTTTCACTTAGTCAAATATTAAACTCAAATCTTCCTGACTAATGAAAATTTCTATTAGGTCTGGTTTTCTCGCTTTGCATTTACATATAGTGTAAAACAACTTTCACCTTTTTGTTGCATCCCGCATGTAGAGATCTGGGAAGCACTGTAAGTCTTCTAACATGGCATTCCTCATCATTTTCGAATTTACATTGACTTTTTCGGTCCCCTTCCTCTATTTTACAACTTAGGATAAAAAAGGAATTAGGACTATCGATAGGCATGTTGAGTGGCAGATTAATTTACAAGTGATAATCGCTTAAAAGTGGGATTGCTAATATATAACCAAAAAAGTAAAAAAAATGATATTGTTTCCGGGAGAGCAACCCCATCCTTGGATACAACTACTTACCCCCAGACATAGCGGGTGAGGACACAACCACTAAGGTTAGAGCTCAAATCCCTAGACTTGCCCCTAAGTCGCCGTTTCTGACTCTCGCAGTTTTGGGAGTTGCAAGAGCTCACCTTCAACGTTAGAAACATATTTTGATTGTATAAGCCTAGTAATATCATTAGGGATGTGATATTGAAACCCGACAGCCCGGGAAGATCACCCCTTTGATTGGGAGTTATCAGGAGCACCGTTGGGCGTAAGGCGACTCCATTATATGTAACGGTTGTACAATATTGAATTATCACCTAAACAAAATTGAAAAGATAATTGATCAGACTTTTATGGTCTTCACTATGTACAGTTGGTAAATTTAGGGTTTGATTTGTGTATACATTTAGGGATGTGTGTTCAAATACCATGCTCTTAGCGCCCTTCCGATCACTCCTTGTTTGAAATCGTACTCCTTTTTCGTATCTATTGACATCGAGAATGGCAGATTGGGGAGATTTTTGCTCAGACTTTGTGAGCCTCTCACTGACCACCCCAAAGTAGGTGTCATTATAGACAGGGGATAACTCACTCCCCGAGCCCCTCGGTTTCATAATAACTCTTCCCATGAGACCAATCTTAATAAGTCACTCTTCATTCTCGAAGGTGGTCATCATATCTAGTAAGACCCTTACTTCGATGCTTCTAGATCACATTCTTTTTACTGTATTAATTCAAATCCTCTATATTCTAAAGATGAAGAAGATGAACTAGTAAACAAGATGCCTACCAAGAAGAACTTTGATGAAGAGGGAGACAATGACGCACTGAAGGATATCATAGCTAGATTGGCACGAGCCGAGCAACGTAATGAACAATTCTATGAAGAGCTTGGCCAGTTGAGGAATGGGGAAGGAAATGGACAAGAGTGGGAATCTATGAGGGATGCTTACAATCCCAGTGTTGCATAAATAGAGAATTGGCTAAGGCCAATGTCCCTCCCAGTGCTGGGGAACTGAAGCATCATTTTCTAACACTCCTGCCAAATTTTTATGGCAGTGCAGTTGAGGAACCATACATTTTCCTACAGGAGTTTGAGATGGTTTATGACAACTTAGGATGACATGGTGTTTCTCAAGCCTATATCCATCTTAGGGCATTCCCATTTGTTATAAAGTCACATATTGGCTTAAGAACTTGGGGAAGGTAGACACTACGTGGGCGAGATCTATTTCTCAAGAAGTTCTACACTCTGAGTAGAACTAAACAGATGAGATCCCAGATATCTAAATTCACACAGTTGTCCCATGAGCCTTTCCACGGGAAATGGGAGAGGTTTTATGATTTAATCCAGAAATGTTCGTGCTACGATATCAATAAGCCGATCTTGGTCCAGATTTATTTAGTAGATTGACTCCCGAGGTTCAAGGTATAATGAGTGCTTCCTGTGGAGGTAGTTATATGAATAGAGAAGCTGATATGGTCTCGACGATCTTCGCACAGATGGCAGAGACTGGTCGCACCAGAGCCACCACTATGGCTAATGATAAGCCACCTCCCTCTCATGTACATCAAAAGGTGGGTGATGAATTCCGGATTCATCTACATTATTTATCTACATTGTCTCTCTAGCTTAAGAATATCACTAGCATTCATTAACAATTAATCCTAATTAATTATTGACAAGTTGTAAATAATTAACCCTAATCAATGTATAATAAATAACCATATTATTGTGCCTATAATTTATGTGTTTATTATTTATTAAAAAACAAATAAAAATTAGTTTAATAATTTACATAATTAATTTAACATAAAATATAAAATAAAAATCCAAAAAACAAGAAAAGAAATTAAAATAAGTAAATTTATCACTTGAAATGACTTACAAAAATATTTTTTATGTTTAGGTGACATTTTCTCTCTTTGACTACGTGCAAGTTGTATCTACAACTTCCATGTTTAACACTTTTTTCTGATTTCACTATTTACTATTTCTTTTTATTTTATATGTTTTTATTCATTTCTCTAGAATCTGATTGGGCCACGTGGCTTCATCTTCAACTGTCACGTGGTCCGGCTCTATAATTCTTCTCGCGTTAATCCAGACTATTGGATCTCAAGATCCAATGGCTAGGAGATCGTCTTCTACCTCACACCTTTTCATGCCTCGCCTCTCTCAATCATGCAACCACCTGACTTTGGCCAATTTTCCAAAACATATCCAACCACCTTCGACTTCAATTCAATCGTTAATGTCTCCCCTAACCTCTAGTTAACACGCCAACTCCAAAACTAACCTAACCCTAACTTCCCTAACCTTGGTGGTGGTTGAAACCACCACGTGCGTTGCAAATTCCACCAACTTCCATCTCTTCAAAACCCCATATCCATCACCATTAACCACCATCCCGCCACTTTTATGCAAAACCCCTAGCCATTCCAAGTGGTAAAGAGAAGTATCTTCAACGAGAAATGATGGAGGCAATCACAGGCAAGATCCACAGTCATAGATGTTGTGCTGCAGAGCTTCTCAAGCATTGCTCGAGCTTCCACTAGCACCTCCAGTGGTTAAGTGACGACCAACGAAGCGTAAAGCTTCATACTCATGAAAAGATTCATCACCAAATGTTCATCATCTTCATTCCATTTCCAGGTGAAATCCTAATCTTAATTTTCTTCATATTTCTCCATTTTCTCAGTGCACTCCAAGCAGTCAAATTAATATCAGGTCATCTGGAGACCATAGCCACACATCACCCCTTCATGATCACCCTTTCAGTTCATCTATATGCTTCTTCATCTGTGTATCCACTTCGATTCTTCTCCAAGCTTACAATGCCTGGAGACCTATTGAGGCTGGAATTTCATCACTACCCGAATCCCTCCATTCCATCTTTCCGAGTGGTTCTTTCTCGTTGTTTTGGTTGCTAACATTTTAAGGAAGCTTGAGGCTTCATTGATCGGGAATTTTTAACTCCTCTATTAATCATTTTGCTTTTGACAACACTCCATCGAGGTGACGATCCACACCTCCTCGGCACTTCACTTGAGTATCAGCTTCTTTGCGGGACCTTTGCAAAGGTCAATGGAACTTTGGATAGAGAGGATGAGCACGGAGGAGGGTGTGGACATTCACCAGAGATCCTCTAGCACAATACCTTGTGTGGAGGAGGGGGATGAACTAGAGCAACCATCGTTCGGTATGATTTCCCAGAGTAGATCCAACAATGTGGATATTCTCCGAGCATAGTGCTGAAGCGACGCTTCAGCCTATGGGCTAGGGCACCCAAGCCTGCAACAAAGTGTGATGCATAGACAAGTGGCATGAGCCACGAGCCTACCTCCGAGCATGAGTTTCACATGTGCAAGGCACATGTTTTTGGGAAAATTGTAGGAGAGCCCCCAAAATTCTTCAAAATTGCAGATAAATCCTATTGTGGTGAAATTATACGTGTATATTATCGTGTTTTGTTATTTGTAATTTAGTCGTAATTGTACCTTTTCGTAATTGAATAAATAAGTTTTTATTACATTTATGCTCCTACCTTGTTCCTTTAATAACTTGTGAAATATATCTTCAATTTAAATGAAGTTGGTATTATTTGAAAGCTCTTCTTGAGCTCTTTAATTTAGTGAATTTATTTCACTAATTCGATTTATCATTCACATTTAAGTTATTTGAAGAGAACTAGTGATTATCCAACCTTATATTTACTTATAAGTTAAATTATTTAAAGGTTGAGTACATTGTTGGTTTGCCTGATTATTTATCAATTGTTAATTTAACTCACAAGTTATTCACTTAATTACTTGATCATGAGCATCATTGTTTGTGTTTGTGAATTTAATTGGTGTGGCATTGTATAATAATCTTCTCATATAAAATAAATGCATAAAATGATTTGAAAAAATGCATGCCTCGGATTATGTTGTGTATGTTTGACCTATATAACCTACAAATCACCTAAATAAATATTCGACTACTTAATTATATTAAATAATTTCTCACAACCTTATGTTCGAGCCTGGACTTGCCCATGTTATAAATTCAACCAAGTCCTCTTCATAGAGACCTCTGACTTGGTTCTGATCGATCGCTATTAGGCTGTATTACAATGAGTGATAATTATAATTGCAAGTTAGTTGCTCGTCAGATTGCACCGTTGCCGGGGATGCGACGCATTGTTTGATTCGATCTAGAATTAATTATTTATTTTAGTCATTTTTAGAGCTTTTAGGTTAAGATTTATGTGTTATTTGTTTTATTATGCTTGCTTATTTTCTTAAGTGTTAATTAGTTATTTAATCAAGCCAATTGTTTATAAAAATGTCTAATCACTCTCTTATTTTTTGATAGGGCCTGCAAAGCTGACGAAACCTAGAGGATCGCAGAGGTGAAGAGCTTGTAGCTCGAGCTGTTGAGACCACTTTACATGCCAACTTAGAGATAGATTTAGCTTAATTAAATAGACTAATTATGCGTAATATCTATTGTTAATAATCATTGTAGTAATTTCCCCTATTTACAGTAGTTCTCGATTGAGTCCTCCTGAATGTAAAAAAGGACTTTATTTATTCTTTTATTGTGTGGTTGTGTCGAGACCGATTCTCGACATTAGTGGCAATTTAGGTCAAGGCACTATGATTTAAATAGACATATCTTAATTCATTTGTGCATGATCCATCGTTGTAACTTAGGACACAAAAATTATATCATAAGATTCACTTAATAATCTTAAGAGATTCATTGAGACACATACAAGCTATGTTCTATCTAGTTAAAACTAATTTAAAATTTTCATGGCTAATAGAATTTTTGCTAGGTGTGATTTTTCATTGACTTGCGTCATATAGATTAAATTTTACAAATTCAGTCAGGCATCCACATGGAGAGTGCTGGGACATTCTGTAAGTACTCTTGATCGATCGCATGCATCATTCATTTTTGCATGCACTCTTTTTTCCATCTTCTTCCTCGGTTTTGGCCAACCTAAGGATAAACGAAAAAAGGACTGTACGTTAGGCTTATATTTTAATGAAACCTTAATCAAATTGATAGCAAACTCTAAAGATTAGGATTGAAATATGCAAGTTGTCATTATATGACTTGGAATAAAATCAACCTTGTATTACATGCAGTAATATCAACATTGTATACAGGTACATACCCCCAAACAGAGTGGGCGAGGATGGATCCCTAATGTTATAGCTCAAAGCCATGAACATCCAAGTAAGTCTCCAATTCTGACTCTCGCAGATTTTGGCAGCTACATGTGGTTGCCTTATACCTTAAAAATACATTTTGATTGCATGCACTTATAAGTTCCATTTGGGGTGTGATATTGAACCTGGCAACCCAAGAAGATCACTCCATTGTTTGAGGTCTTATAAGACATCAACTGTGTGTAGTAGGAAACTCCTTATGTGCTTTTTAAGATTGTTTTATCACCAATTAAAATTGACAAGATAAAAAAGGCCTAACTTTACGACCCTCACATGTTGAGTTGGTGAAATATTCAAAGGCGTTTGATTACATTGTATTGTATGAGTAGATTCCATACAATTACATGCATCGTACTACTAGTTTCTACTGTAATCTATCGTGCTTCTATTTCGTATTCTCTTGAAATCGAAGATGGATAGTTGATCGGAAATTTGTTCAGACTTCCCGAGCCTTTCTCTTAACCATCCAAACATCATATCTTCCAGGTCCAACCACCCGCTTCTCCTGGATCTTCTTGGATCCAAAATAACCCTTGTTTCGATCTGGAGTATCATGATTCATCCTAGGGAGCAATTACATCCTGACCAATCCCTTTCTTTCTTCTCTTCTCACTGAGGAAGATCATTGCCTTGGTGACATCGATTTGATTTCATTGTATTTGTCATGATCTTATTCGGATCCTCTTTTTGACGAAGGTATAGAAGAAACTATCAAGATGCCACCCAAAAGACAGAATGAAGAGAATGAGGAGCGTGATGATCCACTTTAGATGATCTTGTCTATGGCTACATCTAAGCAGAACAACACTTTACTCAGACACCATATTTGTGATGAGTCTCCATTTTATCACCTTTATTCTTTTTATTTTGGCCTTTAAACCATAGCTAAATACATGTAAATATCATTATTTTATACAAAGTAACATTCTTTATTTATTGTATAATTATCGTATAAATTACATTTTTAAAGACAAAATAAAAGAAAAAGAAAAGAAAAGAAAAAAGAAATAAAATATCAATGGTATTTTATGACCCTAAGCCCCGAGACTTAGGCACCTTGATAACTGGGTCAATAAGGAATAAAGAAGGGGGAGATAAGGGTCAAACACACAAAAAATCACCCACCTATTTTCCTAAATAATTCATTTTTGGGACTTATTTTATTCTTAATTATTTATACCTCAAATAAAGAAACTTTGTACATGAAAGTTATACATAAAAATATATAAAAAAATACAAAAATGAGTTTACACAAAAATAATATACAATGCATATTTTATACTTAGAATAAAAAAACAAAACCCAAACTTTCCAGACCAATATCTTCTCCATATGAACTCAAAATGTATCAAAATCACTTTAATATAACTTTTAACAAGCTATTTTATGAAGGTGGTTTCATCTAATTTGGAGTTAAGATGTAAAAGTTAGGTTTTGGGACCCCTATTGTACAATATACCTAGATAAAATATTCATTTTTTATTCTTTAAAATTTTTATAATTTTATAATTGTATAATTTTATAATTTTGTAAATATTATTTATAATATACGTACATAATTAGAATAAAATAAAACTATAAAGAAAATAAAAAAATAATATACAAAAATACATAGAAGAATATACAATGCTTATACCTATGTAATAAGTACATATATTTCTTTAAGTACACAAAATATATTAGAAAAATAAAATAAAAATAAATTTATGTATATTTAAATACTTTATAAATATATAAATTATGACAATAAAATAATAAAATCAAAAATATGATAAAATAAAATATACATAATATAGGTAAATATACCTATAAATAAAACCCTAAAAAGTAATTTATAATAATTTATCCCATAAAAATATATAAAAATTGTAATTAAATACTACAGAAATACTCAAACTTTTTTATGACCTAAAATTAATAAATTCATTTGTTATTTATTCTTTATTTTACAAGGTATTTTTGCCTTGTACTTTTCAAGTTGGTCTACGTGGACCAGCTAGAGCTCGACTTTGTTGACCTCAGTCAACTGCCCGTTTAGGCACATCTGTCTGTGTTAGAACCTCGAGCAACCCATTTCCTTGATTTTTCCAAGCCGCTCTGATCACCAATTTGCCTCGAATCCTTCTTTGATCTCTTTCCATCACAATCATCTTTCCCGCGCCATCATGTGATCCTATTGATCTCCAACGAGCCACTAAGTAATGCCAATCAAAGTTGGTTAGAACCCATGTTTATAAATAAAGCCCTCTCCCTCGAATCTCTATTTTGATCCTTCTTTAAGCCATGATCCCCCTTAACCATTATCTGTGAGTGATCCCGGTGACAATGAGGTTACTCTCGAGGCCTTGGTGAGTGAATCAGAGGAAGAGGAGTGATCCGAGGCAGCTCTCCGATCACGTCTGCTCCTTGGTGTCACAACCAGGTATAAGCTATACATTTTTAATTTCTAGGTAGATTTTCGTTCCATATTTTAATTCCAGTATTTAATTTAGCATTTACGTGTTAATCTTAGAATACTTTCCACTTAATTTGATCATCAGAGCTCACTACTCCGACCATGTTCCACTATACACGACCAGTTCAGCAACCCATTTCGCCCTCATTACATTCCCCTTCATCTTCTCATCCTCCTGATCCATTTATCCCCTCGATTATGCACGAATCGAGTTTTCTCAGTGTTCCTCCACCACCACTCATCGGAGCACCTCCACCCTTCCATTTTCCCCGCTCAACAACTTTAAAATGGGTCGAGGTGCATCGCCTTGAGCCGCAATCCTTCCTATGTAGGTTAGCATGTCCAAAGACCTGAAATGGGTCGTTTCTTAGAGGGATGAACACTCTCTAGGTGGCCGGACCTTCTTTGATTCTCCAGGATCCCTCCGACGGGTCCCAGACTCATATGATGTCGCCGATCGATGCGGACCAACAGCTGCAAGGTGTAGAGCATTATAGTGTCTCAGGAGGAGCCTTGGATCGAGAAATCTTGGAGGAACAAGGGAGAACACGTCGATGTTCTTCCCTATTCTCCGTGACCCCTTCTCCACAGTCGGATCGAACCATAGTGCTAGATTATATCCCAGCCATTGGATGAAGACGAAGCGATGCGCTACAGGAGTCGTCCGATTTGCTTTACTGAAGATCCGTGTCTGATGGCGTG
This sequence comes from Ottelia alismoides, assembly GCA_037367405.1. NCBI lineage: Eukaryota > Viridiplantae > Streptophyta > Magnoliopsida > Alismatales > Hydrocharitaceae > Ottelia > Ottelia alismoides. The sequence goes on from JAZKJV010011214.1 coordinate 567,476, forward strand.
CGAAGGGGTTTATTTGAAGTAACCCCTTTCTCCTTTTTTATTTTACTTCCTTGTCCTGTAAATACAATACATAGTGTAAATAAATGTGTGAATTTGGCATGAAGACCTCTGCATGTATTCCAAATTACTTTTATATCCATGCTAGTCACCTCACTTGGACCCCCCACACGAGGTGACATTTTGCATCTTAAATTTGCATGTAGCTCCCTATAGTTATTTTTAGTTGTAAATACAACCGTTCCAGTTCAAGCATTTTTTGTGCATGTTTCTCTAGTTTTAATAAATTTCATCTGTTCTCCAAAAACTATGCAAAAATAGGGTAATGTACCTGGATGCTTATTCTTTCACACTATGAATTTTATTATGCATATTACGCACATTACCTATTTATTAGCAATCAAATGGAGCCTATTTTGTCCCTGTCTAATTATAAATGCCAAAAAAACAAAATACCTTTAAAAATTACAAAAAATATAGTATGTTTATTATTACTCATATTGTCTTTAGACCAAAAAACCCTAAAATTAGAAAAAGACTAAAAATTTAAAAGCTCCAAAATCCAGTAAAAAATAGAAAAATCACCCAAAATTCCAAAAATAGTTATTTTTGTCTCTGAATTTTCTTTATATTATTATTTATATATTAAATTTGTTTTGAAAAATTTTGACGCTTTTACTACTTTTATTCTTCAAATCAGCTTGACTTATTTAATTAATCCGTATTTTGGGATATTTTTGATTTTAAAATAAAAAAATCAGAAAAAATCCTAGAAAATCACAGAAATAGTAAAAAATTATGGAAAATCAAAAATATGGAATTCTACATTTTTTTGTTATTTTTAGTTATATTTATAATTATTATACCCTGTCTATTATCATACACCTATATACCTAAATATATTCTATATTATTATTACATAACATAAAGACCCTTTTAATATTTCTTAAAATCTTTAAAATATATAATGCGCTAAATCTCAGGATATTTCTGTAATTTATATATATATTATACTTCATTTATGTATACATTATATATACATGCCTATATAGTTATAGATATATATAGCTATTATCTAATATTAAAATTAAAAAGAAAAATTAAAAATGAAAAAATTAAAAATTTGAAAAACATACATAATAAAATTTATAAAATCAAAAACCCACATAAAAAGACTTAAAGACAACTATGTACATAGTTCACATTGATTAACAATAATCATTAACCTATCTTGCTCTATGTAGTTCGACCTCTATATGCTTACATGTTATACATATTTGTTTGTAGAGTATAGTAATTGCGCCTCACACTTTTTGCTATTCATTGCTTATTTATAAATTGTGGGTACTTGTTGATCAAGTTGGGTTCTCTTTTTGGGTCGCCTCAGCGGCACTCTATCTTCGTACTTTGTAAGGATACATTTTTAGACTTGCATAGCAGAAACCCTCCCCATAGGTAAGTTGAATCTTGGAATAGATGCACCTATGGATGAAGTATACAATATTGGACTATATCAAATGACTAATTGGTTGAGTCCAGTAGAACCTGAAGTTGAATACAAATTGAAGTCACAGTTTCTCAATATGTTGCCACATTTCAAAGGGAATGCGTTCGAGGAGCCATATGCATTCCTTAGGGACTTTGAGTTGGTCTGTAATAACTGTAGGCATCCTAAGGTTAGTTAAGACTATATTAGACTCAAAGCCCTTCATTTTTCCATGAGATATAAGGCTGACTATTAGGTGAAGAACCTGGAGGTAATTATAACTACATATGCCCAATTTAAAGATCTCTTCTTGAAGAGGTTCTTCCCTTTGAGTAGAACAAATCAGATGTGTTCACGTATCATGAATTTTTCCCAACTTTTGAGAGAGCCATTTTGTGATACATGGGAGAGATTCAAGGACTTATTATAGAAGTGTCCCTGTCATGATTTATAACCTTCTATCCTGGTTCAATCAGTCTATTGTGGCCTCAAACCAGAGGTGCAAGGTTTAGTCGGTGATGCTTGTGGAGAAAGATCCAATGCACGTGGTGCAGACATCGTTTTGAAGGTGTTCAAGAGGATGGTTGAAAGAATCTGAGCATAGATCACAAGCAGAGATCAAATAGACCCCCAGCGCATTCTTATCTACAAGGTGAAAGAAGGTAGTTGATCTCTCTGAGGATCTGATTCCCAATATGGGAATCATCACAAACAAGTTAACCATTGTGGACAATATCAACATGAGGATGGATGAGTTGGATAGAAGCTATCCAAGTTGCCAAAGCAGATGGCAGAGCTGACAGAGAGGTTATATGGGATGAATATACCTGTCGTGATTGTATCTGCTGCTCCCGTATATCGTGTTCATCAGATTTAGAAGCAACAATGTCACAACCACCCCAGATGTGTGGAGAGGATCAGACTCTCACCCACTCCTACCAACATCCGATTCCATTAGCTGAGACAACCACAGAGGAGCCTCACTAGGTGTGGGAGGTGAATGGTGTGTGGTATAACTACGATCTTGTTAGGCAAGTAAGTTCAAGGGATAGACCATCATACTAGCATTCCCTAGCTTTCTACAACATCATACTCCTACATCCCTTCTATTACCATAAATCTCTGGAGCCTTTTACTCTCAGGCACCAAGGTAGCAACAGTCATACGTCCAGCCCAACGTACCAGCTGGGCCAGCAGGACCCACCTGTACAGAATCTACCACACAAGAAGTAATAGCAAGGCCACCAGAGCCAATCGTAATGTTTGACTCATCCCTATTCACAATAGCAGTCACCATCGTTAGGACCCACAGACTTTCAACGACATGTACTTGAGGAGTTACAATCCTACCAGAATGAGGTACAGAATTTATGGGTTTACCTTAATCGCATATCCCATCTATATGATGAGCCGTCCGTCCCATATATCCATTCTTGCCCAGGTTCAGACTAACCCCAACAACATGAATAAGATTAGGCAACAACATGCTTATAATCCGGTGTGCTACTCAGATTCACATAAATCTGAGCATAAGATCCTTCCTTTTGATTGTATTAATCACATGTCACTAGGAAGCAAGAAGGACCGTTGTCATGTCTGATTGGGCATCGATATGGAGAGGGAGGTTTTTGAAGATCACCCTGAGGAGACTTCAGAGGACGACGAGGCCAAACATCGTCAACAACACCTTCAGCATGAGGCAGGGGCATCCAAGGGAAGAAAGAGGAGGAGTACGAGAGCATCACGACAATACAGATCAGATTCAGAGACTATGGAGGACCTTGCGCCTTTGGTTGAGGAGAGTGTCCCTTCAATAGACATTCCCCAACCTTTAGTAGATGATTGTATTTCAAATTCCAAGTTGTTTGTTTTAGTTGTGAAGGACGTTTTTTATTGTAATAAAAAGCATGTTTCCCATTTATGATTCAAATTCTTCACATTTGTATTCTTCTTGTTCAATCCCTTTCCCATGTGCTTTAACGGTAGGAAAGCACCACGTTAAGAAGATTAAAAAGACATGATCATGGAATGACATGTTTTTGTAAAGATAACATAATGGTGAAAATGACATTTGATGAGTATGTGGCAAGTCTTCTTGATTTTCAGAAATATTTGGAAGTGCATTGTACACCTAATATGGTTAGCAGGAAGAAGCAAAATAGTTATGTCAAGACACATGTCCTATTGGTTGCCACAACCTATTGTCTTAAGAACTAGCAGCTACCAAGAAAGAAGAGAGATGTAGGAGCACATTACATGGCGATTCATATTCACGACATAGCATTTGCACGCACTCTCCTTGATAATGGATCTTTGATCAACCTATTACCCTTTGCTTTATATGAGATGCTAGAGTTGGGCCACATAGAAAATCAAGAGCAATACTCCAGTTTGTTGATAAATCTATTAAGAAGACTAAGGGTGAAGTCAAAGACTTTATCATATCGATTGATGGACAATATTGTAGAGTGGACTTCACTGTCCTTGAAATGGATATCTCCAATCAATGGAGAGATTCATAGATTATCCTTGGAAAAAATTTCCTTATGAATGTTGGAGCTTCCTTTGAATATCATATGGGGACTATGAAGTTCCTTTCTCCAGGAGGAGAAGTGCAACTTTGGATGAAGCAGACGAAATGACAGTGACCTGACTCAGAATCAAACACAAAATTCTCTTTCATCCGAAGCAGATCATAGAGTTGTTAGCAGTGATGGGGTTTGGAAATAAAACCTGACATGACTATGTGAGACCCTCTCATCTAGGGAGGATAGTGTACATGATGCAGTTTGCGAGGTATTGCCAAAGTTCTTAAGAAGCAGATTATCTATATATTACTTTTATGACTCAGAGATCCTTGAAGATTTGTCAGTTCCTACTTCTAAGGATCAGTCAATGGATTTAGACTTCGAGTCGGATGCGTCTTTGGAATTATTGCATTTCTTTGGCGATCTAATTCCTCGTTTAGTACAGTTGGTGGCTAGCACTACAGGACTAGCATCACCTTCATGCAAAACAAAAGTAGATTCAGTGATAGTTCAACCTGATTTGATTGACGATACTTCTTTGCTAGAGCTGAATCTACTACCTCCTACACTTAATTATTCCTTTCTTGCAGGACTAAAGAATAAATTCCATGTCATCATTAGTTCTAAGCTGATTGTAGAACAAGAGTCTAGGTTGTTAGAATTGTTGGAGAAGAATCGCAAGGCTAGGGATGGATAGTGTCTAATTTCATGGCTATTAACCCTGCTCTTTACTTACACCATATTTATGTTGAGGATAATGCTAGACCTTCCCGTGAATTCTACAAGAGACTTAATCCAAATCTTCGACAAGTAGTTAAGAAGAAGATTGAGAAATGGTATGGAGCAGGATTTATATGCCCCATCTCTGAGGTGCCCCCCTTCATGTCTTTCCGAAGAAGACGGGCATTCAGATGGTCACTAACAAGGAAGGAGATGAGATTACGATACAAGTACCCACATTATGGCACGTTTGTGTCGATTATCGGCGTCTGAATGTCACGACTAAGAAAGATCACTTTCTCCTACCTTTTATTGATCAGATCTTGGAGAGACTAGCTGGGAGAGAGTTGTTCTATTTTCTTGATAGGTACTCCAGCTACAATTAGGTATCTATCACCCCTGAAGATCAAGAAAAGACCACTTTTACTTGTCCTTTCGGCACATATGCATTTAGGTGCATGCCATTCGATCTTTGCAATGCCTAGGGCACATTTTAGCGGTGCATGATCGTTGTATTTGCCAAAATGGTAGGGGATTTTTTGGAGGTGTTCGCGGATGATTTCTCAATCCATGTAGATTCATTTGATTCATGTTCAACATATTTGGACTGAGTGCTTCAAAGGTCTATGTAGGTTAATCTGGTACTCTTGGAAAAAGAGTCATTTTATGGTTAAGGAGGGTATTGTGTTGGGGCACGCCATATTCAAAAAAAAGAATGGAGGTTGACCCTACCAAGGTGGATGTGATCAAGAAACTTGATCCACCAACCAATATCAAGTCAGTTCGGACCTTTTCGAGGCGTGTCAGATTTTATAGACAATTTATCTAGGATTTTTCTAAGATTGCCCTACCACTGACCAAGCTCTTAGGAAAAAACACTGAGTTTATTGTAGATCACAAGTGTCTAGAAGCCTTTGAGCTCCTAAAGAGAAAGATTTGTGACTCGTTGGTTATGCAAGCTCTTGATCGGTCTCTTCCCTTTGAGAACATGATTGATGCTTATGATTTTACTATAGAAGACGTATTTGTGCAGCAGCGAGATCGGATCCTGTTTTCTATTCATTACGTGAGCAAAGTTTTAGATCCTGCATAGAAAAATACACAGTGACTGAAGAGGAAAAGGAAATGCTCGTCGAATGATGATTAGATCATCAAGATCACTTTCTTAATGTGTTTATCATTCAATGAAAATCAAGGAAATTATGAATTTACACTGATTAATTTGATGCTTAATTTTTATGAAAATATCCGATTAAACATCAACGACCATTGAGTGAATGTTTCATGAGAAAACCCTAGTTTAACCTACAGTAGTTGTAGGTCAACTTTACATGCAAAACATGTTTGCTTGATATGACTAGAAATTTAGGATCTTTAAAAATGTTTTAAGATACTTAAGATTTATGAGTGATCACTATATATGTATCATGCCAGCCACTAAGAGCATGTGATCGATAAAACCTCATAGTACAATATGTATCAATTATGGTGTCTCGAGTTGATCCGATGATGGTGTATAGGACATGGATATGCTAAAGGGGTTAACTAATTCGCACCCTGCACCATAGTGGAAGAGCTCCTTGTTAGCATAACCTGTCTGACCTGTCTTGATCTGTTTCAAGGATGGGTAGCATGAGAAGTCTCTGCATACTTTAATCAACTAATTGGAATAAAACAATTGCACAAAATGTGAGGGTGTATACTATATATTAATATCAAACAAACCCTAATTGTTTGTTGGTTGAATTGGATTATTAATTAATTTAGTATGACTAAATTAATTAGATCCAATTAAATAAACACTCTATCATGAAAAGAGATGTAATTCCCTTGGAAGAACTAATTATGTGAATATGATTCCTAATAATAAATTAAAAATTTGAATTAGTTATGGAGTATCATATAAATGACATCCATGGTATCCCATCAAGCAAACAGGTTCCATCACCATGGATTATATGTAGGAGACACCTATCCGAAGTGATAGCTCTTACATACAAGCGTACATGGATCGGGCTCTTTGCTTCTCGAAAGAGTAAGGAAATATGCGTAGTGACCCTAATATTGGTTCCTCATAGTATTGAGGTGATATTGGATTGCACATGGCAAGTTCTATTCTTGTTGACAGTTGATTCAATAAAAAATGGGTCAACATCATCTTAGGGGTAGTGGACCCGGATGGAAAAGACCAAATCGGGAAATGCTGGTTGGATTTGTAAGGAGGAATGAGTTCCCATTTCTTTTTATTCGAGTTGCGGTTACTCATATCATTGGGATGTAACAAAGGTAAAAAAGAGATCCCAGATATTGCTAGAGATATAACGGTAAGCATATCTCTTACTTTGAAAGTTTAATAAGGGAATGGACTTTCAAAGTTGAAAAGACAAGACTAATTTGATAAAAAAATCCTTAATCAAAGAATATAATTTTGAATATATAATTATTTAGTGCATTCTTAGTGTGAGACATGAAATCCATGAACCCTCTTAGCAGGCTTCTGGAGGTCAACCAGTTGACCAGATCAAATTATTCATATTGGATCCCTGATTTGGGACTTGTTCTTTCTACGGAGCGCATAGGGTATGTGCTCACAAAGAATAAGAGCACAAACCCTCAAACATTGGAAGAACTTTGAGTTTAATGAAAAATATGATGAAGATCAATCACTAGCTAGGTGTTATATACTAGGGTCTTTGTCCAATGTAAAAGCTATGAGAAAAGCCTTAAGCACATCGTGGAAGCTTGAAGATCACATTCAATGTGATAGGGCGAGACTAGTCATACTAGTTGCTTGGGACAACATAATTTAAAAAAATTTAAAGAGATGTAACCACGTGATTTGAGAATACTTCTCGAATCATTTCATCATAACCGCAAACTATATATAAGAATACCTCTTGAAGCATGGTTACGATCACAGACTCTAAAGGAAGAGACTGGCTGTCTCAAGTCTGACCCGACAGAGGAGATGCTTGCGAGCTTGTTGATGAGATGCATTCTTCTCTTAATCCAAGATGAAGATTCAAGCAGAGAGTCTCTTGATTTCATCTTACAAAATCCTAAGTCTTCTCCACACGCATGGAGCACTGAGGAGATAGAGATCCACAAGTAGTCGAAACGGCAACACGACAATGTAGCGACGATGATGATTCTCTCTAGGTCAAGGGGTTGGACGGCCACACTTGAGGGGGGGGGGTTGATGAGAATGAGAGAGAGAGAGAGAGAGTTCTCTTGGAGTTGTGTTATAAAGGAAGAGCTAGGGTTTTCTCTACTTTTATAGTATTTTGGACGTCCATGTATCACAATCCATGTGCAACACAAAATCAATGGTTGAGATTGATTTGTGTTTTTATTCAATGACCATTATTTTGATGCATAAAAATGCAACAATAATTAATTTAAATCAAATTAAATATATTGAATAATCAATAATAACTTAATTTTACTAAATCAATTAATATAGAAGAATTAGTATGGAGGCTAGCCACCTTCCATATATGGAGGGGACGACCACCTTGAAATAGTCAAGAGTGGTCGTCCACCCTCCGTTTTAGGAAGGTGGATCCCCTTCCAATTATGTGAGATTTAATATCTTACATAATCCATCATTTATTTGCAACAACTTTTGTTGCAAATTAATATGCAAAAATAATTTCAAATTAATTTTGTGGTAATTGTAATCATGCCATTAAATAATGTGAATCATATTCACACATCCAAAATAAAAAGTAAATTGTATTTTCAATTAATTATCCAATGTGAATCCAATTCACGCCAACATTTAATTCGTAAATACTATTTACAATAAGCTCTCTCTAATATATTATAAATTTATTTATAATACATATAATTAATATAGATAGTGCTATCCACCTTATTCATATCCTTGATAATTAAATCATATTTAATTTTCTTGGATCTTCATTCTCATGTATTTGAAAAATATAAATCATATTCATATTATTCCTGATAATTAAATCCCATTTAATTATCAATTTCCTAGTGCCTAGATATACTATTCATCAATGGAATTATTCTTGAACTCTTTCAGGAATAATGCACTTTCTCCGAGGATACTTGGATATAAGGGCAGGATGATTATACGTTCCACATATAGTGACTTGGATATTGAGATCATATCTCAAATCCAGATCAAGAGGACCTCCAAAAGATGTTTGATTAAACCAAAGCTATAAATCTCATCTTCTCATTGCATCTGAATCATATTCAGATCAATATCCAACATTTGGACTAAGATTAGATTAGTTCTCTATTGAGAGGAATCACTAAAATCCAGACCTGTTTCATCACTCCCTCAGAATGGAAGTGTCATGTTTATACAATCATTTATGATTACATCAACCTCAGGTATTCCTAATATATGTACATCCTGCATACTGGAAGACCTAGAATAAACTCAAAGTTTTAGATCACTTTTATATTTTCTTCTTCAGGGTTTTATCATTAAGATTATCATTCTGTAATTGGGAGTTGGTATCGATTATACATTTTCCAAAAGAATATATCATAGCTAAATTCTTGTCATGCTTCCAAATCTAGACGACCATGCATGGAATTTGATCGGTCCCAATACCTAATGTGTGTTGTCATGTCTTCCATTTTAGTAGTGAAAGTGTATGATCCCTTTGAGAGATCGTATTACTCATGCCCTCATATGTACATAGCTCACCAGTGTATAGACCTCGCTGGTGTATATACCTTGATTAAATCATCAACCTATTGGTCTGCCATATGTACATATTCAGACATATAGCAATACATCTGTCTCCGATGAAAGGATGCATGCCTATATAATGATAGCATATGACATAGGTCTTGGTTATCTCGATCTCGTTAAGTCAACTCTTTACCTAACTTATTTGACACCTCTAAATCTCTATTCATATGCAGAGGACCTGCATCAAGAGGTCGCTTAGAGATCATCCTTAGAGAAGGATTGTCATCTCCTTCTTATCCTAGAGATCATCTCTTACCAATCATTTGATAGTGCTTGACGAGTCCTCAATCTAACTCTTTAGATATCATCCAAACACCAAACTCTTTAATAACCATTGAATAAGCACATGCATGATCATTAAGATGGTCCTGGTACATAACTCTAATTGTACTAAAGGACCTTATAGTGCATTTATTCATTTAATCTCAGACATGGATGAAAATAAATCAATAACCTTTATTTATGTAACAATGAGTACAATAACATTTATTGTATGAATGGTTCATCTTGGACACACATGGCTAACAATTTCCCACTATCCCTCAGAACCATTCAGGTACAATCCTTAAACACATGCTCATTACATGATGGTAGAAAAACTTTTGAGTCAAAGGTTTGGTAAGGGGATCAACAATGTTGTCGGTAGATGCCACCTTGGTGATGACAATGTCAATACACTTTTGAATCTCTTGAATGATGTGGTATTTTCTTTCCACATACTTGTTTTTCTGGTGCCATCTGGGTTCCTTCACCTGAGCTATGGCCCAAGTGTTATCATAGAGTAGCGGATGGGAGTATCAGAGGAAACTATTCCAAGTTCCAATATGAACTTGTGCAACCACACTGCCTCCTTTGCAACATATGATGCGACAATGTATTCGGCTTTTGTTGTTTAATCGGTTATAGTGTGTTTCTTCTTTCTTCTCCAGATCACAACACCACCATTTAATAGGAACGCTAACCCTGATGTTAACTTGCGGTCATCAACATTAGACTGGAAGTCTGAATCTGTGTATCCTAAGACTTGGAGATCACTATCTCCATAGACCAATTGCATCCGTCTTAAATACTTAAAGATGTTCTTTACTGCACTCCAGTGTTGTTCTCCATAGCAGGATTGGTAACGGCTTACCACTCCTATTGCATGGCAAATATCTAGCCTTGTGCACATCGTGGCATACATTAGGCTTCCCACATGTAATTCGTAGGGGCATTTAGCCCTGGCTTTCTTATCCTCAACACTTTGAGGAGCCATCCCTCTAGACAGGTGGATACAATGCCTTAAGGGAAGGAAGTCTTTCTTGGAATTCACCATATGGAAACATTCCAAGATCTTCTTAATCTATTGATGAATCGTAAAATGCATATGTTAGTATGTATCTGTTGTAGTACGGGCACTTAGCAAACCATACAAAATCGAGAGAAATATCTCTGCCAAGAGTTTCTCGGCTTTAATTTATACCTGGGCAGTCGAGTGTCGTACACAAGGACACGAGCAATCTTATGATTAACTTTAAGTATCAAATATTTAAATCAAGTGGTTTAGATAATATCTAGAGTAGGTTAATGTAGAATACAAAGTAATGAAATTTCTAAAAGTTTTTTTTATGATTTTAAATTAAATGAATACAATAATGCATAAGCAAATAGATTTGATGAACACAATAAAGATCATGGATTAAACAATTAAATTGAGCCTATAAATCAATGTAATGATGATATAAGTCTCATAACAACCATGTCATTCAATTAAAAGCATCAAATTTCAATTCAATTCTCAATTCATAACTCTAAGAGGTCCATAAAGATATTTAACAAATCAACATTATTTATATTTAAAATTAACAATTAAGCATGCCAAAATATAGAGCATAAAACAAGCTTTCCAATGAGACCAAAAACACAAAAAGGATTTATAGATAATAAGTAATTAATGTTTAATCCAGTGGTATAGATGCAATAAAATTATATGAAGTTTTATTACAAAAAGTCCAAAATGGACTCAAAAGAAATTACAAAAATACGCCTGGGTAAATCTGTAATCTCACCAAGGGGTGGGACTATCTGTAATTTTGAGAAGTTAGAAGGAGACTTCTAGAAATTGTCTAGGTCATGTGCCCACTACATGCGCCTGTGCTAGGCTCAGCGGGTCTGGCTAGGATTACGTGGCAATGCATTGTGCTTCAACAGGTGGATTGAGGGCTCAAAGCTGTAGGTTCGTATTCATCAACATGGTTGAGATAGGACTATTGGATTATCTCTAACTGGGGTAAATCTGATGGTACTGTAACAAATTGTTACTCCTCCTCTACCTTGAAAGGTGGTAGCAAGGTGGAGCTCCGATGAGAGCCCCACTCCTTCTACGTGCTCCCGGAGACCACCTAACTATCAGGGAAGGAGCCTAGTCACCTTATGAGGATTGTGGAAGGTAGGTGAAGAAAAGTGGTGTGGAAATCGTGTCGAAGTGGAGTTGATGAAGATTGCAAAGCAGATCGGAGCAACTTCACGATCTCTAACCATTGAAGATCTTAAGTCCTGCTAGCGTTAGCAATGCATATATGAAGCAAAATTCAAATATCAAGGGCACAATTAAGGATTAAATGGAGAGCTACAGGTGACTAGGTATTCAAACACTAACTTTGGTTCTTCTTCATGTAGAAGAAGACAATGAGTCAGATTGGATTGGAGATGTGATCAAGATCAATTGAAATTAACACGTGAGTGATGGATTGATGGTTATGGTCCTTAAATTTTTGGATTGTGGTTTAATTAAAGGACCTTAGTGAAAGAAAATAGCAAACATGGCATTAAGATAAGATATAGAATCTTACCTAGAAAGATGAAGGATCTGAGATTGAATCAAGACTGAAGATGGAGCTTCTGAAACTCTAGGTCTTTGCTTCACTTTGAGGGCAAGTTGAAGAAGCTAAAGCAGAGCCTAATAGTGGTCTGCAACATGTCTTGATTAACGTGGATCTTACGTGAGAAGGACCCTGATCGTTGCTCGCAGAATTCAATCTATCTTTGTCACAGAAGATGAATGAAGCTAGGGGCCACTCTTCAGAAGTGGTATGATGTAGTTAACAGTGATGGAGGATTGAGTGTCGAGGCGTTGGAAGTTAGCGACTTGGCAGTTACATGTGGTGGTTTCAACCACCGCCCGTTGAAGAGGGAGGTTAGGTTGGTGATGATGAGATGGTTGGCGAAGAAGAGTGAAGTTGGTCAAAGAGGAAGGATGTGGTGGTTAGTTGAGAAGTTAAAGGAGGTGTTGAGAAAATGGTGAGAAAGCAGGTGGTTGAGAAGTTGGCAAAGAGATGGGCGAACATGTGCGACGTAGACAAAGACCTTCAGACCGTTAGATCAAGATCCAACATTCCAGATTTGAGCGCGAACGAAGCATTTTGATGCACCCAATGGAGCAGATAAAACTGTTGGGTGGGAAAGAACTCAGGTCATCTAATAAAATGATCAGATTGTCTGCAAGATAAATGGGTGGCAGACCAAGGCTGGGCCACATGGGCAGCCCAGAAGGCGTCACATAGCCCAATCAGAATTAAGATAAATTAGAATTCAGAGAAAAAATACAATAGAATTATCTAGAATGGGAATTAGGAAAAGTGGTAACCATGAAAGTTGTAGATCTTGATGAGATCTACAACTTTTATGCAAAAATCAATGAGAGAAATGTCATCTATGCAGAAATAAAAAAGTAAACAACTTATTACAATAATAAAAAACATTTTTTATGTTTATTTTATATTTTTATTGTTAGATAAATTATGTACAAATGTTATTCTATTTTTTTTATTTTTAATAGGAAAGAAAATAAAATAAAATAATAGTACTATAATAAATTATGTAATATAGTATAATTAGGGTTATTTATGTACACCACACAAATTAATAATTAAGGTTAATTGTCAATGAATTTTGGTGATTTTTTAAGCAAGAGAGATAGTAATACTATTTAATGCTGATAAATTTGGGATTTATAGCTCCTCTGTACATAAGCTAAGCTCGTCCCTCAAGCTAAAAAAATATAGAATTAGTTAGTGAGTTAGAATAATTTAGTGAATTCCCTGATACATGCATGTGATTATACATGGATTAAATTGACCGAGAACATTTGGTTTTAGAAATCCGAAGACTCTAAGTTGATCCATGTGTTAATTAAAAGGTATTCAACACCTCTAATTATCAGAATCTCAAGATACATACATACATACATACATACATACATACATACATACATACATACATACATACATACAATCATACATACATACATACATACATACATACATACATACATACATACATACATACATACATACATACATACATAAAAGAAGTATGACTTAGTGTTAACTGCATCCATAAGAGTAAAGTCAAAACTTCACCAAAAGTTCCAACCTCAGAAGCTCTCCTATGGAGCCAACACTCAACACTATGGAATAAATCTAGTCTTGCTTCAATCCACCATCTCTGTAGTTCGTCAGACTTAAAAGGTATAGATGGAAGGCCAGATAATGGCGGGAAATAGGATTGTATCATTCTTTTCTCTTCCTCTCATTGGAACAAGATTTCTCTCAAATGCCAATACTCAACGCATTTGTATATTTTTAATGTCTATTAGTGTGCCCGTCAAAAGAGATTGAGCCGTACTTGTTTTCCTGGGAGTGCATCGGGGTGCATCTTTTTAAAGTATCTAATATACTTGCACCCAAACTTGTAGTGCTAACGATGTAGTGCCCTTTTTGATGTACTAGCCTGACTCATAAAAGCTTAAGATTTAGTCCAAGTGGACACTTCAAAGATTGGGAGAGCTTGCCTTGAATATAAGCTCATGATGATATAAATTTGTAATGTAATGAGCTTTTCATCATTTTTTGTGAGGGAACTTGCCTTCTTTTTGGCTAGCTCTACTACTTTTACCAAGGATTGGAGCACACTGATAAACTTATTAATGTTATATCATCGTACCTTGACGCTTTAGGTCAAAGTCAAGAGAAAGTATGAGAACCATGTCCCATACTAGCTAAGATGCTGGCACTCAAGTTCCATGAAGCCATCATTAATTTTATCCCAACCTCGAGCATCATCTAGATCAAGTCCAAACTCAAGCCTCAAATCCTAGTTCTTCAAGTGATACCTCGACTCATCTTAATCATGAATGCAGTCATGCATGTGATGCGATCGTCAAATTCTTTTGAGGGGGAATAAGCATGCAATATAGCACTCATTTCTTCTAGCCAGGGGAGTGTGAATTTTTTAAGTCCAAGACCCTCATGATTAAGACAGGTTAACTTTAAATCTTTGGACTTCTTAAACCAAGTGTTAAAGACCATCATAAGCCTTGAGTGCATAGTGAGTGTCAGGGAAAGGTACCAAATCAAAAAGTTAGCAGATTAAGAAGTTAGAAGTTATTTGAAGAATTTTTCTTCAATAGGACAGAACAGGTACCCTTAATACAAAACAAAACATACTAGAACAAGACCGACACATGGATACAAACAAAACACAACTCACTTCAGTTCCTCAATAGCAACAATCTGGTTTGAATCTTAGAGGCATGAAATCATAGGTTGCCTTATGCTTCACTAGTTTTTTACTCACAGAATAAATCTCTGAATCTGAATAAGAAAGACCATCATCGTCTTCGACAATGAATATCTTAGAATGATGTCGTTCATCCTCAAATGTAATGTTTATATCAACATGGGAAGACCTAAATTTCTCCAAAATATAAGTAAGACATATCCAACCCTTGGCTCCTGCAACAAACCTATGGGTTTTCCTTAAGAGAGAAAATCTAGAAACAAGAGGATTACCTAACTTTCAAATAAGGCGCCACTCATCTGACTGAACATCCTCAAAGACATGTATAGGCTCCTCCATATCTAACTCCTCTAGTCAAATATAATCTTCTTCAAGCGGCATCACTCTGTTTATCGATTCGACCTTCCAAAATATAGAGTTTAGATCCAAACTCTCTTCCATGCTCAACTCTGTGACAAATTAGAGGCTAGATAAACTTATACACATTAAAACCTGATAGTTCAATGAGCAGTCACACCCTCTCAGATACTCAAGTCACAAGGTGGAAATTTATGAGGCACAAAGATTAGACTTTATTGCAAGTTACTTCCATTTACCCCCTTAAAGTTTGAAAACAATTTACAAACCATGTCAAATAAGTATAGGTTTCAAAACATTTTACAAAGATTTTAAAATAAATTAAGCCGTATTTTCGAAAACCTATGTAAAATATTTTGAAACAATGTCAAATAGGTATATAATAGTTTTCAAAAGTATTTTTCAAAATAATTTGAACAAAACCCAGTTCAAAATAATACGATACATATAACCCCAAAATTTTGAAAAAGATAAGACCATGAGCTATTTCTAAGGTATACATGAAATATATAAGAAACTCCCCATATACTTAACGTTTGTTATGTCCTCATAGCATAAAGTGATATAAAGCTATAGCTCATGTTAAATATAAAGAAAATTACAAGAACTGAATCAAGAATCCATATGTAAATAAGAATGAAAGAATACGAAAAAGAGTACAATGAATGACCCATCCTTAGTTAGGCCGAGAATAGCCTAAGTATAAACAAGACTAGATAAAGTAGGTAAGGGTACCAACAGAAAAGAATGTGAAGAATGAATAAACAAGGTCAGGTTCCCCCTATACTTAGGCTAACAACAACCTAAGTTAGGCGTAAGAATTTGAAGATAGTAGAGACCAAACCCTAAAAGAATAAAGTAAGAAAGAATAAGAATCTGAGTGATGTTGAATCTAACTGATGTGAATATGCAAGCTGCAACTTCATGTTGTATCAGAAACATCTACAAAGGGCTCAACTGGTATGAAGTAAATATTCTCAATAGGAGTCAGTCCTTCTTTGGATTCTTCTAAATGCTTCAATAGCTTCCCATTGACAAAAACGGAAGTTGCACCATCTGAAAGATCTGCAATCTCTACACTGCCATTTCCATGCACTTCCTTTACTATATAAGGACCAATCCTCAACTTCCCATGGAAAATTCATAACTTAGCATAAAACAACCATACCTTCTGTCCCAGGATAATGTTCTTGCATCTAATATGTGAATCATACCGTTCTTAACTTTGTCCTTATAGATCAAGTTGACGTCATATGCTCTATTACGAAACTGCATTAACTCATTAAGGTTTAGGTCTCTACACAACTTTTCAAGGTGACAACTCCTATTGATCTTCTTAATTGCCCACTCAGACTTGTGAATTAATTCAGCAGGCAAATGTCACGACTTGCTACAAATCATCCTAATAGGTGAGGTACCTAATGGGGTCTTGTAGGTCATCTTGTAGGCCCACAGAACTTGGGTTAACAACTGAGATCAATTCTTCCTATCATGATGTACCAACTTCTGAAGAATGATCTTCACCTCCCTATTGGAAACCTCTGCGACGTCGTTCGATTGTGGGGGGTAAGGAATAGCAGCTCTATGCTCAAAATGATAGTACTTAGCTAATGATCTCATCTCTCTATTCACAAAATGTCTACCCCCATCAAAAATCAAAACCTTTGGTACCCCAAACCTTGAAATGATACGATCCTTGATAAACTTACAAAAAATCCTACTATTTGCATCTTGGGTTGGGATAGCCTCCACCCACCTAGATAGATATTCCACTACCAACAAGATGTACGCAAGTCTATGGCTAATAGAAAAAGGACCCAAAAAATCTATGCCCCATGCATCAAATATATCACAAAAAATCATAAGCTGCATGGGAATCTCATCTCTTTAACCAATTTTCCCTCCCATCCTTTGAAAAACATGTCACGACAGTACAAGATTAGTGGCATCTCTGAACAAGGTCGGCAAAACTAAACAACATTGTAACAACTTGTGTGCAACCCTTTTTCCTTAATGGTGTCCTCCGACCTCAAGTATGTGAGGACACTCTAGTATTCCTCCTGAGGAATACACCTCCTCCAGACACAATCTGATCCCTAAAAGAAAGAAACAGATCCTCCTAGTGGTCTCTTCTTGATTCCGAATTCAGTCTGTCAACACTTCTCCTGGTCCAACCATGGGGAACTTTCTTGGAGTTGAGATAGTTCACCATGTTGGCATACCGAGGGAGTGAATCAATAACACAAATCTACTCATCTGGAAAGGTTTCTATAATCAGCTCAAAGTCAGGGGAATCCTTCAACTCAAGTTTAGACAGATGATCATCCGCTACATTCTTGACCCCATACTTATCCTTAATCTCGAAATCAAAATCCTAGAGTAACAAAATCCACCTAAGAAGATGTGTCTTTGCATCCTTCTTTTCCTTGAGATACCTGATGACTGAATGATCTGTGTAGCTAGTCGCCACTGATCCTAAAATGTAAGACCTAAATTTTTCTAAAGCCTAAACTACGATGAGCATTTCCTTTTCTGTCACAGAAAATTTTTTCTATGTTGAATCCAATACTTTACTCGTGTCGTAAATCACAAATGGGATCCGATCTTGTCGCTACCCTAGTACAACTCCTATAGCAAAATCTGATGCATCAATCATGATTTCAAAGGGCAGAGACCAATCAGGAACTTGCAAAATAAGTGGATCACAAATTTTCTCTTGAGGAACTCAAAGGCTTCATGACACATGTGATCTACAATGAACTCGGTGTCTTTCCCTAAGACCTCAGTCAGTGGTCGGACAATCTAAGAAAAATCTTGAATGAATTGTCTAAAAAATCCCACATACCCTAAAAATGATCTCATTGACTTGATGTTGGTTGATGGATCTTGATCACATACACCTTGATAGGTCAACCTGCATTCCCTTCTTGGAGATGACATGCCCCAACATGATACCCTCCTTAACCATAAAATGACTCTTTCCCATGATAGTAGCATATTCACCTCCCTACACCTCTGACATACTCGATCCAAATGTGCTAAGAATGTATCAAATGAATCACCATAGACTGAGAAATCATCTGTGAAGACCTCCAAGAAATCTCCTACCATTTTGACAAACAAAACAATCATGCACCACCAAAAATGAGGCAATAAACTCAGAAAGAATGGCTTCAACTTGTACTCTACTTCATGTCCGACCGGGCTCAACAAATTGGTCATTTGGTATTTCCCATGGTTGTAATCCGCATCCATAGGTGCAACTCTACCCAGATTCAACTAGCCAATCTGCGCTCTCATAAGTGCTTGGTTCTGCTCAGATTATGCTAGTAAGATTAGTGCAGACCAAATCAAAGTCCATAAGGAATGAATACGGCTCCACGTGTGCATTCCCATGAAAATGAGGCAATAAACTCAGAAACTGTGGCTTCGACTCATATTCTACTTCTTGCTTAACCAATTGGTCATTTGGTATTACCTAGGGTTGTATGTCGAATCAATAGGTGCTTCTCTACCCATATTCAACTGGCCAATCTGCGCTCTCATAAGTGTTTGGTTCTACTCAGATTCTACTAGTCTAACCAGTATTGCATGCATTGGGCCCTCTCGCTCTTCCTCCTCTCTATTCTGTCTCTTAGGAGGCATCGTGAAGGAGTCTTCTAAACCTTCATCAATAAAAGGATTGGAGTGAGATCTTAAAGAAGATAAGGAAATCGAATTGATTTTACCAAGGCAATGTTCTTCCTCGATGAGAAGAGAAGAAAAAAAGGGTTTTTTGGGATGTAATCATTCTCTAAGGATAGATCATGATACACCAGATCAAAACAAGGGTTATCTTGAATCCGGGTAGGTCTAATGTAAAGTGGTGGTTGGACCTGTGAAGATATGATATTTGGACGGTTCAATGTGAGGTTCGCAAAGTACGAATAAAAATCTGGCGAATTATCCATCTTCAAAGTCAAAGAGAATATAGAATTGAGCACGATCGATTCAAGAATAAAATCTAGTACTACAATGTACGTAAATGTGTGGAATCAACTCACACAATACAAAGAAAGCAAACCCCTTTGAATAGATTCACCAACTCAACATCTGAAAGCAATAAGCGGCTTATTTATTATCTTGGCAATTTTAAGTTAGTGATTCAAACAATCTTATACATGCTCACATGTGTAGTCTCCTAAGGAAGTCAAGTTCAAGCTGATGGAACACACCAACTAGAAGTAAGACTACTACTTTTAATGGTCGGAGGCAAGTGCTTGCAGCAATAACAGGACCCTAAGTGTGAGTCCAAGCACTTAGGGAACAAGTCCAGGAATTTTGGCTCTAATCCTCAGAGTTACGTCCTCACCCACTCTATCTAGGGGTAAATACCTTCAAACAATGAGGGTTTTACTACCTGTAATACAAGGGTGAGTTTATTCCAATATTTTTTTATGTCAATTGCATTAATTCAGTCCCAATTTTAGAGTTGGTTATCACTTTAAATTATGTGAACACAAGCATCGTCTAACGTACATTCCCTTTTCCTTTTTACTTAAGTCGACAAAAACTGAGGGCGAAAGAAGAAAACATAATGCAATCGTAAAACAACGATGAATGCAGTCATTTAGGAATACTTACAATGACTTTCAGCACTCTCTGTGTAGATGCGAAGTTGATTTGTAAATATTACTTTATATGATAAAAATAAAAAAATGCACTATAACAATAATTTATAAGCGTTGAAGAAATCAATTTAGTTTGACTAGGTAGAACATTGTTTATGTGCATGTCATTAATCTCCTGAGATTTTTGCAATTATGAATCTTATGAGATCAGTTGTGTGTCTTAAGTCATGATAGAGATCAAGTAATAAATGATCTAATATCTATCTATTTGGCGTAGTGCCTTAACCTAAATCGCCACTTAAATTGAGAATCACTCTCAACACAACCACACAAAATGAAAAATAAATAATGGCCTTTTTACATGTTCAAGATCTCAATCTAGAACTATTGTAAATGGGCAATTAATATTACAATTTATTACAAAAAATTAAGTAGACAAAAAATTAAGCTAACTAAACAAAGCTAGCTGAGCTAGCTCTCCAAATTGACTGCAAAGTAGACTTCTCAACTGAAGCTCCAAGCTCCTAGCTTCCGTGGCACTTCGACTTTCGTTGATTTTGCGGACCCTACCACAAAACAATCAAAAGGTCAGATGATTCTCAAAAGAGAAATATTAGCTTGATTAAGAGATTAATCAACAATAAGATGATAAACAACAAGTGCAAAATCACAACAAACTGATTTAATCTAAATAAACCTAAAAAATGACTAAAATAAATATCAATACCCAAACAAATCACACAATGCTTTGTGTACCCAGCAATAATCCCATCTGATGAATCACAAAATGCATATGTTAATATGTATCTGTTGTAGTACAGGCACTTAACAAACCATGTAGAACCGAGAGAAATATCTCTGCTGAGAGTTTCTCTGCTTTAATTTGTACCTAGGAAGTCCAGGGTCATACACAAGGATGAGAGTAATCTTATGATTTAATTAAAGTATCAAATATTTAAATCTAGTGGTTTAAATAATATTTAGAGTAAGTTAACGTGGAATACAACGTAAAGCAATTTTAAAAAATTTTCACAAACAAATAGATTTGACGAACACAACAAAGATCCTGGATTAAGGAATAAAATTGAGCCTATAAATCAATGTAATGATGACCTAAGTCTCAGAACAATCAAGTTATTTTATTAAAAGCATCGAATCTCAATTCAATACTGAATTCATAACTCTATGAGGTCCATAAAGATATTTAACAAATACATCATGATAATAAGTAATTGACTCAAATATATAGCATAAAACAACCTTTCCAACGAGATAAAAATCACTCAAAAAATATGTATAGATAATAAGTAATTGATGTTTTAATCAGGGGGTACACATGTAATAAAATTATATGAAGTTTTATAACAAAAAGGTCCAAAATGGACTCAAAAGCAATTACAAAAATCTACGAGGGTAAATATGCAATTTCACAAGTGGCAGGACTTATCTGTAATTCTGAGAAGTCGGAAGGGGACTTCTACAAATTATCTAGGTCACGTGCCCACAACACGTACCTTTGCTAGGCTCAACGGGTCTGGCTCAGATTAGGTGGCGATACGCTATGTTTCAATAGACGGATCGAGGGCTCCGAAGCTATAGGTTTGTATTCATCGACGTGATTGAAATAGAGCCATTGGACTCTCCCCAATTGGGGTAAATCTGATGGTAATTGTACATCAATTGTTCCTCCTCCTCTGCCCTGAAAGGTGTCAACAAGGTGGAGCTCCGGTGAGAGCCACACTCCTCCTCTGTGCTCTCGGAGACCACCTAATTGTCGGGGAAGGAGGCTAATCACCTCGCGAGGGTTGTAAAAGGTAGGTGAAGAAATAAAGGTGGTCTAGAGAGCGTGTCGAAGCAGAGGCGATGAATATTGCAAAGTAGATCGAAGCACCTTCACGATCTCCGGCCATTGGAGGTCTTAAGTCCTATAAGCGTTAGCAATGCATAGTCGAAGCAAAATTCGAATATCAAGAATGCAATTAAGGGCGAAATGGAGGGATAAAGGTGACGAAGTATTCAAACCCTAACTTAAGTTCATCTTCATATAGAAGAAGATAATGAGTTGGATTGGATCAAGGGATGGAGATGTGATCAAGATCAACATAGATATAAGCACAAGCGATGGATTTATAGTGATGGTCCTAAAACTTTTAGATTATGGTTTAAGTAAAGGAACTTAGTGAAAGAAAATAACAAATATGGCATTAAGATAATATATAGAATCTTACCTGGAAAGATGAAGGATCTGAGATTGAATCAAACCTGAAGATGGAACTTCTGAAACTCCAGGTATTCACTTCACTTCGATGGTAAGTCAAAGAATTTTAGGCAGAGCCTAATGGTGGTCAGCAACACATCTTGATTAATGTGGATCTCGCTTGAGAAGGACCTCTGTTGTTACTCTCAGAATTCAATGTATCTTTGTCACAGAAGGACCTCCAATGGTGCCTTATGCTTCACTAGTTTTTTCCTCATAGAATAAATCTCTGAATCTGAATAAGAGAGATCTTCATCGTCTTCGATAATGAATCTCTTAGAATGTTGTCGCTCGTCCTAAAATGTAATGTCCATATCAACATGGGAAGACATAAATTTCTCCAAAATATAAGTAAGACATATCCAACCCTTGGCTCCTACAACAAACATATGGGTTTTCCTTAAGTTAGAAAATCTAGAAACAAGAGGATTACCTAACTTACAAATAAGGCTCCCCTCAACTGACTGAACATCCTCAAATACATGTATAGGCTCCTCCATATGTAACTCCTCTAGTCAAATATAATCTTCTTCAAGCGGTATCACTCTGTTTATCGATTTGACCTTCCAAAATATAGAGTTTAGATCCAAACTCTCTTCCATGCTCAACTCTGTGACAAATTAGAGGCTAGACAACCTTATACAAATTAAAACCTGATAGTTCACTGAGCAGTCACACCCTCTCAGATACTCAAGACACAAGGTGGAAATTTATGAGGCACAAATATTAGACTTTATTACAAGTTACTTCCATTTATCCCCTTAAAGTTTGAAAAAAATTTACAAACCATGTCAAATAAGTATAGGTTTTCAAAATATTTTACAATGATTTTAAAACAAGTTAAGCCTTATTTTCGAAAACCTATGTAAAATATTTTGAAACAATGTCAAATAGGTATATAATAGTTTTTAAAAATATTTTTCAAAATAATTTGAACAAACCTCAGTTCAAAATAATACGATACATATAACCCCAAAATTTTGAAAAAGATATGACCATGAGCTATTTCTAAGGTATACATGAAATATATACGATACTCCCCATATACTTAACGTTTGTTATGTCCTCATAGAAAAGAGTGATATGAAGCTATAGATCATGTTAAATATAAAGAAAATTACAAGATCTGAATCAAGAATCCATATGTAAATAAGAATGAAAGAATACGAAAAAGAGTACAATGAATGGCCCATCTATAGTTAGGCTGAGAATAGCCTAAGTATAAATAAGAGTAGATAAAGTAAGTGAGGGAACCAACAGAAAAGAATGTGAAGAATCAATAAACAAGGTCAGGTTCCCCCTATACTTAGGCTAACAACAACCTAAGTTAGGAGTAAGAATTTGAAGATAGTAGAGACCAAACTCTAAAAGAATAAAGTAAGAAAGAATAAGAATCTGAGTGATGTTGATTCTAACTGATGTGAATCTACAAGCTGTAACTTCATGTTGTATCAGAAACATCTACAAAGGGCTCAACTTGTATGAAGTAAATATTCTCAATAGGAGTCAGCCCTTCTTTGGATTCTACAAAATGCTTCAATAGCTTCCCATTGATCAAAAAGGAAGGTGCACCATCTGAAAGATCTATAATCTCTACACTGCCATTTCCATGCACTTCCTTTACTATATAAGGACCAATCGTCAACTTCCCATGGAAAATTCATAACTTAGCATAAAACAACCATACCTTTTGTCCTGGGATAAAGTTCTTGCATCTAATATGTGAATCATACCACTTCTTAACTTTGTTCTTATAGATCAAGTTGATGTCATATGCTCTATTATGAAACTGCATTAACTCATTAAGGTTTAGGTCTCTACACAACTTTTCAAGGTGACAACTCCAATTGATCTTCTTCATTACCCAGGCTGACTTGTGAATTAATTCAGCAGGCAAATGGCATGACTTGCTATAAATCATCCTAAATGGTGAGGTACCTAGTGGGGTCTTGTCAGTCATCCTGTAGGCCCACAGAACTTGGTCCAACAACTGAGACCAATTCTTCCTATCATGACGCACCAACTTCTGAAGAACGATTTTCACCTCCCTATTGGAAACCTCTACCACGTCGTTCGATTATGGGTGGTAAGGAATAGCAACTCTATGCTCAAAATGATAGTACTTAGCTAATGATCTCATCTCTCTATTCACAAAATGTCTACCCCCATCAAAAATCAAAACCTTTGGTACCTCAAACCTTGAAATGATACGATCCTTGATAAACTTACAAACAATCCTACTATTTACATCATGAGTTGGGATAGCCTCCACCCACCTAGATAGATAATCCACTACCAACAAGATGTACTCAAGTCCATGGATAATGGAAAAAGAACTCATAAAATCTATGCCCCATGCATCAAATACATCACAAAAAATCATAAATTGCATGGACATCTCATCTCTATAACCAATTGTCCCTCCCATCCTTTGATAAACATGTCATGACAATACAAGATTAGTGGCATCTCTGAACATGGTCGGTCAAAATAAACAACATTGTAACAACTTGTGTGCAACCATTTTTCCTTAATGGTGTCCTCCGGCCTGAAGTATGGGAGGACACTATAGTATTCCTCCTGAGAAATACACCTCCTCCAGACTCAATCTGATCCCTCAAAAAAAAGAAACGGATCCTCCTAGTGGTCTCTTCTTGATTCCGACTTCAGTATGTCAACACTTCTCCTGGTCCAACCATGGGGAAATTTCTTGGAGGTGAGATAGTTCACCATGTTGGCATACCGAGGGAGTGAATCAATAACACAAATCTACTCATCTGGAAAGGTTTCTATAATCAGCTCAAAGTCAGGGGAATCCTTCAACTCAAGTTTAGACAGATGATCATCCACTACATTCTTGACCCCATGCTTATCCTTAATCTCCAAATCAAAATCCTGGAGTAACAAAATCCACCTAAGACGATGTGCCTTTGCATCCTTTTTTCCCATGAGATACCTAATGGTTGAATGATCTGTGTAGCTAGTCACCACTGATCCTAAAATGTAAGACCTAAATTTTTCTAAAGCCTAAACTACGATGAGCATTTCCTTTTCTCTCACAGAAAATTTTTTCTATGTTGAATCCAAAACGTTACTCACGTAGTAAATCACAAATGGGATCCGATCTTGCCACTGCCCCAGTACAACTCCTACAGAAAAATTTGATGCATGGGTCATGATTTCAAAGGGTAGAGACCGATCAGGAGCCTGCAAAATTAGTGAATCACAAATTTTCTCTTGAGGAACTCAATGGCTTCTTGACACGTGATCTACAACGAACTCATTGTCTTTCCCTAAAACCTCAGTCAGTGGTCGGACAATCTGAGAAAAATCCTGAATGATTTGTCTATAAAATCCCACGTACCCTAAAAATGATCTCATTGACTTGATGTTGGTTGGTGGATCTTGATCACATACACCTTGATAGGTCAACCTACATTCCCTTCTTGGAGATTACATGCCCCAACATGATACCCTCCTTAACCATAAAATGACTCTTTTCCCATGAGAGTAGCATATTCACCTCCCTACACCTCTGAAGTACTCGGTCCAAATGTGCTATGAATGTGTCATATAAATCACCATAGACTGAGAAATCATCAGTGAAGACCTCCAAGAAATTTCCAACCATTTCGACTAACACAACAATCATGCACCACTGAAAATGAGGCAATAAACTCAGAAAGTGTGGCTTTAACTCGTATTCTACTTCATATTCGACTGGCCTCAATCAATTCGTCATTTGGTATTTCCCATGGTTGTAATCCGCATCCATAGGTGCATCTCTACCCAGATTCAACTAGCCAATCTACGCTCTCATAAGTGCTTGGTTCTGCTCAGATTATGCTAGTAAGATTAGTGCAGACCAAATCAAAGTCCCTAAGGAATGAATATGGCTCCTCGTGTGCATTCCCATGAAAATGAGGCAATGAACTCAGAAACCGTGGCTTCAACTCGTATTCTACTTCATGCTCAACCATATAGTCATTTGGTATTACCTAGGGTTGTATGCCGCATCAATAGGTGCATCTCTACCCAGATTCAACTGGCCAATCTGCGCCCTCATAAGTGCTTGGTTCTACTCAGATTCTACTAGTCTAACCAGTATTGCATGCATTGGGCCCTCTCGCTCTTCCTCCTCTCTGTTCTATCTCTTAGGAGGCATCGTGAAGGAGTCTTGTAAACCTTCATCAATAAAAGGATTGGAGTGAGATCTTAATGAAGATAAGGAAATCGAATTGATCTTACCAAGGCAATGTTCTTCCTCAGTGAGAAGATAATAAAAAAGGGTTGGTTGGGATGTAATCACTCCCTAACGATAGATCATGACACACCAGATCAAAACGAGGGTCATCTTGAATTCGGGTAGGTCCAAAGTAAAGTGGAGGTTGGACCTGTGAAGATGTGATATTTGGACGGTTCAATGTGAGGTTCGCAAAGTCCTAATAAAAATCCGACCAATTATCCATCTTCGATGTCAAAGAGAATTCAGAATTGAGCACGATTGATTCAAGAATGAAATCTAGTACTACAATGTTCGTAAATGTGTGGAATCAACTCACACAATACAAAGCAAACAAACCCCTTTGAATAGATTCATCAACTCAACTTGTGAAAGCCATAAGCGGCTTATCTATTATCTTGGCAATTTTAAGTTAGTGATTCAAACAATCTTATACATGCTCACAAGTGTAGTCTCCTAAGGAAGTCAAGTTCAAGCCGATGGAACACACCAACTAGAAGTAAGACTACTACTTTTAATGGTCGGAGGCAAGTGCTTGCAGTAATAACAGGACCCTAAGGGTGAGTCCAAATACGTAGGGCACAAGTCCAGGGATTTTAGCTCTAATCCTCAGGGGTACATCCTCACCCACTCTATCTAGGGGTAAGTACCTGTAAACAATGAGGTTTTTACTACCTGTAATACAAGGGCGAGTTTATTCCAATATTTTTATGTCAATTGCATTAATTCAGTCCCAATTTAGAGTTGGTTATCACTTTGAATTATGTGAACACAAGCATCATCTAACGTACATTCCCTTTTCCTTTTTACTTAAGTCGGCAAAAACTAAGGGTGAAGGCAGAAAACATAATGCAATCATAAATCAACGATGAATGCAGTCATTTAGGAATGCTTACAATGATTTTCAGCACTCTCCGTGTGGATGCAAAGCTGATTTATAAAGAAAACTTTATATGACACAAATCAAAAAAAATATGCGCCTAAAAATAATTTATTAGCGATGAAGAAATCAATTTATTTTGACTAGGTAGAACGTTGTTTATGTGCATATCATTAATCTCCTAAGATTTTTGCAATTATGAATCTAATGAGATCATTTGTGTGTCTTAAGTCATGATAGAGATCAAGTAATAAATGATCTAATATCTATCTATTTGGCGTAGTGCTTTAACCTAAATTGCCACTTAAATTGAGAATCACTCTCAACACAACCACACACAATGGAAAATAAATAATGGCCTTTTTACATGTTCAAGATCTCAATCTAGAATTGTTGTAAATGGGCAATTAATGTTACAAATTATTACAAAAAATTGAGTAGACAAAAAATTAAGCTTACAAAACAAAGCTAGATGAGCTGAGCTAGCTCTCTAAATTGACTGCAAAGTGGACTTCTCAGCTGAAGCTCCTAGCTTCCGTGACTCTTCGACTTTCATCGATTTTACGGGCCCTACCACAAAACAATCAAAAGGTTAGATGATTCTCAAAAGAGAAATATTATCTTGATTAAGAAACTAATCAACAATAAGGTGATAAACAACAAGTGCAAAATCACAACAAACTAACTTAAATTAAATAAACCTAAAAATCACTAAAATAAATATCAGAACCCAAATAAATCACACAATGTTTTGTGTACCCAGCAATAATCCCATCTGATGAATCACGAAAATGCATATGTTAATATTTATCTGTTGTAGTACGGGCACTTAACTAACCATGCAGAACCGAGAGAAATATCTGTGCTGAGAGTTTCTCTGCTTTAATTTATACCTAGGAAGTCCAGGGTCATACACAAGGATGCGAGTAATCTTATGATTTAATTAAATTATCAAATATTTAAATCAAGTGGTGAAATAATATTTAGAGCAAGTTAACGTGGAATACAACTTAATGGAATTTTTAAAAATTTTCACAAACAAATAGATTTGATGAACACAACAAAGATCTTGGATTAAAGAATTAAATTGAGCCTATAAATTAATGTAATGATGACCTAAGTCTCAGAACAATCAAGTTATTTTATTTAAAGCATCGAATCTCAATTCAATACTCAATTCATAACTCTATGAGGTCCATAAATATATTTAACAAATCCAGCATTATTTATTAATCAAAATTAAAAATAAGCATGCCAAAATATAGATCATAAAACAACCTTTCCAACAAGATAAAAATCACTCAAAACGTATTTATAGATAATAAGTAATTGATGTTTTAATCAAGGGGTACACATGTACTAAAATTATATGAAGTTTTATAACAAAAAGGTCCAAAATGGACTCAAAAGAAATTACAAAAATCTACTTGGGTAAATATGCAATTTCACAAGTGGCAGGACTTATCTATAATTCTGAGAAGTCGGAAGGGGGCTTCTACAAATTATCCAGGTCACGTGCCCACAACATGTACCTTTGCTAGGCTCGACGGGTCTGGCTCGGATTATGTGGCGATACGCTATGTTTCAATAGACGGATCGAGGGCTCCGAAGCTATAGGTTTGTATTCATCGACGTGATTGAAATAGGGCCATTGGACGATCCCCCATTGGGTAAATATGATGGTAATTGTACACCAATTGTTCCTCCTCCTCTGCCTTGAAAGGTGTCAACAAGGTGGAGCTCCGGTGAGAGCTCCACTCCTCCTCTGTGCTCTCGGAGACCACCTAATTGTCAGGGAAGGAGGCTAATCACCTCGCGAGGGCTGTAAAAGGTAGGTGAAGAAATGAAGGTGGTCTAGAGAGCGCGTCGAAGTGGAGGCGATGAATATTGCAAAGTAGATCGAAGAACCTTCACAATCTCCGACCATTGGAGATCTTAAGTCCTGTAAGCGTTAGCAATGCATAGTCGAAGCAAAATTCGAGTATCAAGAATGCAATTAAGGATGAAATGGAGGGATAAAGGTGACGAAGTGTTCAAACCCTAACTTAAGTTCATCTTCATATAGAAGAAGATAATGAGTTGGATTGGATCAAGGGATGGAGATGTCATCAAGATCAACAGAGATATATGCACGAGCGATGGATTGATGGTGATGGTCCTCAAACTTTTAGATTATGTTTTAAGTAAAGGAACTTAGTGAAAAAAATAGCAAATATGGCATTAAGATAATATATAGAATCTTACCTGGAAAGATGAAGGATCTGAGATTGAATCAAACCTGAAGATGGAACTTCTGATACTCCAGGTATTCACTTCACTTCAAGGGCAAGTCGAAGAATCTAAGGCAGAGCCTAATGATGGTCTGCAACACGTCTTGATTAACGTGGATCTCGCTTGAGAAGGACCTCGGTTGTTACTCTCAGAATTCAATCTATCTTTGTCACAGAAGGACCTCCAATGGTGCCTTATGCTTCACTAGTTTTTTCCTCACAGAATAAATCTCTAAATCCGAATAAGAGAGATCTTCATCGTCTTCGACAATGAATCTCTTAGAATGATGTCGTTCGTCCTCAAATGTAATGTCCATAGCAACATAGGAAGACCTAAATTTCTCCAGAATATAAGTAAGACATATCCAACCCTTGGCTCCTACAACAAACCTATGGGTTTTCCCTTAAGAGAGAAAATCTAGAAACAAGAGGATTACCTAACTTACAAATAAGGAACCACTCAACTGACTGAACATCCTCAAAGACATGTATAGGCTCCTCCATATCTAACTCCTCTAGTCAAATATAATCTTCTTCAATCGGCATCACTCTGTTTATCGATTTGACCTTCCAAAATATAGAGTTTCGATCCAAACTCTCTTCCATGCTCAACTCTGTGACAAATTAGAGGCTAAACAACCTTATACACATTAAAACCTGACAGTTCAATGAGCAGTCACACCTTCTCAGATACTCAAGACACAAGGTGGAAATTTATGAGGCACAAATATTAGACTTTATTACAAGTTACTTCCATTAATCCACTTAAAGTTTGAAAACAATTTACAAACCATGTCAAATAAGTATAGGTTCTCAAAACATTTTACAAAGATTTTAAAACAAGTTAAGTCGTATTTTCGAAAACCTAAGTAAAATATTTTGAAATAATGTCAAATAGGTATATAATAGTTTTCAAAAATATTTTTCAAAATAATTTGAACAAAAGTCAGTTCAAAATAATACGATACATATAACCCCAAAATTTTGAAAAAGATAAGACCATGAGCTATTTCAAAGGTATACATGAAATATATACGATACTCCCCATATACTTAACGTTTGTTATGTCCTCATAGCATAGAGTGATATGAAGCTATATCTCATGTTAAATATAAAGAAAATTACAAGAACGAAATCAAGAATCTATATGTAAATAAGAATGAAAGAATACGAAAAAGAGTACAATGAATGGCCCATCTATGGGTAGGCTGAGAATAGCCTAAGTATAAACAAGACTAGATAAAGTAAGTGAGGGAACCAACAGAAAAGAATGTGAAGAATGAATAAACAAGGTCAGGTTCCCCCTATACTTAGGCTAACAACAAGTTAGGAGTAAAAATTTGAAGATAGTAGAGACCAAACTATACAAGAATAAAGTAAGAAAGAATAAGAATCTGAGTGATGTTGAATCTAACTGATGTGAATTTGCAAGATCTAACTTCATGTTGTATCTGAAACATCAGCAAAGGGCTCAACTGGTATGAAGCCAATATTCTTAATAGGAGTCTTTCCTTCTTTGGATTCTACAAAATGCTTCAATAGCTTCCCATTGACCAAAAAGGAAGGTGCACCATCTGAAAGATCTTCAATCTCTACACTGCCATTTCCATGCACTTCCATTACTACATAAGGACATATCCTCAACTTCCCATGGAAAATTTATAACTTAGCATAAAACAACCATACCTATTGTCCAGGGATAAAGTTCTTGCTTCTAATATACGAATCATACCACTTCTTAACTTCGTCCTTATAGATCAAGTTGATGTCATATGCTCTACTACGAAACTATATTAATTCGTTAAGGTTTAGGTCTCTACACAACCTTTCTAGATGACAACTCCAATTGATCTTCTTAATTGCCCACTCAGACTTGTGAATTAATTCAACAGGCAAATGGCACGGCTTGCTATAAATCATCCTAAAAGGTGAGGTATCTAGTGGGGTCTTGTAGGTCATCCTGTAGGCCCACAGAACTTGGTCCA
Organism: Ottelia alismoides; assembly: GCA_037367405.1. Taxonomy (NCBI): domain Eukaryota; kingdom Viridiplantae; phylum Streptophyta; class Magnoliopsida; order Alismatales; family Hydrocharitaceae; genus Ottelia; species Ottelia alismoides. The sequence goes on from JAZKJV010011214.1 coordinate 599,106, forward strand.
ACAACTGAGACCAATTCTTCCTATCATGACGCACCAACTTCTGAAGAATGATCTTCACCTCCCTATTGGAAACCTCTGCCATGTCGTTCGATTGTGGGTGGTAAGGAATAGCAACTCTATGCTCAAAATGATAGTACATAGCTAATGATCTCATATCTCTATTCACAAAATGTCTACCCCCATCAAAAATCAAAACCTTTGGTACCCCAAACCATGAAATGATACGATCCTTGATAAACTTACAAACAATTCTACTATTTGCATCTTGGGTTGGGATAGCCTCTACCCACCAAGATAGATAATCCACTACCAACAAGATGTACTCAAGTCCATGGCTAATGAAAAAGGACCAATAAAATCTATGTCCCATGCATCAAATACATCACAAAAAATCATAAACTGCATGGGCTTCTCATCTCTATAACCAGTTGTCCCTCCCATCCTTTGACAAACATGCCACGACAGTACAAGATTAGTGGCAACTATGAACATGGTCGGCCAAAATAAACAACATTGTAACAACTTGTGTGCATCCCTTTTTCCTTAATGGTGTCCTTCAGCCTCAAGTATGTGAGGACACTCTAGTATTCCTTCTGAGAAATACACCTCTTCCAGACACAATCTGATCCCTAAAAAAAGAAACGGATCCTCCTAGTGGTCTCTTCTTGAATCCGACTTCAGTCAGTCAACACTTCTCTTGGTCCAACCATGGGGAACTTTCTTGGAGGCGAGATAGTTCACCATGTTGGCATACTGAGGGAGTGAATCGATAACACAAATCAACTCATCTGGAAAGGTCTTTATAATCAACTCAAAGTCAGGGGAATCCTTTAACTCAAGTCTAGACAGATGATCATCCACTACATTCTTGACCCCATGCTTATCCTTAATCTCCAAATCAAAATCTTGGAGTAACAAAATCCACCTAAGAAGATGTTCCTTTGCATCCTTCTTTTCCATGAGATACCTAATGGCTGAATGATCTGTGTAGCTAGTCACCACTGATCCTAAAATGTAAGACCTAAATTTTTATAAAGCCTAAACTACGATGAGCATTTCCTTTTCTATCACAGAAAACTTTTTCTATATAGAATACAATACTTTACTAGCATAGTAAATCACAAATGGGATCCGATCTTGCCGCTGCCCTAGTACAACTCCTATAGCAAAATCTGATGCATCAGTCATGATTTCAAAGGGTAGAGACCAATTAGGAGCCTGCAAAATCAGTGAATCACAAGTTTTCTCTCAAGGAACTCAAAGGCTTCTTGACACATGTGATGCACAATGAACTCAGTGTCTTTCCCTAAAACCTCAGTCAGTGGTCAGATAATCTGAGAAAAATCCAAAATGAATTGTCTATAAAATCCCACGTACCCTAAAAATGATCTCATTGACTTGATGTTGGTTGGTGGATCTTGATCACATACACCTTGATAGGTCAACCTGCATTCCCTTCTTGGAGATGACATGCCCCAACATGATACCCTCCTTAACCATAAAATGACTCTTTTTCCATGAGAGTAGCATATTCACCTCTCTACACCTCTGAAGTACTCGATCCAAATGTGCTAAGAATGTATCAAATGAATCATCATAGACTGAGAAATCATCTGTGAAGACCTCCAAGAAATCTCCTACCATTTCGACAAGCACAACAATCATGCACCACTGAAAATGAGGCAATAAACTCAGAAAGTGTGGCTTCAAATCGTATTCTACTTCATGTTTGACTGGGCTCAATCAATTGGTCATTTGGTATTTCCCATGGTTGTAATCTGCATCCATAGGTGCATCTCTACCCAGATTCAACTAGCCAATCTGCGCTCTCATAAGTGCTTGGTTCTACTCAAATTATGCTAGTAAGATTAGTGCAGACCAAATCAAAGTCCCTAAGGAATGAATATGGCTCCTCGTGTGCATTCCCATGAAAATGAGACAATAAACTCAGAAACTGTGGCTACAACTCGTATTCTACTTCATGATCAACCAATTAGTCATTTTGTATTACCTAGGGTTGTCTGCAGCATCAATAGGTGCATCTCTACCCAGATTCAACTGGCCAATCTGCGCTCTCATAAGTGCTTCGTTCTACTCAGATTCTACTAGTCAAACCAGTATTGCATGCATTGGGCCCTCTCGCTCTTCCTCCTCTCTATTCTTTCTCTTAGGAGGCATCATGAAGGAGTCTTCTAAACCTTCATCAATAAAAAGATTAGAGTGAGATCTTAATGAAGATAAGGAAATCGAATAGATCTTACCAAGTTAATGTTCTTCCTCGGTGAGAAGAGAAGAAAAAAAGGTTGGTTGGGATGTAATCACTCTCTAAGGATAGATCATAATACACCAGATCAAAACTAGAGTTATCTTGAATCTAGGACGGTCCAATGTAAAGTGGTGGTTGGACCTATGAAGATGTGATATTTGGACGGTTCAATGTGAGGTTCGCAAAGTCTGAATAAAAATCCGTTTATCCATCTTCGAAGTCAAAGAGAATACAGAATTGAGCACGATCGATTCAATAATGAAATTTAGTACTACAATGTACGTAAATGTATGGAATCAACTCACACAATACAAAGCAACCAAACCCCTTTGAATAGATTCACCAACTCAACATGTGAAAGCCATAAGCAGCTTATTTATTATCTTGGCAATTTTAAGTTAGTGATTCAAACAATCTTATACAAGCTCACATGTGTAGTTTCCTGAGGAAGTCAAGTTCAAGTCGATGGAACACACCAACTAGAAGTAAGACTACTAATTTTAATGGTCGGAGGCAAGTGCTTGCAGTAATAACAGGACCCTAAGTGTGAGTCCAAGCACTTAGGGCACAAGTCCTGGGATTTTGGCTCTAATCCTCAGGGGTACGTCCTCACCCACTCTATCTAGGGGTAAGTACCTGCAAACAATGAGGGTTTTACTACCTGTAATAAAAGGGTGAGTTTATTCCAATATTTTTTTATGTCAATTGCATCTATTTAGTCCCAATTTTAGAGTTGGTTATCACTTTGAATTATGTGAATACAAGCATCGTCTAACGTACATTCCCTTTCCTTTTTACTTAAGTCAGCAAAAACTGAGGGCGAAAGCAGAAAACATAATGCAATCGTAAATCAACGATGAATGCAGTCATTTAGGAATACTTACAATGATTTTCAGCACTCTCCGTGTGTATGCAAGGCTGATTTGTAAAGATTACTTTATGATACAAAACGAAAAAAAATATGCACTTAAACAATAATTTATTAGCGTTGAAGAAATCAGCTTAGTTTGACTAGGTAGAACGTTGTTTATGTGCATATCATTAATCTCCTAAGATTTTTGCAATTATGAATCTTATGAGATCTGTTGTGTGTCTTAAGTCATGATAGTGATCAAGTAATAAATGATCTAATATCTATCTATTTGGCGTAGTGCCTTAACCAAAATCGCCACTTAAGTTGAGAATCACTCTCAACATAACCACACACAATGAAAAATAAATAATGACCTTTTTACATGTTCAAGATCTCAATCTAGAACTATTGTAAATGGGCAATTAATATTACAAATTAATACAAAAATTTGAGTAGACAAAAAATTAAGCTAACTAAACAAAGCTAGCTGAGTTGAGCTAAGTCTCCAAATTGACTACAAAGTGGACTTCTTAACTGAAGTTCCAAGCTCCTAGCTTCCGTGACACTTCGACTTTCGTTGATTTTGCTGGCCCTACCACAAAACAATCAAAAGGTCAGATGATTCTCAAAAGAGAAATATTAGCTTGATTAAGAGACTAATCAACAATAAGGTGATAAACAAGAAGTGCAAAATCACAACAAACAGACTTAACCTAAATAAACCTAAAAATCACTAAAATAAATATCAGAACCGAAATAAATCACACAATGTTTTGTGTACCCAGCAATAATCCCATCTGGTGAATCACAAAATGCATATGTTAATATGTATCTGTTGTAGTACGTGCACTTAACTAACCATGCAGAACTGACAGAAATATCTCTGCTGAGAGTTTCTCTGCTTTAATTTATACCGAGGAAGCCCAGGGTCATAGACAAGGATGCGAGTAATCATATGATTTAATTAAAGTTTCAAATATTCAAATCAAGTGATTTAAATAATATTTAGAGTAAGTTAATGTGGAATACAACGTAATGCAATTTTTTAAAATTCTCACAAACAAATAGATTTGACAAACACAACAAAGATCCTGGATTAAAGAATTAAATTGAGCCTATAAATCAATGTAATGATCACCTAAGTCTCAAAACAATCAAGTTATTTTTTTTAAAAGCATCGAATCTTAATTCAATACTTGATTTATAACTCTATGAGGTCCATAAAGATATTTAACAAATCCAACATTATTTATTAATCAAAATTAACAAATAAGCATGCCAAAATATAGAGCATAAAACAACCTTTCCAGCGAGATAAAAATCACTCAAAAAGTATTTATAGATAATAAGTAATTTATGTTTTAATCAGGGGGTACACATGTAATAATATTATATGAAGTTTTATAACAAAAAGTTCCAAAATGGACTCAAAATCAATTACTAAAATCTACATGGGTAAATATGCAATTTCACAAGTGGCAGGACTTATCTGTAATTCTGAGAAGTCGAGAGGGGGCTTCTACAAATTATCCTGGTCACGTGCCCACAACACGTGCCTTTGCTAGGCTCGACAGGTCTGGCTCGGATTACGTGGCGAGACGCTATGTTTCAATAGGCGGGTCGAGGGCTCCGAAGCTATAGGTTCGTATTCATCGATGTGATTGAAATAGGGCCATTGGACTATCCCCAATTGGGGTAAATCTGATGGTAATTGTACACCAACTATTCCTCCTCCTCAGCCTTGAAAGGTGTCAACAAGGTGGAGCTCCGGTGAGAGCATTAGCAATGCATAGTCGAAGTAAAATTCGAATATCAAGTATGCTACTAAGGATGAAATGGAGGGATAAAGGTGATGAAGTATTCAAACCCTAACTTAAGTTCATCTCCATAATGAGTTGGATTGGATCAAGGGATGGAGATGTGATCAAGAAACAGAGATAGATGCGCGAGCGATGGATTGATGGTGATGGTCCTCAAACTTTTTGATTATGGTTTAAGTGAAGGAACTTAGTGAAAAAATAGCAAATATGGCATTAAGATAATATATAGAATCTTACCTAGAAAGATGAAGGATCTGAGATTGAATCAAACCTGAAGATGGAACTTCTGAAACTCCAGGTATTTACTTCACTTCGAGGGCAAGTCGAAGAATCTCAGGCATAGCCTAATGGTGGTCTGCAACACGTCTTGATTAACGTGGATCTCGCCTGAGAAGGACCTCTGTTGTTATTCTCAGAATTCAATCTATCTTTGTCCTAGAAGATGACTGATGCTAGGGGTCACTCTCCAGAAGTGGCGGGGTGCAGTTAACGATGGTGGAGGATCGAGTTTTGAGGTGTAGAAAGTTTTACGACTTTGCAATTACAGGCATTGGTTTCAATGATTGCCCATTGAAGAGGGATATTAGGCTAGTGATGATACGATGTCTGGCAAAGAAGAGTGAAGTTGGTCGAAGAGGAAGGATGTGGTGGTTAGTCGAGAAGTTGATGGAGAGGGTTGGGAAAATGCTGAGAAATCAGGTGGTTGAGAAGATGGCAAAGAGATGTGCGAGCATGTGTGAGGTAGAGAAGATCTTTGGACCGTTCGATCAAGATCCAACATCCAATATTTGAGCGCGGACGGAGCATTCTGATGCACTGGATGGACCATATCAAACTGTTGGGAGTGAAAGAACTCAGGTTGTCTGATCAAACGATCAGACGGTTTGCAAGATAAGCGGGTGGCGGACCAAGGTCGGGCCACGTGGGCGACATAGAAGACACCACGTGGTCCAATCGGAATTAAGATAAATTAGAATTTAGAGAAAAAACACAAAAAAATAGTTATTGGGGGAATTAGGAAAAGTGGTAAACATGAAAGTTGTAGATCTCATTTGAAATCTACAACTTTCATATAGAAATCAACAAGAGAAACTGTCATCTATACATAGATAAAAATTAAAAAGATTATCACAATAATATAAAAACATTTTTTAAATTTTCTTTTCTTATTTTTTGATGTTTATTTTATATTTTTATTGTTAGATAAATTATGTACAAATATTATTCTAATTTATGTTTTATTTTTAATAGGAAATAAAAAAAGAAAACAATAACACTATAATAAGGTATGTAATATATTATAATTAGGATTATTTATGTACAACACATAAATTAGTAATTAAGGTTAATTATCAAAGAATCTTGGTGATTTTCTTAAGCAATAGAGATAATAATACTATTTAATGTTGATAAAACTGGAATTTATCATGTACCTGTGCTAACAATCCCCAAATCCTCTTTTCTCATTTTCAAAATAGCTTCACTCCAAAGATATATGAGGCTTCTCTATAATCTTTCATATTGATGGTATGGGATAGCCAAATCATAACACTGGTCATCATCCATACATCATTCCGAATGATAAGAACATCATCTACGTAAAGTATGATGAACACAATAGTGCTCCCACTAAGCTTCTTGTACACACATGGTTCATTAGGATTCTAAAAAAAATCATAACTCTTTATGATTTCGTCAAATCTGATGTTCCAACTATGAGAAGCTTGCTTGAGCCCATAGATGGATTTCTTCAACTTGCATACTTTTCCTTCCTTGGTTATGAAGCATTGTGGCTGCTCCAAATAGATATCCTCCTTGAGGTATTCATTGAGGAAAGACATCTTGACGTTCATCTGTCAGATGTTGTAGTCAAGATATACAACTATAGCTAGCAGTACCCTGATGGACTTAAGCATAGGCACATGAGAGAATGTCTCATTGTAGTCGATGCCTACTCTTTGTGTGTTGCCCTTGGCTATGAGTTATGCTTTGAAGGTCTCTACCTTCCCATGAGGTCCACTCTTTCTCTTATGGGTTTTACCCCTTTAGGTGGATCTTCTAGGGTCCATACACCAATATTGTGCATGGAGTCTATTTTAGACTTCATTGCTAACATCCATCTATCCATGTCACGATCCACAAGTGCTTCATCAAATGAAGCTGGATCATTGTTAGTTTCACCTGACACATGGAATCTGTATCTTTCAGGTGGTGTAACCACCCTTGAGCTCCTTCGAAGAGGTACATGTGTTTCATCTTCATTTATATCTTCGATTTCTGGTTGAGGAAGCTCAGTGTCCTTGAGGGATGCAATGAGTTCCTTTACTTCATCTTTGTCTTGGCTCTTAAGGAAGTCATCCTCCATAAATTTTACATCCCTAAAGATGAAGATCTTCAAAGTCTCAGGGGCGTAAAGTTGGTATCTAATACCTTCATTTACATACCCAATGAAGAAGCACTTTCGAGTGTGAGATTCTATCTTACTTGCATACATGTTATTCGCATGGACCAAGCAACCCCAAATCCTCAAGTGTCTAACTTTGGGTTTGGTACCATACCAAAGTTCATGAGGAGTTTTGGGTACAATTTTACTAGGAATCTTGTTCAGGATATAAATTGCAGTCTCTACTACATATCCTCAAAACCTAAGTGGTAAAAGTGCTTTACTCATCATTGAACGGACCATGTCCATGATGGTCTTGTTGTGTCTTTCAACAACACCATTAAGTTGGGGGGTTCCAAGAGGAGTGAGATTGGAGACAATTTCTTTCTCTTTGAGTTATTATTTAAATTCACATGATTAGGTACTCGCCAACTCGGTCAAACCGAATCCGTTTAATCTTCCTATCAGTTTGGTTCTCAACCATAGATGTAAACTCTATGAAATTTTCAAAGGTTTCAAATTTATGATGTAATAGGAAGATAAACTCGTATTGCAAATGATCATCGACAAACGTTAATTAATACCGATATCCATTGCGGGTTGTAGTATTGAAGGGACCACATACATCGATACATATTAGGTCAAGAATATCCTCGCATCATGAAACCTTGTTACGGAAAGGCATCCTAGTGATTTTAACTTGAATATAATGTTCACAGGTAGGCAATGTTTGGACCTGTAGAAAATCTAAGGGTACATCCTTTATTAAACTCTTGATCCTATCAACAGATAAATGACCATTCCTTTGGTGCCAAATCATGTTAGAATGATTTCCCTCTGGTTCTTTCATGATTTTTATTAGTGGTAGTAACATTCATGACAGATTCATCAATGCATAATTCATACAATCCACCATAAGTTAGAACACCATCCACAGTATATTTACCAAAATGACTTATGACAAGTTTATTACAAAATAGGAACGAATATACATTTTAACAAGATTAGATGTAGATATAAGGTTCCTTCTAACATCTGGAATATAAAAACGCTCCTTAAGTATAAGGATTGTCCAACTAGATAATGATAGTTTGTAGGTCCCGACGGCGACTACTGCAACACTTGCATCAGATCTCACCTGGATGACTACCTCACCTTCATCAAGACTCCTAGTTTCCTGAAACAGAAGCAACGAATTGCATACATGAACAAAAACACCAGAATCAATGATCCAACTACCTTATCGTCCTATGAGAAACTAGTTTCAATGATGAAATTAGATTTCATACCTGTTGCGGCTTTACCATTCTTTGTAGTTTTAAGGTAATCTGGGCAATTACGCTTCCAATGCCTCGGCTTCTTGCAATGATGACAAACATCTGTCTTTTTTTATGCTAAGAATGTAGAATCATTAGAAGATGAGCCAACAACATGACTCTTCTTCTTTTTCTTCTGGGCCAGACCCTTCCGAGACCCTTGATTCCGACCATGCTTCCCCTAGACATGTGTAACCATTGCACTACTAGTGGGATTTTCTTTCTTCATTATGTCTTCTATAGACTTTAATGAATCCATTAACTCGACGTTAGACAAGTTCAAATTGTTCGTATGGTACGATACCACATAGTTATTTAAAGACTTGGACAGAGATAGTAGAATGATGTCAGACTACATTTCTACATTTATCTCAGCCCTGAGAGTTCCCAGTTCAGATAGATAACCAAATATTTTGATTACATGTTCTCGAATGGGAGTCTCTTCCTACATTTTGCAGTGAATAAACTCTTTCATAACATTATAACGCTGACTGTCGTTGACATCACCAAACATCTCTTTCAAATTCAACATTATATCCTAACAAACATCCATATCCACATGCTTCTACTGAAGCACATTGGATAGTGATCCTAGAATATAACACCCAGCACATTGGATAGTGATCATATTTTTCATTGAACTTTATTTCTTTTGGTGTAGGAGGGTTTGTGTATTTATCCTTATAGAGCACATAAGAGATGCGCTCTGCTGAGAGAACAAGATCTAAATTACGGATCCAATCCGATAATTTCACCCGGTCAACTGGTTGACCTGTAGAAGCCTATTGAGTAGGTTCGTGAATTTCATTGTCTAAATTTAAGAATGCAGTGGAACATATAACTAATTGTACTTTCAAAAATAGATCTTTGATTAAGGATTTTTAATCAAATTAGTCTTTCCTTTTCAACTCTGAAATTTCATTCCCTTATTAAACTTTCAAAGCAAGAGATATACTTACCGCTATATCTCTAGAAAGATCCAGGATATCCTTTTCTACCTTTGTTACATGTCAATAATATGAGAAACTGTAACTCAAATAAAAAAAAGCGGGAACTCTTTCTGCCTTGCAAGTCCAACTTGCATTTCCCAATTCGATCTTTAACACCTGGACCCACCACCCCTAAGGCGATGTTGACCCATTATTAATTTAATCAACGGTCAACAACATTATAACTCACTATGTGCAATCCAATATCACTCCAATAATATGAGGAACCGATATTGGGGTTACTGCACATATGGCCTTGAACTTACGAGAAGAAAAGAGCATGATCCATGAGTGCTTGTATGCAAGAGTTATCACTTCTGAGAGGCGTCTCCTATATACAATCCATGATGATGAAAACCTTCACCTTGACAGGAGACCACGGATGTCATTTATATGATCCTCCATATCACATTCAAATTTTAATTAATTATTATGAATCATATTCACATAATTAATTCTTCCAAGGAAATTACAACTCTATTCATAATAGAGTAATTAATTTAATTGGATGTAATCCATTTAATCATATAAATTAATTATCAATCTAATTCAATCAATCAACAAACATTAAGGATTTTCTTGATGTTACTACATAGTATACACCCCTCACAAGTATGCATTATTTTGTAATATAATAGTTAGAGTACAACATGACTTACTCATATTATCTCCTCAAAAATGGATTCGGGCAGTACACTCGAGTTATGCCAGGAGGGAGCATTTCCTTGACATGCATGGTGTTAATTAAGAAACCAAGCTAGCATACCGAGACTAGACATGTCCATCATTCCGAATGAGAACAACATAAAATAATGCACATGTACTTGCGGTTTTATCGATCAACTTTGATAACATGTGTTAAACTATATAGTAATAACTCATAAATCTTAGGCATCATAAAATATTTTTGAGATTCGAAATTTCTAAGCATATCAAGCAACCATGTTTTGCATGTAAAAGTTGTCCTGCAACTATTGTAGGATAAACTAGGTTTTTCATTAGGCATGCATTCAATGGCCATTGTTGTTTAATCAATTATTTTCATAAATACGAAGAATCAATTTTTAATCCAGGAAAATGTATAATTTCCATAATTTCATTGAATGATAAATACACTAAGTAAGAAGATTTGATGATCCAATCATCATACGACCCATCTTCACTAAATATGGAATATCTAGAGCCAACAGAGTCGGAATCACGTGAAATAAATTCGAGCAGTTCACTGATTTGATTCTCTACTTAATCCAAGTTCTTATTTCATATTTAGTTATGGGGAAAACGTAATCAAAAAATAACTTCTTACAGATCCGTGAATACATGCCAAAATACTATCAGGAACTCTTTGAATTTTCATTCATGTACTTTTGAAGCCAACAATTAGCTACTATTTTTGGGATATATTTATACATTCTAAATATATTTTAATAACCAAAAAACATGCCCAAATAGTGCACAAGTGATGAACCGTTATTTTATCCCTCTAATAGTGCGGAATTAGCACTTAAGAACGTTGCAGACGGGCTGAATTTAGGTCCATCAAAAACCATCTAAATACTAAGTCAAATAGAATCGGATAGTCATAAATTTATTTTTACTTGGTGAGAAACCAAGGTCGAAATTAGGGACACGAGCCTCTCTCGTGATTATTTAGACTTTTTTTTAATTAATTAAGTGTTGAGTTGGAAAACCATAGGTCAAACAATGCAAAAAGACAAGACAATGCAACAAGCAAATATAAAACATGCATTTTTTATTTTTATTTTAATTATGCAAATACATGTGATGAAATGAAAATAAAAAATAATATGCCTTAGATCAGAGTAAAATGATGAGAAAATTACAGAATGAGTCATTTTAATTTAGGTGACAAACTTGATGGACAAATTAAACAAGGCATAAGTTTAAGCATTAAGAGACACATGGCTACTAAAATAATACATCAAGATTACTGTGTCCAAAATAAGAAATGAGCATGCCATTAGAAAGATCATCAAAGAAGCTTCGAAATGAAACAGAAATCGACTGAAACAGAGTTACAATGCTCAAGATATGCATAAAAGAAGACAAGGGCATAACTGAAAGAAAACAAGAAATATAACTACAAACATGTCCCTGGGAGGGACTAAAATGTAAATAATAAAAAATTTGGGACCTTCTCTGAAAATGACCCACATGCATAGGGGTATTTTTGCAATTATGAAAACCCGCAGGGGGTAGATTGCGAAATACCCACTGTGCATATGCGCTACACGTGATCCAGGACCTGTATGCAATATTGAAGAAGTCTATGGGCCTCTCTGCTAATTGCCCAGATCGCACGTGACTGGCACGTGCTCTTCCAGGCTCGGGATGACTCAGAGGCTAGGGTTGCTTCGGCTAGGTTCGGATCATGCTTAGTGTAGATCGAAGCTCTGGGAGGCTCGACATAGGCTCGGAAGCTTCGAGCCTAATGGTTCGGATGCTGAGGCTCGGAGTAGACACGTGGATGGATGTGAACCATCAGATCAATATGATCCGATGTCACCTGTGTTGCGTGAAGCCGTTGACGTGTCCTCATCTGGGCCGTCAGATGGTCACCAAGAGAAGACCATCCAACAGTTGTTGTGTCTCCTTCCTCCTCTACGTTGGGCGGTAAAGACAGAGCTCCGGCGATGAGGGTCGAGCTCCGCCACCTCTTTCCAAGCACGGTGAAGATCCCTAGAAGCTCCTGTATGGCTAGAATTCATCGTGGAGTCTTGACAAAGCATCTGGAGGACCTAAAAGAGTCGGAGGAGGCGTGGATGTCGGCGGCATGTCTTACGAAATCTGCTCCGGTGATGGTTCTGTTCATTCAACAAGGGTGCTTGCATTGTTATTCCAATAGCCGAGGCATGCATATGCGAATGGTTTGGAATGGAATGGGGCCTCATGCGGGCGTAGAGATGGGAGACTGGAGCTCCATCTCCGGCGAATCGGAGAGGAAGTGGAGCAGAGGTGCTTAGAGTATGGAGAATGGGGAATGGTGATCCAAATCGTGCAGAAGATGGGGGTGGAGATGTGAAGCTAGAGAGAAAGGCAATGGAATGTGGGACAGTGAATGACGACCTAATTAATTGCGAGAAAAAGGACGAAAAGATACAAGAGAAACCAGTGAAGCTTACCTGAGATCGGGTGGAGCGGAGGCGGCTTGGGCTGAGTGCTAGTGGCACTCCGGTCATCGCTGGACTCCCCCAGCCATTGGGAGCAGCTTGGCAGAGTTGGAGCCACCGCGTGCCTGGCCTACCATGGCAGGGGTCAACACCAGAGAGAGCCGCCGTCTTCGCACTCCTCGCCGCCCCCTCACTGTCACCGGGGGGTGGAGGCTTGCTGGGAGGCCCCTCGCGTAAAGGTGGACACCTGGGAATGGAGGAGGAGGCGTAGTATTTGAAGAGTTTATGTGGCAGTTTCGGTGGTGAAGGTGGTGCTTTGTGAGGGAGATATGGAGCGAGCGGAGTGGGATCGTGAAGGACGTGATGGCTTGCGAGGATAAGAGAAGATGGGAGAACGTCGTGGGGTCTTCGGTTAGTGGAGATGGTGGCTGGAGGCGTGGAGAAAAAGGAAAGGGGGAAGATGGTTTGCGCTATGGTGAGCGTGGGCGAGAGGGGTGACTGGAGGATGACGAAGATGCCTGGCCATTGGATCTTGAGATCCAACAGTTGTAGGCAAGGCACTAAGGGAAGGTTACGATTTCATCCGAGGCTGCTTGATCGAGTGGCGTATAAAGCACCACGTGGAGTGCTGTGGACACAGCGTTAGCGGGCTGTGGAGATCGCTTCTGGAGGACGATCGGAGGGTCACGGACGTTGGTGGAGATAATGGCTGAGATGAAGTACCTTGGAAATGATCGTGAGGTGCTGAAGCTGTCACGTGGCGTAAGGAGGAAAAGACGAGCACGGGCGGCTGTGATGAGATCCACAGCTTGATCAGACGGTGTGGAACAAGGGTGCGCGTGGAGACAGAAGGGTCGTTGGATCAAGAAGAGATCCAACAACCAAGGGTGAGGGCGGATAATGCAAAGAGGCCGGGCTACGTGGCTCTAGCAGAATGAGCCACATGGCCCAATCAGATTATTCAGAGAGAAAAAAATTAAATATGAGGGTGTCGATTGTCGAATTTGAGAAAACTCAAAACATGAAAGTTGTAGAACTCGATGAGATCTATAAGTTTCATGTTGACCAAAAATGGAGATGAGGTCAATTAGAGACTCAAAATATTTTTGAGGGTGTTTTAATGCTAAAAATACCACATATTTTAATTTTGACATTTTTGTGATTTTTAATTAATTCAAGGACTCTGATATCTATAGGACTTTATCTGGTTTTTATTGACACACTTTTAAGCAAGGAGGTTAAAAATGGAGAATTAAGATGATGAAATAGAGTTTCATCTCCCCCCTATACTTATACTATGCTTGTCCCCAAGCATCAAAGAGAATGAATAAACTGGATTAACCCCCTTGTGCATGTGAGTACAGGATCGAATATGTTCAAGTCCACTCAACTTTAGAGGTCCAAAATTTTAGAGCACAAACCAGCCTTAATCAAGAGGCACCTAATTCCTCTAATTATCCAGACTCTCTCTGATGTACATATAGACTAAGGGTATGATATTTAGTGTTGACTGCGTTCACGAGAGTAGAGTCAAAACGTCCCCAGGTCTTGGTATGAGAAATTCTCCTAAGGATCCAATCCTCAACACTAGGAATAAATCAAATCTTGCGTTTAGTTCACCGTCTCTTTTAGTTGTCAGGCTAAAAAATGTAGATGGAAGGCCAGTAATGGAGGGCATGGGAGTTGTGTCATTTCTTCTCTCCCTCTCATTTGGAAGAGGATCCTCTCTTAGTGCCTATTTTGCAACACATTTTTTTGGTGTTGATCAGTGAGTCTGTCAAGAGAAGTTGGAGCTGTATGCACTCGTTTTCCTGGGAATACACTGGGGTGTGTCTTTTTTGAGTACCTATCGTATCGTCTACACCCAGACTTATAGCATTTATGATGCAGAGCCCTTTTTTGGTGTAAGCTCGACTCCTGGTCCTAATAGCGGTGGTCCAAGTGTACACTTTGAAATGGTTGGGGAGCGCTCCCCTTTGGTGGAAGCTCTTTGATATGTAACTTTGTGGAATGAGAGCTTTTCTTTGACATTTCATTGATTTTTATTATTTTGGCTAGCTCCACTGCTTTTACCAAGAGTTGGCACACATTGATCAACATTTTTTATTTATTTCTTAACCTGGCACTTAGGTCAATGTCAAGAGATTAGTATAAACCAAGTTCTCATAATGGCTAAAATTGCTGACCTCAGGTTTCATGAAGCCTTCAAAGATTTTATCCCTTCTCGAGCATCATTATATCAAGTCCAGACTCGAATCCCCTATCCCAGTCCCTCAAGTGAATAATCAACTCAGTCTCATTCGAAATCGCAGTCGTGCATGTGATGTGCTGATCATATTTCTTATGGTTCTGAGACTAAGCATGAAATATAGCATGCAAATCTAGAAATCTAAAGGAATGTGGATGATTAAGTCTAAGACCCTGATGGCTAAGGCTGGTTAACCTAAAATCAAAAGTCGTCACAAAATAAGTTTTCTTGAACATTTTCAGATCCTGGTGGAAGGTGATTGTAGAGGATTAATCCAGCTCCTTCATTCAAAAACAAAACACACACTTTTTTTAAAGCTTCAAGAGATATTAGGACTGCCTAAACTCAATTAAGTAGATGCATTTGCATTCAACCAATATGGATGTAAGTATAGATCGGAGACCATTACCTGAGGACGGGGCCTTACGCGATGACCTCTAAACTATCCACTCTGCTGAGGGTGACCCTCACTGAACGCAGCTACTTAGTTGAGCTTAGTAGTCACTAATAATCCTAAAGAATTTGGATTTTCTCATTTTTATGGATTTTTATTTAGAGGTTAGAACATAGGTTAGACTCAATTTTTTTTGAAAAGAGAAAGAAGCTTTCAAAACCATGTCACACACAAAAAAAAATTCAAAACATTTTCCAAAAAGACTTTTCAAAATAAGAAAAAACTCATTTTTCAAATCATTTTCGAAAATATTTTTATAAAAATAGTGTAACATAATATAGAAAGCCGTGAAAGCCACTGAGTCTACTCAGTTCAAAGAACTTTACTTTAGCCACAAAAATTTAAAATTTTCAAAATTTTCAGATTATAGCTAAAGTAAGTATACTGTATATACGATATACCACCCTATACTTAAACTTTGCTATGTCCTCGTTGCACTAGATGGTACAAGTCCATAGGTCCATTTAAATATAGAGAAATATACGAGAACTAAGGAGGGCTCCCCCTATACTTAGGTTAGAAATAACCTAAGTATAAAGGCATGGAAAGATGAGTAGAGAAAATCACAGGGACTCGGGTCCCCCCTATACTTAGGCTAAGATTAGCCTAAGTATAGAGATGGAGATTTGATGTTGGGAGAGACCCAAGTTGAACGAAGAAGAAGGACGGATATACAAGTGAGTGGATGAATTTGCGGAGATTAATGGAGTGACTAAGGCTCTAGGGAGGGCGTCGGAGCAAACATGGCTAAATCAAACAAGCAAGACCCTTCAATTTCACCAACTCCCACATGAAACCAACTGAGGTTGGTTTATTATCTTGTCGGTTTTATTGGTGATTAAAACATCTTATATTTACGCGAAAGAGATGCTAATTAAAATCAAATGTGTAAACGAGGGTGTTGGTCTCCCAAAACAATAATTTACTCCATTTTTAGGTTGATTTGCAATTACAGTCCAAGTTGTTTTAGGTTGTCACTGAATTAAAGTGAGCACATAAATCAAGCAATCATCATCTACCGTTCATTTCCATTTTCCATTAACCTAGGTGATCAAGCTAGGAGGGGAAATCGAGAAAAACCATGTATTCGATAAAAAAATATGATCTATGCTAAGCAAAAAATCATGCAGTGACTTGGCAAAAATACGTGAAAACTTGGGCTGTTTTAAAAACCAAAATCATGTATGCAAGTCGATCAAAAGCCGCACCTAACATGCTTCTATTAGAGGGGAAGGATTTCTTTTAAATTTGGCTAAGTGAAGCGAGGCTATGTGCGTCTATTTTTTTAGTGTATCCTACCTACGAGCAAGCACGTAAAAATAAATGAAAAATAAAATACGCTCAAAAGAGCCGTATGACTGGTCCTAGGTCGACACTCAAGTGGGGACGATCCCCACACAAACACCTTCGTTCATTTACAATCGCGAGTCTTCGATCGAAGACCGCTGTAAAAGACTATTACTACAAGATGCAAAAGACACATTTTTTTCTTCTTTTCTATTTGCTCCACGCATGCTTCCGTGGCTCCTCGCAGCAGGAAGCGCCTGCTCCTCGCCTCCTTGAACACCAAGGGCCCTGCCACAAAATCAAAGGATAGAGATCAAATAAAAAAGAAAAATTTTGCAATGCAAAATAGATGAACAAATTGACCTATAAAATGAAATACTTAATAGAATAAATAAAAATCCAAATAAATAAGAAATGAGCCGTGTCCCTGGCAACGACGCCATTTGACGAACCATTATTTTAGTCCTCTAGTAGTGTGGAATTAGCACTTAAGAACGTTGTAGTCGGGCTAAATTAAGGTCCATCAAAAACCTTCTAAATGCTAAGTCAAATAGAATCGGATGGTCATGAATTTTTTTTGACTTGGTAAGAAACCAAGGACGAACTTAGAGACACGAGCCTCTCTCATGATTATTCAGACTTTTTTTTAATTAATTAAGTGTTGAGTTGGAAAACCATAGGTCAAATAATGCAAAAAGACGAGACAATGCAACAAGCAAATATAAAACATGCATTTTTTATTTTTATTTTAATTATGCAAATACATGCGATGAAATGCAAATAAAAAATAATATACCCTAGATCAGAGTAAAATGATGAGCAAACATAACAATGAGTCAATTTCGGGTTTAATTTAGGTGACAAACTTGATGGACAAATTAAACAGGGCATAAGTTTAAGCATTAAGAGACACATGGCTACTAAAATAATACATCAGTATTACTGTGTCCAAAATAAGAAATGAGCATGCCATTAGAAAGATCATCAAACAAGCTTCGAAATGAAACAGAAATCGATTGAAACAAAGTTACGATGCTCAAGATATGCATAAAAGAAGACAAGGGCATAACTGAAAGAAAACATGAAATATAACTACAAACAGGTCCCTGGGAGGGACTAAAATGTAAATAATAGAAAATTCGGGACCTTCCCTGAAAATGACCAACATGCACATGGGTATTTTTGCAATTATGAAAACCCACAAGGAGTAGATTGCAAAATACCTACTGTGCACGTGCGCTGCACATGATCCAGGACCTGTATGCAATATTGAAGAAATCGATGGGCCTCTCTACAAATTTCCCAGGTCGCACATGACCAGCACGTGCTCTTCCAGGCTCGGGACGACTCGGAGGCTAGGGCTGCTTCGGCTAGGTTCGGATCAGGCTTGGAGTAGATCGAAGCTCTGGGAGGCTCGGCATAGGCTCGAAAGCTCCGAGCATAATGGTTCGGATGCTGAGGCTTGGAGTAGACACGTGGATGGATGTGAACCATCAAATCAATATGATCCGACGTCACCTGTGTGTGTGAAGCCGTTGACGTGTCCTCATCTAGCCGTCAGATGGTCACCGGGAGAAGACCATCCAATGGTTGCAGTGTCTCCTTCCTCCTCTGCGTTGGGCGGCGAAGATAGAGCTCTGACGATGAGGGTCGAGCTCCGGCCACCTCTTTCCAAGCACGGTAAAGATCCCCAGAAGCTCCTCTATGGCTAGAATTCATTGTGGAGTCTTGACGAAGCATCTGGAGGACCTAAAAGAGTCGGAGGAGGCATGGATGTCGGCGGCGTGTCTTGCGAAATCTGCTCCGGTGATGGTTCCGTTCATTCAATGAGGGTGCATGCATTGTTATTCCAATAGCTGAGGCATACATATGTGAATGATTGGGAATGGAATGGGGCCTCGTGCGGGCGTAGAGATAGGAGACCGGAGCTCCATCTCCGGCGAATCGGAGAGGAGGTGGAGCGGAGGTGCTCAGAGTATGGAGAATGGGGAATGGTTGTCCAAATCATGCGCGAAGATGGCGGTGGAGATGTGAAGCTAGAGAGAAAGGCAATGTAGTGTGGGACGGTGAATGACGACCTAATTAATTGCGAGAAAAAGGACGAAAAATTACAAGAGAAACTGGAGAAGCTTACCTGAGATCGGGTGGAGCGGAGGCAGCTTGGGCTGAGTGCTAGCGGCACTCCGGTCATCGCTGGACTCCCCCAGCCATTGGGAGCAGCATGGCGGAGGCGGAGCCACCGCGTGCCTGGCCTACCAGGGCCAGGGGTCAACACCGGAGAGAGCCACCATCTTCGTGCTCCTCGCCATGCCCTCGCTGTCACCGGGGGGTGGAGGCTTGCTGGGAAGCCCCTCGCGTAAAGGTGGACACCTAGGAATGGAGGAGGAGGCGGAGTATTTGAAGAGTTTAGGTGGAAGTTCTGGTGGTGAAGGTGGTGTTTTGTGAGGGAGATATGGAGAGAGCGGAGTGGGATCGTGAGGGGCGTGATGGCTCGCGAGGATAAGGGAAGATGGGAGAACGTCGTGGGGTCTTCGGTTAGTGGAGACGGTGGCTGGAGGCGCGGAGAAAAAGTGAAGGGGGAAGATGGTTTGCGCGCTGGTGAACGTGGATGAGAGGGGTAACTGGAGGTTGACGAAGATGCCTGGCCGTTGGTTCTTGAGATCCAACGATTGTAGGCAAGGCGACAAGGGAAGGTTTCGATTTCATCCGAGGCTGCTTGATCAAGTGGCGTATAAAGCGCCACGTGGAGTGCTGTGGACGTAGCGCTAGCAGGCGGTGGAGATCGCTTCTGGAGGATGATCGGAGGGTCACAAACGTAGGTGGAGATAACGGCTGAGATGAAGCCGTTTGGAAATGATCGTGAGGTGCTGAAGCTGCCACGTGGCGTAAGGAGGAAAAGGCGGGCACGGGCAGTTGTGATGAGATCCATAGCTCGATCAGACGCATGGAACAAGGATGCGTGTGGCGACAGAAGGGCTGTTGGATCATGAAGAGATCCAACGGCCAAGGGTGAGGGCGGGTAATGCAAAGCGGCCAGGCCACGTGGCTCTACAAGAATGAGCCACGTGGCCCAATCAGATTATTCAGAGAGACAAAATGAAATATGAGGGTGTAGATTGCCGAATTTGAGAAAACTCAAAACATAAAAGTTGTAGATCTAAATGTGATCTACAAGTTTCATGTTGACCAAAAATGGAGATGAGGCCAATTGAAGACTCAAAATATTTTTGAGGGCGTTTTAATGCTAAAAACACCACAGATTTTAATTTTGACATTTTTTGTGATTTTAATTATTTCAAGGACTCTGATATCTACAAGACTTTATCTGGTTTTTATTGACACACTTTTAAGCAAGGGGGTTAAAATAGAGAATTAAGATGATGAAATCGAGTTTCATCACCAAGCAGGGTAGTTTTATTTTAGCGAAAAACCAATTCAAAACTTGCATCTCATGCAAAACAACGAGTCTCTACACATCCGAAATACAAAACCATGTTCATATTTGATTTTGGATCACATTCAAGACCAGAAACTGGTTCTGATACCACTTGAAGGCTATGGAAAAAGCCTTAAGTGCATCTTGGAATCATGAAGATCGCATCCAATGCAATCGGGAGTGACTGTCATATTAGTCGCTATGGGCATCGAAATTTAAAAAAATAAAGAGATGAAACCACATGATTCGAGAACAATTCTCAAATCATTCCATCGTAAACACAAACTATATACAAGAATACCACTTGAAACGTGATTGTGATCGCAGTCTCTAAAGGAAGAGACCGCTTGTCTAAAGTCTGACCTGGCTGAGGAGATGCTTGTGAGCGCGTTGATGAGACGTGTTCTTCTCGCAATCCAAGATGAAGATCCAAACAGTGAGTCTCTTGATTTCATCTCAGAAAATGTGAAGTCTTCTCCACTTGCAAGGAGCATGGAGGAAGAAGGAGATCCATGATTAGTCAAAGCGACGACACGACGACATAGTTACGACGACGATTCTCTCTAGATTAAGGGTTTGGATGGCCAAATTTGAGAGAGAGAGGAGGGGAATGTGATGAAATGAGAGGGAGAGAGTTCTCTTGGGGTTGTGTTGTAAAGGAAGATCTAGGGTTGCCTCTTCTTTTATAATATTTTCAAAGTACAGAGATCAAAATCCATGTGCAACACAAAATCAATGGTTGAGATTGATTTGTGTTTTTATTCAATGTCCATGATTTTATTGCATAATAATGCAACAATAATTAATTTAAATCAAATTAAATATATTGGATTATAAAAAATAACTTAATTTGACTAAATCAATTAATATAGAAGGATTAGGAAGGAGGTTAGCCACCTTCCACATATAGAGGGGATGACCACCTTGAAATAGTCAAGGATGGTCGTCCACCCTCTATTTTGGGAATTTGCCCCCCCCCTTTCAATTATGTGAGATTTAATATCTCACATAAGCCTACATTTATTTGCAACAATTTTTGTTGTTAATTAATTCACAAAAATAACTCCAAATTAATTTTGTGACAATTGTAATAATGCCATTAAATGATGTGAACCATATTCACACATCCAAAATAAAATGTAAATTGTATTTTCAATTAATTGTTCAATGTGAATCCAATTCACATCAACATTTAATTCATAAATACTATTTACAATAAGCTTTCTCTCTCTAATATATTATAAATCATATTTATAATATATATGATTAATATGGATAGTTGATGAATGTCTGATTTATCATTTCTATACTCCATTACTATCCTAGGAGCATAATCACCTTCATTCAGATTTTCATTTATTCCGCATCATTAACAATAAACTTTCTCCTATCATTAACCCTAAATTCTGTCTATAATTAACCCTAATTACTAACCCTAATTATTGTATATTTATCACTAACATTTTCTTTTTTTCTCCTTTCTAAAAAAAACCCAAAAAATAGATAAATATTTCATATATTTATTCTGCATTAAAAAGGCACGTCCTAACACCTCCAGCACGAAACCTAATCATCCATTATCCTCACGGGCCCATCAATGCCCTATCTCTGATTTCCATGGCCTCAGGATGATCGTTTCAAAACACGACACCACGTAGCCTGTAATCGCCACCTTCACCGGTAAATCGCCCTCCTCCACCCTTCGTTATCCCTATCCACCAACACACGGGTTGAGGCCTAGTTTCCCTTGTCCCTCTGGTGACAGCGGAGGATCGAGATGATGAGGTCATGATGATCTCTCTTCCTAGGTGTGATCCATGGCCTCTCGACCATGTTATGGTGGCCCCGCCACCATTTAGCTCTCTGGAGTAGCTGCCTAGATCTGAGCCATGACCCGAGGACCGTCCAGGACCTCAACCCAAGCCTCACTCTGCCATCATCTTCTTCAATTCTCTGGGTAATTTCATTATTTTTTCTTGTGTTTCCTTCCTTTTGATCGCACTCATACACACCGCCTCCTAGTCAATTGATCTCTGCATAAACTCCACCCGACAACCCCGACCTTCGCCAACCATTCCACTCGCCTTCTCCCCTTTTACAGAACCCCCTCCGCTCTGGCCATCTTCTTCCTCCTATAAAGCAGAGGAACATATTAGGGATCCTCCTCCATTTACTGACAGCCCTCCGCTCCTCTCACAAACTCCACTCTCATACACCTTGGCTATCATCTAACACCTTTTAAATGACCCCTTCATTGATCGGATCTTCGAAAGAAGGTCCGATCTCGAGGAACAATGCCGATGATGGTGCCTCATTCTTCTTCTCAGACCAGCCCCAGAGCTCCATTACATAGCCTAGAACTTCACCAGAGGGTCAAAGGATGCTATGGACCCTTACGACCTAAATAGTGCTTGGAGGAGGGATCCTATGCTCGCTGGAGCCCAACCAAGTCCACCATGAGAGGTAGAGCTGTTGAAGGACGGAGATGTACAAGTTCTGTCTGATGCCCACGATCGGACAGCTTAGATGATCCTCGAGTCTCATCACCAAACCTCCAGGTTTGGGCAAAATAAAGCCTCCTTCCAAAGTGTCAGCATCTTCCACGTGGCTCGATCCATGATAGTCGCCCGAGCATAGCCCTATCACGTGCCACGCACTTGAGGGGGCTGGGAAAATTACAGATCTATCCTGAACTCTTCACATAATTACAACCATGTCCTCAGGTGCATGCCTCATGTGCACGCCTAGGGAAATTGCATCGGAGCCTTGTCAGTTTTTTAAAAATTACAAACAAGCCCCTATACGTAAAAAATTTACATTCAAGCCCTACCGATTTTTGTTTATTACATTTAGGTCCCTCGAGGGCCTATTTATGATGTTTTGTCTTTTAATTCTCATGTTTTTCTTGCATTGATGCCCCTGGACTAAAATGCTCATATCTTGAGCATATGAACTCTAATTTAGTTGATTTCAGACTCATTTTTGCTCTTTTCATTCTCTATTAATGGAATAATTTATTTTCTGTTTTCACATTTAATTACAAATGCTATATTTTGAGATATTTAGTGTCCAGTAATTAGTAATTTCAAATGCCATTAATTCATTTTAATTGCACAATTGGTCTATGAAATTGACCTATACTTTATTGCTCGTTGATTTGAATATTTTTAGGGCATATTTATGTATGGTTTCTTGCATATTACTTTATTGTATATCATAGAATTTTGTGAAATATTTAATCTCAGTTTTAAAATGCATAAAAATAAATAAAATTGCATGCATCATCTCCATACCATCTTATTTTTATTATATATTTGTGCATTATGTGTTGTGCATTGTGTTTGCATAACGAAAACTTATATCAATGAATCTAATAACTCAACTTTAGTCAATAATTTTCGATATAAAGATGAGGAGGCTCGTGTCCTTGTGTTCGACCTTGGTGTCCCTGTGTTTGACCTTGGTATACTCTCCAAGTTAAATTCCCCACATATTCGAATATGTGGTTTTTGATGAATCATTTTCACCACATGTACTATGATAATACATGACTATTAACATGGTGAAAATGCGGTTCATCAAATGGCACAGTTGCTGGAGACACGACTTATCCTTATTTGTTTATTAAATTTTATTGTATTTTTTGAGTCGATTATTTTCCAAACATTAGTTCTTCACATTGTGTTTATTTTTGCATCATTTCTATTGATTATTTTTCTTGATATTTTTTGGATATTCTTTTTTTATGTCAGGGCTCGAGGAGATGGAGGACGCTCTATCAACATGGAGGCATGGGGTTGGGAGCTCCCGATGCGAGGAGCCATAGAAGAATTTCAGAAGGATTCAAGGAGCTTAGTTGACATTTTTTTCATGCATTTGTCTTGTAAATAGTTGTACTCATTGCATTTCAAGTGATCCTCATTCGAGGGCTCGCTTGTGTTTTTTTTAAAATGAACATTGCATGTGGTGTGTGAAGTCTACCCCTAACACTGGTGATGCTTCACTTAAGTGTCGACCTAGGGCTAGGCACACGGCACTCCGAGATCTTTAATTCTCATTTGTACTTGCTTCGTAAGTTAAGACACATATAATTCACAAGATGCACTTACATTGCTTGACTTAGCCAAAATAATTGAATTCTTTCTCGCTAATAGAAGCATGTTTAGGGTGCGGTTTGTTCGACTTGCATGCATTTAGTGATAAATTCAATTTCAGTCTTGCATATTCATGGAGAATGCTAGAGGCACTATAAGTTATTCTCTCAACAATGCATCATAGTTTTCACGAAAAGATTTGTCTTTCTTGACATTCCCTTGATTTATCACTTAGGATATTAATGGAATTGGGACTGGCTGCTAAACGATGCTTCTTTGACTTGTATTCACATTAACTTCAGTGATAACCTAAAGCTTAAGCAGGGACTGATAATGCAAGTTGATGAAACAAAATGGAATAAAAATCACTCTTGTATTAGAGGAGAGAAACCCCCAACATTGTATGTAGGATGTTGAATGTTGAGAGGTGAGGACATATCCCCAGGATAATACCCAAAACTTATCATAAAAACTTGTGTAATGGACTTTGATTTTGTATGATCACTAATAAAATGTACAAGAAAACTAACAAACCTTTGTTGGTCTTCATGTGTGTGTTGGTGAATCAAGGGCTACTGCTTGCTTGGTTGAGCCTGAATGTGTCTTCCCCCAACCCTCCTGTAACCCTAGAAGATCTACTACCCCCCCACCCCACCCCCAATCTCCACACATCTATACATCTCTGTAAATCCATCCCCCCATATCCATCCAATCATCTTTGTAAATCCCCCCTCTAACCCTGCTAATCTCCAGTTCCCCATCCAACTTCCAATACTTAGGCTACTCTTCAGTCTAAGTATAGGGGGAACTTGGTATAGTGACTGATTATTCACCACAGGTCTCTCCATCCTCATTGCATATTCAATACTTAGGCTACTCTCAGACTAAGTATAGGGGAACCCGAGTCAATCATTCTTCCCTCTTCTTCTTCTTAAACTTAGGTCATTTTGACCTAAGTATAGGGGGAGCATCTGAGACAGTTCTTCTATATCACCTTGAATTTAACCCGAGCTATGGCTTCATGCTACAAGGACTAATCAAATGTTAAGTATAGGGGGTATACCGTATATATTGTATAGATACTTTATCTAGCTCGTATATTGAAAATTTTAAAAGTTTTCGGGGGTAGGGTATAAGTATTTTTGAATTGCTTTTTGCAAAACAATTTGTAAATGATTTGAAAAAAATCTAACTATGTGACACTATTTTGAAAAAGACTTGACACTGGTTTGAAAAACGGGGATTTGACTTGTTTGAAAAATCATTTGAAAAATTCTTTTAAAATAGATATAATGCGAAATGGTTTGGAAAATCTGTTCAAAACTAGTTTTAAAATGAGGGACTAACTTCTTATTTTGTAATTACTATTAATCTGTTTCAAAAATCCCATAAAAATATAAAAAAAATAAAACTTTTCTAGAGCAGTGATTCTAACTATTGAGCTTAAAATGAGTAGCCATTTCTCAGTGAAGGAACTACGATCTCCCTTAGCATTGTGGGTGGTTAAAAGACAATTCGAATGGCACCATCTTTAAGTAATATATGTAGCTGTCTGAAGGTCCGTGCTTACACCCATACTTTCTGGAAATGGATGCAACTATTCATATGAGCCTAGCCAGTCATTATTTCTCTTGAGATTAAAAAAATCCCATAAAAAATCATAAATCAAAGTCACAAAAATTCACTAACTTCAGAGTTGGTGTATTCCTGACACATTCACTATCACTCAAGGCTTGAAGATTTGAGGACACTTGCTTTTTAAGATCTTGAGAATCTAGGTTAACCAGCCTTAGTCATTAGGGTTTGAAACTTAATAATCCACACTTCCCTAGTTTGATGATTTGACGCTATATTGCACTCTTCATGTCTACCTTCTAAAGAATATGATGAACACATCACTTTCATAACTGCATGAATGATGAGATGACTTGAGTTATTACTTGAGGGATTGGGACTTGGAATTTGAGTTTAGACCCAATTCAATGATGCTCGAGGATGAGATAAACTTAATGAAGGCTTCAAGAAAACCTGAGTGTCAGCAAATCCTAGCCAGTATGCGAACAAGTTCACATGCCATCGTTTGATATTTACCTATGTGCCATGGTGTGATGAAACATAATAAAAATTGTTGATCAATGTGCACCAACTCTTGGTAAAAGCAATGGATCTAGCCTACCAAAAAGAAAAGAAAAGAAAATAAATGGAAATTTCTCTTAAAACAAAGTCCATCTCAAAGATCTTTAATCAAAGGCAAGCGCTCCCAATCATTTTAAAGTGTCCACTTGTACCAAAGCTAATTAGGATCAAGGAGTCAGGCTAGTACCTCAATGGCTATGAATCATAAATGATACAAGTCTGTTTGTCGAAGGTATCTTAGATACTCAAAAAAGACACACCCTGGTGTACTCCCAGGAAAACCAATACGGACGACTCTGAATTCTCTTAACGGACACACTGATCAACAAACCAAAATATGTGTGTGCTTAGTAATAAGGCACTCGAGAGGACCCTTGTTCCAATGAGAGGGAGAGAATAAAAATACAAAATCGTATGCCCTCCATCATCCGGCCTTCCATCTACACTTTCAAGTCTGAAAAACTAATGAGACGATTGATTGAATGCAAGAACCGACTTATTCCCTAGAGTTGAGAATTAGGTCTAGAGGAGAGTCTCCTCGACTAGAATTTTGGGTGACATCTCAACTGGACTCTCATGAATGCAGTACACTAAATGTCATATCCTTATAGTATATGTACAAGAAGAGAGTCTACTAACTAGAGAAGCTGGATTCCTTTTGACTAGAGCATTGTTGAGCTCAGAAATTTAGGATCACTCAAATTAATGGTCTTTGATGAATTGAGCCTTGAATTTTCACATGCACGGTCAGAAATTAATCTGACTCCTTATTACTAACCCTAACCCTAATTACTGTATATCTAACACTAAATTTCCTTTATTTTATCCTTTTTTAAAAATTCCAAAAAATAGATAAATATTGTATATATTTATTCTAGATTTAGAAAGAAATTAAAATTACAAAAAATAACAAAACCACTAAACAAGTGTTTTTAATCCTTAAAAATGCTTCCAAAAATTTATCTTTGTATAAATGACTTTTGACTTTTTATTTCAACATGAAACTTTTAGATCTCATTGAGATCTACAACTTACATGTTTTTACTTTTTTCTAATTCTACTTATTTTTGTTTCTTTTTTATTTTTCTTTTATTTTCTTAAATTCTAATTGGGCCACGTAGCGCTCTCTGGACCCGCCATGAGACCCGCTTTTTCAGCGCCACCAGTCCCTTTACTTCATCGTTGGATGTGATCTGGTTGATCGCATCTAAACCATCCGCTTCTACCTCACTAATAGCCTTTGGATCGGATTCCAGATCTAATCTCATCTACCTGCCAGCACCCTTTTTTTCTAATTGTTGGATCGCAAGATCCGACGGTCCACGACCCATCGTCTACCTCACTCCTTCCACACACAAGAGAGCTTGCCCTCCACCTCGAGCGACGTGCCACCATTGACCACCACTTGCCTCAGCAAGCACGTTCCAAATTCCTCCTTACGTGATCAGCACGTGAGGCATAGGTAAACTACGCGGAGGTCCCTATCGAATCATCAAATAATAAAGAGACCCCCCAAGTCGTGGCACATGTCAGGTGGAGATTTTGCTGGGAGGCCCCTACTATTCACCAAAACTACAAAGAGACCCACGCTGCCAAGCAGGCACGTGCCCATCACGTACGCATGGGTAAATTGCAAATCAACCCAAAAAGATTTTTAGAAATTGTAGATAAGCTCCCCAGGCTCCCATTTGAGAAGGAAATATTTAATTTTATAACATTTTAGTCCCAACCACTTCATTTTATCATAACTTTCTTATACAGACTCCATTTTTAACATACAATATGTCATTTTGAAGTTTATTATGTGCTCTTTCATATCATAAATAATGTAAAAAAATTTATTGATGATTATTATTTAAGAATCCACGTTGACTTATACAGGACAATTTTCGACATATTTGTGCCACATTTATTTTGAGAAATATTTAATTCATTTGCGAGGACTCTATTACGGGGATTGTCAATTTAATTAAGTCCCTATGGATTATTATTAAATATTCATGAAGAACTAATCTCTGTAGGGGCTCAATCAAGGAGAAAAAATCAATCAATTTCCCTTACATATTTTGTGATGCTTTTCTGACAAATGATTTTGGAGGAATTGGATCTAATTACAGAGGCCTAAGCAAGATTATCTTTGATAGTTTTTGTCCACTTTTTGAGGAACAGAATCACAAAAATTTTGAGGAAAGAAATTCTGCAAAAAATTTATGATTAAACTATTTAACAGGAGTATAAATTGATCTATTAATCTTCGTGCCTATAGTTTGGGATTAAATTGAATATATGTCTTGAAATTTATATCTTTCGGTATGTGATTAAATTTCGAGGATATTGATTATTTTTATTAGATTAAAAGTAAAATCATAGATCCTGTGCTCAATTGTCTTATATGTTTATTTTGCATCGCATTCACATCACATTTCTTTTCTTTTATTTTCGATTTTATTTTTTAACATAAATAAAAACTTAGCATTAAATTAATTTGAAACCACATAACTAAAAATCATTATTCCCTGTGTTTGACCTTGGTAAACTTACCAAGTAAAAAAATCCACAACATTCAAAGATTGTGGTTTTTGATAGTTCGATTTCTGCCTCCTATACTATGATAATACAATAATATTAAAGAGGTTGATTTCACGTTCATCACCTGCGTCATATTTGTAGTGGAAGTATTCCTCGTTAACATAATCTGTATGACCTGGCTGGATCCATTTCAAGGAAGGGTAGCATGAGAAGTCTCTGCATAATTCAAAAACTAATTACAATTATAAAATGTACTAAGTGAGGGTGTATACCATATACTAATATCAAGAAAATGAATCGTTTGTTTGTTGCAATTGATTGGTGATTACTTTAATATAATCAAATTAATTTAGTATAATTAAAATAAACAATATGTTATTAATAGGACTGAAATTCTCTTAGAATGATTAGTCATGAGAATCTGAATAAAAAATGGTTAATTAAAATTTGAACGAGATATAGAGGATCATAAGATGACATCTATGGTCTCTCATCAAGGCTTATGGTTCCATCACCATGGATTGTATGACAGAGACACCTATGTGAAGTCATAGCTTTGACACGCAAGTGCACATGGATCAGGCTCTTTACTTGTCGAAAAAGACATGTCGTATGCGTAATGACCCCAATATTGTTCCTCACATAATTGAGGTGGTATTGGATTGCACATAGCAAGTGCTATTATTGTTGACGGATGGTTCAATTGACAACAAGTCAACATCTCCTCAGGGGTAGTAGGCTCAGGTGTCAAAGCCTAATTGATAAATGCAAGTTGGACTTGTAAGACGGAATGAGTTCCTACTTCCTTCAACTAAGTTACATTTGCTCATATTATTGGGGTGTAAAATAGGTGGAAGGGAGATCCCATTGCTTTGAAAGTTTGAAAAGGGAATATACTTTCAAAGTATTAATGAAGCAAGTCAATTTTGATTTAAAATTCCTTAATCGAAGAAATCAAATGTGAATATATAATTATTTATATGTTCTAATAAGTGCATTTTTTAATCTCGGATGTGAAATCCATGAACCCACTTAGCAAGATTCTAGAGGTCAGCCAGTTGATCAGAAAAAACTATTTAGACTGTATCTAAAATTTGGAGCATATTCTTTATACAGAGTGCATTGGCTATGTACTGACCAAAAACAAATATGTGAACCCAATGTTAGTGGAAGAATTAAAATTAATGAAAATTTTGATGAAGGTCACTCATTTACTTGATGTTATATAATGGGTTCTCTGTCCAATGTGCTTCTGAAGCAACATATGTACATAGAAGGTGCCCATGATGTCCATGATATAATGTTGAGTCTAAAAGAGATGATCAGTGATGTGAACCGTACACATCCTTGCAACCTATTGAAGAACTGATCCACTACAAGATGTAGGAAGGGACCTCAGTTAGAGAATATGTAATCAAAATGTTTGGTTATCTCTCTGTGTAGATAACCTTGGAGCACAAATGGATGCATATATATAGTCTGACTTTATTCTGACGTCTTTGCCCAAGTCTTCTACATTTTTGTGGTATCATATCACATGAATAAATTGAAGCTGATAAATGATGAGTTCGTATCTTCATTGAGGTCTATAGAGGACGTCATAAAGAAGGAGAATCTTATAGGCAGTGCAATGATTGCACATGTCAAGGAAAAACACGATCAGAAGCAAGGGTCTCGGAAGGGTCCAGCTTAAAAGAAGAAGAAGAATCAAGCTATTGGCTCGTCCTCTCAGGCTTCCACACTTATGGCATCCAAGAAAGTCAATGCATGCCATCACTGTAAGAAGTTGAGGCACTGGAAGAGTAATTATCCAGATTACCCAAAAACATTGAAAAAAGATAAAGGTATAGCTCTAACAGATATAAAATCTATTTTCATCATTGAAATCAAATTTCTCATAATACAATAAGGTAGTCGGGTCATAGATTTTGGTGCTTTTATTCATGTATGTAATTTCCTGCATCTATTTCAGGAAATCAGAAAACTTGATCAAAGAGGGAAAGTCATCCAGATGGGATTTGATGCAATTGTTGTAGTAGTCGTTTATTTGAATGTGTAGACTAACATTATATAAAGGGGGAGTTTTATTACTCAGAGAATGTCTCGATGTTCCAGATGTTAGAAGGAACTTATTATATGTATATATGTTAGCTAGAAATGGATATTTGTTCTAGTTTTGTGAGAAATTTATCATATGTCATTATGGTAAATATATTGCAGATAATTTTCTAACTCCTAGTGGACTCTTTGAATTGTGCATTGATGAATCTGTCATGAATGTTTTTACCACTAATAAATACCCTAAAAGATCTAGAGAGGATAGAAATAATTTAACTATGATTTGGAATCAAAGGCTTAGTCATTTATCTGTTGATAGGATCAACAGATTGGTAAAATATGGACCATTAGATTTTCTAGAGGTTCGAAGTTTACCTACTTGTGCACATTGTATTCAAGGTAAAATGACCAAAGCACTCTTCTGAAATAAGGGTACATGATGTGAGGGTATAGTTGCCCTAATTCATACCGGTGTATGTGGCCCCTTCAGTACCTCTACTAGGAATGGATATCAATAATATTTGATATTTATTGATGACCATTCATGATACATGTTTATCGTCATATCACGTTATAAATATGAAACCTATGAAAAGTTCGAAGAAATCATGGGTTTGTTTGAGAATCAATCCAATAGGAAAACTAAATGGATTCGATTGACCGAGGAAGCGAGTACCTCTTAGGTGAATTCAAGGAATAACTTAATGAGAGAGGAATTGTATCAATGTTGCTGAAAGACGCAATAGGGCCATCATGGATATGGTCCAATCAATGATGAGTAAAGCACATTTACCTCGTAGTCAGGGATTTATAGTTTATACTACAATATACATCCCTAATAAGATTCCTAGCAAATTTGTACCCAATACCCCTTATGAGCTTGGGTTTGGAACCACACCAAGTGTTGGACACTTGAGGATTTGGGGCTGCTTGGTCCATGCCAAGAATGTAGATGCAAGTAGGGTAGAATCTTGCACTAGAGAGTGCTACTTCATTGGGTATGTAAAAGATGGTATTGTATACCAACTTTACGACCTTGAGAGTCAAAATGTATTCGTCTCTAGGGATGTGAAATTCTTAATAGATGACTTCCTTAAAAGTCAAGACAAGAATGAAGTAAAGGAACTCATTGAATCCTCTGAGGATATTGCACTCCATGAATCAGAAATTGAAGAGATAATTGAAGATGAAATATTGTACATCACCGAAGGAGTTCGAGTTTAGTTATACCACTAAAAGGTATGGATTTCATGTGTTAGAGAGTCTGACAATGATCTAACTTCATTCAATGAATCACTTGAATATCACGACATGGATAGATGGATGCTAGCAATGAAGTCTGAAATAGACTTCATGCACAACAACGTTGTCTGGACCCTAGGTGATCCACCTAAAGGGGCAAAATCCATTAGATGTAAAAGAATCTTCAAGAGATAGAGGGGACCTGATGGGGAGGTAGAGACCTTCAAGGAAGGGCTCGTAGCCAAGGACTGCAAAAAGAGAGAAGGCATTGACTATGATGACACATTCTCTCTCGTGGCCATGCTTAAGTAGATCATGGCACTACTAGGTATAGCTACGTATCTTGAATACGATATCTAGATGATGGACATCAAGACTACATTCCCTACTGGATACCTCGAGGAGGATATCTATATAGACAATCCCCAATGCTTCATATCTGAGGAAGGTAGAGTGTGCAAGCTAAATAAATACATATATGGGCTCAAACAACCTTCTCATATCTAGAACATCAAGTTTGATGAAACCATAAAGAGTTTTGATTTCATTCAAAATCTTGATGAACCATGTGTGTACAAGAAGCTTAGTGGGAGCGCCATTGTGTTCACCATGCTTTATGTAGATGACATCCTTATAATTGGGAATGATACAAGAATGATGACTAGTGTTAAAGTCTGGCCATCCCATACTTTTGAGATGAAAGATCTTGGAGAAGCCTCATATAGCTTGGGTTTGAAGCTGTTCAAAAATAGAGAAAAGAGGATTTCAGGATTGTCTCAAAATGGTTACATTAAGAAGATCTTGGAACGATTCCATATAGAAAATTCCAAGAAAGGCTTCCTTCCCTTATGACCACGGTATACAACTATCTAAAGGGATGGCTCATCAAAGTGTTGAGGAAAACAATGCCATGGCTGGACGCCCTTACGCATTAGTTGTGGGAATTTGAATGTATGTCATGATGTGTACAAGACTGGATATCTGCCATGTAGTGGGAGTGGTAAGTCCTTACCAATCCTGTTATGCAGAACAACACTAGAATGCAATGAAGAATATATTCCATTATTGAGGACACAAGATTACATCTTGGTCTATGGATAAAGTGATATCGAAGTCTTAAGATACATATATTCAAAATTCCAATATGACGTTGATGATCACAAATCAACTTTAGGATTCATATTCTTGTTGAATGGTGGTTCTATGAGCTGGAGAAGAAAGAAGCAGGATACCATGACTGCTTTGATGACAGAAGCTGAGTACATTACTTCCTGGGATGCTGCAAAAGATGCAGTGTAGTTACGTAATTTCATCTTGGATATGGGAATAGTTTCATCTGATACTTTCATCCCATTATTTTGCGATAACACATGGGCCATAGCTCAGGCAAAGGAGCCCAGATGGCATCAAAAGACAAAACACGTGGAAAGGAAATACCACATCATTTGAGAGATACAAAAGCATGGTGACATCATCACCACCATGGTGGCCTCTGTCGATAATGTTGTTGATACCCTTATTAAACTATTACCTAAAAAGATTTTTGACCATCATATAATGAATATGGGTTTAAAGATTGTACATGAATGGTTCAAAGATCTAGTGGGAGATTGTTAGATATGTGAGCCTAGAGCAGACCATTTCTACAGTAAATGTTATTGTCCTCTTTTTATATATCAATACAACTTATTGATTTTTTCTCCCTATCTGAGATTAATGAATGCATGCACTTATAAGGTCCCTTAGTACAATTAGTGTTAGGTACCATGCCCATCTTGATAATCATACAACTGTTGATCCAATGGTTGGATCATAGAGGCTGGTGTTGAGATATTATCTAAAGAGTTAAATTGAATATTCAACTGGCACCATCAAATGATTGTCAAGGGAGGATCTCTAGTACGAGAAGGAGATGTCAATCATTAATCCAAAGGATATTATCTGACCGACATTTTGATGCTGGTCCTCTTCATAAGAATAGAGATTCAGAGGTGTCGATACTATCTAAAGAGTTAGATTGAGGACTCAACTAGCATCAGCAAATGATGGTCAAGGGAGTATCTCCAGTACGAGAAGGAGATGGTAATCATTACTCCAAAGGCTATTATCCGACCGACCTTTTGATGCTGGTCCTCTACATAAGAATAGAGATTCAGAGGTGTCAAATAAGTTAAGTCAAAGGGATGACTTAACAAGATGAGATATCAAAGACCTATGCCATATGTTGTCACAATATAGGCATGCATCCTATGACCGACGATAGATGTCTTACTATATGTGTAAGTATGTACATTAGGCATACCATTAGGTTGATGACCTAATCAAGGCCTATACATCATCGAGCTGGTGTGCATACAAGGGCATATGAGTAATATGATATCTCAAAGGGATCGTACATGTACATTACTAAACCGAAAGGCATGACTTCACTCATGAGATATTGGGACCAACCAAATTCCATCGATGTCGACTTGCTTTGGAAGCATGACATGATTTGTAACTCTGAGAATTGCTTTTGGAAAGCATATTATCGATTCCAACTCCCAATGATCGAATGGAAAACTTAATGACAAAACCCCGAAGAAGACTATTCAAATATGATCACAACTTCGAGTTTATTCTAGGCCTTCTAATATGCAGGATATACGGGCATTGGGAATATTGGAGAATATATGATCTTAGTCATTTGTATAACCATAACACATCCATTCCGCGGGAGTGATGAACATGTTTTGACTTTAGTGTCTTCTCTCAGTAGGCTGGTTATCTAATCTTAGTCCAAATGTTGGACATTGATCTGAACTTGATTTGGATGCAATGAGAAGGTTGGATATTCTGTCTATATAGATCAGACGTCTCTGAAAGGTCTTTTAGGTCTAGATATGGGATTATATCTCACCATCTAAGTCACTATACATGGAATATGCAGTTGCCATATCCTTATCTCCAAGTATCTGTAGAGAAAGCGCATTGTTCACGAAAGAGTTCAAGAATAGCTCCATTACTGACAATATCTGAGCATTGAAAATTTGACAATTAAATTTGATTTAATTATCATTTGATAATGTGGATATGATTCACATTATTTGAAGATGTGTATAGAGAAATCTAAGATAATTAAATTAAATTATCATAGATAAGATTATGTGGAAGATTATTTTGGATAAAACTATCCACAATAATCATGGATATTATCGATGTGATCCATAAAATTCTAGAAATTATGAATTGGATTCACATTTTACAATTAAATGTAGATGTGACTTACATTTAATAACGGAAGGTTGAATACAATTCATAATTATCAATGGTATAATTGAATTTATCATTAAATTTTGGAATTATTTTTATAATAATTCGATAATAAAATTGTTGCACATGTAGAAGAGTTGGTGTAGATTGAGATCTCACCAAATATGAAAGGAGTGGGAGGCACTCCACTCCTACTAGGAGTTGAAAGCCATGGTGGAGTCACTAAGGTAGTTGCCCACCCTCTATAAGAAAGGAGGCTCTCCTCTTTCCAAATTCTTATACATGGTGATTGATTTTAGAATTAATTTGTGGAAGAATATCTTCAACTTATTTTCTTGAAGATTAATTATGATCTTGAAAATTGAAAATTAATATTGACCATTGATTCAATTAGGAGTGCATCCTAGTCATCCAATTTTATATAAAAGAAAGGCTAAACTGACTCTCTCTCTCTCATTCTACACATCACCTCTCTCTCTCTCTCTCAACCCCTTGTAGTCATCCATCTAGGGTTTCTTTAGAGCACGATCTTCGTGGATTGATCGCCCGTGGCTCTCCATCTACTTCAGTGCATCATGCACATAAAGGAGACATCACATTTTGTGAGATGAAATCAGGATGTTCCCTTCTTGGACCGTTGCTTTGGACTATGGGAAGCATATGTCTCATCCACGTGCCCAAAAGCACTCTTTACGTTAGATCAGACTTGAGATAAGTGGTCTCTTCTCTTGGAGACTCATGGATTGTAAACATACTTCAAGAGGTAATTCTATTACTTGTGTAATCATCATGAAATGACATAGAATTTTTCCCATGTCATGTGGTTTCATCGAAAAAATTTTAGTCTCTACTGCCCCATCAACTAGTATGACTAGTCGACCTAGATTGTTTGTGATATGATCTCCATGCTCCTGTGACGCGCGACGTGTAATCCCTCGCTTTAATGAAGATCTCTCTTGAACTCTCTAGGGTACTCTTTTAAAATGAATGATGTTTGAATATTTTTTCTAAAAAATAGAAATAGAAATAGAAAAAATATGGCCAATCTTATTTGTATGATATAATTTTGTCCATAATATAAGTGTTAATGTATTACTATATATTATTAAATGATGCGAGCACACTAATGATTTGTTTAGGTTTAGAAACTAGCCGGTGATTTGCATATGTATTTTATATATCTAAAATATATAATGATAATATATGAATGTTGTAAAGATAGATCTTTATATGAGTACTTACCACATGACATACTTATAGGTTGGAAATACAAATGGTGCATTTAAGTTGAGGCTACATTATCTTTTGATTATATAGGTGAAATAAATTTGGTTATTTACAAAGAAAAGAAATACATATTAGTTTGACAAGTATAGATAGGTTGGTGACCAATCTGTGATTCGTCACTTTAAAATTCAAAAATAGAGCTTTGTTCCCGAGTAATTAGCTGCATGTCTCCAATTATTGTGCACTATTCGCATTCATGCATTTAGAATTAATGTTTGCATTTTAGCATGCATATTTGCATTAAATAAGGTGACAATTCACATTACATATTCACATGTATATTAGCTAACTTCACCTATTTGTATCTATTTTATCATAACTCCAAATCCAATAAAATCAACTCTATGTTGTATATATTACTAATACTGATAAAGGAAAAATATCAAAAAAATTACTAAAATTGACCAATAAAACCCAAACCCTAGTTTGAGACTAAGAACCTTAAAACGTAAATATCTCTCTCATACAGTCTCCTATGGACCCTAGTTACTGTTTAATTAATAAACGTTAAACGGCCTTCAAAACAAGACCAAATTCAAAATAATCAGAGTACGTATGTAAAACTTGGGTTTTGGGTCTCTATTGTATATTATACATATTGACCAAGATACCTTTTATTTTATCTTTTTATTTAATTAATTATTAAAAATCCAAAAAATAGATTAAGTATTAAATATTCCTTTCATTTAATTTTGATTTTTCTTTTATATTAAAAAATGACAAAAATCTGTAAAAGATAAAAATGTGGTATTTTATACATATAAGGTACCCCAAAAACACTTTTTGCAAGGATGTCTTCTTTTGATTTTTGGTCTTTCAAAAAAGTTGTAGATCTCGTTGAGACAAACAACTTTTGTGTTGACCACTTTTTGATTTGACCCCTTTTGTTATTTGTTTTTATTTTTCTTCACATTTAATTTTTGAATTTTCAGGGAGAGACACGTCGCAGCTTCTAGAACTGCCATGTGTCACCCCAATTTTTCTTTTAATTATTTTTTTAATTTATTGTTATATATTTCAATTGTTTCATCTTAATTTACCTATATTTATACTTACATTATTTATTAATTATTAATTATTTTTATTTTTATTTTTTCGTCGCTCCCCCTCTCATTTTTCTCTTGCTTCTTCTCACACTCTCTCTCCTCTCCCTCCTTCTCCCATGCAACATCCCGCGCCTCTACTACCGCACTTCCCACTCGCGCACACTCTCTCCTCCGTCTTTCTCTCTACCCACTATGAACCATGCTCCTCTCCCATGCACCCTTTGCAGGCCCACGATCCACGCCTCTACTCCCACTCTCCCCAACGTTCTCTCTCTCCCATATCCCCGCGACCCTCTCCCATGTAGCACCGTCGTATGTCTCCCTCATTCTCTTTCTTTAGCTCTCTCTCTCTCTCTCCCTCTCTATCTCTCTATCAACCCGCATGACCCGCGCCTCACTGATGAATCCCGTATTCATCATGCTAAAATTGGTCATTTAGGCTATGTGCCCCATCATTCATTTGTAATTAATCATTAATAGAGCATTATTAGCATTCATACATGTGTAAATAATATCTGCATTTCATCATGATTGCATTAAAAACCCCAAGTGTAAATTAGCCCACAAAGCCGCTAACTTCTCACATTTGTAAATAATTCATCCTAACTCTGATTGGCCCAAAACCACCTCCATTGTATAGATAATACTAACCTCATTAAATAAAAATTACAAAAAATTTACTAACCCTAATAAGTGTGAAATAATCCCAAAGTCAAATTTCACATCTGACAGACTAAAATGAGCATATCTCCCACATACAGTGTCTGATTTTGGTCTACTCACTTTTAAAGTACTCCATTTTCAAATACCTTCAAAGCAATACCAATTTCGTAAAATTCGGAGCTCATTTGTGAAAGTTGGGTTTTGGGCCTCTTTTGCGCATTTTGACTTTTTGTTATTTTTGAACTCAGTTTTTATGTCCTTAATTAACTCTTTTCATTTTATTTCTTCTTCATTTGATTCTTTGATGAAAGTTTTATTAAGCGATACAAAAATCCAAATCCAGATCAAAACTGAAATCAAAGAAACTGACTGAGTCCAAGCGCCCGTTGTCGGTCTGTACAAAAATTGTGTGTTTCTTACTTTTATTTTATTTTCCCATTTTCTTATCTGTTAAAAATCCAAAAAATTAGATTAGTGTGTAATTAATTTTCTTGTATTTTATCGTATTTTTTCTATAATTTTTACCCCCTTTAAAACCACCAAAAAAATACAAAATCCTAAAAACCTGGTTTTCTATACACATGGAGAACCACCAAAAATACCACTTCTCACATATGACCACTTTTTTCTCCCGGATCCTTCATGAAAGTTGTAGATCTCGAGAAGACGAACAACTTTCGTGAAGGAAAATTTTCGATCCGAGGTCTCCTTCTATTTCTTTTATATTTTTCTTTGTCTTTAATTTTGAAATTTTTTTGGGGCGCCATGTGGCAGCTCCAGGGCATGCCACGTGGCACCCCACCTGCTGCCCTGTCTCTCTCTCGTACGTGCTACGCACGTGCCACCTCCTCCTTCCACGCGCACGTGCGCAACACGTGCCCACCCCCTCCCCTTCTTCCACCTCCTGTCGCTCCTCCACTCCCCTCTCGTAACCGCCGCCCCTCCGCCAGACCGTTGCCCCCCTCACCGACCGTTACGGCCGCCCTCGTAACGCTCTGCGCACCCACCTATAAAGCCCCCCTCCCTCCGACCTCGTCGATCATCTGCCATCTCCTAACGGTCGGTGACAACGGCCGGAATAGGCGCGATCCAGAGGTGCAGCCACCCTCTGTTGCTTCTCTGCCTTGTGAAGAGCACCACAGCTTCGGAGCTCCGCTGTCGGCCCCTAGAAGCGAAGATCGGAGCCAGCCTTCGTGCCTCCACCATTCCCGGCGACATATCTATTCCTCCTTCTCCTCGTGTTTCTCTATCAGTTACAGGAACACGGAGCCCTGCTCCTCCACCGTCGACCGTAGCCCTGATCCTCTCTCCTCCACCATTCACGCAGAGCCCCAGGTTCGCCCCCTCCGCCGCGCAACACTCTACTCCGCGAGCAGACGACGCGCCCGTACGACACCCCCTCCGACCGCCCAGGCCCAAGCAGCGCCTCCGCAACATCCCAGCCCTTCGCCCAACGCCACCTGGACCCACGACAGCCGCTGCCCCTCGTCGCTATGCCCCTTTTGCTCGGCCATGTGTCGGCCGAGCGCCTCCATCGACAACCGCCACCACCTCGCCAACTCTGCTGCCTCCTCTAGGCGCACCTCACTGTGCATCGACTCCAGGAGCGCCTCGCCTCACCGATCCTCCGCCTCCGCCCGACCTCAGCCCCGTGCGTCGGCCGCACCGCCTCCGCCATGACCTCTCTCGTTGCCTCCGCTCGTCTCACCACGACGCACAGGCATCGTTGGATCGGGCAGGAGGCCCTTTGTTGGACATGCGACCCCACGGCGAGCATTTATGCAATAAATGTTATTGCAATTCACTCCTTAATCTGAAATAAAGAGTACATAGTTTGCATAATAGGTCCCTTAGTACAATTAGGGTTATGTACCATGGCCATCTTAATGATCATACAGCTGTTGATTCAATTATTGAATCATAGAGGCTGGTGCTTAGATGAATATCTAATGAGTTAGATTGAGGACTCATCAAGCACCGTCAAATGATTATTAAGAGATGATCTCCAACCTGAGTAGGAGATGGCAATCCTTTCTCAGTTAGGCCGATATCTGACCGACTTCTTGATGCAGGTCCTCTGCATAGGAATAGAGATTCGGAGGTGTCAGATTAGTTAGGTCAAAGAGTTGACTTAACGAGATCGAGATAACCAAAGTCCTATATCATATGCTGTCATGATATAGGCACACATCCTCTGACCAGAGACAGATGTGTTACTATATGTCTGAGTATGTACATTTGGCAGACCAATAGGTTGATGACCTAATTAAGGTCTATACACCGGCGCGCTGGTGTGCATATAAGGGCATATGAATAATACGATCTCTCAAAGGGATCATACAGGTTCACTACTGAATCGGAAGACATGAGCTCACTCATGAGATATTGGGAAGAATCAAATTCCGTGCGCACGGTCGTCTCGCTTTGGAAGCTTGACTAAATTTGTAGGTTTGATATATACTTTTGGAAAGTATATGATCAATACCTAGGTATGATATATGCTTTTGGAAAGTATATGATCGATACCGATTCCCAATGATCGAATGAGAAACTTACTGATAAAACCCTGAAGTAGACAGTATAAAGTTGATCTAATACTTTGGGTTTATTCTGAGTCTTCCAGTATGCAGGATGTACAGGTATTGGGAATGCCTGAGGGTGATGTGATCATAAACGGTTGTATAACCATGACGCTTCCATTCCTAGGGAGTGATGAAACGGGTCTGGATTTTAGTGACTCCTCTTAGTGGAGAAGTAATCTGATCTTAGTCCAAATGTTGGACATTAATCTGAATGTGATTCAGATTCAATGAGAAGATTAGATTTGCGGTCTTGATTTAATCAAGCATCTATGGGAGGCCCGAGATCTGGATTTGAGATGTGATCTCAATATCCATGTCACTATACGTGGAACAATACAATCGCCCTGTCCTTATCTCCAAGTATTCGCGGAGAAAGCGCATTATCCTTGAAAGAGTTCATGGATAATTCTATTGTTGATATATGTATCCGAGCGTTGAGAAAATGGATAATTAGATGTGATTTAATTATCATGAATAATATGAATTTAATTCATATTAAAAGGATAGTTATCTTAAATAATTAAATGTGATTTGATTATCAAAGATGTAGATAATGTGAATGTGATTCATATTATTTGAGTACATGAGAATAAGTTATCCAATATAATAATATATGATTTAATTGTTATGGATAAGAATAATGTGGATAGAAATATCCAATTATTCATAATATATTATAAATGTGATTTATAATAGATTAGAGAGAGTTAATTATAATTTATATGTGTTGATTAATTATTATGTGTATTGGATACACATTGTGTAATTAATTGACAATGTAGATTATATGTTGTTTTGGGTTGTGAATTTGATTCACAATTTTTTCTATGGCAAGATTGCAATATTCTCAAATATAATTATGAATTATTTTTGAAGAATAAAAAGCCAACAAAAGTTGTTGGAAATAAATAGAGGAGATTTTTAAGGAGATATACAATCTCATGGATTTCCATGAGATTGCTCTCTCCATGGAAAGAGGGGGCCGGCACATCATTCCTATAAGGAATGTGTGGCCGTCCACTTTGGAAGGTACATGGAGATGAAATCTCCATGTATCTTCTCTCCTTATTTATTGGTTTGATTTGGATTAATTTGTATTTGATTTTGTCAAATATATTTTGATCTAAATTTGTTGGTTTTACCAACAACAATCTTAGCCATTGGATTGACATAAATCAATCTCATCCATTGATTTTATATGTCACATGGATTGAGATCCATGGATCCCAAAACCCTATAAATAGAGAGGCATACCATGCTCTCTATTTTACACACAATGCTTGAGAAGCATCTCTCTCTCTCTCTCTTTCTCTCAAGGGACGTCAGCCCTCTCTCTCCCTCTCATGGCCGTCCACCATGGATGCCATGGAGAGGTTCTCCATTGCCGCGGCATCGTCGTTATGCTGCCCGTTCTTCTGCTCGTGGATCTCCGTCTCCTTCGGTGCGCCTCGCTCGTGAAGAAGACGTCGGATCTCGTGTGTCGAGATCAGGAGATCCGCCGCTTGGATCATCAACATGGATTGCGAGAAGCACGCGGTTCATCCCCACGCTCGCAAGCGTCTCCTCCGTCGGATCGGACTTGAGACAGGAGCTCTCTTCATTTAGAGACTCGATCGCAACCACGCTTCAAGAGGTAATCCTATTACTTTTTTGTGGTTTAGACGAAACGATCCGAGAAGTGTTCTTGGATCATGTGGTTTCGTCGTATAAAATTTTTTAAATTCCGCTGCATCGAGCGACTAGTCCGACTAGTCGCTCCTTGTCGTATTCGATACGATGCACACGCTTACATGATGCGCTTGAGGATCATACCATATCCTTCAAGTGGTATCAGAGCCTTAGGTCGACGGTTTCGAATAGTGATTCGCTAACCGAGGACGACTTGGGTTCGTTAAGGTCGCGAAAGTTTTCATCGCATTTGATTTCGCAGATCTGTTTAGTAAATAAATTCGGCACTGTTTAAATTGTTTAAACACGAATTTAATACTTGGATTATGTTCCCCATTAAATAAGGAAACCATAGGATCTGAGTTTGCGTAAATCGGATTTCGTATGCTCGAGATATGGTCGTTTTAATGAACATGTATGCACTGTTGCGGGAACTGTGAATCTGAACGTGATTAAAATGTTAATTACTGTTTATACTTGCCTCGAAATGCGTGAAACATCACTTAGGTTCTGTCCTAAATCAAATTAGCAAACTTTAGAAATTGACTTTGCTTAATTTGGATTTAATATGATTGAGATATGCTAATTTTAGTAAGTAGGGGTCACTGCTGAAATTGCTTTCCTAATCAAGAGCCATGTGATTGTCAATTAATGAAATTAATTGTTAATTTCGAGAAATAATTATCGAAAATATTTGTGAAATGTTAGGATATGATTATTTCCTTAATTGACTTCGCCCCAATCAATTAATTGATTAGATTTGATCTAAATCTTAATTGGTATCACAATCATCTAACTTCTTGCTTGAATAGGATTGGGAATTTGTCTAGCAAATTTCCTTATAATCAAAAAAATGTTTTGATTACTATATGGTATAATTTCGGTTGAAAAAACGATGATCATCTCAAGTACAAATTAATAAATTTGGCATTATCCTTTCCCGAGGCGGATATGGTGTCTAGTCGGGGATCGCTGGGGTAGCGGGTTGCAACGTATGCGGTCCGTCCCACTCCCGCCGGTACTGGCCATGACACCGAGTAGGGCCGGGATAATGTCGGAGGGATTATGATGTATTTTTCTAATTTTTAAAATACGAATTAATACGTACTTTGAGAATAATACCATATATATATATTCAAGCATAAAATTAAGTTTGATTGATTGAATTGGATTAATAATTAATTTAATATGATTAAGTTAATTATATCCAATTGAGAATACTCTAATATGATTAGAGTTAATAATTCCCTTGGAAGAATTAATTATATGAATGTGATTCATAGTAATTAATTAAATTTGAATAAGAGGTGGAGGATCACATAAGTGACAT
The DNA here is from genome assembly GCA_037367405.1 of Ottelia alismoides. Lineage (NCBI taxonomy): Eukaryota > Viridiplantae > Streptophyta > Magnoliopsida > Alismatales > Hydrocharitaceae > Ottelia > Ottelia alismoides. Next base: position 643,176 of record JAZKJV010011214.1, read on the forward strand.
CCATGGTCTCCCGTCAAGGCGAAGGGATTCCGTCGCCAGGGATTGTATATAGGAGACGCTTGTACGTAGTGACAGCTCCTATATACAAGCGCATCTGGATCAGGCTCTTTGCTTCTCGAAAGAGTAAGGCCGTATGCGTAGTGACCCCAATATCGGATCCTCATATTATTGGGGCGATATTGGATTGCGCATAGCGAGTTCTATTCCTGTTGACGGTTGGTTCAATTGATGATGGGTCAACATCACCTTAGGGGTGGTGGGCCCGGGCATTAAAGACAGAATTGGGAAATGCAAGTTGGACTTGCAAGGCGGAATGTGTTCCCGCTTCTCTTTATTGGAGTTGCAGTTTCTCATATTATTGGGATGTAACAAAGATAAAGAGGAGATCCCAGATCTTGCTGAGATATAATGGTAAGTATATCTCTTACATTGAAAGTTATTAAGGGAATGAACTTTCATTGTTGACATGGCAAGACAACTTTGATATAAAAATTCCTAAATCAAAGTAAATTATATATTTATATATGTTTATGCAAATTTCATATTTCAGATAATCCTTCATTAAAACCACTCATTATTATACTCAATAATAACCAGTAGAATATCATGGATTGGACCCTTGATCTAGATATTGTACTTGCAATTGAACAAATAATGTATGTGGTTGTAATGTGCAAGTTTCCTCATAATAATGAGAAGTGATAAATAAATAAGACAATAGGAATTAAACCCTAGGGTTTGCATGTCTCTATAAGTCTTGATATCATCGAATGTACTTTGGAAGTGACATGTCGATGATGATCGCAAATGTCAAATAATCCTTATAAAATTAATAAAGATATTCTGGCATACATATGTGCTCTTGACATTTAATCATGAATGACATGGTTCTCTGCATCATGTAGAATGGTAGCTCTATAAGAGATAATGTATTCAAATTGTTTGAGTACCTACCTGAACCTATGTTTTAAGAGTTTAGATGGATGTAGTTGATGAGTGTCATCATTCTACTGTCTATACTCTAGTCATTCATGAAGCTTCATAATATTCATATTGTATGAATTGGGTGAAGCATGTATAAATGACAAAATGCTCTTACATTGAATTCTTTTGAATTTAACATAAGAGATCCTTAGTCTTAAGCAATGGTTGTTTATAGATAAAGGGAGCGCAGTGGAAGCATGGGTTGGACCCAAGCAAGAAGTATAATCAAATAGTTGACTGTACTTCTGTGACTTCCATATGACAACCAAAGAGTTGGATGAATGCCAATACTGCAATAAGTTGATGTGTTGATATTATGACTATCAAATCTATCTAGAATCCTTAGAGAAGGAGTCAGATAGTACATCAGAATAATCTACATATAATCATTGAAATTGACTTACTTATTTGATAAGATAAACTCTAATAATTGTATCTCAATCTTCTAATAACACTTGCAATTGGTTGCATATGTATTAGAATATTAGAAATTTGATCTTAAGGTTTATTGATCATCCATGTTGAAAGTGATGCAAGTGTTGCAACAGTTTCCATGAGATCAATAGACTTCATATTTTCAGTGGGAGCCCTTAGTCTTAGAGAATGTCTCTATGACCTAGATATTAGAATACACTCATTGTTTATTTCTAATTGTTGGATATAAACATGAATTCTGTAATAAATCTATCATAAAGAGTTATGATGGAAATATTTCAGATAGTAATCTAAAATCTAGTGGACTCTATTAAATTAGAAAATTATTGAATGGTTCATTAAGATTTCTAATACTGAAAATTAAACCTTTAAAAGATCAATAGGAGGATAAAGATCATTTGACAATGATCTGGCATCAAATTTTGGACATATGTCTGTTGATGAAATCAATGGACTGGTAAGACATGAAACTTTAGATTGTCTGAAGATCAAATCTCACATACTTGTGAATATTGTATTCAAAGTAAAATGTCCAATACACCCTTCCTTGGGAAAGGTGTAAGATTAAGGTATTCAAGATCTCATACATATGAATGTATGTGAATCATCTATATCAGAATAAACATTATGGATATGTGATATCTATTAGTGATTATTTGATATGAGATTTCTTTTCTTCACTTAGAAAACTTTGAAATGTTCAAAGATTTCACAATTTTGTTTTAGAACCAAAGTTTGAAGGAAGATAAAATGAATTTGATCTAACCAAGGTAGCACGTACCTATTAGATGAATTCAAGAAATACCTTATGGAGATATGAATATCATTTCTATCTCAATCCTCCTAATAAACCTTAACTCAATGGAGTTGTAGGAAGATACAATTGATCATGTGTGACATGATTTAATCAATGATTAATCCTAGCATAATTATCTATTAGTTTCCAGGTATATGTATATGTGGTAGAGACTACATTATATATATTTAATAAGGTTCCAAGCTAGTAAGCTGGAATCTAGCACCAAAGAGTGCTACTTCATTAGGAAAATAAAGGATGGTATTGGATACCTACTTTATGACCTTGAGATTCTTAAAAGATCTCATCTTTGAGAATATGATTCTTATAGGATGACTCTCTTGAGAATCAAGATGAAAATGAAATAAAGGAACTCATTTAATCTTGAGAAGATAATGAGGCTCCTGGAATCGGAAACTAAAAGAATAGTTTAAGGTGAAACACTAATACTTCTTCAAATAAGTTTGAAGATGTATTCCATGTGAAAATGATCGGACTTCATGTGATGAAGCTCCTGAGGATCATGACATGGAAAGATGGATGTTAGCAATACAAGTCTAATGTAGACTTGGTATACAAGTGTTGTATGTGGAACCTCGAGGATCCACCTATATGGGTCAGACCCATTAAGGTGTAAATGGATCTTCAAGAGAAAGAGGGAACCTGATGAGAAGGTAGAGACCTTCAAAGCACGGTTCGTAGCCATGAGCTACACACCGAAGAGAAGACATCGCTTACGATGAGACTTGCTCTCCAGCGACCTTGCTTTAACTCATCAGAATATTGCTAACTATAGCTACACAACTAGACTATGAGATCTTCATGATGTGAGTCAAGATAGCTTTCCTCTACGAATACCTCTCTGAGGATATTCATATGAAGTATCCCCAGGGCTTCATGATTGAGGAAAGCAAGGTGTGCTAGCTGAAGAACTCCATCTTTGGACTCCAATAAGTTTCTTGTAGTTGGAACATAAGATTTGATGAAATTATAAAAGTTATGATTTCAGATAAAATCTTGATGAACCAAGTGAAGCTTAGTGGGAGTACCATTGTCTTCATCGTGCTAAATGTAGATATTATTCTAATCATTTAGAATGATATAAGAATAATAATAAGTGTTTTATATAATTTGATTGTTCCATACCTTGAGATACGATTTCGAGGATACCTCTTAGATCTTAATTCTGAAGTCATTCAGAAGCAAAGAGAAGAGGGTATTGGGACTGTCGCATTAGTAGTACACCTTGGACTTATTCCATTTTCTGGACAATTCCAAGAAAGGCTCCCTTCCCTTAAGATGTGGTAGTGACCTGTCTAGAGGAATAACACCTCAAAGAGTTGAGGAAGTGAATGCTAGAACTGCTTGCACTTGTGCATCAGTTATGAGAAGCTGAATGTATGCTAGATGTGTACAAGAACCAGATGTCTACCATGCAGTGGGAGTAGTAAACTGTTACTAATCCTACTATGGAGATAAAACACTTGATTGCAGTAATAACAATATCTTCAAATATGATGAAACTTAGAGATAGTGATCTCAAAGTCTTATCTTCAAAGGTTTAAGACCTTGTAGATAGTGATCTATAAGGGTCTTAACTGTAGATACCTTAGGAGATAGAGATCCCCAGGTATGAAGGTATTCTAATAAGGATTATGGGAATACTGGTTATGATAATTAATAAGATGTAGTGTCAAGAACACAATAACCAACAAAATTGAGTATCGGTTGCATGAGATGCAACATTCGCATTGGATGCGAGCACTGTTACTAGGAGATATGCAAGTGCCGTAAAAGGACTTGGCGTAGTCTCTTGGGAACGGAGTGACTGATCAGCTTACCTAGCTATTTTCTAAATAGCCTATGATTGTCACATGAGTGTGGGTTTAAATGATTAGCCCATTAATGGCTCTTTGGGCTAGTGGGAGATTGTTGGACATGCGAGCCCACAGCGAGCCATTATGCAATAAATGTTATTGCAATTCACTCCTTAATCTGAAATAAAGAGTACATAGTTTGCATAATAGGTCCCTTAGTACAATTAGGGTTATGTACCATGGCCATCTTAATGATCATACAGCTGTTGATTCAATTATTGAATCATAGAGGTTGGTGCTTAGATGAATATCTAATGAGTTAGATTGAGGACTCATCAAGCACCGTCAAATGATTATTAAGAGATGATCTCCAGTCTGAGTAGGAGATGGCAATCCTTTCTCAGTTAGGCTGATAGCTGACCGACTTCTTGATGCAGGTCCTCTGCATAGGAATAGAGATTCGGAGGTGTCAGATTAGTTAGGTCAAAGAGTTGACTTAACGGTATTGAGATAACCAAAGTCCTATATCATATGCTGTCATGATATAGGCACACATCCTCTGACCGGAGACAGATGTGTTACTATATATCTGAGTATGTACATTTGGCAGACCATAGGTTGATGACCTAATCAAGGTCTATACACCGGCGCGCTGGTGTGCATATAAGGGCATATGAGTAATACGATCTCTCAAAGGGATCATACAGGTTCACTACTGAATCGGAAGACATGAGCTCACTCATGAGATATTGGGAAGAATCAAATTCCGTGCGCACGGTCATCTCGCTTTGGAAGCTTGACTGAATTTATAGGTTTGATATATACTTTTGGAAAGTATATGATCAAGACCTAGGTATGATATATGCTTTTGGAAAGTATATGATCGATACCGACTCCCAATGATCGAATGAGAAACTTACTGATAAAACCCTAAAGTAGACAGTATAAAGTTGATCTAATACTTCGGGTTTATTCTGAGTCTTCCAGTATGCAGGATGTACAGGTATTGGGAATGCCTGAGGGTGATGTGATCATAAACAATTGTATAACCATGACGCTTCCATTCCTAGGGAGTGATGAAACGGGTCTGGATTTTAGTGACTCCTCTTAGTAGAGAAGTAATCTGATCTTAGTCCAAATGTTGGACATTAATCTGAATGTGATTCAGATTCAATGAGAAGATTAGATTTGCGGTCTTGATTTAATCAAGCATCTATGGGAGGCCCGAGATCTGGATTTGAGATGTGATCTCAATATCCATGTCACTATACGTGGAACAATACAATCGCCTTGTCCTTATCTCCAAGTATTCGCGGAGAAAGCGCATTATCCTTGAAAGAGTTCATGGATAATTCTATTGTTAATATATGTATCCGAGCATTGAGAAAATGGATAATTAGATGTGATTTAATTATCATGAATAATATGAATTTGATTCATATTAAAAGGATAGTTATCTTAAATAATTAAATGTGATTTGATTATCAAAGATGTAGATAATGTGAATGTGATTCAAATTATTTGAGTACATGAGAATAAGTTATCCAATATAATTAAATATGATTTAATTGTTATGGATAAGAATAATGTGGATAGAAATATCCAATTATTCATAATATATTATAAATGTGATTTATAATGGATTAGAGAGAGTTAATTATAATTTATAAGTGTTGATTAATTATTATGTGTATTGGATACACATTGTGTAATTAATTTATTGGATACACATTGTGTAATTAATTGACAATGTAAATTATATGTTGTTTTGGGTTGTGAATTTGATTCACAATTTTTTCTATGGCAAGATTGCAATATTCTCACATATAATTATGAATTATTTTTGAAGAATAAAAAGCCAACAAAAGTTGTTGGAAATAAATAGAGGAGATTTTCAAGGAGATATGCAATCTCATGGATTTCCATGAGATTGCTCTCTCCATGGAAAGAGGGGGGTGGCACATCATTCCTATAAGGAATGTGTGGCCGTCCACTTTGGAAGGTACATGGAGATGAAATCTCCATGTATCTTCTCTCCTTATTTATTGGTTTGATTTGGATTAATTTGTATTTGATTTTGTCAAATATATTTTGATCTAAATTTGTTGGTTTTACCAACAACTTAGCCATTGGATTGACATAAATCAATCTCATCCATTGATTTTATATGTCACATGGATTGAGATCCATGATCCCAAAACCCTATAAATAGAGAGGCATACCATGCTCTCTATTTTACACACAATGCTTGAGAAGCATCTCTCTCTTTCTCTCAAGGGACGTCAGCCCTCTCTCTCCCTCTCATGGCCGTCCACAATGGATGCCATGGAGAGGTTCTCCATTGCCGCGGCATCGTCGTTATGCTGCTCGTTCTTCTGCTCGTGGATCTCCGTCTCCTTCGGTGCACCTCACTCGTGAAGAAGACGTCGGATCTCGTGTGTCGAGATCAGGAGATCCGCCGCTTGGATCATCAACATGGATTGAGAGAAGCACGCGGTTCATCCCCGCGCTCGCAAGCGTCTCCTCCGTCGGATCGGACTTAAGACATGAGGTCTCTTCGTTTAGAGACTCGATCGCAACCACGCTTCAAGAGGTAATCCTATTACTTGTTTGTGGTTTAGATGAAACGATCTGAGAAGTGTTCTTGGATCATGTGGTTTCTTCGTATAAAATTTTTTAAATTCCGCTGCATCGAGCGACTAGTCCGACTAGTTGCTCCTTGTCGTATTCGATACGATGCACACGCTTCCGTGATGCGCTTGAGGATCATACCATATCCTTCACCCTTGATCCAACGACCTCGATTCCGCCACCCCCCCTCGAGCCTCGGCCCCAGACTCGAGGCTCAGGTCCCCCGAAGCGATACTAGGACGCCACGTAGGCTCGGCCACCCGAGCCTGAGCTCCGTTGCCCAGCCCTCCGCCTTGTCACCCGAGCCACAACGTCACCATCCGAGCCTAAGCCTCGAGACCCACGAGCCTCTGCTCTGGGCCCGAACCTCAGGCTCGGCCGCCCGATCCTCAGCCTCCCTGACCAGGCCTCCGTGCGCTCGGGGAAAATTGCACGGACGCCCTCGGAGCTTACAGGATTTACATTTATACCCCCGCTTGGGGTAAATTTCAGAGGAGCCCCTCCGACTTTCAAATATTATATATAAGTCCCTCCAGTGACCATTTTGAAAGAAAAACTTTATTTTATTTACATTTTAGACCCTGAAACTTCATTTTATCATAGCTTTCTCATACGGACTCCGATTTTAGCGTATAATATGTCATTTTGAAGCTATTTCCATGCTCTACAATTTAACATAGCTTCTGAACAGATCTGAGGTCATTTATTGAGAATTATTATTTGAGGAACATTATTGACTTTTGTTGGCTAAATTTGACATACTTGTGCTTGAGAAATTATTGATAAATCTTTTGCAAGAGTTCGGATAAGGATTTTACTCTGATTAAATCATTGAAATTACTGTAGATTATTCTCATTAGTAAAATCTTCACAGGAGGTTAATTTACATTTATTCCTCTTAGATTTTTTGCTGACTATTTGAGGAATTTAATCAAAGACATTTGGAGGCTGGATATTTTGGTTCAAATCATTCTGAGCTTAAAGTTATTAACCTGAAGCATTGCGTTAGATCCATTTTGATTTGTGATTAATCTTGAGAAAATATTGACCATATTATTGGAGGAATTAATACGTTTAAAATCACATATCCTGGGTAGCATAGATTCTATTTATTTTCATCGCATGTCCATCATTGCATGTATATTTTATCAACACAAAAATTAATCAAGCATTTCTTAATTACTTTATTTAATTTAAAACCGTGCAACTAAAAATCTCCATTCCCTGTGTTTGACCTTGGTAAACTTACCAAGTAAAAATATTCCACAACATTCAAAGATTGTGGTATTTTGATCGACCGCAATTCGCCTCCTATACTACAATTACCGATTATTAAAGGGACGGATTTTGCGTTCATCAAATGGCATCGTTGCCGGGGAACGATGAATTTTTAGGGTTTCAAATCAATTTTTGTAACTAAATTTTGTGAGATTAATTTTTGTGTAATTTTTTTCTTTGCATATTATTTTGCATTTCTCTCTTACTTCTGCTACTAACGCAAATTCTCTCTTCGCAGACTACTGGGAGCCCCAATTTTGGATCTTAATCAAGGATCCGCAAGGAAGATTGAATTTTAATTTTTGTGAGAGAGAGCTTAGTCTAGGTTTAATTTTTCGCATTATTCTCAGAGTCCCTCTCTTTGAACCCTTGTAATAATTCAGACTGAACACTTCTGTGGTATGTCGGGTCTGTTTCAACCCCATCTGTGTGGTTGGGACCCGACTTGAGTGGAGTAGGACTTAGGCACATATACGCTTGCTTGTTTATTATTTGATTGTGCTCGTAATTCTTAGGCCACACATTCACTAACTATATGCACTATAGATCGTTCAACATTAGCTAAATTTTTAAATCAATTCTTCACGCTAATAGAACTATTTGTTTAGGGTGTTTTTCATCTTTGCATATCATTTAGTGTAAATTTTAATTCCTTGTATTGCATCCCGCATGAAGAACGTGAGGATTCACTGTAAGTCCTTCTCTTAAGCATGCATCATTGATTTACGTTTGCATCAGCTTTTTCGATTTCCTTCCTCAAGTTTTACAACTTAGGAGTTAAAGGAATTGAGACTGTTTGTTAGGCGTAAATTTTTGTGCTCACATAAACTTCAGTGATAACCTCAATTTAAAATCGGAACTGCTAACCAAGGTGACTGTAAATAAATTGACATAAAATTAATCTGTGTTTGGTGGAGAGGAATCCACTCCTTGTTTGTAAGGACAAGATTGCACACCTTAGGAAAGAACCCAAAACCGAAGTACTTCATTCAGACTACTGATTTTAAACAATTAGCTACTTTTTAGTGAGGGTCTCAGGTAGCCATTTACGGTTCGACTTCCCTTAGCAGAGTAGGTGGTTTAGAGGACGCTGCGGAAGGCTCCGTACTCAAATAACACGGGTAGACATTTAAACGGTTCGTACTTGCACCTATACTGGCTGAAAGTAGGTGCAACTAATTGTATGAACTCGGGACAGTCTTTGTGAAATATTTCGACACCTAACAGCTCCGCTTAATTTTTAAGACTGTTTTGTCATTAAATTAAAATTGAAAAGATAAGCGGTCGAACCCTAACGTGCCTTCACCAATGATGAGTGGGTGAGTCGACGTGTTTGTTTTGTGTTTGATTTATGTGCGTCAAAGACTTTTCAATTGCAAGCAAATCGTGGTTCATTAATCATTCCATCCTTCTTGACAAGATGTCGACACAGTGGTCTGTTAGCAATGTGAGCCCAAGGCAAACCATTCCTACAATAAATGTTATTATAATAAATGATTTATCAATAAAAGTTATTGATTATGTTTGTTTCACTCCCTTTCTGATATTGAATGAATGAATGCACTATAAGGTCCCTCTGTACAATAAGGGTTATGTACCATGGCCAACTTGATAATCATACAGCTGTTGATTCATTGATTGAATGATAGAGGCTGATGCTTGGATGAATATCTAAGGAGTTAGATAGAGGACTCATCAAGCATCATGAAATGATTGACAAGTGATGATCTCCAGCCTGAGTAGGAGACGGCAATCCTTATATCATTAGGTTGATATCTGATCGACCTCTTGATGTAGGTCCACTGCATGGGAATAGTTATTCGGAGGTATCAGATTAGTTGAGTCAATGGGTTGACTAAACGAGATCGAGATAATCAAAAACCTATGATGAATACTGTCACATCACAGGCAAACATCCTCTGACCAGAGACAGATGTATTGTTGTGTGTCTGAATGTGTACATTTGGCAGACCAATAGGTTGATGACCTAACCAAGGTCTATACACCGGCGAGCTGTTGTGCATGTAAGGGCATATGAGTAATACGATCTCTGAAAGGGATCATACAGGTTCACTTGTGAATCGGGAGACATGAGCTCACTCATGACGTATTGGGATTGATTAAATTCCATGCATGGTCGTCATGCTTTAGAATCTTGACATGAATTTGAAGGTAAGATATATGCTTTGTGAAAGCATATGATCTGTACCAAATCCCAAGGACCAAGATTGAGAAACTTAGTGATCAGACCATGAAGATGACAGTGTAAAAGTGATCTATATCTTCAGGATGATCATGAGTCTTCCAGTATGTAGGATGTACAGGTATTGGGAATACCTGAGGGTGATTTGATCATAAACGATTGTATAACCATGACGCTTCCATTCCGAGGGAGTGATGACGCAGGTCTAGATTTTAGTGACTCCTCTCATTAGAGAAGTGACCTAATCTTAGTCCATGTACTAGACATTGATCTGAATGAGATTCAGATGCAATGAGAAGATAGGTTTACGGTCTTGATTTAATCAAGCATCTATGAGAGGTCCATGAGATCTGGATTTGAGATGTGATCTCAATATCCAAGTTACTATATGTGGAACAATACAATCACCCTGTCCTTTTCTCCAAGTATCTGAGGAGAAATAGCATTGTTCTTGAATGGTTCACGAATAATTCCATAAGATCTAAGCATTGAGAAATTGATAATTAAAAGTGATTTAATTATCATGATGTATGAGGAACTATCCAATATAATTAAATGTGATTTAATTATTATGGATAAGAATAATGTGGATAGTAATATCCAATTATTCATAATATATTATAAATGTAATTTATAATGTATTAGAGAGAGCTAATTATAATTTATATTTGTAGAATAATTATTAATGTGTATTGGATATACATTGTCTAATTAATTGAAAATGTAAATTATATATTGTTTTGGGTTGTGAATGTGATTCACAATTTTCCAATGTCAAGATTGCAATATTCCCAAATTAATTGTGAATTGTTTTTGGTGAATAAAATCCCAACAAAAGTTGTTGGATAAATAATGGAGAAAATCAAGGAGATATGCAATCTCATGGAAATCCATGAGATTGCCCACCCCACTTGGAAGGTGGTGGGCGACATCCAATTCCTATATGGAATTGGTGGCCATCCACCCTATTCCATGGGGATGGATGATCTCCTTTGTAATCTACTCCTTATTTGATTGATTTTATTTTAGTATTAATGTATATTTGATTTATCAAATAATCTAAATTAAATCATAAGTTGTTGGTTTTTACCAACAACAATCTTGACCATTGGATTGACATAAATCAATCCCATCAATTGATTTTTATATCCCATGGATTGAGATCGATGGATCCTAAAATCCTATAAATAGAGAGGCAAACCATGCTCTCTTGTACATGCTATTTGGTAGCACATCTCTCTCTCTCTCTCTTTCTCCTCACACACCAACCCTCTCCCTCTCTCTCTTGGTGGCCGACCACCATAACCCTAGGAGAGGAATTCGTCGTCGCCTACGCCACTGCGTTGCCGCTTAGACGCTCTACGGTTGTCCATCTTCTTGCAGTGCTACGCTCACGAAGGAGACGTTTGATCTCGTGCTACGAGATCAAGAGTACACCATGCTTGGATCATCTTCTTGGATTGCGAGGACAACACGACTCATCCCCGCGCTCGCAAGCCGTTTCTCCGATGATCGGACTTCAGACAGGAGGTCTTTTTCGTAGAGACTCAATCAACCATGCTTCAAGAGGTATTGCATTATACTTGTTGTGGTTATAAATGAAACGATCCGAGAATCATTCTTGGATCATGTGGTTTCATCGCATAAAAAAATTTTAAATTCCGCTGCATCGAACAACTAGTACGACTAGTCGTTCTCCGTCAGATTCGATACGAAGATCACGCTTCCGTGTTGCGCTTGAGGATTTTTCCATATCCTTCAAGTGGTATCAGAGACTTAGGTCGAAGGTTTTGGATACGATCCGCAAACCTAGGATGACTTGGGTTCGTGGAAGTCGCGAAAAGTTTTTTATCGCATTTGATTTTCGCACTTCTATTTAGTGAAGAAATTAGGCACTGTTTAAATTGTTTAAACACGAATTTAACACTTGGATTTAGTTCCCCATTAAATAAGGAAACCATAGGATCTGAGTTTACGTACTTTGAATTTCGTTTGCTCGAGATATGGTTGTTTTAATGAACATGTATGCACTGTTGCGGGAACTGCAAATCTTACATGATTAAAGAGTTAATTACTATTTAGACTTTCCTCGAAATGCGTGAAACATCATTTGGGTTCTTTCCTAAATCAAATTAGCAATCTATGAAAATTGATTTTTTCTAATTTGGATTTAATATGATGGAGATATGTTAACTTTAGTGAGTAGGGGTCACTGCTGAAATTACAGTCCTAATCAAGAATCATGTGATTGTCAATTAATGAAATTAATTGTTAATTTCATGAAATAATTATGAAAAATATTTGAGAAATATTGGAATATGATTGTTTCCTTAAATGACTTGGCCTCAACCAATAATTGATTAGATTTAATCTAGATCATAATTGGAAACACAATCATCAAACTTCTTGCTTGAATAGGATTGGGAATTTGTCTAGCAAATTTCTTTATAATAAAAAATGTTTTGATTACTATATGATATAATTTGGGTTGAAGAATTGATGATCATCTTAAGTACAAATTGATCTATTTGGCATTATCCTTTCTCGAGGCGGATATGGTGTCTAGTGGGAGATCGCTGGGGTAGCGGGTTGCAACGTATGTGGTCCATCCCACTCTCGCCGGTATTGGCCATGACAGCAGGTAGGGACTGGATAATGCTGAAGAAATCAAGTTGTATTTTCTAATTATTAAAATATGAATTAATACGTACTTTGAGAATAATACCATATATATATTCAAGTATAACAATCAAGTTTGATTGATTGAATTGGATTGATAATTAATTTAATATGATTGAATTAATTATGTCCGATTAAAATACTCTAATATGACTAGAGTTGATAATTCCCTTCGATGAATTTATTATATGAATGTGATTCATGATAATTAATTAAATTTGAATAAGAGGTGGAGGATCACATAAGTGACATCCATGGTCTCCCGTCAAGGCGAAGGGTTTCATCGCCAGATATTATATGTAGGAGACGCTTATCCGAAGTGACAGCTCCTGCATATAATCCATTTAGATCGGGCTCGTCGCTTCTCGAAAGATTAAGGACGTATGCGTAGTGACCCCAATATCGGGTCCTCATATTATTGGGGCGATATTGGATTGCGCATAGCGAGTTGTATTCCTGTTGACGGTTGGTTTAATTAATGACAGGTCAACATCACCTTAGGGATGGTGGGCCCAGGTATTAAAGACCGAATTGGGAAATGCAAGTTGGACTTGCAAGGCAGAATGTGTTCCCGCTTCTCTGTATTTGAGTCATAGGTTCTCATATTATGGGGATATGACAAAGATAAAGAGGAGATCCCAGTTCTTGCTTGAGATATAGCGGTAAGTATATCTCTTACTCTGAAAGTGATTAAGGGAATAAACTTTCATAGTTGACATAGCAAGACTAATTTAATTTAATATGCCTTGATCAAATAAAATTGAATTGAATATACGATTATATGTTCTAATATAGTGCATTCTCAATTTCAGAAAATGAAGTCCATGAACTCACTGAGCAGGCTTCTGGAGGTCAACCAGTTGACCGTACCAAATTACTCGGATTGGATCCGTTTTTTGGAGCTTGTACTCTCAGCTGAGCGCATTAATTATGTGCTCTCAGAAGACAAGCATGAAAACCCTAAATCTAAGGAAGAAAAAGCATATAATGACAAGTATGATGAAGATCATGTCTTGGCTAGATGCTACATCTTGGGTTCTCTCTCCAATGTTCTTCAGAAACAACATGTGGAGATGAGTACTTGCCAAGAGATTATGCAGAATCTGAAAGATATGTTTGGTGACATTAACCGCACCCAACAGTACAATGTTATGAAAGAACTCGTTCGCTGCAAAATGCAGGAAGGGACTTCGGTCCGTGAACATGTACTCAAAATGTTTGGGTACTTATCAGTGCTGGAGACTCTGGGGGCAACCATGGATGCAGACATGCAATCTGATTTCATTTTGCTGTCGTTGCCCAAATCTTTCAATAACTTTGTGGTGTCATTCCACATGAACAAGATGGAATTGACAAATGCTGGGCTTCCTGCTGCATTAAAGTCTGCAGAAGACGTGATGAAGAAAGATGGTCCAGCTGGCAGTGCAATGGTTGCACAGGTCAGAGGGAAGCGCGGTCGGAAGCATGGTTCTTGGAAGGGCCCAACCCAGAAGAGAAAGAAGAAGGGACAAAGTGTTGGCTCGTCTTCAAATGCATCCACTCTAATGGTGTCGAAGAAAACCGACGTCTGTCACCACTGCAAAAAGCCGGGGCACTGGAGGCGTAATTGCCCGGATTACCTAAAGTCGGTCGACAAAGGTAAAGCTCCAGCAGGTATGAAATCTACTTTTATCATTGAAACCAGTTTTCTCGTTGGACGAGAAGGAAGTTGGGTTGTTGATTCTGGTGCTTTTGTTCATGTATGAAATTTGTTGCATTTGTTTCAGGAAACTAGAAAACTTGAAGAAGAGGAGATAGTCATCCAGATGGGATCTGATGCAAGTGTTGCAGCAGTCGCCGTCGGGACTTGTCGGCTATCATTATCTAGTGGTAGAGTCCTAGTACTTAAAGAGTGTCTTTATGTACCTGAAGTCAGGAGGAATTTGATATATGTATCTAAGCTAGTTAGAAGTGGATATTCATTCCTATTTTGTAATAAGTTAGTCATAAATCATTATGATAAATATATTGCAGATGGTATTTTGACTTCTGGTGGACTCTATCAATTGTGCATTAATGAGCATGTCATGAATGTTACAACCACTAATAAAAACCCTAAAAGATCCAGGAATAATAAAATCATTCAAACATGATTTGGCATCAAAGGCTTGGTCATTTATCTGTTGATAGGATCAATATATTAATAAAGGACGGACCTTTGGATTTCTACAGGTTCAGTCTTTACCTACATGTGAACATTGTATTCGAGGTAAAATGACTAGGATGCCTTTTTTAGTAATAATGTTACTAGATGCGAAGGTATTATTGACCTAATACATACCGATGTATGTGGTCCCTTCAATACCGTGACCTGAAATGGATATCGATATTATTTGACGTTTATTGATGACCATTCATGATACAGGTTTGTTTTCCTATTAAATCATAAATCTGAAACATTTGAAAAGTTCGAAGAATTCAAGGCTTTGGTTGAGAACCAAACCGATAGGAAGATTAAACGGATTCGATCTGATCGAGGTGGCGAGTACCTCTCAGATGAATTCAAGGAATACCTTAATGAGAATGGAATTATCTCCAATCTCACTACTCCTGGAACTCCCCAACTTAATGGTGTTGCTGAAAGACGCAACAGGACCATCATGGATATGGTCTTTTCAATGATGAGTAAAGCACATTTACCACTTAGTTTCTGGGGATATGCAGTAGAGACTGCAATATATATTCTGAATAAGATTCCCAGCAAATATGTACCTAAGACTCCTCATGAGCTCTGGTATGGAACCAAACCTAGTTTTAATCACTTGAGGGTTTGGGGATGCTTGGTTCATGCGAAGAACGTGGACGCAAGTAAGCTGGAATCTCGCACTCGTGAGTGTTACTTCATTGGGTATGTTAGAGATGGTATTGGATACCAGCTCTATGATCTTGAGACCCAAAAGGTTTTTGTCTCTACAGATGTGAAATTTCTGGAGGATGATCTCCTTAAAAGTCAAGACAAAGGTGAAGTAGAGGAACTCATAGAATCCCCTGAGGATTCTGAGCTTCCTAGACTAGAAACTAAAGAAGTAAATAAAGATGAAACACCCATACCTCTTCGAAGGAGTTCAAGGGTGGTTGCACCACCTGAAAGGTATGGATTCCATGTGTCAAGTGAGACTGAAAATGATCCTACTTCATTTGAAGAAGCACTCACGGATCATGACATGGATAGATGGATGCTAGCAATGAAGTCAAAAATTGACTCCATGCATAAGAATGGTGTATGGACCCTAGAGGATCCACCTAAAGGGGTAAAACCCATTAGGTGCAAATGGATCTTCAAGAGAAAAGGGGGACCTAATGGGAAAGTAGAGACTTTAAAGGCACGACTCGTAGCCAAGGGCTACACACAGGGAGAAGGCATCGACTACGATGAGACGTTCTCTCCTGTGGCTGAGCTTAAATCCATCCGGACGTTGCTAGCTATAGCTGCATATCGTGACTACGACATCTGGCAGATGGATGTCAAGACGGCTTTCCTCAATGGATACCTCGAGGAGGATATCTACATGGAGCAGCCCCAGGGCTTCATGACTGAGGATGGCAAAGTATGCAAGCTGAAGAAATCCATCTATGGGCTCAAGCAAGCTTCTCGTAGCTGGAACATCAGATTTGACGAAACCATAAAGAGTTATGATTTTGTACAGAATTCTGATGAACCTTGTGTGTACAAGAAGCTTAGTGGGATCACCATTGTGTTCATCGTGCTTTATGTAGATGACATCCTTATCATTGAGAATGATACAGGGATGATGACCAGTGTGAAGATTTGGTCATCCCATACCTTTGAGATGAAAGATCTTGGAGAAGCCTCTTACATCTTGGGTCTGAAGTTGTTCAGAAACCGAGAGAAGAGGATATTGGGATTGTCACAACATGGATACATTAAGAAGATTATTGAACGATTCCGTGTGGATAATTCCAAGAAAGGATTCCTACCCTTAAGGCATGGTATCCACTTGTCAAAAGGAATGGCTCCTCAAACTGTTGAGGAAAAGAAAACCATGGCTGGATGCCCTTATGCATCAGCTGTAGGAAGCTTAATGTATGCCATGATGTGCACTAGGCCAGATATCTGCCATGCAGTGGGAGTGGTAAGTCGTTACCAATCCTTCATGGAGAACAACACTGGAATGCAGTAAAGAACATATTTAAATATCTAAGACGGACGCAAGATTACATCTTGATCTATGGAGATGGTGATCTCCAAGTCTTGGGATATACAGATTCTGACTTCCAATTAGATATTGATGATCGAAAGTCAACATCAGGCTTTGTGTTCATGTTGAATGGTGGTGCTGTGAGATGGAGAAGCAAGAAGCAGGACACTACAGTAGATTCAACAACAGAAGCTGAATACATTGCCGCATCGGATGCTGCAACGGAGGCGGTGTAGTTGTGCAAGTTCATGCTGGAGCTTGGCGTAGTTTCCTTTGATACTCCCATCCCGCTACTCTGTGATTACACGGGAGCCATTTCCCAGGCGAAGGAACCCAGATGGCATCAGAAGAGCAAGCACGTAGAAAGGAAATACCACATCATTCGGGAGATTCAAAAGCGTGGTGACATCATCATCACCAAGGTGGCCTCTGCCGACAACGTTGATGATCCTCTTACCAAACCTCTGACACAGAAGGTTTTCGACCAGCCTGTAATGAGTATGGGTTTAAGGATTGTTCCTGAATGGTTCTGAGAGCTAGTGGGAGATTGTTAGCAATGTGAGCCCAAGGCAAACTATTCCTACAATGAATGTTATTGTAATAAATGATTTATCAATAAAAGTTATTGATTATGTTTATTTCACTCCCTTTCTGATATTGAATGAATGAATGCACTATAAGGTCCCTCTGTACAATAAGGGTTATGTACATGGCCAACTTGATAATCATACAACTATTGATTCATTGATTGAATCATAGAGGCTGATGCTTGGATGAATATCTAAGGAGTTAGATAGAGTACTCATCAAGCAACATCAAATGATTGACAAGTGATGATCTCCATCCTGAGTAGTAGATGGCAATCCTTATCTCATTAGGCTGATATCTGATCGACCTCTTGAAGCAGGTCCTCTACATGGGAATAGTGATTCGGAGGTATCAGTTTAGTTGAGTCAATGGGTTGACTTAACGAGATCGAGATAATCAAAGACCTATGATGAATACTATCATATCACAGGCAAACATCCTCTGACCAAGGACAAATGTATTGTTGTGTGTCTGAATGTGTACATTTGGCAGAACAATAGGTTGATGACCTAACCAAGGTCTATACACCGGTAAGCTGGTGTGCATGTAAGGGCATATGAGTAATACGATCTCTCAAAGGGATCATACAGGTTCACTTGTGAACCGGGAGACATGAGATCACTCATGAGGTATTGGGACTGATCAAATTCCATGCATGGTCGTCATGCTTTAGAAGCTTGACATGAATTTGAAGGTAAGATATATGCTTTGTAAAAGCATATGATCTGTACCAAATCCCAAGGACCAAGATTGAGAAACTTAGTGATCAGACCATGAAGATGGCAGTGTAAAAGTGATCTATATCTTCGGGATGATCATGAGTCTTCCAGTATGCAGGATGTACAGGTATTGGGAATACCTGAGGGTGATTTGATCATAAACGATTGTATAACCATGACACTTCCATTCCGAGGGAGTGATGACACAGGTCTGGATTTTAGTGACTCCTCTTATTAGAGAAGTGACCTAATCTTAGTCCATGTACTGGACACTGATCTGAATGATATTCAGATGCAATGAGAAGATTAGGTTTACGGTCTTGATTTAATCAAGCATCTATGAGAGGTCCATGGGATCTGGATTTGAGATGTGATCTCAATATCCAAGTCACTATACGTGGAACAGTACAATCGCCATGTCCTTATCTCCAAGTATCTGAGGAGAAATAGCATTGTTCTTGAATGGTTCAAGAATAATTCCATAAGATCTAAGCATTGAGAAATTGATAATTAAATGCGATTTAATTATCATGATGTATGAGGAATTATTATGGATAAGAATAATGTGGATAGTAATATCCAATTATTCATAATATATTATAAATGTGATTTATAATGTATTAGAGAGAGCTAATTATAATTTATATTTGTAGATTATTTATTAATGTGTATTGGATACACATTGTCTAATTAATTGAAAATGTAAATTATATATTGTTTTGTTTGTGAATGTGATTCATAATTTTCCAATGTCAAGATTGCAATATTCCCAAAATTAATTGTGAATTATTTTTAGTGAATAAAATCCCAACAAAAGTTGTTGGATAAATAATGGAGAAAATCAAGGATATATGCAATCTCATGGAAATCCATGAGATTGCCCACCCCACTTGGAAGGTGGTGGGCGGCATCCAATTCCTATATGGAATTGGTGGCCGTCCACCCTATTCCATGGGGATGGATGATCTCCTTTGTAATCTACTCCTTATTTGATTGATTTAATTTTAGTATTAATGTATATTTGATTTATCAAATATATTTAATCTAAATTATATCATAAGTTGTTGGTTTTTACCACAACAATCTTGACCGTTGGATTGACATAAATCAATCTCATCCATTGATTTTATATGTCCCATGGATTGAGATCCATGGATCCTAAAACCCTATAAATAGAGAGGCAAACCATGCTCTCTTGTACATGCTATTTGGTAGCACATCTCTCTCTCTCTTTCTCCTCACACGCCAACCCTCTCCCTCTCTCTCTTGGTGGCCGACCACCATAACCCTAGGAGAGGAATTCGTCGTCGCCTACGCCACCGCGCCGCCGCTTCGACGCTCTGCGGTTGTCCATCTTCTTGGAGTGCTACGCTCATGAAGGAGACGTTCGATCTCGTGCGACGAGATCAGGAGTTCACCGTGCTTGGATCATCTTGTTGGATTGCGAGGACAACGCGACTCATCCCCGCGCTCGCAAGTCGTTTCTCCTATGATCGGGCTTGAGACAGGAGGTCTCTTTTCGTAGAGACTCGATCAACCACGCTTCAAGAGGTATTGCATTATACTTGTTGTGGTTATAGATGAAACGATCCGAGAATCATTCTTGGATCATGTGGTTTCATCGCATAAAAAAATTTTAAATTCCACTGCACTGAACAACTAGTACGACTAGTCATTCTCCGTCGTATCCGTTACGACGATCACGTTTCCGTGATGCGCTTGAGGATTTTTCCATATACTTCATGGTCTTCTTTTCCGATCTCCACGACCTTGTCCCGATATTCTTCTTCTCACACTCCTCAAGAGAACCTGAGCTTCAAATCAAATTCTCTTCAGCCATCATTCTTTTCCCGCCCATACATCCCACCCTATGACAACACTTCTTCTTGGAATAGTCCTCTCTCACATTCTGACAATCTTATGGACACGAGAGAGAGACCAGATTCGAGGATGAACAATAGAGTGATCGATATTGACAACAGAGCACGATTTCCGGTTACTATGATTTCACAACATCTTGAACCATCCTCTACTCAAGATGACTATCCTCTTGAGTACAATCAATTTTCCTTTAACAATACACGAGAAAACCAAAGTCAAGGAAATACAACTCATGACCAGACCACAATGTTTATGAACAATCAATACTCTACTCGAGGTTACATGCCAAAATCACGACACATGGAGAATGATTATTCAATCACTCCTTATGAGATGTTTGAGGATGAGATTGCTCGGATTAATCAAAGAGCAGACACTTTAACAGAGAGAATATATGATCTCATCTAGTCTATGCAAAACTCAGAAGAAGTGAAGCCACCACCATGCGAACCACTGCATCAACACAATCAGGAACAACCAATGTTGACCTCTGACCCCCTCACTGACCATATTACAGAAAATACCAAAAAATTGAAAAAATTGAAAATTCAAAAAAATTGGACAATTGTGAAATGGAAGCATTTTGCAAGAGTCTGATCTTAGAGCTTCCATTGATCAAAGCCATAGAATATGTGCCCGATCTTAAGAGATTTGTGAAGAGTCGACTGAACCCCAAAAAGACGGGCAAGAAACGATCCATGACTGAATATCATGTCATATCTATGGCTAGTTCTTTGGTGATGAATCATAAAATCAAAAGCCGCAAAGTCAAGCGGTTGACTCGGATCACATGTGAAATTGAGGATTCAACATTCACTCATGTTCGATTAGACGACGACTCCACAGTAAACATCCTCCCCAAGTCTGTCTTTGACCAATTCAAAATCAGACTACTCAAAAAGACTAGGGTGAACGTTCAATTACCCGATCGATCTACCAAAAGACCGTGGGGGATCGTTTCTGTAGTCGTAAATTTCTGAGGTAAAGAACATAAAGTGGACTTTATTGTCCTTGACATTGACCACCCCAGAAGGATGTCTAAGTCTCCTATCATTTTAGGAAAGCCGTTCTTAGCCTCCGCTAAGGCGATCGTCGATTGCGAGACTCAGGAAATCAAGTTCCCGAACTCTGACAACAATGAACAAATCCCCAATGACACGTCCTGCTCTGAGGAAAACCAACTTGAAACCGACAGTTATGATCAGAAAATAAAGATTTTACATTATCAGACATCTCCGCATGACACACTGATACAAACCCTAGGAGAGTCACCCAAAAGACTGACTGTTGGACAAACTTCGGATTCTCACCACCTATCACTGCTCCTAGGAAAAATCATGATTTTGGAGATTATGAGGAATTGGACCATATTATTGAAGATCAACACGATTATTTGAGTGGTCCAATCTTTGAGTCGGCAGTAATTCATGAGATACTTGAACCATATAAGGAACCGACTCCGGAAACATCTGATATCACCAAAATTCACGATCATCCGGATGTGACATCAAAAACCCCAGTCATAAACTACAAAATCACCAGGAACAATCTCCCTTGATCGAAGCAGCGCATGACCCTTCAAGAATTGGTCGACTTTTACGGAGATTCATCTGATGAGGAACTCACGAATGTAACATCAGTTACTCAAGACAGGGAGATGAAGACTGTCCAACTTCCTCCCAATACTTCCCAAGGAAACAAACCGACCAAGAAAGTCACCTTTGACCTTAGACACCAGGTAATTTCTGAAGAGTCCTCGTCCGGTCCTGATGTGGTTCATCAGATTAGTGCAATAGGTACAGCTCTGATCCATGGGCACTTACCTCTGATTGACAAAAGTTGGAGATCATCTGCAGACGACTACTATTCTCCTGAGGATGACTCCGACGATGGCTGGTCTTCTTCATCATCGCCCTCTACATCTCCATATTATCTCCCTCCGCACTCCCGCAAGAAGGTCCGTCGCAAACCTCCTTGATCTTGTACATCCGCAAATCTACCCGGTTCCCCATCTGTAATTATCTGATTATACTTAAGCTGACTTGAGTCTAAGTATAGGGGGGCTGCTACCATTATTTATACAATGCTTCTCTTTTGTTTTTGTCCCATCTTTACTTCGTATGAGCTGTATACATTTCACTTTGTGCCATGTGGTCATAGCACAAGCTATGTATAGGGGTAGGGGGTGTGTTTGTATATATTCTATCTACTCTATCCATAGCTCGTACTTTAATCGTTTCTATCTAACATTGGGGATGGGTACAAGTAGTGTGTATAATACCTATTTTTCACCAAAAAAACAAAAAAAACACAAAAAAACCAAAACCCAAAAAAAAACTTATATGCATTAAAAAAAGAAATCAAATCATCACTCATGGTCTTGCATTTCATCAAGCATTTCACGCATTCCTTGATTGATATATTCTTGACACATTCACGATCACTCAAGGCTTGAGGATTTTTGAGGACACTTGATTTCTGAGATCTTGAGATTCTGAGTCATTCGGGTTTTGAACTTAACAATCCACACTTCCCTAGTTTGAAAGATTTGGGCGCTATATTGCACTCTTCATCTCTACCTTCAAAAAGAATATGATCAGCACAATCACTCCCACAACTGCATGATTGATGAGATGAGTTGAGATATCACTTGAGGAATTAGGACTAGAGATTTGAGTTTAAACCCGATCTGATGATATTCGAGGATGAGATAAAGTAAATGAAGGCTTCAGAAAACCTGAGTGTCAGCAAAATCCTTGCCAGTATGTGAACAAATTCATATGTTATATTTTTGATATTGACCTAAGTGCCAGGGTGTGATGAAACTTAATGAAAATTGTTGATCAGTGTGTGCCAACTTTTGGTAAAAGCATTAGAGCTATCCAACAACAGAAAAGTAAATGAAATGTGAAAGAAAAGCTCTATCATCCAAGTTGAATTCCAAATGAGCTTCCACCAATGGTGAGCGCTCCCAAACATTTTCAAAGTGTCCACTTGGACTAAGCGCTAATCAGGACCAAGGAGTCGGGTTGGCACCATAAAAGGGCTCTGCATCGTAAGCAATGCAAGTCTGGGTGTCGAAGGTATCTTAGATACTCAAAAGAGACACACCCCGATGTACTCCCAGAAAAACAATCAGACGACTCCAACTCTCTTGACGGACACATTGATCAACAATATTAAAATTTAAATGTGTTGAGTAAAAAGGCACTAGAGAGGCACCTTGTTCCAATGTAAAGGAGAGAAAATCAGACACAATCCTATGCCCTCCATCATATGGCCATCCATCTACACTTTCAAGTCTGACAAACTAATGAGACAGTTGACTGAGGCCAGATTGAGGATGAGGTCTAGAGGAGAGTCTTTGGGATTGAAACTTTGAGTTATGTCTCGACTTGACTCTCATGAATGCAATACACTAAAAATCATATCCTTATATTATATGTACAAACAGAGAGTCTGAAAATTAGAGAAGTTGGATTCCTTTTGATTAAAGCTTGGTTGAGCCCAGAATTTTAGGGTCACTCAAATTAAGTCTTTTATGAATTAAGCTTGAAAATTCACATGCACAGTCAAAGATGTATTCAACTAAGTCATTCATTCATGCTCGGGGACGAGCATGGTTTAAGTATAGGGGTATGATGAATCTCGTATTCATCAGGCTAAAATTGGTCATTAGGCCATGTGCCCCATCATTCATTTTTAATTAATCATTAATAGAGCATTATTAGCATTCATACATGTGTAAATAATATCTGCATTTCATCATGCATAATTGCATTATAAACCCCGTGTAAATTAGCCCAAAAAGCTGCTAACTTCTCACATTTGTAAATAATTCATCCTAACTCTGATTGACCAAAACCAGTCCATTGTATAGATAATACTAACCTTATTAAATAAAAAATACAAAAAATTACTAACCCCAATAAGTATCAAATAATCTCAAAGTCAAATTTCACATCTGACAGACTAAAATGAGCATATCTCCCACATACAGTGTCCGCTTTTGGTCTACTCACTTTTAAAGTACTCCATTTTCAAATACCTTCAAAACAAGACCAATTTCGTAAAATTCGGAGCTCATTTGTGAAAGTTGTGTTTTGGGCCTCTTTTGCGCATTTTGACTTTTTGCTATTTTTGACCTTAGTTTTTATGTCCTTAATTAACTCTTTTAATTTTATTTCTTCTTCATTTGTGTTCTTTGATGAAAGTTTTATTAAGCGACACAAATCCAAATCCAGATTAAAACTGAAATCAAAGAAACTGACTGAGTCCAAGCGTCTGTTGTCGGTCTGTACAAAAATTGTGTGTTTCTTTCTTTTATTTTTTTCCCATTTTCTTATCTATTAAAAATCCAAAAAAAAGATTAGTGTGTAATTAATTTTCTTGTATTTTATCGTATTTTTTCTATAATTTTTATCCATTTTAAAACAATCAAAAAAATACAAAATCCCAAAAACCTGATTTTCTATACACATGGAGAACCATCAAAAATATCACTTCTCACATATGACCCTTTTGCTCCCGGGTCCTTCATGGAAGTTGTAGATCTCGACAAGACGAACAACTTTCGTGAAGGAAAATTTTCGATCCGAGGTACTCTTCAATTTCTTTTCTATTTTTCTTTGTCTTTAATTTTGAAATTTTTTGGGGCGCCACGTGGCAGCTCCAGGGCGTGCCACGTGGCACCACACCTGCTGCCCCTTCTCTCTCTCGCACATGCCGCCTCCTCCTTCCGCGCGCACGTGAGAAGCACGTGCTCGCCCCCTCCCCTTCTTCCACCTCCGGTCGCTCCTCCACTCCCCTCTCGTAACCGACGCCCCTCCGCCTGACCGTTGCCCCCCTCACCGGCCGTTACGGCCGCCCTCGTAACGCTCCGCGCACCCACCTATAATGCCCCCCTTCCTCCGACCTCATCGATCATCCGCCATCTCCTAACGGTCGGTGACAGCGGCCGGATTAGGCACGATCCAGAGGTGCAGCCACCCTCTGTTGTTGCTCTGCCTTGCGAAGAGCACCATAGCTTCGGAGCTCCGCCATTGGCCCCTAGAAGCGAAGATCGGAGCCAGCCTTCGTTCCTCCACCATTCCCAGTGACCTATCTATTCCTCCTTCTCCTCGCGTTTTTCTATCACTTACAGGAACACGGAGCCCCGCTCCTCCACCGTCGACCAAAGCCCTGATCCTCTCTCCTCCACCGTTCACGCAGAGCCCTACGTCCGCCCCCTCCGCCGCGCAACACGCTACTCCGTGCGCAGACGACGCGCTCGTGCGACGCCACCTCCGACCGCCCAGGCCTGAGCGGCGCCTCTGTCGCGTCCCGGTCCTTCGCCCACTGCCACCTGGACCCGCGACAGCCGCCGCCCCTCGTCGCTACGCCTCTTTTGCTCGGCCGTGTGTCGGTCGAGTGCCTCCATCGTGATAAGGCGAAAATCTACCCTTTTGATGTCTAATAGACTAGTGCGTTGCAATCGGATAGATCCACGTCGATAAAAAATAACCGCACAAATTAATTAATTGTCTAATGAAATTATCGCGCGGCTTTATGTTTATTTAGCCTGGGCAAGCCCCAGGGTCGACTCAAGGAGGCAAAGGAACAACTCGAGATCAGATTAGAGGTATTAGATTATGGTTTTCCTAGTGGCTTTTTTTGGTATTTTTTTACTAATTTTTTTATGCAAGACACATGCAAGAATCAAGCCAATTTAGAACTTAAATCAAAAATATGTTCAAATAAGGTCCAAAAATTATGAAACTTGGCTAGATTATGAAATGGGATGAAATTAAGCTACCCTAATTTTTTTGTAATTTTTAGACGCTTTTAAATTTTTTTATGATTTTTTACTGAAAACAGAGCGATTGCAGGTATTTAATTCCTAATTAATCCACGAAATGAAATTATCCCAAGAGTGAATTAATTCAGATAGATATTTAAACAAGGAATCCAGGAGCTTTGAAATTTTGCAAAAATCTTATTCGTGGATTTAATTAAAAATCAATTACCTAAATCACTCTATAATTTATTTTATGCACAAGACAACTCCTAATTAGACGAAACTTGGGTAGTAGTTAAAGCACACTAAAAGACATCATTCACAATTTTTTCACAATTTTTGGAGCAATAAATGATTATGTGCGAATTTCAGAGCAAAAATAGGTAAAATATCTTTGATATTCAGTCTCTGATTTTTAATAAAATGTCAAATGCTCACAAAAATGCAATTAAATAGCCAGTAGATAAAGAATTAATTGCTCTACAACATACTATTTTTCTGGTAAAAAATGATGCAAAAACACTATTCCAAATTAATGACCAAAGTCAGGGGTATCTTCGCAATACAGAATTGAAATGAAATGAACTGAAATGTGCTTGAGGGCACTTATGCAAATATAAAAACTGATAAAAGTGAAAGTGCAAATTTCACAAAAATAAAATAAAATAAAAAAGGACCTCCTGTTTTCTTTCTTCCCACGCAGGCGCACAGGGGGCGACTAGGGCATATGGAGGCGGTCACACGTGAGGAGGCGTGGGCGGCAGCACAGCAGCCGGCCGCGAGGGGCGGCGGCGGCGTTGGGGCTCGGCGAGGAAGAAGGTCAAGGGGGGCGGCGAAGGCGGGGCGCTCGCCATACGGATGCGCCTGGGCAGCAGCCCCTTGCGTGGCTGGCAGGCGAAGCGGAGCGCTACGGCGCTTCTGGAGACTTGCAGCCGTTTGGGATGGGGGCGCTCGCACCAGCGGCGGGGGCGCGCACGGCCGTGAGAGGTGGCTGGGGGGCGGTGATCCGCGCTGGCGCCTGTACAGGAGGTGGCGCGCGGTCGCGCGGTGGAGAACGGGCGCCACACGTCTGGAGCGGCGGTGGCCGCAGGTAGCGGCGCACGGGGACGACTGGGAGCGGCAGGCCGTCGCGCTGGGGCCTGGAGGCGCGGCCACGCAGCTTCCTGGTGGGCGGACAGGTGGCGTGGCGGCGGTCCGGTGGAGGGGGCAGGGCATTGCTCAGCCGCTGGTGTGGAGGAGGGACGGCCGCGGGCGCGCAGCCGAGGGGCGGCTGGAGCGGCGTAGGCGGCAGGTGGCTACCCTGCGAGGACGGCCGGCCAGTAGCTCCTGCAAATTATTTTTTTTTGATTTTTTTTGTTTTATAGTTTTTTTATATTTTCTTTAACAGGGAATGGATTTGTGAAGAGATGAAATGAGTGTGATTGTGATGGTGGTGGGGGTATATGCTGATGGTGTGATTGATGAAAATAAGTGTTTGTGATGATGTTTGGAAGATAATGTTATTTGTGTGATGATTTGTGGTGATGAATGAAGATGATGAATGATGGTGGTGGTATGTGATGGTGATTGTGATGTGATTGTTGTAGAACAATAATAAGAAAAAAATGTGTTAGATAAAATAAAAGGACAAGATGAAGATAGAGTATACTTACCTGGGGTTCGTCAAAAATGAGCCGCGGTGCGCGGCTTCCGTCATGGCCTCGATCCGACTCGACGAAAATTCGGAGAAGCTCGGCTGTGATCTGAAGTGATGCACAATGACATGAGGAGTCCTCGTGGATCTCGCCTTTGAAACCATCGTCGCTCGACCGAGAGATGCTGAAGCTGTCACCTACAACACTCGGGGGCTTGTGGTCTCTCCCTCTCAAATGAAGAAATGGCGGATGAAAAATAATGGAGGAGAAGATAAGAATATAAAGAGGATGAGGGAGTTGGAAAAGATATGGAGAGAGTGGAGAGAATGGTGGAAGAAGTGGGGAAGATGGTGGCTTGGAGTGGGGAGTAAGAAAAGAAGAGGTAAAAGGGAGATTAAATAAACAAAATAATAAAATAAAATAATAGGATACTTAAAATAATTAAAATAGTAATAATAAAATAATAATAATAATAAATCCGAAAATAATAAAATAAATTCGAAAATAAATAAAATATGGGGTGACATGTGGCGGCTCCAGGAGCTGCCACATGTCGCTCCTAGAAAAATCAAAAATTAAATGTAAACAAAAATCAAAAAGAAATAATAAAATGGATTAAATCAAAAAGTGGTCAACACAAAAGTTGCTCATCTCGACGAGATCTACAACTTTCGTGAAGGGTTGAAAATCAAACGAGATCATCTATACAAAAATGTATTTTTGGGTGGTACCTTATAGATATAAAATACCGCATTTTATCTTTTGTAATTTTTTTTATCATTTTTTTAAAAGAGAGAAAAATCAAAATAAAAATAGAGAAAATATGAGAAGAATATTTACAACTTAATCTAATTTTTTTAGATTTTTAATAATTAAGAAAATGAAATGGTAAAATACAGGGGCAAAACGGTCAATTTGTACAATATACAAAAGGGGCCCAAAACCCAAATTTTGCATACGAGCTCCGATTTTAATGAAATTGGTCTTGTTTCGAAGGTCTTGGAATGTATATTACTTTAAAAGTGAGTAGACCTAATTCGGAGGCTATATGAGAGAAATATGTGCGTTTTAAGGTCTAAGGTCTTCAAACTTGGGTTGGGGTTTTATTGGGTGATTTTGCAAGTTAGTATTTTTTAGATATTTTTCTTTAATTAGTGTTAGTAATATATACACTATAGAGTTGGTTTTAGTGCCTTTGTAGTTAGTATAAAATATATACAAATAAGGTATTTTATTTAATATACATGTGGATATTTACAAGTGAATTCGGCTTCTTATTTAATGCAAGTATGAATGCTAAAATGCATATATTATGCTTGCATGCACGGATGCTAATTTTACAATATAAAGGGAAATATGCATCTATTTACTCGGGGACAAGACTCTATTTTTAACTTTTAGAGTCATGAATCACAGATTCATCACCCCCCTATACCTAAACCTTGCTCGTCCCCGAGCAACTAAATGAAATGCAAGAGTGAAATGATTTTGGGTTCCATACCAAGGTCATGAACAAAAGTTGAAAATGGAGATTGACTCGACCTTTGGATTAATTGTGTGGCGGAACCTTATTGGGACCTGAACTTAAGACCTAACAGACTTCAAGTTCCACAAGTCTTCTATTCAAGACGCCTCAACAGTCAGGCCAGAACAAATCCTCAGACGCAAATTTCTGATGACTATGATTCTTACGTGTACTGTGTAAGTGAAATGTAACTCTCCACATTAGAAATGGCTCGGAACCAGCCTCCTCTAACAAGGTAACTCAATAACCCGGTCCAGTAACTCTTTCCTCGAGGAGCGGGGTATTCCCTTCTAAGTTCAAGTGCGACCAACTCAAGAGGAGTGGGTAGAGAAAAGAATGGACGGTGGCCAGTGTAGCCACCTATCCCGGGATGCCTGACCAGTGTAGCCAAGTCATCCAGCTGCATACTTCTTGCTAATATACATACTCCGACAGGCAATAATATATTTTTTTGTTTTGGCCTGTCTATTTTTTTTGGAGTTCTTGCATTTTTTCTTTTTTTTCTTTTCTTTTTTTGGAACTATATACAAGGTGCAGCATGTACATCAGGAGTTTTTCCTCTTGAGCCAGTAGACTATCCCTCTTTTGAAGCATTATTGCAACCCACAATATACTGTCCTTAGATGTCAACACCACCAGACTAGGTTGAGATGCACTACCCTCCCTAGAGGAGGACGGATGTTTCCACCCGTGTGCTACTCCAAGCTAAAGGATTCTACCTCCTCACCACCTCATAAATGAAGAGATACGTGCATAGTGCTTGTCCAAGTTAGGTCACTGTCTAAAAGAATCATGCGTATGCACGAGATATTCTACTTAGACTAATCAAGATGACATGTGAACATAGACTTGCGGACTCAAAGATTTAAGTCACTAGACCTGAGAAATCTTAACTCTAGTTCCTATAAGGATCCTCTGAAATTAGGTGGATTAAGGTCAAATCGAGTCCATCCTCAATATCTACTCATAACTTGGTTCAAAACCCAATAGCTTTCCACCTTGCATATGCAAGATATGCAGATGAGATGCAGATGTCATGCTATGAAGATGAAGGAAAATGCAAGACTCTTTTTTTTATGCGGAGATGATAAGAAGCCTATGTCTTTTATTTTTTTTTGTGTTTTTTTTCAAAAATTTGGTATACCTCCTATGTTACAATAATTTACAAGAGTTGTCCAGATTATACAAGTGTTATACATATAGTACATATTATACAAGTATACAAAATTTTAATTTATTTTTTTTAAATTTTTACAAAAGGTTTACAAGTATTATACAAGTATACAAAAAAAAAATTTTCCCGATTTTTTACCCACACCCATAATTATTGCAAAATATATACAAAAATACGTGAAAATACGTGAAAGTACGAGCTATGGGTAAAGTATATATGTAATATATACACGCCCCCCTATACTTAGCGTGTGCTATGTCCTCAAAGCACGAAAGCGACTAAAAAGACATAGCTCGGGCTAAGCGTAGGAGAGCTAAAATAACAAAAAGTATAGAAGTCGTCTCGCCCCCCTATACTTAGGCTCTAGCAGCCTAAGTGTAGAAGAAGATCAGAAATGGGGCGGACGAGGAAAAGAGGGGAAATGGATGAGTATATACATGGCGGGCATCGGTCCCCCCATACTTAGGCTCTGCTCAGCCTAAGTATAGGACAGGAGTGAGTATGAGGATCGATGTGATCTGGAGGATGTACAATGAATAGTGAAGAGACTCGGGTCACTCTCCCCCCTATACTTAGGATCTGATCATCCTAAGTATAGCCATAAAATGAAATGATATGGAGCCGGGGCGAGTGATTCGAATCATTGGAGAGGGAAAAAATATATACAAGGAGAATTGAGAATATACAAGGATTAAGAAGGTTTGTGACGAACCTTCTTGCGGACGCGAGGAGGTGGATAATATACATATGTGTCGCTGTCGGAATCGTCCTCAGATGAATAATAGTGAGGTATAGGGATCGTCCAATGCGGGTCGACACATGGCTGCTTGCTTAGATAAGGCTTAAGAACAGCCGAACTGAGCTCACTCATATAAATCACCTTATCTGGACCAGATGAGGACTCTTCCGAAAATTCCTTCTCCGGTGTGTTGAAGGAAATTTTCTTAGTCGGTTTTCTAGAACCTGAATCATTGAAAGGGAGTGGAGAGCGACGCACCTTGAGAGGTTCGGGGGAACACCTCGAGGAATCAATTCTCGACTTCCTCTCACTAGATAGCCGACTAGAAGAGGGAGCAACCGTGTTTTCAAGTGGAGTCAATTTTGTTTGGGTTGTTTCCTTAGAAGGTCCGGGTCGTCGTGTGGTGCTGACTATGGGTTCCTCATCAGACGAGTCACCATAAAGATTGTAATATTCCTGAAGGGTCAGCACATGTCTCGGGAAGGTTCTAGTGGTCTCAGTTGGCTTGGCATTATTGGGCTCTTGTGTCGGATCATCTAAATGATCAAGGCAATCCATAAAGGTCGTGTCCGACTCAATGACAGCTTCTGGTCATGAGTCCTCCTTAGAAGCTGTCACGGTGGTGGTGCAAGCAGTTGATGAAGTGGAGGTGTAGGGAGTCTCTGATCCAACGGTCGTCCGGACAGTCGGTTTCTCAGGTGTAGCAGAGAGGTGGGACTCATCTACCTCTCGATAGTCACGACTGCCAGCGGATGTGCGGGTCACCTGAGAGTAAAGTGTGTCAAAGATCGAGTGAGGTCGGAGTGCTCCCAATGCTGAAAAATCGATTTCTCGAGTCTCGCAATCTATAGTCGCCTTAGCCAAGGCTAAGAATGGCTTCCCGAGAATAATCGGAGACTGGGAAAACTCTCCTCGGTGCTCGATGTCAATGATCGTGAAGTCCACCTGGAGTAGAGCACCTTGGAAAGTAACGATGACTGAAATTTTTCCTCTCGACCGTTTGATGGATCGATCAGCCAGCTGAACGATCTCTCTCGATTTTCTGATTGTCCTAAGTTTGAGCTTGTCAAACACAGAGGTTGGGAGGATATTTATTGGTGAGTCATCATCGATTCTCGCATGGGTGAAGATGGTGTCTTTGATTTCACACTCAACTCGGGGCAACCGCTTCACTCTGCGGCTCTTGGTCTTTCTCCCCATCACCAAGGAGGTGGCCATAGACACTATGTGTCTTTCAGTCCTTGTCCTCTTATTGCCCGACCTCTTGGGCATCAATTTACTTCTCACAAATCGTTTGAGGTCAGGGAAGTGATCTATGGCCTTTATTAAGGGAAGTTTGAAAATCAATTCTTCATCGAGTGCTTCCCTTAAGGTAGGATCCAACTTTTTTAAATCATTTTCATTTTCAATTTTTATGCGAGTTTTTGGTTTTTCAAATTTTTTGGTATTTTTGGTGAATGCTTGATCAGACTCTGGATTGGAGGGTAAGTGGTTAGTAGAAGAGGGAGGTAGAATGGACTCCAGCTGTACAAAAGGTGTGGGTTCCCTAATACTTGCTTGGTTTTCAACATCAGATCTGCTTACTTCCTTTTCCACTATCAATCCCAAGCTGGAAGAAATTGAGTGTAATATGTCCATGACATCTCTTAACTTGTTACCAAATGATTCACTTTTCTCAATAAGTCCGGAAATGTCATCCTCCAAAATGTTCTCATGACAAATCATGGGAGAGTTCTTCTCAATTGGAGGAGACGGCTGAGATGTTGAGGTCTCATACTCAACATACCTAGACTCTGGCATGTAATGCTGGGTCGAGTATGGACTATCCAACTGGCAAATATTGGTCGGAGCCTCATATGATGAAACATGGACTAATAAGTCTAGCTCATGAGTCCAATCTTGTGAATGTATAGGCTCTTCAAATGAAGGCTGGTTAATGGAAACTTGATCACTAAAGTCAATCAAGTCTGGGAAATCATGATGTTCAGGCCTCGCCATTTGGGTTGTTCGATCGACCAAGTTATGCCCTAAGGTCAAGTCGGGATGTGTATATGTAAATTGTTGTATGGTCCCTACTTGAGGTGAGAATGAAGTATGTGGGGGCATATAATTTTACCAATCATCTGTCTCAATAGTGGCTTGCTCTTCATTCGGTTCTTTGATTCCTGCAAGCTCTCGAGAGTAGGTACAGTCAGCCCAAGATGGAAGTGGATCCGGAGTGTTAGAATATGGAGTAGATGAGAAAGGCGAAGAAGTGGAGAAGTC
This sequence comes from Ottelia alismoides, assembly GCA_037367405.1. NCBI lineage: Eukaryota > Viridiplantae > Streptophyta > Magnoliopsida > Alismatales > Hydrocharitaceae > Ottelia > Ottelia alismoides. Next base: position 676,499 of record JAZKJV010011214.1, read on the forward strand.
AGTCGAAGTTCTGACTTCGTAATCGGGTTGAGGTGGAACCGACCACGGGTAAGGGTCTCCATTGGATGGCGGAGGATACATGGAAGAATGAGAAGGCGAAGATGAACGGTATATGGTCGAGGAGGATTGACTAGAGGACATAGGGTATGGGGACCAATATCCCAACATCTTGAAGAGGAAAGGAAGAAGATTGATGTAGAAAACGTGCAATTACACAGGATAACGCACACGGACAGACACAAAGACAAATGCAAGAGCAAACCCCGAGTTCACACTCAACACGATGAAGGACCTGAAACTGAGTCCAATTAATCTTGTATATTTTAAGTGTGATTTTCAAGCAAGATAGCAAGGATTACGCGGCCTATAGGGAAGTCGGCTCAGAGCCGGATGCGTCTTCCCTTTTTAACCTGTCGCCTAAGATACCGCCGGTCCTTCCTTTCTTCGCTCCTATCCCAAGTCGATGGATTCAAAGACCACACCCCTATCTACCTGCAAGTAGGCGGAGGCTGATAAGGCCGGAACTTCACCCCGGGGGGTTACTGGCAACTTGTCGCAAAGTACCGCAAATTCGCCCCTATCTACCTGAGACAGGCGGAGGCTACTTGGTACTAGTCAATGAATCTGAAATTATTCGACTTGTGATATTTGCTAGGATCAATCGGAACGTGATATGGAAGGCGGGGATTTGGGCTCTGCCTTAAGGTGTTCACACACACTCAAGTACCCTCACTCAGCCTGAAAACAAGGTTGGGGTTACTCTCCCGCAAACAAGGGTTAATTTTAGTTAATTTTTTTGGTCCAATTCAATTAGCAGCCTCGATTTTAGAGATTAGTTATCACTGATATTAATCCACACAAGCAATCACGTCTATTGTCCAGTCCCTATTCCTTTATCCTAGGTTAGAAAACCGAGAGAGAGAATCGGAAAAAGCCGATGCGATCGAGAAAACGATGATGAATGCTTGAGTAAGAAGACTTACAGTGCCTCCAGCTCTCTACAATGCAGGATGCAGTACTGAATTGAATTTTTACACTATATGCAAATGCAAATGAGAAAAGACGCTCCTAGACAGGCAGTTCTATTATCGAGTGAAGAACAGATTATTTTTGGCTAAGTTTCGCGGTCTAAGTGCGTCTTTTAAGTGCAATGTATGGACCTAAATAATTACAAGCACAAGCAAATCCTAGAGTGGCTCAAGGAGTCTCTAGTGCAAGATAAATTACATTCATCCACACAGCACACGGGGACACGGTTCCACTATGTTTACACACGTGAGAACCCAAACGGGAACCGCTGGAAATGATGCGGACACTTTTTACAAGTTAAAACAAAATAAAAAAATCTTTCTTGCGTCTCAACAGCCGACTTGATCCACGAATCGTCGGCCTCCGATGCACTTCGAGATGCGTCGGCTTCAAGAAAGCCACTCCAAGTCCACCGGGCCCTCGCACAAAAAGATATAAAAATGTCAGATAAAGAGAGAGAAAAAAAAGAGAAAAGAAAATAATTGGAAAAATGGTATAATTACAATGTGGTTCGGGGATCAGACTACCCGATTGAATTGAAAATGCAAATCTAAATTTCTAAAGTGATCCTAAGCCGTTTGCCTCCCTGGCAACGGCACCATTTTGATGAAGGCGGAAATCTACCCTTTTGATGTCGTCTAATAGACTAGTGCGTTGCAGTCGGATAGATCCGCGTTGATCAAAAATAACCGCACAAATTAATTAATTGTCTAATGAAATTATCGCGCGGCTTTATGTTTATTTAGCCTGGGAAAGCCCCAGGGTCGACTCAAGGAGGCAAAGGAACAACTCGAGATCAGATTAGAGGTATTAGATTATAGTTTTCCTAGTGGATTTTTTGGTATTTTTTTACTAATTTTTTTATGCAAGACACATGCAACAATCAAGCCAATTTAGAACTTAAATCAAAAATATGTTCAAATAAGGTCCAAAAATTATGAAACTTGGCTAGATTAAGAAATGGGATGAAAATAAGCTACCCTATTTTTTTTGTAATTTTTTGACGCTTTTTGATTTTTTTATGATTTTTTACTGAAAACAGAGCGACTGTTGGTATTTAATTCCTAGTTAATCCAGAAATGAAATTATCCCAAGAGTGAATTATTTCAGATAGATATTTAAACAAGGAATCCAGGAGCTTTGAAATTTTGCAAAAATCTTATTCGTGGATTTAATTAAAAATCGATTACCTAAATCACTCTATAATTTATTTTATACACAAGACAACTCCTAATTAGACGAAACTTGGATAGTAGTTAAAGCACACTAAAAGACATCATTCACAATTATTTCACAATTTTTGGAGCAATAAATAACTATGTGCGAATTTCAGAGCAAAAATAGGTAAAATATCTTTGATTTTCAGTCTCTGATTTTAGTAAAATGTCAAATGCTCACAAAATGCAATTAAATAGCCAGTAGATAAAGAATTAATTGCTCTACAACATACTATTTTTCTGATAAAAAATGATGCAAAAACACTATCCAAATTAATGACCAAAGTCAGGGGTATCTTCGCAATACAGAATTGAAATGAAATGAACTAAAATGTGCTTGAGGGCACTTATGCAAATATAAAAACTGATAAAAGTGAAAGTGCAAATTTCACAAAAATAAAATAAAATAAAAAAGGACCTCCTGTTTTCTTTCTTCCCACGCAGGCGCACAGGGGGCGGCTAGGGCATATGGGCTAAAAATCATATCCTTATATTATATGTACAAACAGAGAGTCTAAAAATTAGAGAAGTTGGATTCCTTTTGATTAAAGCTTGGTTGAGCCCAGAATTTTAGGGTCACTCAAATTAAGAGTCTTTTATGAATTAAGCTTGAAAATTCACATGCACAGTCAAAGATGTATTCAACTAAGTCATTCATTCATGCTCGGGGACGAGCATGGTTTAAGTATAGGGGTATGATGAATCTCGTATTCATCATGCTAAAATTGGTCATTAGGCTATGTGCCCCATCATTCATTTTTAATTAATCATTAATAGAGCATTATTAGCATTCATACATGTGTAAATAATATGTGCATTTCATCATGCATAATTGCATTAAAAACCCCGTGTAAATTAGCCCAAAAAGCTGCTAACTTCTCACATTTGTAAATAATTCATCCTAACTCTGATTGACCAAAACCAGTCCATTGTATAGATAATACTAACCTTCTTAAATAAGAACACAAAAAATTACTAACCCCAATAAGTATCAAATAATCTCAAAGTCAAATTTCACATCTGACAGACTAAAATGAGCATATCTCCCACATACAGTGTCCGCTTTTGGTCTACTCACTTTTAAAGTACTCCATTTTCAAATACCTTCAAAACAAGACCAATTTCGTAAAATTCGGAGCTCATTTGTGAAAGTTGTGTTTTGGGCCTCTTTTGCGCATTTTGACTTTTTGCTATTTTTGACCTTAGTTTTTATGTCCTTAATTAACTCTTTTAATTTTATTTCTTCTTCATTTGTGTTCTTTGATGAAAGTTTTATTAAGCGACACAAATCCAAATCCAGATTAAAACTGAAATCAAAGAAACTGACTGAGTCCAAGCGTCTGTTGTCGGTCTGTACAAAAATTGTGTGTTTCTTTCTTTTATTTTTTTTCCCATTTTCTTATCTATTAAAAATCCAAAAAAAAAGATTAGCGTGTAATTAATTTTCTTGTATTTTATCGTATTTTTTCTATAATTTTTATCCCTTTTAAAACAATCAAAAAAATACAAAATCCCAAAAACCTGATTTTCTATACACATGGAGAACCACCAAAAATATCACTTCGCACATATGACCCTTTTGCTCCCGGGTCCTTCATGGAAGTTGTAGATCTCGACAAGACGAACAACTTTCGTGAAGGAAAATTTTCGATCCGAGGTCTTCTTCAATTTCTTTTCTATTTTTCTTTGTCTTTAATTTTGAATTTTTTTGGGGCGCCACGTGGCAGCTCCAGGGCGTGCCACGTGGCACCCCACCTGCTGCCCCTTCTCTCTCTCGCACATGCCGCCTCCTCCTTCCGCGCGCACGTGAGAAGCACGTGCCCGCCCCCTCCCCTTCTTCCACCTCCGGTCGCTCCTCCACTCCCCTCTCGTAACCGACGCCCCTCCGCCTGACCGTTGCCCCCCTCACCGGCCGTTACGGCCGCCCTCGTAACGCTCCGCACACCCACCTATAAAGCCCCCCTCCCTCCGACCTCGTCGATCATCCGCCATCTCCTAACGATCGGTGACAGCGGCCGAAATAGGCACGATCCAGAGGTGCAGCCACCCTCTGTTGTTGCTCTGCCTTGCGAAGAGCACCATAGCTTCGGAGCTCCGCCATTGGCCCCTAGAAGCGAAGATCGGAGCCAGCCTTCGTTCCTCCACCATTCCCAGTGACCTATCTATTCCTCCTTCTCCTCGCGTTTTTCTATCACTTACAGGAACACGGAGCCCCGCTCCTCCACCGTCGACCAAAGCCCCGATCCTCTCTCCTCCACCGTTCACGCAGAGCCCTACGTCCGCCCCCTCCGTCGCGCAACACGCTACTCCATGCGCAGACGACGCGCTCGTGCGACGCCACCTCCGACCGCCCAGGCCCGAGCGGCGCCTCTGTCGCGTCCCGGCCCTTCGCCCACTGCCACCTGGACCCGCGACAGCCGCCGCCCCTCGTCGCTACGCCTCTTTTGCTCGGCCGTGTGTCGGTCGAGTGCCTCCATCGTGATAAGGCGGAAATCTACCCTTTTGATGTCGTCTAATAGACTAGTGCATTGCAGTCGGATAGATCCGCGTCGATATAAAATAACCGCACAAATTAATTAATTGTCTAATGAAATTATCACGCGGCTTTATGTTTATTTAGCCTGGGCAAGCCCCAGGGTCGACTCAAGGAGGCAAAGGAACAACTCGAGATCAGATTAGAGGTATTAGATTATGGTTTTCCTAGTGGATTTTTTTGGTAATTTTTTACTAATTTTTTATGCAAGACACATGCAACAATCAAGCTAATTTAGAACTTAAATCAAAAATATGTTCAAATAAGGTCCAAAAATTATGAAACTTGGCTAGATTATGAAATGGGATGAAATTAAGCTACCCTAATTTTTTTGTAATTTTTAGACGCTTTTTGATTTTTTTATGATTTTTTACTGAAAACAGAGCGACTGCGGGTATTTAATTCCTAATTAATCCACGAAATGAAATTATCCCAAGAGTGAATTATTTCAGATAGATATTTGAATCCAGGAGCTTTGAAATTTTGCAAAAATCTTATTCGTGGATTTAATTAAAAATCGATTACCTAAATTACTCTATAATTTATTTTATGCACAAGACAACTCCTAATTAGACGAAACTTGGGTAGTAGTTAAAGCACACTAAAAGACATCATTCACAATTTTTTCACAATTTTTGGAGCAATAAATGACTATGTGTGAATTTCAGAGCAAAAATAGGTAAAATATCTTTGATTTTCAGTCTCTGATTTGTAATAAAATGTTAAATGCTCACAAAAATGCAATTAAATAGCCAGTAGATAAAGAATTAATTGCTCTACAACATACTATTTTTCTGATAAAAAATGATGCAAAAACACTATCCAAATTAATGACCAAAGTCAGGGGTATCTTCGCAATACAGAATTGAAATGAAATGAACTGAAATGTGCTTGAGGGCACTTATGCAAATATAAAAACTGATAAAAGTGAAAGTGCAAATTTCACAAAAATAAAATAAAATAAAAAAGGACCTCATGTTTTCTTTCTTCCCATGCAGGCGCACAGGGGGCGGCTAGGGCATATGGAGGCGGTCACGCGTGAGGAGGCGTGGGCGGCAGCACAGCAGCCGGCCGCGAGGGGCGGCGGCAGCGTTGGGGCTCGGCGAGGAAGAAGGTCAAGGGGGGCGGCGAAGGCGGGGCGCTCGCCGCGCGGCTGCGCCTGGGCGGCAGCCCCTTGCGTGGCTGGCAGGCGACGTGGAGCGCTACGGCGCTTCTGGAGACTTGCAGCCGTTTGGGCTGGGGGCGCTCACACCAGCGGCGGGGGCGCGCACGGCCGCGAGAGGTGGCTGGGGGGCGGTGATCCGCGCTGGCGCCTGTACAGAAGGCGGCGCGCGGTCGCGCGGTGGAGAACGGGCGCCACACGTCTGGAGCGGCGGTGGCCGCAGGTAGCGGCGCACGGGGACGACTGGGAGCGGCAGGCCGTCGCGCTGGGGCCTGGAGGCACGGCCACGCCGCGGCCAGGAGGCGGAGGCGCGTGGCCATGCAGCTTCCTGGTGGGCGGACAGGTGGCCTGGCGGCGGTCCGGTGGAGGGGGCAGGGCACTGCTCAGCCGCTGGTGTGGAGGAGGGACGGCCGCGGGCGCGCAGCCGAGGGGCGGCTGGAGCGGCGTGGGCGGCAGGTGGCTACCCTGCGAGGACAGCCGGCCAGTAGCTCCTGCAAATTATTTTTTTTGATTTTTTTTTGTTTTATAGTTTTTTATATTTTCTTTAACATGGAATGGATTTGTGAAGAGATGAAATGAGGGTGATTGTGATGGTGGTGGGGGTATATGCTTATGGTGTGATTGATGAAAATAATTTGTTTGTGATGATGTTTGGTAGATAATTTTATTTGTGTGATGATTTGTGGTGATGAATGAAGATAATGAGTGATGGTGGTGGTATGTGATGGTGATTGTGATGTGATTGTTGTAGAACAATAATAAGAAAAAAAATGTGTTATATAAAATAAAATGACAAGATGAAGATAGAGTATACTTACCTGGGGTTCGTCAAAAATGAGCCGCGGTGCGCGGCTTCCGTCATGGCCTCGATCCGACTTGACGAAAAATCGGAGAAGCTCGGCTGTGATCTGAAGTGATGCACAACGACACGAGGAGTCCTCGTGGATCTCGCCTTTGAAACCGTCGTCGCTCGACCGAGAGATGCTGAAGCTGTCACCTACAACACTCGGGGGCTGGTGGTCTCTCCCTCTCAAATGAAGAAATGGCGGATGAAAAATAACGGAGGAGAAGATGGGAATATAAAGAGGATGAGGGAGTTGGAAAAGAGATGGAGAGAGTGGAGAGAATGGTGGAAGAAGTGGGGAAGATGGTAGCTTGGAGTGGGGAGTAAGAAAAGAAGAGGTAAAAGGGAGATTAAATAAACAAAATAATAAAATAAAATAATAGGCTACTTAAAATAATTAAAATAGTAATAATAAAATAATAATAATAATAAATCCGAAAATAATAAAATAAATTCGAAAATAAAGAAAATATGGGGTGACATGTGGCGGCTCCTGGAGCGGCCACATGTCGCTCCTAGAAAAATCAAAAATTAAATGTAAACAAAATCAAAAAGAAAATAATAAAAGGGATTAAATCAAAAAGTGGTCAACACAAAAGTTGCTCATCTCGACGAGATCTACAACTTTCGTGAAGGGTCGAAAATCAAACGAGATCATCTGTACAAAAATATATTTTTGGGTGGTACCTTATAGATATAAAATACCGCATTTTATCTTTTGTAATTTTTTTATCATTTTTTTAAAAGAGAGAAAAATCAAAATAAAAATAGAGAAAATATGAGAAGAATATTTACAACTTAATCTAATTTTTTTTGGATTTTTAATAATTAAGAAAATGAAATGGTAAAATACAGGGGCAAAACGGTCAATTTGTACAATATACAAAAGGGGCCCAAAACCCAAATTTTGCATACGAGCTCCGATTTTAATGAAATTGGTCTTGTTTCGAAGGTCTTGGAATGTATATTACTTTAAAAGTGAGTAGACCTAATTCGGAGGCTGTATGAGAGAGATATGTGCGTTTTAAGGTCTAAGGTCTTCAAACTTGGGTTGGGGTTTTATTGGGTGATTTTGCAAGTTAGTATTTTTAGATATTTTTCTTTAATTAGTGTTAGTAATATATACACTATAGAGTTGGTTTTAGTGTCTTTGTAGTTAGTATAAAATATTTACAAATAAGGTATTTTATCTAATATACATGTGGATATTTACAAGTGAATTCGGCTTCTTATTTAATGCAAGTATGAATGCTAAAATGCATATATTATGCTTGCATGCACGAATGCTAATTTTACAATATAAAGGGAAATATGCGTCTATTTACTCGGGGACAAGACTCTATTTTCAACTTTTAGAGTCATGAATCACAGATTCATCACATCACAACCGCCGTTGCCTCTCCAACTCCGCCGATTCCTCCAGGCGCACCTCGCCGTGCGTCGACTCCAAGAGCACCTCGCCTAGTCGTTCCTCCGCCTCCGCCCGGCCTCAGCCCCGTGCGTCGGCCGCACCGCCTTCGCCACGACCTCTCTCATCGCATCCGCCCGCCCCACCACGACGCATAGGCGCCGTTGGATCGGGCAGGAGGCCCTTGATCCAACGGCATCGATTCCTCCACGCGCACCCCCGAGCCTCGGCCCCAGCCTCGAGGCTCGGGTCCCCCGAAGCGATACCAGGACGCCACGTAGGCTCGGCCACCCGAGCCTGAGCTCCGTTGCCCATCCCTCCGCCTTATCACCCGAGCCACAACGTCGCCATCCGAGCCTAAGCCTCGGGACTCCCGAGCCTCAGGCTCAGTCGCCCGAGCCTTAGCCTCCCTGACCAAGCCTCCGGCGCACGTTCTGCGCACGTGTGCTCGGGGAAAATTGCACGGACGCCCTCGAAACTTTCAGGATTTACATTTATAGCCCCTCCTAGGGTAAATTGCAGAGGAGCCCCTTTGACTTTTAGATTTTAAAGATAAGCCCCTCCAGGGACAATTTTGAAAGAAAAATTTTATTTTATTTACATTTTAGCCCCTGAAACTTCATTTTATCATATCCTTTCTCATACGGACTCCGATTTTAGCATATAATATGTCATTTTGAAGCTATTTCCATGCTCTACAATTTAGCATAGCTTGTGAACAGATCTGAGGTCATTTTTGAGAATTATTATTTAAGGAACATTATTTGACTTTTGCAGGCTAAATTTGACATACTTGTGCTTGAGAACTTATTGATAAATCTTTTGCAGGAGTTCGGATAAGGATTTTACTCTAATTAAATCATTGAAATTACTGTAGATTATTCTCATTAGTAAAATCTTCACAGGAGGTTAATTTACATTTATTCCTCTAAGATTTTTTGCCGACTATTTGAGGAATTTAATCAAAGAACATTTGGAGGCTGGATATTTTGCTTCAAATCATTCTGAGCTTAAAGTTATTAACCTGAAGCATTGAGTTAGATCCATTTTGATTTGTGATTAATCTTGTGAAAATATTGATCATATTATTGGAGGAATTAATACGTTTAAAATTACAGATCCTGGGCAGCATAGATTCTGTTTATTTTCATCGCGTCTCCATCATTGCATGCATATTTTATCAACATAAAAATTAATCGAGCATTTATTAATTACTTGATTTAATTTAAAACCGTGCAACTAAAAATCTCCGTTCCCTGTGTTCGACCTTGGTAAACTTACCAAGTAAAAATATTCCACAACATTCAAAGATTGTGGTATTTTGATAGACTGCAATTCGCCTCCTATACTTCAATTACTGATTATTAAAGAGGTGGATTTTGCGTTCATCACTCACGCACGTAAACCCTCCCCTCGCGTCCCCCTCTCTGACTACCCCGCAGGTTGTGCAGTCTCCCTTCTATCTTTCTTCTCCTTGCACCTTCTCTCTTCTCTTATGCACGTTGTCCACTTCTCTTTCCCGTTTGACCATGCACATCGTCCATCTTCCTACGATCTCCATCTCATCACTTTCAATTCCCTTCAAATAGCCAACCCTGCACGAACAATCCAACCCATAGGCCATTAGCTCGAGCATAGGCCACCAGCCTGGACCCTCTGCCGGTGACAGTGGGAGAGCCTCATCTTCAGGAGATGACAACCAGAATCCTCATAGGAAGGTGAGATCCGAGATGGTCCTCAACCTTCTCATAGTAGCTGCATCTACGAGCTTGCTATTCAAGATTCTCAAAGTCCTCTCCAGCATGGATTGAAGCCACGACTTGGGTTGAGCATAGCTTCCCCTTTCCGGTGAACTCTTCTTCTTCTCTTCTTTTTCTCGTTTTCTTCTTCCTTTCTCCTCATTTGTTCGTTATCCTGCTCTTCTTATGCTCGATTGCCGCCTCTCCACTCCAGTCAACCTGGCCCTTGTTCTCCCTTATTCCATCGTCATCTTCCCGCATCAGCTTCCACTAGCCACCCACGGTTGTGCCCTCTTGTAGCCTCGAGCGGCCGCTACTGCATAGCTGCGTGCTTCGTCTCCTCCAGTCACCTTGCCCTCAACCTCGCGCGGATCCTCCTCTACGTCCCCATCGACCTCGAGTCTCCCATCCGCTTGTCGCTTCGCCACAAGCAGGACCACCGCATGAGCACGTCACCTCCTCATTGGATCCGCCTCTACCACGCTCCTCCACCTGCCTCAGACCCTCGCTCCACCTCCCATCATGTGTCGATGGAGGTAAAGACTGTTGCGCCACGCCATCTGGTCCACAGTAGACCCTTGGTCGACCTCGCTCTAGTTGCCACTGCGCGAATGTCACCAGACCATCGCTAACCGCCTGCGAGCATCGCCTTGATCCAGCAACTCGTCGACGGGCGACCCCACGTTACAGCCACCTATGGTTGGAGCTTCCTATTGTCGTGCATCTCGTGACTCCAAGAGAAGCTTCGCTTCTCCTTCCCCAGGTATCCATCCATCTCTTCAGGTTTAGTTATTGATCCCTATCTCTTTCTTTTCTTCGTATTTCTTTCTCTTTGTTGTTCTTTGCTTCCTATTGTTCTTCATTGTTCCCTTTCCTCCTCCTCGATCGCACCACCAACATCACATCCATAGACCTTCCATTACCCACCTTCTTTACCTCTTCCATTGTTGTTTTACCCACCACGATCACACATTGACTAGATCCGAATCCCTCGCTTCCTGAAGGAGCTCCACCCCTATATCCTAGGTGCAACAACTTCACCCTCTACCGCCGATCATCTTCATCCTTCCGCAGTGACCCCACAACCTCGTCTACCAGCCTCACGTGTGATTCCAGCACTCCTCCTTGCGACTCCACCACCCGTCGTGTGTCGACAGAGGTGGAGACCGTCGTGCCTCTGCCTACGCAAAGAACATCAGTAGTGTACGACACTCACCTCCAAGCATCGTCGCCCGCCCTCGCCTACCAACAGTGTGGTCTTACGTTGTACACTACCCTCGTGCATGAAGCTCGACCCAGTAGGCAAACACCACGTGACGACACCCTCGCACCACATCATGAACTTGCAGCATTGCCTCTCCGCAGCATCTGCATGTGCCACTATCATCGCTCTCACGTAGCGGTCCGAGAGGAGAGCAAGGACTTCTCCTTGGGTCCATCGAGGAAGAAGAAAGGATGCAGCAAATCACATGCCACACCACCTCCACTTTTGGGCATTTTTCATCAAAACCCTCCCTGCTCCATCAAAGTGTTTCTTCAGTCCAGAGACACATGTGCGTAGTACCCTTCCATTAGATAAATTGCGAGACACCTCCATGCATTTCATGGAGAATCACATGTATAACCCTACTCTTGACATCACGTGCAAGGCATACAACTGCCTTAGGAAAAAATTCAAAGATAACCTTGCGGGTCTAAGTAATTAAAGAAGCTCACCCTTGTGATATTTTATTTATTTATTACTTTTCTGTTTTTCATAGAGAATCTTGTGTTTGTGTATTTATTTGAACAATCATTTTAATCATATTTTTATTCCAAAATAGCATGTTGTAGAGCAACTCATTTTCTATCTAACGAGAATTTATTTACATTTTTGTGATCAGTGGATTATTTATCATAATAAATTTGGTGGAAACTTGCATAGTTTACCCATTTTCCACTATTAATTTGATATTTAAATATTTGCTGATCTAAAAAATCCCAAAAAAATCAAATTAGATAAAAATAGTTGTTTTCTACACTGTGCCCAAAAATCATATTAATTGCAAATATGGTTTTCTCTCAATAAATCATTTTGTGATTTCATAAATTGATTTTTAATAGACTAAAAACTCAACATTTTTAGGGTTTTTCCTGGAAAGATCATCTAGAAGTATAAGATAATTTTATTTCTAGAAAAAATTAACTTTGGTATTTACTAAAATTAATTAACTCAAAATCACCTAGTCTGCATTATTTAATTCATAATTAATTCATAGTTCATTCAAAAATTGCAAAAAAATACAATAGCCTAATTTCATCATATTTCACATTTTGGCAAGGTTTGAGGAATTTTGGACTTAATTTAATCATAAAATTGCATTTTAGTCCCCCCAAACTTTGTTAAATTACATTTCACTCATTTATTGCATTTAAAATTACCAAAAAAATGCCTCTCTGAAAACCTAACCTTTAGATCGACTATAAATCAACCTAAGAAGACAATAGCCTCCCTAAGATTGACCTTGTGCTTTCCCAAGTAAAAATAATTGACCACTCACTTTAATTGGACAAATAATTAAATTTATGGTTTTTTATTAATCCGAAATTTCTCGACTACAACGAACAAATCAATGTTATTTTCACATTATTAACTAGGGTAAATTCGAGCTCATCAGTTGGTTTTTAACCATTTAATTTTTATGAAAATTTAGGGATTTTGTATGCAACATGTACAAGACACGAGTTATGCACAAAAGAAGGTTAAATTATGTGAATTTAACACAAGATTTTGCTAATTCTAGCATATCGATATGATGAATAAGTAATTCATCAGATCTCGATCGTAGTATACATGTAGGCTCTAGACTCAACCTTCTCTTCTTATCAAGATTAAGGCCAAAGAGGAGCTTGAGATCCAATGAGGTGTTGTAGGCAATCGGAGTTGTTAGACCTTAGTGGTGAATGCATCTCAGAGATAAGGCATCACAAAATAAATGTACCGGTGAAAGGGTCTCCTATAAGGGTTTTAGATGTGTGTTTTTTGGTTATCAGATGGTCGAAAGAGATCTTCTAATTGAAGAAGTTTAGGTAATGGAGATAGGTTCCTACCAATGCTCTTGTGATGGATGAAGTGAAGTGGATAGATTGGTGGTGCATGAGATTCATTATAGAGCATAAGGAAGGCACAATTTGGAGTAGTGAGTGTGAGATGAGCTCCAAATGTAATGATGGAGGGAGCTCGAAGTTCAGACAAAGTTGTCAAGGTTCAGGAGAGATGTGAGAATCTAGGTGAGAAGGTGGAGAGTAAAAGAAGGTATAGGGGCTTAAATAGATAAGGATTTGGGTTCCAAATGTCAGAATGAAGAAGAGAAGTAGCTGGAAGAGGGCACTAATTGAGCAATAGGGAAGATAGAAGAAGAAGAAGAAGGAAGAATAATGTAATGTAAAGAAGTTGTGATTGATTTTGGTTCCTCATAGGTGAGTTTGGAGCATGACGTGCTCTAGGTTTTTACCTTCCATGCACAACATTTGCGTGAATCTTGGTGGAACAATAGATAATCATGACAACAATTAGGTGACCTATTGGATCTTGCCGGTGTTAATGATGATCTCTTATCATCGTTATCTAAATCTGAAGCTCTCGCTATCATCTAGAAGCGATCGAGTCTAGAGGCACTCCTTCTCATTTGGCGGGATGATCCGGGAAGATGGAGCGGGTGTGGTTTTCTTTGGGTCACGGTGAGGGATCCGATGGAGGTGTAGGTCATAGGAAATGGTTAGGCCTTGACTCAGTGGAACAATTACTAGGTTTAGTCACCTGACAAGGGAGCGAAGCGATGCAGACAATGGTTGATGAGAGCTACCCATTCGTAGGTGTTAACCATAGGAAAGAGGGGTAGTTGGGTGGAAAGAAGAGTTGTGGGAGAGAGGAGACAGAGATAGTTGACAAAGTAATCAACTAGTTGAAGAGAGATGGCAAAATTGTTGGACTTGTAAGCACTTGACAACCTATTATGCAATAAAAGTTATTTTACATCATCTGAATTAAATATTTGTGTTTGTATTTTATTAAGTTCCCACAGTACAATTAGGGTAATGTACCAGTATTGCATCTATTGATCTAAACAGTTAGATCACAGAGGCTAATATGGAGTTATAAATCCATTGATCCAGATCGAGTACATAACCATCATTGACAAGTTATATTAAAAATGATCTTCAGTCCGAGAAAGAGATAAAAATCTTTCTCTAAAGACTAATTTCTGATCGACCTCTTGATAAAGGTTTTCCGTATATTAATAAAGATTCGGAGGTGTCAGATTAGTCGTCAACTGTTGATGAAAAGTCAAAGTATTATTCAAATATCAACATGTTGACCAAAATGCCAAAATGTTGACCAAGTCAAATGTTGATCAAAAGTCAAAATGTTGAATTTAAGTTAAAGTGTTGACCTTACGAGATTTAGATATTAAAAACCTATATTGTAAACTGTCACGAACAAGCATACACCATTTGATTGGAGACATATATGCATCTATATGTCCGGACATGCACATTTGGCAGACCATTGGGATGATGATTATACAAGGTCTAGGTATTGTGCGCTGGTATGCATATAAAATATGAGATGTATGTTATCTCGAAGAAATCATGCATGTTCATACTTTGTTATCCAGAAAATGGAGCTCACTCTTGAGATATTGGGGTCATAATAAATTCCATGCATGATTGTCTTGTTTATAAAGCAAGATAAGAATTCAAGAATTATATGTTTTTGGAAATTATATGATTGATTTTGTCGCCCAGTGATCGATTGAGAAATATATTAATAAATCCTTAAAGAAGACAATCAAATAAAGGTTGAAATTTGAATTTAACCAAAGTCTTTTAATGTGTAGGATGCTTGAGTATTGGGAATACTCTAGGTTGATGCAGTCATAAAAGATTATATACCATGATACTTCCATTCTAAGGAAGTAATGAAACCAGATGGATTTTAGTGACTCTAGATTATGGCTAAATGATTGATAATTAATTGGATTAAGTCTCATATCATAATAACCCATTTCTAGTAGCATTTCTAGATCCAAATGGTTGGAAATGGAAATGGAATCAAATGGAAATGGATCAGATGGTTTGGAAAAATGGTTCCAAATGAGTCCAAATGGAAATGCCTAAAATTGATTTAAACCATGACATTGGATATCATGTCACTATACATAAATAATATAATCTCCCCGACATTATCTCCAAGTATTCATTAATGCTTCTCAAGAGTCCTAATTGGATTAAGAATCATACATTGAGATATTATATATCAAGATAATGGCTATTATCTCGAATATAATTAAAATGGGAATATATGAGTACAATTCACATTATTTGGCAATTAATTAATATGAATATGGATTTATAATAAAATATTTATATTTATGGAATTCACATATATAAGACATGTGTGAATATGATTCATAATAATTAATATTCTTATATACTCTCCACTTAATAAGTAATCACAATCATTTCATTTTATTTTATTATAAAAATATTTAAAAGTTTGCTAATTTGAAATTTTTTAAAAAATATAAAATTTTATGCCTATCCTATTTTCATCTTATAGGTATAAAAAAACAAAAAATCTCAAAACCTAAAAAACACTCAGAAATTGCATGGATGCATTGATTTATGACACTAGTCGTTAGTTATTAGCCTCACCATCTCCTTGTGTTTGACCATGGAGCCACAACAAGTAAAAAGTACATAGACACACTCTTCACTATATACATACATTCATGTAGATTATTGATGAGTAACTTTCTTTTGATACTACAATTTCATAAAATTAACTAAGGTAGAAAATGTTTTTCGCTTTACAAGAACTAGACCTCCAAGAAGCACCCACCATTGAAGCACCTAGCTTCCTCTTGAGAAGATCGTCATACCTATAGAAGCTTTCCCCTCCATCACATGTACATTACTAAGGAAGCAATGAACTACACATTTCATTAATTGATCCAATTTATGTTAATCATGCCCCTCATCCATCAACATCCCAACCAACTCCATAAAACATGATCTAACATCTAAGGAGAAACCACATGGCACATTGACCAACTTATATCTCCAAGCATATTGTGCATCAGGAGAACACATGTAGAAGCATCTAAGTTCCATGATTCAGTCACATCCCTGATGTCCATACCCATTAAAGACCTCACTTGCATCATGCACATGAGTGGGATTTTTCACTGACCCCTTCATGTTTCACCAAGTTATGCAGCGATCACCGCCCTCTGGATGTTATCCATGTCATAAGCAATGCCAAATTACATCGATCCCACCCATTTTTTATATTTTCAAAGAAGTCCTTTATGCCCTTTTTATGCTTTATGAACATTTTGTGATGTCTGCAAGTAGAAACCATGTATTTGAAGCCTAATAATATTTTGAGTTTAACTTTAGAAATGCTGTTTCCCTAATGCGGACCTTGCCAAAAATCATGGAAAACTATTTACATTTATGGTCTCTAGAATTGAATCTTAATTTGTTAGATTTTATTTATTTTGAGAGCATTAATGATATCTTTAGAATGTAAAAATACGTACTTGTGTCCAACAATTAGATGTATCTTTGATAATTATGTTGGATTCTTAGTCATTACTTATTTATTTTTATAAATACCAAAAACTTGATTCACGTATCTGTCTCATTTTAATTTTAGTTAATTTATCTTGCTACTAGAAATTATTAACAAAATAACGGTTCTCTCTTGTTATGTAGTATATCCTAAAAATAAAAAGACTTATTGTGCTTACAACCTAAAATCACAAAACATTACAAACTAAGGAAAATCACAAAAAATCATATAAAATAGAAAACTAAAATGAAAAAGTGCACCCCATTTTTGCTAAGTAAAACAAGTTTCCAAAGTTTTTTATTCCCCTTTCAAATTATTTTCAAAATTTATTTTTATTTCATTTTGCTTTCATTTTTTCTTGGATTGAAAAATATCAACAAAATTTAAATATGAAAATAAAAAATATTTTTATTAAATTTTATTATAATATTATCATCCCTTTTCCCATTTTAAAATTTGGTTTTCTTTCTTCTTTTACATATATAACATATACTCTAAATCATTTCTTTTTCCTTTTACTTTAAATATTCTAAATTAAAATTTTAAAAATTGAAAAATTACACCTAATATTATCTTATTATATGTATAATTATATTTACATTCTATCTCAAATCTGATTAAAAACATAGAAGGATATTGGATCAAGAATGATACCAACCTCGACAGTTTCGGATAAATAAAGAGGAAGTTGAGGGATCATGGATTCAGGATGCTCCAACCATATGACAAGAGTCTAAAAAACAACTAACCACCCTAGGACACAAATAAAGAGGAAATCACCTTTGGGAACAACCACAATGGATGTATAGTAGGAATTGGACAAGTTGGTAATGGTAAAGCTACTTTTGATAATGTCTCTTTAATAAATGATTTATAGCATGATTTACTTAGTGTAAGTCAAGTTTGTGATAAAGGATTTATGTTATGTTTTCATCTAGTTGTTTTTTAATACTTAATGGATCTTCTAGCGGAATTTTGCTTATTTGAACATGATTGAAAGATATTTATGTTGATGAGTTTGATAGAAATAATGTTTATGATTTTTTAGTTGCAAGTAATAATGAACTTAACCTTTAGAACAAGATTAGGTCACATACACCCCAAGTACTCAAACAAGATGATTAAAATAGCTTAGTAAGTGGATTTCCCATCAAAAGAATCAACCTAAAAACATTCTATGATGCTTTCTCACTATGAGAACTCCACAAAAGTTCTTTTGAAACTAAAAACATAGTATAACTACTAGATCCTTAGAACTATTACACTTAGATATGTTGGACCAACATGACTAGCCTTAGTGGATGTAGATACTCCTTGTAATAGTAGGTGATGACTCTAGGTTCACTTGGACCATCTTTTTAAAAACTAAAGATCAAAACTATTTGAATCTTTTATAAACTTTTCAAAAGTAGTTGAAAAAGAAAATTGAAGATTTTAAATACCTAAAATTCATACATATAATGGAGGAGAGTTTAGAAATGAAATTTTACCAAGTTTTGCGATTTTTTAATAAAACATGAATATTCATTTTCAATAGCATTTTAAGGAAATGGAGTTGCAAAAATAAAGAATTGAATAGTATAAGAGTGTACTAAAACTTTATTAATCGAATCTCGATGACCTAAATACTTTTGGTTGAAGCAACTAACTGTAAGTTACGTATTAAACAGATTACTAATCTAATCAATCCTTAAAAAGACAAGATATGAACTTTATTATGATAAAATCCTTAAGATAAGCTACTTCAAAGTACTTGAAAGCAAGTGATTCACACTAAATACAAAAGATAAGTTTGACAAGTTTGATGCTAAAAGTGATGAATGCATATCCATTGGATATCCAAACCATAATAAGGCATATAGAATTTGTAATAAGAACATCCTAACTGTAGAACAAACAATGCATATAAAGTTTGATGAAAATATACAAGAATTGATTAACCCATAATTGTTATTGAAGATGAAGAAGAACAAACCTCCATTTATATAACTAAGATACTAAAGAATACGAACTACCTAAGGGCTGATTTCTAACAAGGAACACCCGTAAACACAAGTAATTGGAGAAATCTTATATAAAGTGAAGACAAAATCACAACTAATCATTAACTTTGTATTGATTTTTATGTATCACAAATAAAACCCATAATGTAGATGATGCATTAAAATAGAATATTGGATAATTATAATGTAAGAAGAAACTAACCAATTTACAAGAAATGCAAAATAGGAATTGGTACCTAAATATAAAAACATCTCAATAATTAAAAATAAATGGTTTTACATAAATTAATCACGTGAATAAGGTCAAGTAACTAAGAATAAAGCCAGACAAGTTCCTCATGTTTACAATCAACAAGAAGGTACATACATTGATGACACTTATGCATTTGTAACTAGTTTAGAATCAATAGGATTTTACTTGCCTGTGTTGCATAATTAGACATAAAATATTATAAAATAGACGTGAAAAGTTCTTATCTTAATGGATATATGGAAAAAGATTTTATTCAACAACCTTCTGATTTTATTAACAAAGATAACTCCAAACTTGTTTATAAGTTGAATAAAGCTTAATATGAGCAAAAACTTGCACCAAGAACATGACATGATATATTGAAATCTTTTTTGTTATATGGTAACTTTGAAATTGGAAAAGTAGATTAAACCTTGTTTACTAGAAAATCAAATGGTCTTTCGATGGTTCAAATATATGTTGATGAGAATATTTTTGGAAGTACTAATGGGGTTTGTATAGAGATTTTTCTAAGATGACACAAGAGGAATTTGAGATGAGTCTCATTGGAGAACTCATCGTTTACTAGGCTTACAAATCCAACTGCGAGCATAAGGGATCTTCATACATCAAACAAAATACGCTCTAGATCTTCTTAAAAGATTAGGGACGAAAAATGAAAAAGGAAATACAACACTAATTGGAGCTCGAGGTAGCTTAATATAGATGAAAATGGTAAGGATATTAATGCGATTCAATACAAAGGTATGATTGATTCATTATTGTATCCTATTACTAATAGAAAAGACATACTTTTTATTAGTTGTCTTTGTATTAGGTTTAAATCAACCTCTAAAGAAAGTCATCTAAAAAAGCTAAAGAAAAGATTCTAAAATATTTAAAAGAAACTTATAATTATGGCTTGTATTACCATAGATCACCACAAATTAAATTAAAATCATATAATGATGTCGATTATGTTGGAAGTAGAACTCATGGGAAAAGTACTAGTGGGGTGTATCATTTCCTTGGAAATACGTTGGTCTTTTGGTTCTTCAAGAAAAAAATATGTAGCCTTATTAACAAAAAAAGTTGAATACATATATGCTTCTCTTACATGTTTGAAAGTGTTATGGATGAAACAAACTTAAAATGACTTTGGATTGAGAGATTTCGATAGAACTAAAATATTATGTGATAACACAAGTCTTATACAATTATCTAAAAATCTTGTATTACACTCAAGAACTAAACATATTGACACTAGACATCACTTTCTAAGATATTGTATTCTAAAAGGAGAAATTCCACTAGACTTTAAAAACATAGATGATTAACTTGCTGGTATATTTATTGAACCTTTAAACGTTGATAAATTTCCCATCTACGAAGACACTTAGATTTTTGTTAACTTAATTACATTTCCTAGATTTTTAATAAAAAAAGATATGAAAACAAAGGAAAAAAAGTTAAATAGACACTTAGCTTTTTGTTAACTAAATTACATTTCCTAGATTTTTAATAAAAAAAGATATAAAACAAAGAACGAAAAGTTAAATAGAAGAAGCATGTAAAAGGGAAGAGTTAAAAATCATTGTCTACAATACCAAACTAAAAATGGGGGGGGGGGTGATTACGAAAACACCAACAAGAAAAAGCATGAAAACATTGGAAAAGGGGGAGAGGGAGTTATGATAAAGTGAAAAAGAAGCTAAATTCGAGAGCGATTTTTTTTATAATGACAAAAGGGGGAGAGAATTCTTGAAAACAATAACTAAGGGGGAGATGAAACTTGAAGTAGCATAGAATAAAAAGACTAAAGATTAACATATAAAAAATATTTTTAATGAAGGAAAAGAAAAGTCTAAATATATAAATTTTCTTATTAACAAAAAGAGTAGATTGTTAATGACTTGGATTTTATAACGACTTTGTTGTATATTTGTTTTGTAGCTTAATTGACTTTTTAGGTAGAAGAGATGATGAAAACTATAGAAAAAGCTATGAAGTTGAATTCAAAGAAAAGAAGTATGGTTTTAAAAGAATACAATAAAAAATAGACCTAAAAAGCTCAAAACTTGAATCCAAAATCTCAAATTCATTTATAAAGAAGTCACTGAATCTGAAGAACATGTCAAGAAGATAGAGGAGCAAATATGTAAGTTTTGTTGCATTCGGACAATTTACATAATCTCGATCAACAAGAAAAAATAAGTCGAAATGATCAAAGTTGATAAATCACTTTTTGGGTGACATGATCGACGAAATTTACATCATGATCGATCCCCCTTTGATCAATGAACTTGACATCTTGATCGATCAACTCTTGATTTTGATGGATCACCTCCTGATCAATCACATTTATCACATGATCAATCGCTACCCAAATGCAAGCTCAACAGTCATATATTTTTAAAAAAACTAACCGATCATTATATTTATCTGATCAATCAATTTCATTGTGTTGATATATGAACTTTGTCCAAATTATCGATCAACTATGGTTTCAGAATTTTTGAACATCAAAGATTCTTAGTTTGCTACCTAACAATTACTTTAAGTCCCCAACATCTATATTGACCATCTAAACCTATAAATTGAATAGTAACTATTTTTGTCAGAACAAACATCCAAGAGAATAACTCTTATCTCATTCTAGTGATGCTTATTATGTGCTATATTTATGCTCTTAAACCATTTGTGATCTCTAATTCTCGAGCTTTATGTGCTTGAAAGAGATCTTCATTATTCTTGAGTTGATTATGCGCTCTACTATATGCATGCTAGTGAATTGAAGGTTATTAGTAATCTATTTCTGTTTAGTATTTTGTAGTTAGGTATTTGAGTTACATATCACTTTCTTTGTAAGAGATAAAATCTTCTTGTGGAAGTTAAACACGGAAGGATATATGTTGTATGTGATGTTGTGCTACCATTGGTTTAAAGTAGTAAGTGATAGTAGAAGTAGGATTTGCTGAAAAGGTGGACAGGAAATTGATGAATCATCAATAGGATAATTGATGAATCTCCATTTCATCACCTTTATTCTATCATTTTGGCCTTAAAAACCCCAGCAAATGCATGAAAATAGCATTAATTTGTCTATAAAAGCATTCATTATTTGTTGCATTCATTGTACATAGAATAAGGTTTTTAATGCCAAAAATATAGAATAAAGAGAAGAAAAGAAAAAGGAATAAAATATTGATAATATTTTATAACCCGAACCCCGAGACCAAAGCCAGCATGGAATTGGTCGACAAGGAATAAAGTAGGGGGAGATAAGGGCCAACAGTACAATAAATACCTTATATATTTATTCATTTATTTAAGCATTTTTTATACTTATTTTGTATATAATTATTCATTCATCAAATAGAGAAACTTTTTACATGAAAGTTGTAGACAATAATGTCAATAAAAATACAAAATTGAGTTTGTACAAAAATGATACACAATGTACATCTTACACTTAGAATGAAAAGCCAAAATATCAACTTCACAGACCCTTATCTTGCAAATAAAAAATCAAAATTACCCAAAATAACCTTTAATTGTATATAGCTCTTCAATAAGTATTTAATAAAATTGGTTTCATAATTTTTAGAGTTTATCTGTGAAAGTTAGGTTTTTGGCCTTCATTGTGCAATTTGCCTGATTAAAATATTCAATTTATTCATTATTCATTATTTTTACAAAATTATATTTTTAGAATTTTGTAAATAATGTATATAATACATGTACATATTGAAATTAGAATAAAACCAAAAAGAATTTGTAAATAAAAATAAGTTTATGCAAGATATAGGCCAAATACCTATGATAAGTATATACATGAATAAAAGGGGAACACAATCTTTTATTATTTTATTCTTTCATATTTTTATTAAATTGTAAATATTACATCTAATTTATTAAAAATACAAATCCAAAATAAAAACAAATAAAATACATTAAATAAAGTATATATAATATATAGGTAAAATACCTATAAGTATACCTACATATACATATACCTATTTATTTAAATATGTAAATAAACTCATAAAAATTAAATAAAAATATATCTACACTCATAAAAATAAGTTATAAATTTATAAAATAAGAAAATAAAATAATAAAATAAAAACAACAAAATAAAAATAAAATATACAAAATACATGTAAATACATGCATAAATACATTATTAAAATAAAACCATAATAAATACATCAAAAAAATTAACTAAAAATCATAAATAAATACTACATGAATTAATACACATTTTTCATTTTATATGCAAATTCTAATAAAATCATTTATTATGTTAAATAAATCATTTTCAAATAAGTTTCCCTATTTTGTCAATTAGTGGCCTATGTGGACCAACGAGGAGGCAGCCCTTGTTGACCTCTGGTCAACTGTCCCATCGGGACCTTGCGCCTCTGAACCTTTTTGTTTCCATGACTTGCGCCATTTTTCCCAGGCCTCTCGTCCCTTATTCTTAATCGCCGCCTTCACGAGATCTGTAGAGGGATCATCCATCTATCACGCATGCTTGTTGGATCGAGAAAACAATCATTGTACTGGCCGAAATATGCGGGCCAAGTAGGGCACCCAGAATGTGTATAAATAAGAGCCCTCGACCTCCTCCACAAATTTGACCAATTTACATCCACCCAAAAGCCTCGAATTCGTTCCTGGGAGGTTCCTCGTGACAGGGGGAGCATTTCAGCGACGTGAATCGGCCGGAGGAGGGATCAATTTTGTCGCGGCAGAGCTCCGGCGTCCGTCCTGCTCCCTGGCGGCCCCCTGGTATAAGAGCTGTTCTTTCTTGCTTTTTAGGTAGATTTTAATTCCATCTTTTCATTCCCGTGCTTAGTTTAGCTTCTTGATCAGTAGAGTATCGTAAAATAGCTAAATCGAAGTTCGCCGGAGCTCCGCTCCGGCGACTTCATCACTGTGACACCCAATGTTTCCGACTGCCATCTTCACCCCACTTCGTTCCCCATCGCATGATCCATCTCCCGATCATTTTTGTTCAACCAAGGACCCCCAGTCCTTGTGAATCGGAGCTCCACCTCCGCCTATCGCCGGAGCTCCTCCGCCTCACCTCATCTTGCACCAAAGTTTCAAAACCCAGGGTCGAGGAGATAGCCTTCGTTCCCCTGGTTCTTCCTATGCAGGTCACACGAAGCAACGAGCCCCTTTGGACTCGATTCGATCCAGGAAGAGGCTCCTGGAGGTCCCGACCTTCATCGACCTCGCCTGACCTCCTTGGACCTCCAGGAGCCATGCTAAGCCCACCAGCAGATGCGGGACGCCTCCAGCTACGACCAGAACACCTCAGACGTGAGGGAGAAGCCCGGAGGAGCCCATGCTCCAAGATCGAAGCTCGCCCGGCGTGAGTTCTTCCCCTGTCGAAGCTCGCCCAGTGCGGTTTTTCGAGTTTTCCATCGCTTTCTTTTCTTTGTTTCCCGAAGTTTTGAGCTTTCCGCCTTTATTTTACTTTGTTTTGTGTGCTTGGAGCCCCTAGATATAGGTTGCTTGACTCGGTAGCTAGGTCCAAACATTAATAAGAATGCATGTTCCTATAGTATACTTCGTATGGATCTAGTCAAACGTAAACAAGCCTTTCATTTGTCTCTTAGCCCTTGTGCCACAGCAAGCCCCGTAAAGCGCTATCTCCTAACTCAAGTGTGTTGAGTAGAGGAGGGGTGAGCCAAGACCGGACTTATTAGGCTAAAGATGAATGAGCGACTTATGGTTCTTCACGCTAATAGCAGCTAATGTTTAGGGCGATTTTGTGCCTTGCATACCGACATGTTGATAGGTCTAAAAATTCTGTTTTGCATACCGCATGGAGAGAGCCGGGATGCACTGTAATTCAGCAAGCATCATTCGGTTCAATGGTGAGATTTCCATCATGGAACCACTTGCACGGCTTTTCCGCTATCTCCCTCTGATTTTGAGCACCTACGACTTAAATGGAAATCTACAAAACGTTAGGCGCTGGTATGAAAACAGACTCAAAAAAAAAGTGAAAATCCAAAAAGCTAAAACAAGGGGACGGCTAAATAAACTTTGACCTTAATTAAAATCTGTAATGGACTATCATTGTACCTGGTTCATAAAGCCCTCAATGTTTTCAGGTACCTTGGAGGGGGACCAAAACCCTACTCCCTTGAGCGAGTGCGACCCCATAAGGATTAGAGCCAAAAACCCAGTCTGCAACTGCCTTGTGTATCTCTTGGATTTCCGAAGTAATGACGCTTCTATCGTACGTAGGCGAGTAGGACTTGGTCACCAATGATGACTCTCTGTTGTGTAGAGCATCGACCCTGTCCGAAGTATCGAGCATAGGCCACGCCTTCATGGGGGTGTCTGTCTCATCGTCCTGCGTCCGAGTAGGTTCTTGCACGCTCACGGGTGATTCCGTTGCGAGCGAGAACCAAAGTATTGGTTTCGCCTATCGGCTTCCTCTCTCTCTTTCTTTGGCTGAGTAGGGATCCAGGAAGGGTTACAAGGACCTCAAAAAGTAGAGACTACAGGTTACACAGGAGGAGGACAAGTACGGGTTACTCTTCTGGCAATACTTTCTCTCCTATAGGGTAGCGTACTAAGGACTTGTTACAAGATATGCCTGAAATAACAACTCTAAAACTTGACAAGATAATAAATAGCCGAACCTTTAAGGCTTCACATGGCGTGAGTTGGTGAACCCAATTTTGTATTGTATTTGTATGGATCTAGATTAAGGTTCAAAGATCAAGTCCCGCGCCTTTGCGCAGATTTTGTTGTGTCATTCTCCTTTGACCACCCCGCTCAGCCGAGCCTTTCTACTGTTTTGCACTCCTTTTTATTCCTCGTTGACCATCGTAGCCTTCTTCCAACATCCGATCCTCTCTTGTGCTTTAAGAAGTTGATCCATGGATGGTTTCCGTCGGGACCCCGCCAACACACACATCGATTCCATGGACTTAACTCTGCCAATGAATTCGAGGCGATTCCCGAGAACCCGATCCGGACTTTGCGGATCGATCTCCAGACTCCTCGTTTTCTACCTTTCTCTTGGCCACCCAATAAACTGGGATCACTTTTATCCCGCCTTCGCCGTTGTGAATGGAAGTCGATTACTGTCCACATCCTTTTCCGTTCACAACACGCTGGGGTTGACTTGAATTCCAGCTTCATCATGACAGCTGAACACTATTGCAAGTGGTCTGATCAGGACTCTCTCATTCTGCAGATAGAAGACAGAGCAAGCCCTGGAGACTACTCTGCAGTTCATTTCATTCGACTCAGACCACGATATGGCTCCCCAAGGAAAGGGCAAGGGTCATCAGCCACCCCAACCAGAAGGACAGATGCCAGACCAGAATCAAGTCAATGCACAACTGCTGGCATCTATCCAGGCCATCCAACAGCAGCTGACCGAGCAGGCCCTCGCGCAGACAGCATTTCAGGATATGTTGAACGATGTGATGAACCGAGCCGAGGGAGGAGGAGGAGGAGGCAGAGGTAGAGGAGGAGGTGGAGGTGGAGGTGGTGGTCACCCTGATGATGAAGAACCTGAACTACCGCCACCCAAGCCTACACTAAAAGAGACATACAATCCGAGAGATAGCTAGATGACCGAGTGGATCCTCATCCCACCGGTACACGCTCACTTTGAGCTGAAACCCCAGTTCCTTGCTCTTCTTCCTGCATTCCATGGAAACACCAGTGAAGAGCCGTACATTGACCTGCAGCAATTCTCACGCATTAGACGCACCACTCACTATCCCAATGTCCCTTTGGACATTGTCAAGGTGATGGTGTTCCCCTTCAGCTTACAGGACAAGGCCCTCTATTGGGTCAACCATCTGGGGAAGATTGTGACGACCTGGGAGTAGATGAAATCAACTTTCCTGCATAAGTTTTACCCTCTCGGTCGGCTCAACCAGATGCGAGCCCGAATCAGTAATTTCTCCCAAGGAGCCTACGAGTCAGTACACGAAGCATGGGAGAGGTTCACTGATCTGCAGGAGAAATGTCCCCATCATGAGATTCCGAAGACCAGCTTGGTCCAGCACTTCTTTGGGGGACTGAACATCGAGAGCCAAAGGCTCGTTGACGCAGCGTGTGGGGGTTCTCACTTCAACAAGGATGAAGACGTGGACTGGCAGATATTCGAAGAAATGGCCGAAGGAGAGGCCACCCTCTCTTCATCAAAAGCCTACCAGAAGCAGCCCCAGATCCTCCAGAAACAAGTACACATGCCAGCGTCCAGAGAAGCAGAGAGAGATGAGAGCTCCAACCTTAGTATCATCGGGGGCTATCTCTCTAAAGTTGATATCATTGAGAAGCGATCACAGGACCTTGAGAAACTCGATGTGATCGAGAAGAGGACTCATAATTTAGACAAGCTTGATCATATCAACAAGCACCTTGAACTGTTGGTGGGCACCATCAACTCTGTTCAGTCGACAGCACCATCAGAAGCTCCAGCTGAGAAGAAGGACAAGCAGCCACCGGCAGTCCAGCACGTGTACTACGTGCAGGCGCCCGACCAGGGCCAGCCACAACAGCAGATGGTTGTGTACCAACCAGAGTTTCTTTCAGGATCTGATCCAGTCTTCCCACCACCACCACCCCTGATTCAGGAAGTTAACGGGGTATGGACCAACGAAGCACAGCCGACCCGTCGTATGGGACAACCTCAGGGTCAACCACTTGCCAACCGGCAATACCACCAACTGCAGGGTGGTCGTTTTGGACAGTCCTCTCAACCACCGTAGCAGTATCATCAGCCTCCCCAATATACAAATCAATGGAGGCAGAATCAGCCATATCAGCAGCCGCAATACTGCCACCCACAGCCGTTTTATCAGTATGCGGCTGCCCCACCTCAGCAGTATCAGTTGTATCCTCCTCCCTCTTATCAGCAGCTTCAACTTCCTGCGCCACCCCAGCACCACCAGCAACAACCTCCGCACCCATCCGTGCAACAACAGTGTGGTTTGCACGCTGAACCCACTGAGGTATCCCCTGTGAACCCCACCATGGATTGCCTGGCCCAACTTGTCAAAGGGCTGGCAGAAATGACCAAGAGGCTTGACGACCTGACCGCCACCAGAACCACTATTCCAGCTCAGGTTGAGGCCAACCTCAATAATTTCAAAAAGAAAGAGCAGGTAGAATGTGATGTCCTGTCCGTGTCTGAAAATGATATTACTGTTTGTTCTAATGCTGTTACTCTCAGGAGCGGTAGGGCCTTGCCTCTGCCTGCTACCAAGAATGGGGTGAATAAAGAAACAGGTGGATCGTCATCTTCCGCATCAGTCGTGCCAGCTACAGGGGCGGGTGAGGAGGAAGAAGAAGGAGAAGCCATTCCAGTCGTCGTGCAATACCATCAGTCCCAGCCAAAAATACAAAAAAATCAGCAAAATCAAAAACAACAAAAAGAAGCTTGCAGCCGAAGCGAAGCCGCGCCAGCCTTGGAGGAGCCGCCAGCAGCAGCCGATCCCTCGCCAGCCGATGGAGCAGAGGCTATACGTTTTGCTTGCCCCTCAGTACCAGCATGTCAGGATACAGTGTGTACTCCTTTTTGTAATCCGGATGTACAGAATTCTATGGGCGATGATTTTGATGTAAATAAGAACTCTGTTTTTCATGCTAGAGATGTACATATTCCTTTCCTTCATGCAATACAAAAATCCAAAAAATTTGTAAAAAGAAAAAGTGCTTTGTCTGATCCTGGAGTTGTGGAAATACTAGACAATCTAACTGTTGCGATGCCCTTATTGAAGGTCGTGGAGTACATGCCAGCTGTGAAGAAAGGACTAAAGGAGGCATGTACCAACAAGCGTCGCCCAACACAAGAGAACAGATGCAGAGATGTAGAAAAGCACGTGCTCTCCATGGCCACTGTGGCAGCTATCAGCAACCTCCCACAGAAGAAGCAAGACACAGGAGCACCTCTTATCAGTTGTGAGATTTTTGATCAGGTCTTCGAGCGCACTCTCCTCGACAGTGGATCTTCCATCAACCTTCTGCCATCATCAATAATGCAAGAATTTGGGTTGGGTCCGCTCAAGCAGACACGAATGATCCTTCAGTTTGCTGACCATCAAGCGGCCCCGGGGTCTTTTGGAAGACGTAGTTAAAGTGCAGGAGATGCAATTCCCAGCTGATTTTGTAGTCCTTGATATGGACTCACCAGCACCCCTGCTCCAGACCCCTATCATCCTTGGTCGACCATTCCTACGTACTTCAGGTGTCGTGGTTGATTACGGGTCTGGCAAGATTACTTTTAGCTCGAACACCAAGCAGATCACTATAAACATGAGCAGAGAACCGAACGCCACGACTGATGAGAGGCATGCAGCATCCGAAGCAAACTGTGACTTTATTGCAGAAATCAGAGATTCATCCTTATCATTGAATGATTCATTGACCCGAGAAATCCTTACACTCGAGGAGGACTTGGAAAGCACAGTTACCCTATGCTCCGATGATTCTTGGGAGAAAGATTCTCAGATGCAAGTGCATCTCTTTGATCATTCACTCCAGATCGAACACTATCAGCCTAGCGCAGAACCGTTCAGCACCTCACTAGGATGTCAACAGAATGATGAGGATGGTAGCCCCCTCAAAAAATTACATCCCACCACCAGCATAGTATCTGCAGTGACCAACAAGTTGGACAGGTCAAAACCAGAACTCAAGCCACTTCCTGCAGGCCTGAAGTATGCTTTCCTTGCGGGTGGAGAACAAATGTATCCAGTCATCATCAGCAGCAGGATAAATCCGGATCAGGAATCTCGTCTTCTCGAGGTTCTAGAAAAGAACCGCAAGGCACTTGGTTGGTGCGTATCAGATCTCTGAGGGATAAATCCAGCTTTGTGTTCACACCACATCTATCTGGAAGAAGATGCCAAGTTGTCCCGCGAATTCCAAAGAAGGTTGAACCCTAACCTCAGGGACGTCGTCATGAAAGAGATAACCAAATGGTGTGATGCAGGCTTTATCTATCCCAACTCTGATTCAAAATGGTTAATCCCACTGCATGTAGTTCCAAAGAAATCTGGGCTTACCGTGGTTACCATTGACAAAGGAGAGGAAATATCCACTCGGGTACCAACATCCTGGCGGGTGTGTGTTGACTACCGCCATCTTAACGCAGCAACTAAGAAGGACCACTTCCCCTTGCCATTCATTGATCATGTTTTGGAGAAATTAGCAGGCAAGGAGATCTTCTGCTTTTTGGATGGGTATTTCGGGTACAACCAAGTGGCTATCGCTCCGAAGATCAAGAGAAGACTACCTTCACTTGCCCGTTCGGCACCTACGCCTTCAAGAGAATGCTTTTTAGATTATGCAATGCACCTGCAACCTTCCAAAGATGCATGCTAGCAGTCTTCGCCGAGATGGTAGGCAGTTTTCTCGAGGTGTTCATGGACGACTTCTCTGTCTATGGTGATAGTTTTGATTCTTGTCTCGAGCACCTAGACAGAGTGCTTCAGAAGTGTCGTGAAGTTAATCTAGTGCTTTCATGGGAAAAGAGCCACTTCATGGTCACCGAAAGCATTGTGCTGAGTCACGTTGTTTCCAAACGTGGCATGGAAGTCGACCTGGCGAAGGTGGATGTTATTACAAATCTAGAGCCACCTCAGTCAGTGAAAAATGTAAGGTCATTCCTGGGGCATGTGGGATTTTACAGACGATTCATCAAGGATTTCAGCTGCATTGCCCGACCTTTGACAGAACTTCTGTGCAAGGAAACTGAGTTCAATGTAGATCAGCAAGTTCTCCTTGCTTTCAATCAGCTGAAGGAGCTTATTACTCAGGCTCCAATCCTACAGCCGCCTGACTGGTCTCTTCCCTTTGAGATCATGGCCGATGCGTCAGACTTTGCAATCGGGGATGTTCTCG
This sequence comes from Ottelia alismoides, assembly GCA_037367405.1. Taxonomy (NCBI): domain Eukaryota; kingdom Viridiplantae; phylum Streptophyta; class Magnoliopsida; order Alismatales; family Hydrocharitaceae; genus Ottelia; species Ottelia alismoides. The sequence goes on from JAZKJV010011214.1 coordinate 707,180, forward strand.
GATAGAGGAATTCAGAATGTGGTAGCAGACCATCTCTCCAGAATTGAGCAGCCTGAGCCTCCTCTGAACAGTGCACCCATTACAGAAACCTTTCCGGACGAATCAATCTTAGCAGTGGATTCTCTTCCTTGGTATGTTGATATAGTGAACTATCTCGCCTCTGGGTAACACCAGCAGATTGGACGAAGAATCAGAAGAACAAATTCATGTTGACCATCAGATTCTATCAATGGAAGGATCCTCTCTTATTCAGGGAAGGAGCAGATTGCATTTGGCGCAGGTGCATTCCTCAGGAGGAGCATTATAGTGCCCTCAAGCACTGTCACTCACTCGAATCAGGTGGACATCACTCTGGAGATCGTACGGCAGCCAAAGTACTTCAGTGTGGCTTCTGGTGGCCTACATTATTTAAGGATGCAGCAGAATTTGTCAAACGATGTATTGACTGTCAGAGATTGAAAGGTACACTCACTGCAAAAGATTCGATGCCCCTGAAAATCATTCAGATAGCAGATGTTTTCGATGCATGGGGCATTGACTTCATGGGACCTTTCCCTAACAGTCAAGGTTTTGAGCACATCCTTCTTGCCGTCGATTACGTGAGTCGTTGGATTGAAGCTATCCCTGCTCGAGCCGCCAACAGCCAAACAGTGTGTCAGTTCCTGAAGAAGAACATCATCTCACAGTTCGGGATACCGAAAATTCTCATATCAGACTGGGGTAGCCATTTTATTAACAAAGAGGTCAAGAAATTGACGAAGGAGTACGACATCGATCATCGTGTCGCATCTCCTTACCATCCTCAGACCAATGGCATGTCAGAATTATCAAACAGAGAAATCAAGACTATCCTGCAGAAACTTGTCAGGCCAAACAGGAAAGACTGGTCCCAACTCTTGTACTCGGTCTTATGGGCTTACAGAACCGCCTACAAGTCTCCCTTGGGCATGTCTCCCTATCGTCTTGTATACAAAAAACCATGCCATCTGCCCGTTGAATTGATTCACAAGTCTTTATGGGCAATCAACATGTGCAATTTGGACTCACGAAAATGTGGTCAGAAAAGAAAGGATGATCTGAACTGACTCTTGGAATTCCGGGACTATGCTCACGATAACACATTGATGTACAAGGAGAAGGTGAAACGATGGCATGACCGGCACATCAGACGAAAGACCTTTGATGTTGGACAGAAGGTGTGGATATTTGATGCAAAGTTGCGGATCTTCCCTGGCAAATTAAAGAGTAAGTGGACAGGGCCATTCCGAGTTTGTGAAGTGCGTGACAATGGAAGTATTGCCATATCAGAATTGTCTCCTGACGCACAACCATTCATCATCAACGGTCAACTCTTGAAGCCTTACCTCAAACCAGATACATTCTTGGTCGTTGTAGACTCCATTCAGCTCATACACCATGATGACATATCCACAACAGTGGAAGCATCAAAAGATTCAGACGACGCATCCCAAAAACTATTTATCTGATTTTTTTCTTTTCTTCTTTTCTTTTTTTCTTCTTTCTCTGCGTATTTGTATCAAAAAGTGCTGCTCCTTTTTGTCAGTCTTCTATACTTAGGATGTACTTTGTCCTAAATATAGGGGGGTGCGAACCAAGAGTTCTTTTATTCTTTGATCCTCTCCATTGTCTCCTCTTCTTGTCTATACTTAGGAGTATCTTACCCTAAGTATAGGGGGAGACAATCTGAGTACGATCTGTGTATTCCCACCCTTGACCCTCCCTGCTTTATGTACAGTCTGCTATACTTAGGATTACTTGATCCTAAGTATAGGGGGGACGGTCAACTTCTCATTCATTCATTTCTTATTCATATAGTCTTTAGACTTGTCTATACTCAGTACGAGTTATGTCTACTCTTTTCTCTTCGACCTATGAAGACATAGCTCAAGCTAAGTATAGGGGGGTCGTATATACTATGTATATACTATAAGCCATAACTCATACTGGAAAATAAAACATCACTTCAAGCTAAAAAGTAATGAATAGTTCTATAATAATAAAAGATGATTGTGAGCTCCTCAGACTCTTTGTACTTACACTGATTAATAAGTCAGGAAAAACATTTTGTGCAAAATGTTTTCTTTGGAAAATCTTTTCAAAAATTGCTTGAAAAATAGGGTGTAAAAGTATTCAACCTTTGTAAATAAGTTTCGATTGTAAAATTTATTTTCTTTGAGTGAAATAAAAATGAGTGAAAATTAGTTTACAAATGATTGAAAAATTTGGTTGTCGAATTATTTTGAAAAATCTACCTATTCTATGTGAAAAACCTTTGTAAAAATCATTTCCAAATGAGTGTACATGTTTGTAAAATTATTTTGGACTATAGTTTTCAAAAATCTTTTGAAAAGGATTCTCGAATAAGTCTGAGGAGCCTGCACAAAAATCTCTCATACAAAAATAAGCAATAATCCCAAATAAAACTTATAAGAGCCTAAACCATGTTGTACATAAAATACAGTTTTCTTTGTATATACTGATTAATAAATCAGGTTAAATACCTTTACAGTTTGATTTGAAAATAGTGTGAACTGTTTGGAAAAATTTGCTGTGAAATGTTTTCAACCTGTGTAAAATTGCTTTGTTTGAAAAACTTTTTCTTTGTGTGAAATAAAGGGTTTGAAAACCTATGTGCAAATATTGTGATTGCAAAAAGAGTTTTCAAATGTGTGCAAATGCTTGTAAAAATTACCGTGTACTATAGTCTGCAAAAATTCTTTTCAAAATAAATTTGAGAAATAAAAGCATCATTACAAATACATGTAAATCGTAAATAAAATACATAAAATTCTTTCTGTATAAAAAGATAACCTGAATAAACTACTTCATTAAAACCTGTAAAGTCTTTAAAATCTATAAATTTTGTAAATAAAAGGGCACGCCCGTGTAAATAATTGTAGGTACTGTTTGTATGTGTCAAGCTTCTTATTTGCAAAAAAAATCTTTATGTAAAAAGATTCTTTGATTCTTGTAAATTCTTTGTGAAAAATTGCATCATTCATTGTGCATAGCATGAGCATACCATTCATATTCTTTTTGAGTAAGCTTGATGATTGAATCAGTCCAATAAAGTCTAAAATTGGAGCTTGGTTGGACCTTACCGCACCTAACTGCACTGGAACCTTATGGGAACTAGGTTTAAGGTACTTCAGGTCTATGTAGACTTAATTCTTTGAGAAATCAGGACTAGGTTCAAGTCACCTCAACTGACTAACTAGAACTTTTCGAGACACACGCATGACTCTTGACGACCGTGACCTAACTTGGATACTTGCACCTTTCACTTGGCTCAACTCAGTTGGAGTGGTGAGGGGGTTGGATTTGCCAGTCTGAGACGCACACGTGTGGAAACACTCGTCCTCGTCTAGGGAGGGAAGTGCACCCCAACCTGGTCTAGAAGCCATGAGGTCTAACGACAGGAGATTGTGGGTTGCAATAAAGCTTCAAAAGAGGGATAGTCTACTAGCTCAAGAGGAAAAACACCTTATGTAAATGCTGTTGTGAATAGTATGCCAAAAAAAAGTGGTCAGGCCTGTACAAAAATAAAATGCCTGCGAAGTATGTACATATGTTGTAAAGCCAATAAGCAAGATTGAGTTCCAAAAGCAAAAATGTGAGCCTGCAGCTAGATGACTTGACTACACTGATCTTGCATCCTCGGATAGGTAGCTACACTGGCTACCGTCCATTCTTCTCTTCACCCCCTCCTCTTGAGCTGGTTGCCACTTGAACTTAGAAGGGAATACCCCGCTCCTCGAGGAAAGAGATGTTAGATTGGGGAATCATTGGGTTGTCATTCTGGAGAAGTCAGTTTCTTTGTCATTTCAGTTGGGGAGAGCCACTATCACTTACACTGTACAAGTCAGCTTCATTGTTATAAGGGTTTGTGTATGATGTAGACAAGTTCTGACCAGACTATTGAGGTGGGTTGAACCGAGTTCTGTGACTCTCGAAGGCTGTTGCGTTTTAAAGCTGGTTCCCGACTAGGCTCCACACACCTCTACACCCAAGGTCTGACAGAAGCTCCAAATTCAGTTTTTGTACAGACATACATTGTACTGAAAGCACCCCTATTCACTCTATCCTTCTTCAATTCTCTTTTTCTTTTCTTTATTCTTTTTGTACTTATTGCATAAGTATTTGCTAGGGACTAGCAAATGCAAGTATAGGGGGAGATGAATCTCCATTTCATCACCTTTATTCTATCATTTTAGCCTTAAAAACCCCAGCAAATGCATGAAAATAGCATTAATTTGTCTATAAAAGCATTCATTATTTGTTGCATTCATTGTACATAGAATAAGGTTTTTAATGCCAAAAATAGAGAATAAAGAGAAGAAAATAAAAAGGAATAAAATATTGCAAATATTTTATGACCCGAACCCTGAGACCAAGGCCAGCATGGAATTGGTCGACAAGGAATAAAGTAGGGGGAGATAAGGGCCAACAGTACAATAAATACCTTATTTATTCATTTATGTAAGCATTTTTTACACTTATTTTGTATATAATTATTCGTTCATCAAATAGAGAAATTTTTTACATGAATGTCAATAAAAATACAAAATTGAGTTTGTACAAAAATGATACACAGTGTACATCTTACACTCAGAATAAAAAGCCAAAATATCAACTTCACAGACCCATATCTTGCAAATAAAAACTCAAAATTACCCAAAATCACCTTTAATTGTATATATCTCTTCAATAAGTATTTAATAAAATTGGTTTCATAATTTTTAGAGTTTATCTGTGAAAGTTAGGTTTTTGGCCTTCATTGTGCAATTTGCCTGATTAAAATATTCAATTTATTCATTGTTCATTATTTTTACAAAATTATATTTTTAGAATTTTGTAAATAATGTATATAATACATGTACATATTGAAATTAGAATAAAACTAAAAAGAATTTGTAAAATAAAATAAGTCTATGCAAGATATATGCCAAATACCTATGATAAGTATATACATGAATAAAAGGGGAACACATTCTTTTATTATTTTTTTCTTTCATATTTGTATTAAATTGTAAATATTACATCTAATTTATTAAAAATACAAATCCAAAATAAAAACAAATAAAATACATTAAATAAAGTATATATAATATATAGGTAAAATACCTATAAGTATACTTACATATACATATACCTATTTATTTAAATATGTAAATAAACTCATAAAAATTAAATAAAAATATATCTACACTCACAAAAATAAGTTATAAATTTATAAAATAAGAAAATAAAATAATAAAATAAATAAAATAAAATAAAAATAAAATATACAAAATACATGTAAATACATGCATAAATACATTATTAAAATAAAACCATAATAAAATACATCACAAAAATTAACTAAAAATCATAAATAAATACTACATGAATTAATACACATTTTTTATTTTATAAGCAAATTCTAATAAAATCATTTATTATGTTAAATAAATCATTTTCAAATAAGTTTCCCTATTTTGTCCGTTAGCGGCCTATGTGGACCAATGAGGAGCCAGCCCTTGTTGACCTCCGGTCAACTGTCCCATCGGGACCTGGCGCCTCTGAACCTTGTTGTTTCCATGACTTGCGCCATTTTTCCTGGGTGTCTCACCCCTTATTCTCGCTCGTCGCCTTCACGAGATCGGTAGAGGGATCATCCATCTATCACGCATGCTTGTTGGATCGAGAAAACGATCATTGTACTAGCCGGAATATGCGGGCCAAGTAGGGCACCTAGAATGTGTATAAATAAGAGCCCTCGACCTCCTCCACAAATTTGGCCAATTTACATCCACCCAAAAGCCTCGAATTTGTTCCTGGGAGGTTCCTCGTGACAGGGGGAGCATTTCAGCGACGCGAATCGGCCGGAGGAGGGATCAATTTTGTCGCAGCGGAGCTCCAGCGTTCGTCCTGCTCCCTGGCGGCCCCCAGGTATAAGAGTTGTTCTTTCTTGCTTTTTAGGTAGATTTTAATTCCATCTTTTCATTCTCGTGCTTAGTTTAGCTTCTTGATCAGTAGAGTATCGTAAAATATCTAAATCGAAGTTCGCCAGAGCTCCGCTCCGGCGACTTCTTCACCGTGACACCCACTGTTTCCGATCGCCATCTTCAGCCCAGTCCGTTCCCCATCGCATGCTCCATCTCCCGATCATTTTTGTTCAACCAAGGACCCCTAGTCCTTGCGAATCGGAGCTCCACCTCCGCCTATTGCCGGAGCTCCTCCACCTCACCTCATCTTGCACCAAAGCTTCAAAACCCAAGGTTGAGGAGATAGCCCTCGTTCCCCTGGTTCTTCCTATGCAGGTCACACGAAGCAACAAGCCCCTTTGGACTCGATTCGATCTAGGAAGAGGCTCCTGGAGGTCCCAACCTTCATCGACCTCGCCTGACCTCCTTGGACCTCCAAGAGCCATGCTAAGCCCACCAGCAGATGCGGGACGCCTCCAGCTACGACCAGAACACCTCAGACGCGAGGGAGAAGCCCGGAGGAGCCCATGCTCCAAGATCGAAGCTCGCCCGGCGCGAGTTCTTCCCATGTTCCTCCAGACCTCTTTATCATCGTCCGATCATAAGGGACGCCCCATATTCCATCAGAGCCGTCAGATGAAGCGTCGCCATCACCGTCAGATCAGCTCGGCTGATCTAATCTCAGCCCTTCATCGGCGAAGCGGTACAGGCCGTTAAATGCACGACGCGTGTCCAAGTGAGATCATCATCGCCATCCACCAGCACGCACTTATGGGTAAATTGCAGATCTTCACCCTAGTGTTTTTGTATTTATTGTTTAGTCATGTAAATAAAAGTCGAAGTTCATTTTATTGTGGACATTTTGTATGGACCTCCCTATACGTTTGTGATATTACTTTTAGGCCCAGTCCACGTCACCTCACGTGCCGTCCCACATGGGGTGGTTAAATTGCATAAGACCCCCTGTATGTTTGTATATTTATCTTTAGTCCATAAAATAAAATTTCAAGTGTATTATTTTTACGAAAATTTGCGTTAAGGCCCTTGAACTTTCCGAAATTACATTTTGATCCATGTGGGTGCGGATCACGTGTTGTCCCACGTGATGGTCAAATTGCAAGGGGGTCCTAGCGAGTTTGCTTATTTGGTTTTAGTCCTTGAAACTGCAAGTGTTATATTTTTGGTGTTTTTGCACTGCAGCCCCTACCTTTATTTTTATTTGCAAAAATACCCCTGCCATGCTTATAATTTCTTTTTGATTCTCTCTAATTATTGCATGCATATTTAAATCACCAAAAATTCCATAAAAAATTATTTAAGCTTCTGTTGCATCATATTATCACGCCATATTTTTGATTGCATTTTGTTGCATTTTCATATTTATTAGAAATCAAAAACATGCATGTTATCTACTGTCTAGCTTAGAAAATACCAAAAAATAGTAACACCTAGAAAAATTTCAAAAAAAATTAACTACTGTCTATTTTATCCTACTTTAGTGTCAGTCCAAAAATCACTAAAAAATTCAAAATAAAAACCTTAAAAATAAGAAAACCCTTAAAAACTACATAAAAATCTAAAAAATCCTAGAAAAAGCCTAAAAATACAAATTAAGTTTTTGTAGTTTCCTTCTTTTATTATCTATCACTAAAAATTGATTTGAGGATTTTTGGAGATCATTTTCTATTTTAAACCTCATTTCAATGCTGTCCAGTAGCTTAAGTCCCTGTTTTCTAGTATTTTATTTTTTAAAAATGTCAAAAACATTCTGAAAAATACCCAAAAATCACAAAAACAGTAAAAATTTATAAAAAGACTAAAAATATTTTATTTCTAAATTTTTGACTATTTTTGCATATTTTTGTAAATATTTTAGCACCTCTTTTATTATGGAGTTTATATATTCCAATATTGAAAAAGAAAATAAAAAAATATAAAATATAAAAAGAAAAAAGTATATAAAATCAGAAAATGAAAATTCAAAATAATATATATATATATATATGTATTATATTCTCTATACATAACCCTTTAAGGGTGTATATATTTATATATCTACATTATATGAAACATATGCATATATAAAAATATATATAAATATATATATATATTAATAAAAAATATAATAATAATAAATATAAAATCCCAAAAAACCCACAAAAATAGGATTTATGCAAGGATGACTCTGTTGTACATGAACATCATAGGCTACTTAATTTTGTATTGCTCTCTATGGTTCGACCTCTACATGCTTATTCATTGTACATTTTGTGGTAGAGTTAAATGTTAATTCACAAATTTTGGACTTAATTGATTTATTCTTTAATGTGGGTTAATTGCTGATCAACCAGTGTTCTGTGAGCGGTCGCCTCAGCGACACTTCATTTTGACCCTCGCATGATGCCGCGTTATCAATAATATAACATGCACTCGTTGTAGCATAGGCCAATCAACATATCCAAGTCAAAATCGCTATGAAGAGAACTTGGCTTAAATTTATACCGAGGTAAGTCTAGTGTCAAACACAAGGACACAAGATATTATTACAATTAAATATTCATCAATATCAATGTTAAGTGATTGACAGATTATCTAGGTCAAAGAAATACAATGTGATGTAATACAAAATAATATGAATGTGCATGTATTTTTTATTTGATTTTTATATAAGTTAATTTATTAATAAAATGAACAAAATGAGAATAAATAAACACATGTGTTTGTTGGACATGCGAGCCCACGGTGAGCCATTATGCAATAAATGTTATTGCGAATATCATTCCCTAATCTGAAATGAAGAATGCATAATTTGCATAATAGCTCCCTTAGTACAATTAGGGTTATGTACCATAGCCATCTTGATGATCATACAACTGTTGATTCAAATATTGAATCATAGAGGCTGGTGCTTGGATGAACATCTAAAGAGTTAGATCGAGGACTCATCAAGCACCATCAAATGATCGTTAAGAGATGATCTCCAATCTGAGTAGGAGATGGAAATCGTTTCTCAATTAGGCTGATATCTGACCGACCTCTTGATGTAGGTCCTCTGCATAGGAATAGAGATTCAGAGGTGTCATATTAGTTAGGTCGAAGAGTTGACTTAATGAGATCGAGATAACGAAAGTCTTATATCGTATGCTGTCATGATATAGTCACGCATCCTCTGACCGGAGATGGATGTGTTACTATATGTCTGAGTATGTACATTTGGCAGACCAATAGGTTGATGACCTAATCAAGGTCTATACACTGGCGCGCTGGTGTGCATATAAGGGCATATGAGTAATATGATCTCTTAAAGGGATCATACAGGTTCATTACTGAACTGGAAGACATGAGCTCACTCATGAGATATTGGGAAGAATCAAATTCCATGCACGGTCGTCTTGCTTTGGAAGCTTGACTGAATTTGTAGGTTTGATATATACTTTTGGAAAGTATATCATCAACACATGGGTATGATATATGCTTTTGGAAGTATATGATCGATACCAACACCGAATGGAATGAGAAACTTAATGATAAAACTCTGAAGTAGACAGTGTAAAATTGATCTTATACTTTAGGTTTATTCTGAGTCTTCCAGTATGCAGGATGTACAGGTACTGGGAATACCTGAGGGTGATGTGATCATAAACGGTTGTATAACCATGACGCTTCCATTCCTAAGGAGTGATGAAACAGGTCTGGATTTTAGTGACTCCTCTCAGTAGAGAAGTAATCTGGTCTTAGTCCAACTGTTGGACATTGATCTGAATGTAATTTAGATGCAATGAGAAGATTAGATTTGTGGTCTTGATTTAATAAAGAATCTATGGGAGGCCCGAGATCTGGATTTGAGATGTGATCTCAATATCCAAGTCACTATACGTGGAACAATACAATCACCCCGTCCTTATCTCCAAGCATTCGCGGAGAAAGCGCATTATCCTTGAAAGAATTCAGGATAATTTCATTGTTGATATAAGTATCCGAGCATTGAGAAAATGAATAATTAAATGTGATTTAATTATCATGATTAATATGAATTCGATTCATATTATAAAGATATTTATCTTAGATAATTAAATGTGATTTGATTATCAGAGATGTAAATAATGTGAATGTGATTCATATTATTTGGGCACAAGAGAAAAGAGATCCAAGATGATTAAATGTGATTTAATTATCATGGATATGAATAATGTGGATAGAAATATCTATATTAATCATATATATTATAAATATGATTTGTAATATATAAGAGAGAGCTATTTGTAATTTACATTTGTTAATTAAATGTTGGTGTGAATTGGATTCACATTGGACATTAAATTGAAAATGTAATTTACATTTTATTTTGGGTTGTGAATGTGATTCACAATTTTTCAATGGTAAGATTGCAATATTCACAAAATAATTATGAATTATTTTTGTTGAATAATTTACAACAAGTGTTGTTGTAGATCTTGGAGATTTCCATGGAATAATGTAATCTCATGAGATATCATGAGATTACATGAGATTGCCACCAAATCCCATATTATGGAAGGAGGCAATCTTCATTCCAATAATCTCCATGATTGCTTGATTTAATTTGGGATTGATTTATATTGATTTATCAATATAGATTTAATCGAAATTAAATTAATTATTGTTGGTTTTTACCAACACAAATCTTAGCCATTAAAAGAAACACAATCAATGAGAGCCATTGGATTTGTGTTGTCCATGGATTGAGATCCATGGATCCTAAAATATTATAAATAGAAGGGCACCCCTTTGCTCTTCTCTACACACAAGAGAACATAAGTCTCTCTCTCTCTCTCTCTCTCTCTCTACACGTCAGCCCTCTCTCATCCTCTCTCATGGCCGTCCACCATGGAGACCCTAGAGAGAGTCTCCTTCTCCACAGCGTCGTTGGTATGCTGCCCGATCGTTTGCTTGTGGATGTCCATCTCCTTCAGTGCACCTAGCTTGTGAAGAAACGTCGGATCTCGTGTGTCAAGGTCAGGAGATCCTCCACCTGGATCATCATAATGGATTGCGAGAAGCACGCGATTCATCCCCGCGCTCGCAAGCGTCTCCTCCGTCGGATCAGACTTGAGACAGGTGGTCTCTTCGTTTAGAGACTCGATCGCAACCACGCTTCAAGAGGTAATTCTATTACTTATTTGTGATTTAGATGAAACGATCCGAGAATCGTTCTTGGATCATGTGATTTCGTTGCATGAAAATTTTTTAAACTCCGCTGCATAGAACAACTAGTGCGACTAGTCGTTCCTCGTCGTATTCGATACGATGCTCACGCTTCCGTGATGTGCTTGAGGATTATCCAATATCCTTCAAGTGGTATCAGAGCCTTAGGTCGAAGATTTTGAATACGATCCATAAAACCGAAGGCGACTTGGGTTCGTTAGGGTTGCAAAAGTTTTATCGCATTTCATTTTCGCATCTCTATTTTGTGATTATTTTCGACCCGGTTTAAATTTTTTAAACACGAAAATAAAACCTAAATTTTGTTCCCCATTAAATAAGGAAACCATAGGATCTGAGTTTACGTAATTTGGATTCTGTTTTCTCAAGATATGGTTGTTTTAATGAACATGTATTCACTATTGCGGGAACTGCGAAGCTTAACATGATTAATGAGTTAATTACTGTTTTGATCCGCCTCGAAATGCGTGAAATATCACTTAGATTCTATCCTAAATCAAATTAGCAATCTTTGAAAATTGATTTTGTCTAATTTGGATTTAAATTGATTGAGATATGTTAATTTTAGCAAGTAGGGGTCATTGCTGAAATTACAGTCCTAATCAAGAACCATGTGCTTGTCAATTAGTGAAATTAATTGTTAATTTCATAAAATAATTATGAAAAATATTTGAGAAATATTCAATGATGATTATTTCCTTAATTGACTTGGTCTCAACCAATAAATTGATTAGATTTGATCTAGATCATAATTGGAAACACAATCATCAAACTCCTTGCTTGAATAGGATTGGGAATTTGGTTATCAAATTTCCTTATAATCAAAATTGTTTTGACTATTACTATATGGTATAATTTCGGTTGAATAACCGATGATCATCTCAAGTACAAAGTGATTGGTTCGGCATTATTTTTTCCCGAGGCGGATATGGTGTCTAGTCGGGGATCGCTGGGGTAGCGGGTCGCACCGGTTGTGGTCCGTCCAACTCCCACCGGTACTGGCCATGACAGCGGTAGGGAAAGAATGATGCCTGAGAGATCATGATGTATTTTCTAATTATTAAAATTTGAATTAATACGTACTCTGAGATAATACCATAAATTCAAGTAAAATCAAGTTTGTTGATTGAATTAGGATTGATAATTAATTTAATGTGACTAAGTTAATTATATCCAATTAAAAATACTCTATTATAATAGATGTGTTATTTTCCTTGGAAGAATTAATTGTGTGAATATGATTCATGATAATTAATTAGAATTTGAATATGATATGGAGGATCACATAAGTGACATCCATGGTCTCTCATCAAGGCGAAGGGTTCCGTCACCAGGGATTGTATGTAGGAGACGCCTGTCCGAAGTGACAGCTCCTATATGCAAGCGCATCTGGATCGGGCTCTTTGCTTCTCGAAAGAGTAAGGCCGTACTCGTAGTGACCCCAATATCGGATCCTCATATTATTGGGGCGATATTGGATTGCGCATAGCAAGTACTATTCTTGTTGACGGTTGGTTCAATTTATGATGGGTCAACATCACCTTAGGGTGGTGGGCCCGGGTGTTAAAGACCGAATTGGGAGATGTACGTTGGACTTGCTAGGTGGAATGTGTTCCCGCTTCTTTTTATCTGAGTTGCAGATTCTCATATTATTGGGATGCAACAAAGATAAGGAAGGAGATCCCAGATCTTGCTGAGATATAATGGTAAGTATATCTCTTTTATTGAAAGTGATTAAGGGAATGAACTTTCAGTGTTGACAAGGCAAGACAACTTTGATATAAAAATTCCTAAATCAAAGTAAATTATATATTTATATATATATATATGTTTATGCAAATTCCTTATTTCAGATAATCCTTCTTTAATCCCACTCAATGTTATACTCAATAATAACCAGTAGAATATCATGGATTGGACCCATGATCCAGATATTGTACTTGCAATTGGACACATAATGTATGTGGTTGCAATATGCAAGTTTTCCTCATAATAATGAGGAATGATAATTAAATAGATAATAGGACTAAAACCCTAGGGTTTGCATGTCTCTATAAGTCTTGATCTCATTGAATGTACTTTTGAAGTGACATGTCGATAATGATCATAATTATCAAATAATCCTTATAAAATCTAAGAAGATGTTCTGGCATACATATGTGCTCTCGACATATAATCATGAATGACATGGTTCTCTGCATTATGCGAAATGGTAGCTCTATAGGAGATGATGTATTCAAATTGTTTGAGTACCTACCTGAACCTAAGTTTTAAGAGTTTAAATGGATGTAGAGACGATGAGTGTCATCATTCTACTATCTATACTCTAGTCATTCATGAAGCTTCATAATATTCATATTGTATGAATTGAATGAAGCATGTATAAATGTTGAAATACTCTTATATTGAAATTTTTTATTTCAACATAAGAGATCCTTTGTCTTGAGCAATGATTGCTTATAGATAAAGGGAGCGCAGTGGAAGCATGGGTTGTACCCAAGTAAGAAGTATAGTCAAAGAGTTGACTGTACTTCTGTGACTTCCATATGACATCCAAAGAGTTGGATGTATGCCAATACTGCAATAAGTTGATATGTTGATAGCATGACTATCAAATCTATCTAGAATCCTTAGAGAAGGAATCGGATAGTACATTAGAGTAATCTACATATAATCATTGAAATTGACGTACTTATTTGATAAGATAAAGTCTAATAATTGTATCTCAATCTTACAATGACACTTGCAATTGGTTGCATATGTATTAGAATATTAAAAAATTGATCTTAAAGCTTAATAGTCATCCACATGGATGTTAATGCAATTGTTGCAACAACCTTTATTGGATCAATAGACTTCATATTTTCAGTGGGAGCCCTTAGTCTTAGAGAATGTCTCTGTAACCTGGATATTAGAATACACTCATAGTTTATTTCTAAATGTTGGAAATAGACATGAATTCTGGAATAAACCTATCATAAAGAGTTATGATGGATATACTTCAGATAGTAATCTAACATCTAGTGGACTCCGCTAAATTAGAAAATTAATGAATGCTTCATTAAAATTTCTAATACTGGAAATTATATTTTTAAAAATCAATAGGAGGATGAAGATCATTTGACAATGATCTGGCATCATGTTTTGGACATATGTCTGTTGATGAGATCAATGGACAAGTAAGAGATGAAACTTTAGAATGTCTAAAATTTCAAAGGGTAAATTACAAAAAAGGTACCCATCTTTACATGGATTCCCAAATTAGGGACCGAATTTTAGTTTGTAACAAATAGAGGACTAAGGTATTACTTAACGTTTAAGTCCCCAACGTCGTGAATGGGCGACTCAACCCTTAGTTTTCCATGATGATATTACCCATGACCTTGGTTTCTCCCTCCCGAAACGAATCCGACATCGCCTGCAGACGTCCCCGGAATGGAAGCCCTGCCGGAGTTCGACCCGGAACCCGGAGTTGAGGAGTCGTGGCCTAGCACTCCCGGTCTTGGGCCGTGGCCTGACGCTCCCATACCGCTCATCCCCTCACCACCGAGGTCGGATATACCTCTGCCCAAACCGGATACTTTACCTCAACCTCCACTGGAGTTCGAGCCACCTTGGCCTCCGGGTCATAGGCCGCCGCCCTCCACTCCACAGGATGTTTTGCCACCCTTTTGACTCCCTCTATTGGCATGGCAGTCGGATGTTTGGATTTTGACTGATCAAGTCTAATTTTTTTATCTAGACATGTATGAAATAGATACATGTCAAAAATCAAAAGCAAATCCAAAAGCTCGTACATCTTTACCAGGAAAAAAGATAAATTTCGATCAACAACAGGAGTCTTTTATACGTAACAACAGAATTATGTCAAAATTTTGTATCATGTGGTTAAATACCCACAAACACTAAAAGCATGAGCCACTGCAAAAGGTCCAAGTGCGGACTGTTGGATTGTGCCCGTTGTCTGAAATGTATGATCACTCCGTCCCAATGTAATGCCATGATGTAATAATGCATATTTTGAGAATGTAGTATTGATATAATATCTTTGATGAGCACAATACATGTAACTTAAGAAAGTTTACTGCAAACATTATACCAGCCATAATTGTTGTCAAAGAAGATCAATTCCAATTTTTTTAAAAAAGGGAATGTCAATGCTGAACGCCTGTTGGTTGTTGCAGATACAGAATAATACATCATGATTCACGAATATCCAATGGTATCAAAACCTCATAATTTTTTTACCAGAGATTTTGCAATAGAAGAACAGCCTGCAGATTGGATGTGTAAACATCGATCTTTACAGTCACAGAGATTTCTGCGCAGAGGATCAAAAGAAGGATGGTGTGGCGAGGGGATGGGCGGTCTGGGAGCGTCAGGCCACAGCTCGTCAACTCTGGGTGCCAGGTCGAACTCCGGCAGGGCTTCCATCCTGGGGACGTCTGCAGGCGATGTCGGATTTGTTTCGGGAGGGAGAAACCAAGGTCAAGGGTAATTTCATCATGGAAAACTAAGGGTTGAGCCGCCCATTCACAGCGTTGGGGACTTAAACGTTAAGTAATACTTTAGTCCCCTATTTGTTACAAACTAAAAGTCGGTCCCTAATTTGGGAATCCATGTAAAGATGGGTACCTTTCTTGTAATTTACCCAATTTCAAAACTTGCATACTTATGAATATTATATTCAAAGTAAAATGTCCAATACATCCTTCTTTGGGAAAGGTGTAAGATGTCAAGGTATTCAGGATCTCATACATATTGATGTATGTGAATCATCTATATCATAGTAAACATTATGGATATGTGATATCTATTGATGATTATGTATGATATGAGATTTCTTCTCTTCACCTAAGAAACCTTTGAAATGTTCAAAGATTTCACAATTTTGGTTTACAACCAAAGTTTGAAGGAAGATGAAATGAATTTGATCTATCCAAGGTAGCTTGTACCTATTAGATGAACTCAAGGAATACCTTATGTAGATGTGAATATCATTCCTATCTCAATCCTCCTAATGAACCTTAACTCAATAGAGTTGTAGGGAGATACTATTGATCATGTGTGACATAAATGATTAATCTTAGCATAATTATCTCTTAGTTTCCAGGTATATATATGTGGTAGAGACTACATTATATATCCTTACAAGATTCCATGTTAGAAAGCTGGAATCTAGCACCAGAGAGTGCTACTTCATTAGGAAAATAAAGGATGGTATTGGATACCTACTTTATGACCTTGAGATTCTTAAAGGATCTCATCTCTGAGAATGTGATTCTTAGAGGATGACTCTCTTGAGAATCAAGATGAGAATGAAGTAAAGGAACTCATTTAACCTTGAGAAGATAATGAGGCTCCTGAAATCGGAAACTAAATAGACAATTGAAGATGAAACATTAATACATCTTCAAATAAGTTTGAGTATGGATTCTATGTGCTAGTTGAATCTGACAATGATCTGACTTCATGTAATGATGCTTCTCATGGAAAGATGGATGTTAACAATAAAGTCTAAAGTAGACTTCATATACAAATGTCGTATATAGACCCTCGAGGATTCAACTATATGGTAAGACCCATTATGGTGTAAATAGATCTTCAAGAGAAAGAGGGAACCTGATGAGAAGGTAGAGACCTTCAAAGCACGGTTCGTAGCCATGAGCTACACACCGAAGAGAAGACATCGCTTACGATGAGACTTTCTCTCCAGTGACCTTGCTTTAACCCATCAGAATATTGCTAACTATAGCTACACAACTTAACTATGACATCTTCATGATGTGAGTCAAGATTGCATTCCTCTATGAATACCTCTCTAAGGATATTCATATGAAGTAGCCCCAGGGCTTCATGGTTGAGGAAAGCAAGGTGTGCACGCTAAAGAACTGCATCTTTGTACTCAAATAAGCTTCTTGTAGTTGGAACATAAGATTTGATGAAATTATAAATGTTATGATTTCTGATAAAATCTTGATGAACCATGTGAAGCTTAGTGGGAGTGTCGTTGTGTTCATCATGCTAAATGTAGATAATATTCTAATCATTTACAATGATATAAGTATGATAATAATAAGTGTTTTATAATCTGATTGTTCCATACCTCTAGATATGATTTCAAGGATACCTCTTAGATCTTAGTTCTAAAGTTGTTCAAAAGCAAAGATAAGAGGGTATTGGGACCATCACATTAATGGTATACCTTGGACATTTTCATGAAAAATTCCAAGAAATGATTCTTTCCCTCAAGATATGGCACTGACATATCTAAAGGAATAGAACCTAAAGAGTTGAGGATGTGAATACTAAAACTGCTAGCCCTTGTGCATCAGTTTCGAGAATCCGAGTGTATGTTAGATGTGTACAAAAGCCAGATGTCTACCATGCAGTGAGAGTAGTAAACGGTTGCGGATCCTACTATGGTGATTAAACACTTGATTACAGTAATAACAATATCTTCAAAGATGATGAAACTTAGAGATAGTGATGTCAAAGTCTTATATTCAAAAGTTTAAGGCCTTATAGATAGTGATCTATAAGGGTCTTACCTGTAGATACCTTAGGAGATAGAGATCTCTAGGAATAAAGGTATTCTGATAAAGATTATGGGCATACTGGTTATAATAATTATTGAAGTGTAGTGTAAAGGACACTATGACTGATATGATTGAGTATTGGTTGCATAAGATGCAACATTCGCATTGGATGTGAACACTGTCACTAGGAGATATGCAAGTGCCGTAAAAGGACTTGGCATAGTCTCTTGGGAACAGAGTGACTGACCAGCTTACCTAGTTATTTTCTAAATAGCCTATGATTGTCACATGAGTGTGGGTTTAAATGATTAGCCCATTAATGGTTCTTTGAGCTAGTGGGAGATTGTTGGACATGTGAGCCCACGGTGAGCTATTATCACTAAATGTTATTGCAAATATCATTCCCTAATCTGAAATGAAGAATACATAATTTGTATAATAGATCCCTTAGTATAATTAGGATTATGTACCATGGCCATCTAATGATCATACAATTGTTGATTCAAATATTGAATCATAGAGGCTGGTGCTTGGATGAACACCTAAAGAGTTAGATTGAGGACGCATCAAGCACCATTAAATGATTTTTAAGAGATGATCTCCAGCCTGAGTAGGAAATGGCAATCCTTTCTCAATTAGGCTGATATCTGACCGACCTCTTGATGTAGGTCCTCTGCATAGGAATAGAGATTCGGAGGTGTCAGATTAGCTAGGTCAAAGAGTTGACTTAACAAGATCGAGATAACCAAAGTCTTATATCATATGCTGTCATGATATAGGCACGCATCCTCTGACCAGAGACAGATGTGTTACTATATGTCTGATTATGTACATTTGGCAGACCAATAGGTTGATGACCTAATCAAGGTCTATACACCGACTCTGGTGTGCATATAAGGGAATATGAGTAATACGATCTCTCAAAGGGATCATACAGGTTCATTACTGAACCGGAAGACATGAGCTCGCTCATGAGATATTGGGAAGAATCAAATTCCGTGCACGCTCATCTCGCTTTGGAAGCTTGACTGAATTTGTAGGTTTGATATATACTTTTGGAAAGTATATCATCAACACCTGGGTATGATATATGCTTTTGGAAAGTATATGATCGATACCAACTCCCAATGATCGAATAAGAAACTTAATGATAAAACTCTGAAGTAGAGAACATAAAGTTGATCTTATACTTTAGGTTTATTCTGAGTCTTCCAGTATGCAGGATGTACATGTATTGGGAATACCTGAGGGTGATGTGATCATAAACAGTTGTAAAACCATGACGCTTCCATTCCTAGGGAGTGATGAAACGGGCTGGATTTTAGTGACTCCTCTCAGTAGAGTAGTAATCTGATCTTAGTCCAAATGTTGGTCATTGATCTGAATGTAATTCAGATGCACTGAGAAGATTAGATTTGCGGTCTTGGCTTAATAAAGCATCTATGGGAGGCCCGAGATCTGGATTTGAGATGTGATCTCAATATCCAAGTCACTATATGTGGAACAATACAATCGCCCTATCCTTATCTCCAAGTATTCGTGGAGAAAGCGCATTATCCTTGAAAGAGTTCAGGATAACTTCATTGTTGATATAAGTATCCAAGCATTGAGAAAATGGATAATTAAATGTGATTTAATTATCATGATTAATATGAATTCGATTCATATTATAAAGAGAGTTATCTTAGATAATTAAATGTGATTTGATTATCAGAGATGTGAATAATGTGAATGTGATTAATATTATTTGGCCACAAGATAAAAGAGATCCAAGATGAATAAATGTGATTTAATTATCATGGATATGAATAATGTGGATAGAAATATCCATATTAACCATATATATTATAAATATGATGCATAATATATAAAAGAGAGCTATTTGTAATTTACATTTGTTAATTAAATGTTGATGTGAATTGGATTCACATTGGACATTAAATTGAAAATGTAATTTATATTTTATTTTGGGTTGTGAATGTGATTCACAATTTTCCAATGGTAAGATTGCAATATTTACAAAATAATTATGAATTATTTTTGTTGAATAATTTACAACAAGTGTTGTAAATCTTGGAGATTTCCATGGAATAATGTAATCTCATGAGATATCATGAGATTGCATGAGATTGCCACCAAATCCCATATTATGGAAGGAGGCAATCTTCATTCCAATAATCTCCACGATTGCTTGATTTAATGTGGGATTGATTTATATTGATTTATCAATATAGATTTAATCTAAATTAAATTAATTGTTGTCGGTTTTTACCAATACAAATCTTAGCCATTAAAAGAAACACAATCAATGAGAGCCATTGGATTTGTGTTGTCCATGGATTGAGATCCATGGATCCCAAAATATTATAAATAGAAGGGAACCCATTTGCTCCTCTCTACACACAAGAGAACATGTCTCTCTCTCCCTCTCTTTCTCTCTGCACGTCAGCCCTCTCTCATCCTCTCTCATGGCCATCCACCATGGATGCCCTAGAGAGAGTCTCTTTCGCCGTAGCATCGTCGTTATGTTGTTCGATCGTTTTCTCGTGGATCTCCGTCACCTTCGGTACGCCTTGCTCATGAAGAAGACGTCGGATCTCATGTGTCGAGATCAGGAGATCTGCCGCTTGGATCATCAATATGGACTGCGAGAAGCATGCGATTCATCCCCGCGCTCGCAAGCGTCTCCTCCGTCGGATCGGACTTTAGATAAGAGGTCTCTTCGTTTAGAGACTCGATCGCAACCACGCTTCAAGAGGTAATCCTATTACTTGTTTGTGGTTTAGACGAAACAATCCAAAAAACGTTCTTGGATCATGTGGTTTCGTCGCATGAAATTTTTAAATTCCGCTGCATAGAACAACTAGTACGACTAGTCGTTCCTCATCGTATTCGATACGATGCTCATGCTTCCGTGATGCGCTTGAGGATTATCCAATATCCTTCAGCGTTACAGTTCATAATTTATGCCCTTAAATTTGCATCAAAACTTAAGCAACAATTAGCATAAAGATCATTTTCCAATTTTGTGCATTAATCAAAAGCCAAGTTACATTTAATATAAATGATAACACCTTATATAATTTCTAATAAATAAATAATTATTTAGATATCAGATCAGGGAATCAAGTATTCTGTATTGAAGAGAATTAAAGTAGCTTGGCAATGCAACTGAAATCACATCAATTGGACATCATATGCTCTACTTATTCAACATGCAAGCTAGGAGCATAAGTGCAATTATACAGAACATGAAACATTACAAATAGGTCCCTATAGGGACTAAAAAGCAAATATAATAAACATGCAACTAAATTTATTGAAAACCCCATGGCATGGGTATTTATGCTATTATGCATAGTCAGCAAGGTGGTGCTGCAAAATTCCCAAGCTTACACGTGTATAGCACGTGCGACCTAGGCTTGGGTGGAAGGATGTGGCTCAGGCCACATGGAGCGCACCTATGCTTCAACATTGGCTTGGTCCGTTCTGTAGATGCATGGTTGGAGTCGGTGATGTGGACACCTCTCGATCGTTAGATCGCACCTAATTTGGCACGATCCAATGGTAATTGTACGCTTCTAGAGGCCTTCTTCTCCTCTGCCTCACGGTAGTGATGGTTGGGCTCTAACGAACCTAGCATGTCTCCTCCACAGTCTTCCTATTGATATGATGCTCGATCAAGCTCCCTAGAGGATGAGCGAAGGTCTTGGTCGGTCGGAGAAGGCTTGGGATGCTTTGACTCATGATAGCGGTGTCGGGTCATCGGAGGCAGAGCTCCAAATTGGAGATCGTCCCGAATTCTGACCATTGAAGGTCTCCATTACCTGTAGGTGTTATCTAAACAAATCCGAAGCAAAATCGAGTGTGTGCAAGGTGCGAGTGAGTGGAATGGGGGTCGATTAAATGAAAAAGGTGGCAGTTGTGGTGGCTACTCCTCTGTGATGGGAGGAGAAGATGGATCGATGTGAGAGAGATTCTAGAGCATGGGAAAGAGAGACAGAACCCTTGGCATGAGGTATGGCGAGCATCGAGTGAAGGTTTATAAACATGGCAAGAAAAATTGAAGGAAACAAGAAGAAACCTAACTATACATGTGTTGCTCAAATTTTCATCAGGTCACCAGTATGAAGGAGGTGGCTTGGGGCAGTGCTTTGAATGCCTGGCCGTCGCTTCACACTCGAGCGTCAACGCCGGAAAGCAAGACGGCATTGGAATGGTCGTGGACTTGCTCTCCCTTGAGTAAGGGTCTACATCAGAGTATAGATCCATTATTGCAACTTAATCCTTTGATCTTCCTATCACGAATTGAAGGAGGGAGCTAGGAGGTACTCGCTAAATATGGACAACCACGATAGGAGGCAGCAATGGATGGTTTGATAGGGAGGAGGATGGAAGTTCGAGTATTTTTTATGGAGGTTTCAACCGCCACCATCGTAGGGAAGTTAGAGTTAGGAGGAGGTAGACGACTTGTGTGGTTTAGGGAAGTTAGGCAAAGGGAAAGTTGATGGAAGTTGGTCAGGAGGTGTTGTGATGAAGGAGTGAGAAACGAGAGAAATTAGGAGGTTTGACAGTTGTTGAAGATAAACAGGAGGTTATCATTTGATTATCTAATCTGACTGTTGAGATCTTGGCGCTAATGGACCGCTCTAATCAGATCATGAGATCAGATCGATCGGTTGACGAAGTCGTGGGAACAGAAAACCAGATATGAGTGATCAAGCGAATATGGATGGTTTAGAAAGAGAACGGATGGCAACAGAAGAAGCAGGACCCGTGGGTGGCTATGGAGGTGATACTTGTCTCAATAAAAAAGATAAATGAATAAAATAGAATAGAATGAAAAAATAGAAGCAGATCGAATTAAAGAAATCGAAAACATGAAAGTTGTAGACCTTGATGACATCTACAACTTTTATATAGAACTCAAAGAGAAATAAAGTCATCTATACACTTTAAATATTTTTACAAGTAATTTAAGGTATTAAATTACTCATTTTAATTTCTTTTCTTACTTTTTTTGGAATTTTAATTTATAAGTTATGTTAAATTAATTATGTATAATATTAATCTAATTTTTATTTGCTTTTTTAATAAATGATACACTTAAAATGATAGGCAGAATAATAGGATATTTAGTATAGAATAAATAAGGTTAATTATTCACAATACTATATTAAATAATTAAAGTTAATTATGAATGAACTTTTTTGATTTTCTTAAGCAAGATGAATAATATAGATAATAATGTAGATAAATCTGGGATTTATCAGAAATCCTAGACATGATTTTGGGTCATGGTTTTTACTTGCTTGGATTTCCGCAATAACGTTATCATGCATTGTGGTTTGATTCTCTCCACTTATATCTTTGTGATTTTTGCATATTTGAATTCGATATTATTATTTGATTATTTCACAATAAGATGCATTTGTTATCCTAAGTAGAATGTCTTTCATCGACTGCATACTTGACTTCTGCAAAGGGTTCATGCAATGGCGACTCATGTGAGTTTGCTCATTAGCTCGAGTGTTTGCTCCACCTTGCCCATTACCAGCATATCTAATCTAAGGATAACTTCCCTCTTCGCCCATACCCCTAAGAAGCTTATCTTTCTTAGACCCAAAGGTGGGAATTGTAGTTCGAATGTCGAGTATCCACTACGCTACCATCAAACGTGTCTCAAAGCCTTTTTGCCAAAAGGGTTTTGTTGCATGCCCCCTCGATCCCCTTTCTAACCTAAACCCATCCTCCAACCTAATCCCTCCTTCATCCCACTCCTTGAGCACCCCTTCCACCCCAACCACTTCGCTAAAACTTGCTTAACTACCTCCGAGCCCCTTTTGTTTTTTAGAACCTCACCTTTTTATCTAGCCCTTGCCTCTTAATGGAGGAGAGGCAAGGGATGGCTGAAGTGTATTACATCAATTTTAATCGAACATTGGGTTTGAAGAAATCATGGCTTGCTTTATCCAATAGATGATTGGACTAATGGATCGACATAACTACTAATAGTTTAAGAAGGTAGGTGCAGAAGTGTAATTGTTAAAATCAGAAGATCACAAATGCAAAAGTCCCAAATTTAATTGGTTAAACACGATTTTACTTTTTAAAACAATCACATATAAGAAGAGGAACTAAAATGTCAAAAATCATATAAAACATAAATTATACTAAAAGCCTTACCTTAACCATTCCTACTAGAGGATTGGTCTCAGGTATGATTAGCAGGTAATTAACTTTAATTAATAATCTTCGATGATTGATAATCGAGAAAGTCACCTAAAATTTGAGAAATTGAAGTCATTGGTGCAATTTGGTTCATCGGCGGAATAAAGTAGGGTTAAAATAAATGGGCCAAGTAATTCACTCTAGCACCACGTGCAAACATTTCCTACACATTGTAATCCTTTCTTACTTTCACTAACAACTTTAAAAGTAAGTAACCAAAATATCTTGTTACTAATTCACACATCCTTACATTTACACTACTATTTACGTTTAAATACCGAAGATGGTAATATCTTGAATTTGTATGTACATTTAAGTTTAATATTTGAAATGTTATGTTTACGCTATAATAGAATAACCAAGTCATTGACGATGGATCTCTTTGCTTTTTTAGTAGCATTCGCCGTAATGAAATCATGCGGCTTATTGTTCCCTTCCTCGTTAATATTACTTTGTAAGCGTATAATAAAAGTACTCAAGAATAACGAAGAAAAGTAAAAAAAAAGTAATAGGAAGTAGACCTTTCTCGCTCCCTCTTCTTTAGACCAGTCATTTGGATAGATCCTCGATGGCCAATCCAGGATATCAAGGAAAATGGAGACGATGTTTTTAATTAAAAGAAAAAAAATATACCAGGACTCGGAAATATTCAGGAGCAATACGGTCCTGTGCGGAAAACGCGACTTCATTCATACAAACCCACGTAGTGAAAGCATATAATATATGGCATGCAAATTAAAGCAGTCTCTCTCTCTCTGGAGCAATATGGCATATTTATCTGTATGCTTCTTCTCCCGGCCCCATGAGAAGACCAGATAGACGACGGAGCTGCAGCCTGACCGCCCTGTTGTATTTGCAGTGTGAGCAAAAGAAGGCCGTGTGCCCCACGCAGCTACCACTTTTTTATTTGTCGTCTCCGGATTACTTACCAGTAAGTTTCTGTTCTGGCAGGCGAGACGTCTTATCCAATTTAATTAAATGGGTTTAAGAGGGGTTAGTTGGTGGACCCTTGGGCGGTTTTCCATATTATTAAATCAAAATAACAACCTGCCACTGTTTTCTGCTTTACTTTTATATTTTTTGTATTCCACTTTATTTATATATATCTTGCATTGTCCTGCCTTTAGATTAAGAAATGTTGAGAAAGAAAAAGCGAAAGAGAGTGTGTTAGTGAGAGAAAGGCAATGTGATGCAAAAAAGCTTGGAGAGAGAGAACACGAGGAGCTACATCGAGGAGTGAGAACGGAGAGAGTGCTCTCTCTCTGTCTCTACCCTCTCGACACATTATTCTCATCTACGTGCCCGTTCACTAGGGGAATAAGGTTGAATAAATGGGATAGAATAAGCTGGAATAGGACATTGTTTCTGTTCAACTGTTTCTGTTCAGCTCGAGGATATGAATAAAGTGGAATAAGTTGGGATATGGTAGAATACTCCCTTCATTAGGGGAACAAGGGGTGCGGACTAAGGTTTGAAAGTTAGTTAAATGTATTGGTGGTATTTTTTTTGTTTATGCTCAATAAGTTAAATTGCATGCTTTTGTAACACCGACACCAACGAGCACATGTTATATAAAGACAGAATTTCCATTTGATATGAACATCATATATCTATCAATTAATACATAAATGAGGTGACCGTACATTCATAAAAAAAGATTCTACATAAGCACATGCTTGTCACAGATAGGTTCATCGACGATGCCATCTATTGAGGTTGAACCGCCAGTCAGATGCCGAATCTGATGATCTCTCTCTCTCTCTCTCGCAGCAATCCCTCGGTTTCCTTTAACTTCTTCCGGTGAAAATTATCCCACAACGCCATTGATAATGTCCCCTAGGAAGAGCTTCTCCCAGCCAATGACTCGATCGTCAGTAGAAATGAGGATGCCTTAGCTCTAATATGCATGTCTTCTGTAAAATGTAAATTTTCTAACATAATCAGTTATAAGGTGGGTGTATGAAAGATCAAAGAAAGGATTTTACTCACATCCCAGGAGCAATATAAGTTAAAAAGCTATTGATCATATGTAATCGAGAGCACAAACATCATTCTAAACATAGCATGGAAAACAATACGGAATGCAGAAGTTAAGAGGAATGAGAACAGTAGCATGAAAAGAAGCTAAATCATGGAATGCAACAGCTAGAGCTAAATTAGTAACCATAGCTAGCAGTAGATCACATGTATACTGAAGCAACCCGCCATATTTAATCAATATGTTTTAAAAGAAAAGAGCATCAACTAAATCTAAAAGCAGTATGATGTAATGTAATGAGGAATGATAATAGTGGAATGAAAAAGAGCTATGTTATTGAACGCAGCAACAATTTCTTCAAAAAAACCTTGCTATGAACCAAAGCTAAAGCACGATAGCACATAAGAAGCATCATCACTAATCAAGAAAAAAGCATCATCTAAATCTAAAGCAACTAAGATCTTGAAGAATGCAAACATGAATTTCAATAGACATGCAAGAAAAGCTAGCAAGATCTAAAGCTACTAACCATGGCGTTGAAATAGAATTGTACCAGCAGCTACTTACCAAAGTATCAATGATAGTAGGAAATCAAGCAGCTTACTGAAATTCGGAACATAAAATGAATAGACACATAATTATGAAGTGCAGTAACAATAGATAAAGCAATAATCATAGTGTGAACTTAAGCTAAAGCAATTAAGGCATGATATCACATATGCATCACCAACAATGTTAAAAAAGAAAAGAGCATCAGTTAAATCTAAGATAGTGTGATGTAATGCAAAGATGAATGATAAACATCGAATGAAAAGGAGCTAAGTCATGGACTGCGGCAACAATAGCTACAGCAAAAATCATGCTATGAACAAAAGCTAAAGCATGATAGCACATAAGCAGCACCATTAGTAACCAAGAAAAGAGAAGCAGTAGCAAAAGCTCTATAGTAAGACATATCTAGGAGCATTGAAAACCATGACACGGACATAATGAATTACAGCAACAGCGATAGCTAAAGCTCCATAGCAAGAGATATATGAGCCATTAGCTAATTACATCACACAGTGCATTAAAGCTAGATATCACATATGCATAGCATGCTAAATCTAAAGCATAGTGATCTAAGAGGCAAGATCTCTATAGCACGACAGATCTATTGATTTAAGCAGATATCTCAGCATCACCAAATAGGGAATCAAGACATCAACCATTACCAAGAGAATCAATAATAGTAGAAAATCCATCAGCTAAAGGAGCTAAGTTATGGCACATAATGAAAATGAGCTAAGTTATGGTATGAAGCAACATCAACTACAACTAAAACAATGGTATAAAACAAAGCTAAAGGAGATAAGATCATAACCTAAAAGAATGCCTCACGAATCAAGAATGCAAGAATCTCACAAGCAGGAGTCACATGGATGAATCACATAAACGAAGTCAAAGGAGCTAAAATCATAACATCAACTACAAGGAGGCATGAAAATCTTACCATGCAAGAATCGCACAAGCAGGAGTCACATAATTAAAATTCGAACAAGAATGTCTCACGCATCCAGAGCAAACTCTATCAAACCATAAATACAAATCAAAGAGTACCTCGCACACCATGAAAAATCGTAAACAAGATAAGATTCAAGTGATTACCTCATACCCCATGAAGCCCACAGAAAGGAAGAGATGTGCACACAGACAACTAGGAGGAACAAGCCACATGACACAACACATGTGCGGTTAGAGGGATTCCACAATGACCTCTTATAGACCTTGCTCGGGATGGAGAAAACCCTAGATTCCTCACTCGAAATCATGCGGATATGATAACACAAGGAGTGTCAAGGACGACAAGCCTCTACCACAAACCTCGACGAAGGGTGTGAGCTCGCACTGAACACTGCCTTTAGTGGGCGGCCAAGATGGAGGTTTTTTTAATAGAATTCTCCCTCTCTCGTGCCCGCCCTCCCTCCCTCCCTCTCTCCCCGTTGCCATTCTCCATCCTAACACGCCCTCTCTTTATCTCTTTGGACGACCACTTATGAGCTCCTCCAATTTCACCACATCTTCGATCCTCCAAACAATCTCTCGACTGTTTTCTGCAAGCATAAATTTGTATAAAACAACAAAAAATCCAATCTTGCCTACTAGCCACAGCCTCAGAGAGGTGCCTCTGTGAAGCATTGCCCAACGAGCCATCTCCATCTTTGTTACTTCTCTCTTGTTCACTTCCCAATGAGCCATCTCCATCTTTGTTACTTCTCTCTTGTTCACTGCCATCCTCTTTTCATTCCTGCATGCTCCTGAAATAAATCAGCATCCTCTTGTTCTTTATGAATTCTGGAATCCCGGAAAAGTTCCATTTTTATTAGGGATGAAAACATATACGAATATATCCGAATATCCACTTACCGTATTCGGAAAATTACTGGATACAGATATCCGTATCTGAATATTAATCGAATGTGGATCGAATATGGATATGGATTGTAAAATCGGATACGGATATGGTAGTGGCTTGAATATCCGGATCTGTATCCGGATATCCGAATACAATATCTAATATTATTTTATATATTAAGTAATATAATATAAGCCACAATCCTGTGCTTTTACATTAGTACTATATATTATATAATACAATATATTAGTGATATTAATAAATTTGAGTTTTTTTAGGATGGGCACGAACAAAACTTACGAAATCCTATCCTCTTTTTTACTTCCAGTCAAGAATGCAGGTCACCTCGACACCCCCTTTCATGATGCAACTTATTTATATTTCATTGCTATTTTAAAATCCTTATGAACTTTGATAACAATTCAATTCATATTCGTATGTGGTCTTTATTCGATCCGCATTCAGATTCCATGTTTATTAAATCCATATTTGAATTTTACTCTTTATTCGATTCATATTTGGATTAGCTATTTATTCGATCCGTATTCGGGTCCACTCTTTATTCGATCCGTATTCGGATTCGATAAATATCCGATTCGAATTAGTATCCGTATTCTTAAGGATATAGTTTCTATAATGTATATCCGAATCATATCCGTATCCGTATTTGATAGAGATGAAATGAATACAAATATAGAAATAGACATATTCGATCCGCATTCGATCCATTTTTTATCCCTACTTTTTGTTCTGGGTGCTGTCTCAATACACTTAATCCTGCCCTCAAAAACTGAAAGGGGCCTAGGAAAAGGAAAGTCTACCCACGCGGAGCTCTAAGAAGAAGCTCTGAATCCATGAAAGATGTGAATGCCAAGAAAAGCAAGGTTTTTTTCCTTTGCTATTTCTGTGTATTTGATTTGCTGATCCCGTAGTTTCGTGTGGTTTCATTGTGCATGAGCAGCTCTCCTGGTCCAAGAATTTGGTAAGAAAGTGGTTCAACATCAAAAGAAAGGCTCATGTCTTCCTTGCTGATGATGATGTTATGGGAAGAGGTCAGTACCTCTGTAAAGGTGTTCTAGAGCTACGAAATGGAGATGGTTCTCGTTTATTAAACGGAATAAACGGAAAGCTGAACCATTTTTGCAGAATGCCCTATATTTTTGCCCTCTATTCAGATAAATGGAATTGGGGAATGGAAATCTTGGTCAACACTCAGCATCCTTTTTGATCTTTTGAATTCAGCTTTGGCTATTTATTCTTTTCAGGAATGAGCGGGGAACGGAGGACCAGACTCTCGGGGTGGGAAGCATGCACTGAGAAGAAAAGCAAGACATGTTGGAAGTACCAACTACCAAATCATTGTTCTCTACCAGTTATTCTTCTCTGGACCACTACTGCATTAGTTTGCTCTGTTTACCCCCACTTGATTTCTGATGCTTTTGCATTTTCCCCCAGAGAGATATTCCAGGAGGAACTGTGACCGCCTGCATCACGGGAAGATTGAGACATCCAGGATTGTAGGTAACTTCCTAACTACAATGGCATAATTCTAGAAAGAAGATCTTTTGGATGATGTTCACATCTTCTGCGCATAGGGTCTTTGTTGCAACATGGAATGTTGGTGGAAAGTCTCCACCAAGTCATTTTAATCTTGAAGATTGGCTGCACACATCACCTCCCGTGGATATATATGTCTTGGGGTATGCAAAATTTCAAGCTCTCTGTATTTCTCGGATTTTGCACTCAATATAAAGAATGATCATTTATCAGTTACATTCTTCAGGTTCCAGGAGATTGTTCCTCTGAATGCGGGTAATGTCCTCGGTGCAGAGGATAAGAAATGGTTGGCTCTCATACGGAAGACACTGAACAATCTTCCCGGTACCAGTAGCAGATACCACACGCCCTCCCCAGTCCCCAATCCAGTTGTGGAACTGAATGCTGATTTTGAGAGCTCTACAAGGCAGAGGGCATCCTCATTCTTCCACCTTCGGTCATTCCAATCGAGTTGTATTGTGAGGATTGATGGTGATGTTTCGGCTTGGCTGGGGCGCAGATTCAGCATCTGTGATCGTGGGAGCAGACCTAGCGACTATGAACCCAAGTATAGAGTAAGATGACCATCTATCTCTTTGTGGGTTGTTTTTATATGGACAACCAGCTATACCATGGAGATAGACATATCTGATCTTCGTTTGAGTGCAACAAGGTGATCCTCTAGGACTGCTCCTCAGGGATAAATGCAAGTTACTTCTTCATGCATGGTATCTTGATGATGACACAGTTATTGGAGACACAGATGAGGTGGCCAAGATTATGGGTATCAGTCAGGAGTGCGGGCTAGACTTGGGTCTAGTTTTAAAAATTCATAAGACTGAATTCTTTTGGTCTACATGTGATGGTAGGAAGCTTCACAAATGGGTGTTCCCTGCAGATATTGGAAAATATTTATTAGGCTTGAAGTTGTTTGGAGGGGCGGTTAGTAGGTACAAAAAATTTATTGAGGGGATGGCTTTGGAGAGGGCTGCTAAGGCTGTTAAGTTGATGCATCTTGTTCCTCAGTTAGGTGACCCTCAGAGTGAGCTTCTTTTACTCCGTTCATATATGGATAATGCAAAACTTTTATTTGACTTGAGGACTTGTCAATCTATGTACATGGAGGAGGCGATAATATTATTTGAGAAACTCTTACACGAGTCTATAGAGGATATTGTTGTTTGTGGATGCCCCTTTTTTGGAGACCTTGATGAATCTGCATTTCATCATCTTTCATCATTTATTTTAGCTTAAAATCTCTTATAAAACACATGTATATAATACTAACTCCATATTCTTACTAACTTGCATCTGTATGTAAATGTTGTACACTTTTTATCATTTTAACCTAAAATAAATTAATAAAGAAAGAAATAAAAATAGAAAAAATAAAATAGAAAAAAGAAGACTGTATATATGCAACAGATACAGGCTGACCCGAACCCCCAGAGAAGGTCAAGACTTGATGTAATCGACCGGGAATAAAGTAGGGAGAGATATGTCCCTTAATCAACAAAATTCAAAAAAATGTATCTTATGTATATTTGTATATTTACACTATTTTATTTGTACTTAAATTGACCTCAAACAAAATAATGTTCAAAACAAAAGTTGTAAATAAAAATGTGTCCTAAATAATAAAAATAATTCCACACCACACCTGGAAAAAGGCACTAAGCGATAATTGAAAGATCAATTCTGGCTCTAAATGTACCAAACTGAACCAAACTCATTTCCATTGTATTCTAAATTTAATTATCTTTAAAATGGCTATGATTTCATAATTTTTGGAGTTACGGTGAAAAGTCAATTTTCAGGAGTGGTTTTGCAATTTCACCACTTATTTGTACATATTGTATTTGTAAATATTTGTAAATATTTTTACTAATTATTTAAACAAAAAAAGTAAAAATGTTAAAACAAAAAAATTAATTTCCTGATTTGACTATGTATATAATATACCATATGTATATAGTATATGTATATAGTTTCTATTCTTAAATAACCAACAAAAAAAATAAAAAATTAACATTTTTTATTCAATTTAATTGAGTGACAAAAATACATTTTTTTTTAATATTTTTAACTTTATCTCATTTCAAATTTTCTCTTTTATCTCTTATCTTCGTTCGATATTTAAAAAAATTTTAATTCCTTTTTTTATCAATTAAAATGGCTATCTCTCCCTTTATTTCAACTTGATCAATCTTTGGTGAGAGGAGCCTTTTCTCCGAGAGCTATCTTATCGCAGAGAGGTGCCTAGCCTCTGAGCCGTCCGGTGACAGCGAGTCGGCCTTCGTCGAGACGATCACGGTCTTTTCCCCTCGTAATGTGAGATCCACATTTTTCTTCTCTAGTTTTTAATCTATGTTAACTTAGTTTTATTCCTCATATTTTTATTTCGTTGTCATTTTTTTATCTAGATCTTAGAATCCATCATGAGTTTTATTCACCTTCGATTCTGATTTTCATCCCACTTTTTCGATCTCTACGCGTTCTTTTCTACCTCGCACGATCTCTCACCTCCGACCACGCATGGTGGTCGGAGATTCGATTCCATCTTCCATTTCCATCGGAACCGCACTCGTTCACGTCTTCTATTTTGATTTTGGGATCAAGCCATCGTGCTCACACCCTAATTTGTTTATAACTAAAAAAATAAAAAAAGAGAAAAAAATTGCATAACTTTTCTTTCTAACATTTGGTTTGCAGGAAAAAATTAAAAAAAATTAAAAAAATTAATTATTTATAGTTTCTTTAAAAAAATACAATTTATTTATTTATTTCATTTCTGTCTTTACAATCAATAAAAATTGAAAAAAAGAGGCTGGTGACATCCACCGCCGCTATCCCAGCGTCGTCATGTCAGCATATCCTGCAGAACCGCAGCCACCAGGAATGTCCCAGCGACCGCAACTACCATCCTCCATCACAGTGCCGACCTCACCACGCTCCGGCGCTGCCCATCCCAATCCACCGCAACCGCGGTGCCCACTGTAGTCTTCACCGTATGCCATCAAGCACACCGCCCCCACACCTGGAGCATCCACGGCCAGCCCTGCCTCAAGCTGTCGGTCGTTTCACATTTCCACAGCTGCCCAGCCATCCGCTGGCCGCCTCCTCCTCCTTTCACATCTCCGTCGCTAGAGCCCCTCCCAAGCCCTTGGCTCATCTTTGAAGAACGGTGATGCCTCCTCTTGAGAGAAAGAAGAGGGCGGTGCACCTGTGCCCCCATTGCCCCCTTTTGCTTTTGAAGAAACAAAGGGAAGAAGAAACCCTAAGGGTTAATATTATTTTTTTGGGAAAATTACAATTGCCCCCGGAAGTTTTCAAATTTACAGAAATGCCCTTGTCAGTTCAAGCATTAGGAAAATTACGTAAGAGCCCACAAATGTTTTGCATATTGCGCAAAAGCCTCTTCCAACATTCAAGCACGTGCTTTGCACGTTTCTATTGGGTAATTTTCACTTCCAATTCGCTAGTTATTCGTGTTATATTTTATCGTGAAAACTTTGAACTAATTGCATTTCAGTCTATGTTTCCAGACTATTTATTGCTTGTCTTTAATATTGAAATAAATGTGTTTTATGCCTAAAAAATCTCAAAAAAATCAACTTAGACTCATGTTATGTGCATCTTCATTGTGTAAAAATTGCGTTGCATTTTAATGTTATTTGTTATTATTAAAAAATTAAAAACAATGTCATTTTCTCTTCCTAAAATTCAAAAATTCATAAAAAATGAATATGACTCTAAAAATTTCAAAAAAAAGATTAATTTCCTTTCATTGACTTTTAATTTCTATGCGAATTTCGTGCATTAATTCTTTTCAAAATCCAAAAAATTAAAAACATTGAATTCTTAGAAAAATCAGAGAAAATTCTACAAAAATCCAAAAATCATGATTTTACTTCTTATTTGTAGTTATTTGTCTCTATTTTAGCATAAAAATAATTTTCAGAAATTTTGGGGACTTAAAATTTTTTTAAGTAGCAAATTATTCCAGGCCATGCACTATTTATCATTTTTACCACTGTTTGATTTTTAGAAAAATACAAAACATCTGAAAATTCGATAAAAATTCCCAAAAACATTTCAAAATCTTTAAAATCAAAAAATATTTTCTTTACAATTTTCTGAGCATTTTTAACTATTCTGAAAAATACAAAAAGAGTATGATGTGCGTATTTCTCCCGTTGTGCATATTGTTTCTCATTTTAAAATAAAAAAATTGCAAAATTAAAATCACTACAAATTTTAAAATCAGAAAATAAAAAAATATAAATTAAAAAAAAATTAAAAAGAATAAATTCACAAAAAACAAAGATAGTTTACCGTTGAGATCTTCTTTTTTAATTGATTTTCGATTAATTGAATAACCCTCAAGAATTGTAGCCTCCCAGAGTTTGATCATGTTGCTATACAGTTAAATTAGTAGCAAAAATTTCTCTCGCTTCATTGTTCTCTTGTAATTATTTTTGTACCTTGAGAAAAAAAATTTGTTTGTTTGTTGACACTTGATTGGGTTGCAACGACATTGTTCATAATTAATATAATTAAAACCCCTCAAAAAGTGCAAGCAACAAAATGGCGCCGTCACTGGGGAGGCACAACGAGGATAGTTAGTTTTCTCTTTTGACCTGCTATTCTTGGTTGTAGATAGTTATTTATATTTTTCCATATTTACTCCATTGTTCATATTTACTGTTCCATTTTATTTTTTTCTGCTTATATTTGATAATTATGTTTCTTAAACATTCTCTCTTTTCTTTTTCTTGCGAGGGCCTGTAAAGGAGGCGATCCTAAGAGAGTCGAAGCACCCAAGCGAAGTGGAGGCGGTTTGATTCTTTATCGAGCCGCAGGATAGCGTGAGAGGAGGAGAAGAAGAATTGAAGGAGACAAAAAATAGACTTTCTTTTATTTATTTCTAGCATTTGAACCATTGTAAATGGACATTCATTTATTGTGGGGAGGGGGGGCTGTTTCGCCAAGTGTCGGTGCACTTGGGGGACATCACTGATGAATCTGTATTTCATCATCTTTATTCAATTATTTTAGCTTAAAATCCCTTACAAAACACATGTATATAACACTAACTCCATATTCTTTCTAACTTGCATCTGTGTGTGAATATTGTACACTTCTTACCATTTTAACCTAAAATCAATAAAGAAAGAATGAAAGGAAAAATAAAGAAAATAAAATAAAAAAAGAAGACTGTATATATGTAATAGATAAAGGCTGACCCGAACCTCGAGAGAAGGTCAAGACTTGACCTGATCGACTAGGAATAAAGTAGGGGGAGATAGGGTCTTTATTCAGAAAATCCAAAAAAATTGTTTGTTTTGTATATTTGTATACTACACTATTTTATTTGTACATAAATTGACCTCAAATAAAATAATTTTTAAAACAAAAATTGTAAATAAAAATATTTCCTAATTAAGATAATCATTGCACAATCAAATCATGTACAAAACAAATGCAACCACACTTGGAAAAAGCCACTAAGAGATAATTGGAAGACCAATTCCAGCTCCATATGAACTCAAATAGAACCAAACTCACTTCCATTGTATTCTAAATTAAATTATCTTTAAAATAGCTATGATTTCATAATTTTTGGAGTTACGGGGGAAAAGTTGGTTTTCTGGGTTATTTGTGCCATTTTCCCATGTATTTTGTACATATTGTATTTGCATATATTTGTAAATATTTTTACTAATTATTTAAAATAAAAATAAAAGAATAAAAAACTTTAAAAAACAAAAAAACTAATTTTCTTATTTACCAATGTATATAATGTCATATATGTATATAGCATATGTATATAATTAATTTTCTTAACTAACAACCACAAAAAAATAATAAAAATTAACATTTATTTTTCAAATAAATACAGTGAAGGAAATACAAATAAATTAGTTAATTTTTGTAAATATTTTTAACACTAATATCCCTTTATCTTTATCTTATTTGTTTTTCTCTCTTATCTCTATTCTTCATTCAAAATTTAAAAAAAAAACTCCATTATCTTTTCTATTTATATGGCTCTTTTTCCTTATTTCAACTTTATCAATCTTTGGTGAGAGGAGCCCAATCTCCGAGAGTCTTCTTGTCACAGAAGAGTGCCTAGCCTCCAAGTTGTCCAGTGACAGCGAGTCGGCCTTCGTCGAGGTGATGAAGGTCTTTTCCGCTCCTAAGGTGAGATCCACATTTTCTCTTATTTTTATCCTAGGTTAATCACAGTTTTATTTCGCGCATTTTTTTCTTTGTCATCATTTTTTATCTAGATCTTAGAATCCACCATCACGATTTGATTTGCCAGATCTGATATTTCATCTCACTTTCTCAATCTCTTCGCATTCATTTCTACCTCATACGATCTCTCACCTCCGACCACACACGGTGGTCGGAGATCCGATTCCATCTACCATTTTCCTCAGAACCGCACTCATCCACATCTTTCATTTTGATTTTAGGATCGAGTAATCATGCTTGAATCCTAATTTGTTGATAAATAAAAATTTAAAAAAATTCCTTCTTTCTAACATTTGTTTTGCAGGTTCACCGAAAAAAATAAAAAAAATTAAAAATTTAATTATTTACAATTCTATTTCTAAAGAATTAAAAAAATCTTCGTTCTTATTTACAGTAAACAAAAAATAAAAAAATTAAAAAAAATTAAAAAAGGTGCCACCACAGCAACGCCCTCAACCGCAGACGCCATCGCCGCCTCAAGCGAGGCACCGGCCCGCACCCCAGCCGCGAGCGCCGGCCTCATCATCTGCTCGTCGATCCTCCGCGGCGGTGTTCCAACCAATGCGTGCATCACCTCTGTCGTCCCTGCTCCAGATCCCTAGCTGCTGACACCCGGCCCCAGCTACGACCGCCTGGAGCCCATCCACTTGACCACCATCGGCACTCACTGCAGCGCGACCCCGCACGACCTCCACTACACCCGTGGCAGCGCCTCCTGTAGCGTGATCTCGCCGCTCCGAAGTCCACCGCCGAATGCACGCTGCGCTCGCGTTCAACCAGCAGCACCGTCCAGAAGCTTCCACTGCGGCTTCAGCCGCCTTCAAGCCTTCTCCTACGCCGTTCGCCTCCCATCGCACCCGACAACGCCTCTTCCGTCGTGACCATGTCACCACACCTGCCACCCCGCCTGTTGGGAGTAGATGAGAGGGGCGGTGCACACCTTGGTCCCCCTCCCTCTTGAAAGAAATGAAGGAAGAAAATAAAGAACCCTAGGGGTTTTGAATAAAATATTGTAAAATTGCAATTCTACCCTCAAAAGTTTTACAAATTGCAACAGAGTTACGCTCCAGCACTTATCACGTGCATCACACCATCTTTACTGGGTAAATTTCATCTTGCTCCTGCAAATTTATTTCTGTTATATGTTGATGAACAAACTTTGAATATTTTCAATTTAGTCCCTGACTTACAGACCTTTATTTTGCTTGCTTTTCTTATTGAAATAAATATTTTCTTTGATCAACAAAATTTCCAAAAATCATGCTATGCTCTTGGTGTGTTTATCTTTCGAGTATAAATTTTTCATTCATTTTGTCATCATTTCTTATTAAAAAAATAAAAACAATGTCTTTTTCTCTTCTTGAAATTCAAAAATTCATAAAATTTGAATATTTTCTAAAAAATTCCAAAAAAAATCATAGTAGTTATATTTTATTGTCTTTTAATTTCTTTCCAAATTTCACGTTGTAATTCCCTTCAAAACCCAAAAAAAGTGAAAAATACTAAAATCTTTTAAAAATCATAAAAAATTCTATTAAAATCCAAAAATCGTGATTTCAGTTCCTATTTGTAGATATTTGCATTTATTTCATCATGAAAATAATTTCTAGGGTGGACACTTAACACATTTTTAAGTTGCAAATTACACTAAGCTGTGTACTACTTCTCATTTTTTTTACTGTTTGATTATAAAAAAATACAAAAACATTTGAAAATTTTACAAAAATTCTCAAAAATATTTCAAAGTCTTTAAAACCCAAAATTTTTTCTCTGAGTTTTTATGGTCATTTTTGATATAATTGAAAAATATAAAAAGTGTTTGGTGTGTATCTTTCTTATCTTATGCATATTGTTCTTTATTTGAAAATTAAAAAAATTTGCAAAATTAAAATCACTAAGAAGTTGAAAATCAGAAAATAAAAAATAGAAATAACATAAAAAATATAAAAAAACTAAAAAGAGAAAAATCCACAAAAACCAAGGATAGTATGCCTTTTATATTCATGCTTTTTCTTTTAATTGATTTTTGATTAACTGAATAACCCTCGGGCATTGTAGCCTCACTGAGTTCGATCATGTCCGCTATACAGGTAAATAAGTAGCAAAAATTTCTCTTGCTCCACATTATTTTCTGTAATTATTTTGCAACGAGTGAATAAAAAAATTTGTTTGATCCTTGAATTTTTGGGGATAACAACGAAGACACTTTCATATCATTTAAACCAAAGCCTGAGGATCTCTACCTCAACACTCGCTGGTTTTGTTTTCATCGTCGTATTTTTTTTTATTTCACGCGGATTTCGTGAGCTAGCTATTGATTGATTTAATTAATTTGCTTGATCCAAGTAATTAATTAGGTCTAAATATCCTAAATAAGAATTGTTATACCTATATAATAGAGCATAATTGGACTTAGTCAAATTAACATGTTCTTGTCCGCTAATAGAAGCTATTGATTAGGACGGTTCCCTTGCATTTACATATGGGTTAGTTTATTTTTCTGTATTTCAATTTTGCGCAGATTACTTGCATGTAGAGTGCTAGCGATAAGGTACGCATCTTTAACCCCTAAATGCATCATTGTGTTGAATCGCGCATTGGCATTTTCGATCTCCTTCCTTGTTTTCACTCACATAAGTGAAAAAGGAAATTGGGCACTCGGTAAACGATTCATTGAAAATACTTAATCCAAGTAATAACTGCCTAAAAATCGGGACTGCTAAAGAAAACTCAACCCTAAAATAAACGTAAGGAAAAATCATTCTTTTGGGGAGAGTAACCCCCTCATTGGTTGGTTTGCTTGAGTGAGAGAGTGACCCACACACTAGGATAGAACCACATCCGAACTCTCTTCAGACTGTTGTCTTGTGATTATTTGTTCTCCAGTGAGGACTTCACCGGGTAGCCGGTAATCGGTCTGGGATTTCCTTAGTAGAGTGGACAAATCGGATAACCAGTAAACGGTCCGCACCCATACTGGCTAGGAAAAAAATGTTGTGAGATTGGGATAGTCTCCCGGGAGCATTGGGTTCCTAACAGCTCACTCTAACTACTCTGATAGACTGTATTCTCACCAAACTCTATAAATTGACAAGATAATTGACCGAACCTTCACGGTCTTCACATTACGTCGAGTTGGTGAACTGGGGGTTTGTACTGTGTTTGATTGCTTGTGTGCATACTAGATCCTTCTGTGCATTTGCACCTTTTTTCCATATCTTTTGACTTGACCCTCGTGCTCTCCCGATCCTGTCTTTTGTTTCGAAGATGGCCGATTGGAGTTATTTTAATCCGATCTTGACGGATCCCTCGTACTCTCCAACCGATCCACCTTACTTTTTTCCAGGAGGACTTTCCTCCTGATTTTTGTGCATATCCGCCTAACCCATTATTTCAGGAATCGGACGATGATTTTCACTCACCCTCATTCCACTCATCTGACCCTGTGATTATGGAGTCACCTTTCATGGTGTCAACACTTGAGACCCTAAACCAGATAACAGAGCATATGAATTCAAGGATTAGTAATCTATTTAACATAAATACGAGCCAAAATGTTGCTCTACTATTTGAGGATATAGATTCACTTGAGGATAATCATGAGAGCTTGCAATCACCCAAAATACACAAAAATGAGAAAATTTTAAAAATCCTAAAAGATTCTGGGAGATACATTGTTGATTCATTTTATGAGGAGAGGGCACCCATGTCAAACCATTTTCTCACACCGTCATTCACCACATGTCCCAACCTTGAACTTGAGGATGCCACTATATAGACTGCTCTTGGCAATCCTCGTGTAAATGCTAATTCCGATCTCCTCCCTTGTATGGAGGAGGTCCAAAAATTCAAAAAAATGTTGACTGAACCTGAAGTGATGGCCACCATTCACGAGATCATTAAAGCCCCACTTCACCAGGCCATGACCCATTTATTTGCTTCTCAACACAAGAAGAGAAAGCGGAGGAGCAGATCTGAGCGTCACATCTTGACCATGGCCATTGCCTACGCTATCTCTCACCGTGTACATTTTAAGAAAGGGAACACTACTACACTTCTTGTGAGTTGCTCCATATTTGACTATTCTTGTGATAACACTCTTCTTGACGGCGGTTTGTCAATCAATATAATACCCTTCTCTATGGTACAATCTCTTCATCTAGGCCTCTCAAGAAATCAGGATGACGGTTCAATTTGCTGATGGATCTATCAAGAGGCCAAAGGGTATTCTAGAAAACATTGTCATTCTTATTCAAGGTATGAACTTCATTTTAGATTTTATCGTATTGCCAATGGAGACCTCCACCCCTGTGTAGCACCCTCCAATCATCTTGGGATGGCCTTTCCTCACCTCTACGGGAGCTTCTATTGTTTATGGATCAGGAGAGATTCCCTTCCGTTATGATGTAGGAAGCGATGTGTTAATCACTACACCCACTACTGACCAGAGACCTGCATCCCATGAGAATGTGCCCGTGTTAGCGAACCCTAAGGACCTTGACCTTGACGATAATATCATAGATTCTTGTTGTATGATGGATGATACAGAGACCCAAGAATTTTTCTTCAAGGAGGAAGACTCGGAAAGTATAGACCTTGGAGTTCCCCCTTCGACTATGTGGAGATGCATTGATGACATCTGCAGGATTTACACTATAGACACCCTAGAGAGGAAGGCAGACTCTAAGACTAGACAGGACAGAAATGATTTGACTACTTTCACTGATGAGTCCATTCCTATTCACCCTAATTCAGATGAGACTGATACGAACAAATTTTATTTGATTGCTTTTATAAAGGAATTTGGGCCTTTTGATAAAGATGATGATCCAGTAGAGGCTCACCATGCTGAAATTGATCCTACTTTTTCTGATAATGATTTCGAGCCTTTTTACTTTGATATTTGCAAGACTTCCCAGGCAGGACATGACCACACTACTTCCACTAACCGATTCTTGCCTGCACACTCTGAGACTGATGAGGTTACATTCTTGATCGATCCTGATCAGTTTATGTCTAATGATGACCCCAATATAGACCTACACCTTGTCAAATCCATACCTCAGTGGTCCCGCAAGAAGGTTTGTTTTCGACCTTCTTGACCTTTGTACATCCACTCCTTTTGTATATCCTTTAGTTTTATTATTTCTCCTTCCATTTTATAATTCACCCCTTTTCCGTGTGTATATATGCTATACTTAGGATGTGCTTTATCCTAAGTATGGGGGGTAAATGATTTGTGTTGTTCATATTCATTCTGTTCATCACTCATGTTGTTTCCTATACTTAGGTATACTCTACCCTAAGTATAGGGATGTGATGTTGTTCGTATCGTTTTGAGTCCATACATTCTCTGCATCGGTTTCCCCCTTTTGTTTAGTCTTCTATAATTAGGATTATTTGATCCTAAGTATAGGGGGATCACTGACTTCCATACTTTTCATTTTCTCTTTGAGTCGTTGTAGCATATGAGTCTTTCCACTTTTCTATACTTAGCACAAGTTATGTCTTCCGTTGCCGCTCTCTGATAGCTATGAGGACATAGTTCGAGCTAAGTATAGGGGGGGTGTCGTATATATTGTATATATACTTTAGACATAACTCGTACTTTAAATATGTTTATTTTTCAGGATATGTATATAAATTTGTAAAATCCACGCGTGTGTGTATATAGACTTTGATCACCTTTCAAAAAAAGAGAGAGAACAAAACCTTAAAAACAACAACAACAAAAACTAAAAAAAACAAACAAAAAACAAACAAATAAAAAAACCCTAAAAAACAACAACAAAAAAACAACAACAAAAAACAAAAAAAAACAATTCTTGTATATACTTGTATATATTTTACTAACCCTTTTTCCTTTTTGAAAAAAGCTACAAAACCAAAAATCTATAAAAAGTTGCATAAAAAACTCTTTTCACATGTGCATCATTTTTCCTTGCTTTTCCAAAAGCACATAAAAAGTTCAAAATTAGAAAATTGTTTCGAAAAAAATGCTTTCTTTTTGCATTGTACATATTTCTTGCATTTGCATGTGCTCTTTTCAAGATAATATTGACATTAAACTAAGTCAGGAATAAAATTGAAGAATGGAGCTTAGTTGGGCCTTAATCCACTTAATTTAAGAGGAACCATTTAATAACTGGAGTTAAGACTTTTCAGGCCCCAGTGACTTTATTCTTTGAGTCCATAAGACTATGTTCACATGTCATTTTGATTAGATCTAAGTAGAACATTTAACAACACACACATGATTCTTTTATACCGTGGCTTATCTTGGACAAGCACTCTACATGTAGCTCTTCATGGAGGAGGTAATGAGGAGGGATAATCTTTTGGCTTGGGGTAGCATACGAGGGTAGTACATCTAGGCGGAACCTCTAGTCCTCTAGGGAGGGAAGTGTATCTCAACCTGGTCTAGCGATGTTGAGGTCTAAAGACATGATGCTGTAGGGTTGCAATAATGCTTCAAAAGAGGGATAGTCTACTAGCTCAAGAGGAAAAACTCCTTATGTACATGCCACACTTTGTATATATTTTCAAAAAAAGGAAAAAAAAGAAAAAATGCAGAATCTTTAAAAGTGGACCTGCCTGATTGAAAAATTAAATGCCTGCCGGAGTGTATAAATAAGGATAAAAAAATTAATAAGAGCTTCAAAGTCAAAATTTTGAAAGCTTGCAGCTAGATGACTTGGCTACACTGGTCATGCATCCAAAGATAAGTAGCTACACTGGTTACCGTCCATTCTTTTCTCCATCTCATCTTTTTGAGCTGGTTGTACTTGAACTTAGAAGGGAATATTCCTGCTCCTCGAGGAAAGAGTTCCTAGATCGAGGGAATAGAGTTACCTTGTTGAGGGAAGCTATTTCTTTGCTATTTTTGAGATGGGGAGCTATCTTTCACTTACACTGTGCATGTAAAGATTCATAATCATAAGAATTTGTGTATGTAGATTTGTTCTGACCTGATTGTTGAGAAGACCTGAATAGGAGTCTTATGGAACTTAGAGGTTGTTAGGTTTTAAATCCATTTCCCATTAAAGTTCTGTCACACTAATAATCCAAAGGTCTGACAGAGCTCCATACTATAATTTTATGATGATAAGTTTAATATTCAATATTGTCTTAATTTCTTTATTTTCCTTTCTTTTTCTTTTTATTCACTTATTTTTTCAAACAAGTGTTTGCTAATGGACTAGTAAAGGTAAAGCATAGAGTGATGATGAATCTGTATTTCATCATCTTTATTCATTTATTTTAGCTTAAAATCCCTTATAAAACACCTTTATATAATACTAACTCCATATTCTTATTAACTTGCATCTGTGTGTAAATATTGTACACTTATTACCATTTTAACCTAAAATAAAGAAAGAAAGAAAGACAAGAAAAATAAAGAAAAGAAAAAGATAAAGAAGACTGTATATATGTAATAGACACAGGCCGACCTGAACCCCGAGAGAAGGTCAAGACTTGACCTGATCGACCAGGAATAAAGTAGGGAGAGATAGGATCCTTAATCAAAAAAATCTAAAAAAATGTGTGTTGTGTATATTTGTATATTTACACTATTTTCTGTACATAAAATGAACTCAAACAAAATAATGTTTAAAATAAAAGTTGTAAATAAAAATGTACCCTAAATAATAAAAATATTTGCACAATCAAATCATTTATAGAATAAAAGCAACCACACATGGAAAAAGCCACTAAGCGATAATTGAAAGACTAATTTCGGCTCCATATGAACTTAAATTGAATTCAATTTGTACAACTTCTATTGTATTCTAAATTAAATTATCTTTAAAATGGCTTTGATTTCATAATTTTTGGAGTTACGGTTGAAAAGTTGGTTTTTCGGGGTGGTTTGTGCAATTTCACCATTTATCTGTACAAATTTTATTTGTAAATATTTGTAAATATTTTTACTAATTTTATAA
The DNA here is from genome assembly GCA_037367405.1 of Ottelia alismoides. Taxonomy (NCBI): domain Eukaryota; kingdom Viridiplantae; phylum Streptophyta; class Magnoliopsida; order Alismatales; family Hydrocharitaceae; genus Ottelia; species Ottelia alismoides. The sequence goes on from JAZKJV010011214.1 coordinate 751,252, forward strand.
AATAAAAATTTAAAAATAAAATTTAAAAAAAACTAATTTCCTTATTTGATTATGTAAAAAATGTAACGTATGTATATAGTATATGTATATAGTTGCTATTCTTTAATAACCACCACAAAAAATAAAAAAATAACAATTTTTATTCAATTTAATTGAGTGACGAAAATACAAAAAAAATAATTTTTGTAGATATTTTTATCTTTATCTCATTTCAAAATTTCTCTCTTATCTCTTATCTTCATTCAAAATTTCAAAAAAAAAATTCAAATTCCTTTTTTTATTTATTAATATATTATCTCTCCCTCATTTCAACTTGATCAATCTTTGGTGAGCAGAGCCTTTTCTCTGAGAGATATCTTTTTGGAGAGAAGTGCCTAGCCTCTGAGCCATCCGGTGATAGCGAGTCGGCCTTCGTCGATGCGATCACGGTCTTTTCCGCTCCAAAGGTGAGATCCACATTTTTCTTCTCTTGTTTTTAATCTATGTTATCTTAGTTTTTTCCTCATATTTTTATTTTGTTGTCATTTTTTATCTAGATCTTAGAATCCATCATGAGTTTTATTCACCTTCGATTCTGATTTTTCATCTCACTTTCTCGATCTCTACGCGTTCTTTTCTACCTCGCACGATCTCTCACCTCCGACCACGCACGGTGGTCAGAGATCCGGTTCCATCTGCCATTTTCCTCGGAACAGTACTCGTTCACGTCTTCCATTTTGATTTTGGGATCGAGCCATCGTGCTTACATCCTAATTTGTTTATAAATAAAAAATATAAAAAAGAGAAAAAAATAACATAACTTTTCTTTCTAACATTTGTTTTGCTAGAAAAAAAATGAAAATTTAAAAAATTAAAAAAATTAATTATTTAGAGTTTCTTTTTTAAATAAATAAATAAAGTTGTTTATTTATTTCATTTCTGTTTTTACAATCAATAAAAAATTAATAACAAAAAGAGGTTGGCGGCATCCGCCGTTGCCTATCCCAATGTCGTCGCCCCAACATATCCTGTAGAACCACAGCCACCAAGAACGTACCAGCGGCTGCCGCCACCATCCTCCACCACAGCACCCACCTCCCCGCGCTCTGTCGCCGCCCATCCCAGTCCATCGCAACCGCGGCGCCCATCGCAGTCTTCACCATACACCATCAAGCGCACCACCGCGGCACATGGAGCATCCACGGCCAGCCCTGCCTCAAGCCGACGACTGTTTCACACCTTTGCAGCCGCCTAGCCATCCGTTGGCTACCTCCTCCGCCTTTCACATCTCTGCCGCTAGAGCCCCTCCCCAGCGCATGCCTCATCTTTGAAGAACGGTGGCGCCTCCTCTTGAGAAAAAAGAAGATGGTGGCACACCCCTCGTCCCCCTTGGTTCATCTTTGAAGAACGACGGTGCCTCCTCTTGAGAGAAAGAAGAGGGTGGCGCACCTATGCCCCCATTGCCTCCCTTATGCCTTTGAAGAAGCGAAGGGAAGAAGAAACCCTAAGGGTCTAATATTATTTTTTGGGAAAATTACAACTATCTCCCAAAAGTTTTTAAATTTGTAGAAATGCCCTTGTTAGTTCAAGCATTGGCAAATTGCATAAGAGCCCACGGATGTTTTGCATATTGCGTAAAAGCCTCTTCCAACATTCAAGCACGTGATTTGCACGCTTCTATTGGGTAATTTTCACTTCCAGTATGCTAGTTATTCGTGTTATATTTTATTGTGAAAACTCTGAACTAAATGCATTTCGGTCTCTGATTCCAGACTATTTATTGCTTGTCTTTTATATTGAAATAAATATGTTTTGTGCCTAAAAAATTCTCAAAAAAATCAACTTAGATTTCTATTATGTGCATCTTCATTGTATAAAAATTGCACTGCATTTTAATTTTATTTGTTATTATTAAAAAATAAAAAATAGTATCATTTTCTCTTCCTGAAATTCAAAAAATCATAAAATTTTGAATATTGCTCTAAAAATTCCAAAAAAATTAGATTAATTTCCTTTCATTGTCTTTTAATTTCTATGCGAATTTCATGCATAATTCTTTTCTTAATCCAAAAAATTGCAAAACATCAAAAATCTTAGAAGAATCATAGAAAATTCTACAAAAATCCAAAAATCATGATTTCACTTCATATTTATAGTTATTTGTCTATCGTTTAGAATAAAAATAATTTTCAGGAATTTTGGCCACATAAAATATTTTTAAGTTGCAAATTACTCTAGACTGTTCACTATTTATCATTTTTGCCACTATTTGATTTTTAAAAAAATACAAAAACATCTGAAAATTCTACAAAAAATTCCCATATATATTTTAAAATATTTAAAACCCAAAAATATTTTCTCTATAATTTTCTGAGCATTTCTAACTATTTTGAAAAATACAAAAAGAATGTGGTGTGCGCATTTCTCCCCTTGTGCATAATGTTTCTTATTTAAAAAAAGTGCAAAATTAAAATCACTAAAAATTCGAAAATCAGAAAATAAAAAATAGGAATAAAAAAATTAAAAAGACAAAAAAATTCACGAAAGAACCAATATAGTTTGCCATTGAGATCCCTTTTTCTTTTTATTGATTTTCTATTAATTGAATAACCCTCGAGAATTGTAGCCTCCCTGAGTTCGATCCTGCTTCTATACAGGTAAGTAAGTAGCAAAAATTTCTCTCACTTGATTATTCTCTTATATTTATTTTTGTAGCTTGAGAAGAAAATTATTTGTTGACACTTGATTGGGTTGCAACGACATTGTTCATAATTAATATAATTAAAACCCCTCAAAAAGCGAAGCAACTAACCTCCAATGAAGGGTGGCTTCATTGACCATTCGATTTGGCGATTTGGGGATACTTTCAGCAGTTGAGTATTGTTTGTATGCCTTTGTGGCTTCTAAGGCACAATCTTGGGAGCTCCAAGATCATATCTTGTGAGATAGTGAGATTTCTATATGGACTCCGACTTTGTTATGCTCTTTATCGACTTCATGGTACGATTTCTTCATTCACCCTCAGTTGTTTCTTTAAAAAGGACGCCATCTTCCTAAAGACCCGAAATGTTTAGGCGAGTGCTCTTTTTAGCAAAATAATTGACGACATAAATGTGAAATTGGCATGAATGTTAGACAAAAGATAATTTTTCGGTGTCTTCAATCTGATCATGCTCAAGATTTTCTCATTGATATTCCTATTGACTGACTTGGTTTACACATGTCACCGGTAGAGTATCGCAGTATCCTCAGATATCTTCTCAGGATTCCTTTATTTCCAACTTATGAGATATGCCCAGTTTGTCGTAAAGCATTCTTAAATACTTTTGCAGATCATGCAGTTCAATGCAATGAGCTTCTCGATTTTAAGTTCAGACAATCTTGTTGGATACATTTTATTTAATGTACTCAGGCGTGCAAATATTGCTGCTAAGAAAGAGGCATCTATGAGCTTTTTAACTTATCCATAGCAGGGAAGATCCATATTTTTACCTACTGATATTTTGATTTTTGGATGGGATGGAGGGAAACATGCTTGTGTAGATTTGACAGGAGTTTCTCCGCTAGTGGGGTTGAAGAGTTGGGACCTTAACAGCAGGACATGCTGCCCTTAAAGCTCTACAACGGGAATGGTGAAGCACGAAAAATATGCATTGAGAATCAACATATATTCATCCCTTTTGGTTTTGATACCTTTGGAATCTTAGCACTAGAAGTTGTTGAGCTTTTGAAGGTCCAAAAAGTCATGAGCAGTAATGTTATGGTTCCTAAGTTTTTGGATGTAGTACTTAGAATGCTCAATTTTTCAATTCAAAAATGATTAGTGGCACAGCTTGTTGTACGCTTGTCTTCTATTTCGATGTAGTTTCTATTAAATTTAACAATCAAGCAAACAAAGATTGCAAAAGAATTTATGTGGAAAACCCTCAAAGAGGGAAAAACCACGGGGGCGCAAAACCTTAATCTCCTCTCTTAGAGATTAGGGCATTCTTCACTAAGATCATCAGAAAGAGGGTGGGGGATGAGTACATTATATAGATGAGAGTGGGTAAACAGGTTCTCATACATAAACCCTATTTACCCAAGAAGAGTGACTCAAACTCAACACTCCCCCTCAAGTTGGGCACACATATCAACCATGCCCAACTTCCTCATTATGTTCGAATTGCACCGTGGGCAGCCCCTTTGTGAAGATATCAACAATTTGATTACTGATTTCATATAAGGAAGGCACAATTGAACGTCATCAATTTTCTCATGGATAATGTGTCTACAAATTTCTACATGCTTTGTTCTGTCATGCATAATTGGGTTGTTTGCCAAGTTTATCACAGCCTTGTTATCACATAAAATTTAATAGGAGTGGTAGTTTCAGTTCCCAACTCTTTCAATAGAAGTTGTAGCCACAACAATTCGGTGACACCATTTGCAAGAGCATGATTCTCGGCTTCAGTGCTTGATCTGGAGTCAACATTCTGTTTCTTGCTTCTCCAGATGATGAGGTTCCCATAAAGATATATGACATATCCAGACGTAGATCATCTGTCATCAATAGATACATCCCAATATGCATCTGTATGGCCTGCAATCGTCATATTTCTGTTTCTTTGAAACATAAATCCTTTTCCTGGAGACTTCTTTATATAACACATTATCCTGTTGATAGAATTCAAATTAATAGTGGTATGAGCATGTATGAACTGGCTAACTACATATAGAACATAAGTGATATCAGACCTTGTGAGAGTAAGGTTGATTAGTTTCCCAACCAACCATTGATATCTCCCTTTTCCTGCATCATCCAGAAGTTCACCATCTTCTTTACTTAGCTTATGATTTCCCTCCATAGGTGAAGATGTGGGTTTGTATCCAAGCATTCCTGAATCATTGAGTAAGCCGAGAGCATAGTTTTGTTATTTAGACACATTCCCTCATGGGATGTTGGAAGAAGAGAATTCATTGTTTATTCCAGAGAACCCTAGGCTCTCTTATATAGATAAAGCCTATGGGTAAATTACACAAGATGGATACAAAAAAATAAAAGTAATAAAAAAGTACATAGAATATAGAAATATCTCTACACTGCCCCTCAAGATGGTGTATATATGTCAATCATGCTCAGCTTGGAAGAACACTTCTGGAATAGCCCTCTGAGCAATGGCTTGGTAAAGATGTCGGCATTCTGCTCTCCTAAACTGACTTGGGAAGTATAAATCAAGCCCTTTTGAATCATATCTCTAGTATAGTGGCAATCTACCTCAATGTGCTTTGCTCTTTCATGAAATGCAGGATTATTAGCAATGAATAGTGCTGCTTGATTATCACATTGTAATTGCATGGGTAGAGGTACATCTATATGCAATTCTTCTAACACAGCTCGAACCCACATCATCTCTATACTTACTTGTGTCGTGGCCCTATACTCAGATTCAACACTAGATCTAGCCACCATTGTTTGTTTCTTGCTTTTCCAAGAAACCAAAGAACTACCAACAAACACTACAAAACCTGAAGTAGACTTCCGACCCTTAGGGCATCCTGCATAGTCTACATCAACACATGCAGAAACAGAAATGTTTGTTTCTTTCCTAAACAGTACTCCTACACCTGGAGACGACTTTAGATATCTAAATATCATGTACATAGCATTCATATGTACTTGTCTGGGTTGTTCCATGAACTGACTCACCCGACTCACTGCAAAAGCGATGTTAGGTCTAGTGATAGTAATATAGAGAAGCTTTCCCATCATCTCTCTATATCTTCTCCTGTCAGCCTCAATTGTATCATCATCATCATATAACTTCATGCTAGGATCCATAGGAGTAGTAGAGGATCGACACTCGATAATGCCCGTCTCAACAAGAATGTATGTAATATACTTCCATTGGGTCATCACAAGATCCCACACATTCCTAGCAAATTCCAACCTCAGAAAATACGTAAGGTGCTAAGATCCTTAGTAACAAACTGATGGCCCAGAAATGCTTTTGTCATCTTTATCACCTGCATATCATCTCCTGTAACAAGTATATCATCAGCATACACCATGATAACAACAGTACCTCTAGGAGTCTTCTGGACAAACAAAGAATGATCTGCATTTGATCTTTTGAACCCTTGCGTTTCAGTTAGGCCAGAAAGCTTTTGAAACCACGCCAGCGGGCTTTATTTGAGGTCATATATTTCCTTGTGAAGTCTACACACCATCTGACTCTCCCCCTCAACAGCAAACCCCGGAGGTTGCTGCATGTAGATATCTTCATGCAGATCCCCATACAAATAGGCGTTCTTAACATCAAGCTGAAACAAGGGCCAATCACGTAACACAACAATTGAAAGTAGGACACGCAGAGTCGAGTGGCGTACAACTGGAGAGAATGTGTCCATATAGTCCACGTCATATGTGTCTGAGTGAACCCTCGTGTCACGAGCCTTTCTTTGTAACGGTCAAGACTACCATCGGCATGATATTTGACAGTAAATACCCATTTACAGCTGACAACAAATGCTCCTGGGGGAGCATAAACCAAGCTCCAAGTACCCCGTGACTGTAGAGCAGCCACTTCCTCCTCCATGGCTTAACACCAGCAGCTAACCTTCAAGGCATCTTGATAATTCCATTGTATTTACATGGTAGATAGGGCCAAAACAAACCTCTGAAAGTCTCTTATGAGATGATGGAAGGAAACCTGTGAAGTAAGCGGATATGATGCACAGGTACGCTTCTGCTTCCGTAAGGCAATAGGTGCATTTAGATCATTAGAAACAGTACTCATCGGTATGCTATTCTCCTGCAAAGATCCATGCACCTTCTGTTATCACGCAGGTCAGAGAGTGGGGCACGGTGAGAGGAGGGGGTGGGGACGACGAGAGGAGATGGGGGGGCGGCTAGAGGAGGGGGTGGTGGACGGCTAGAGTTTTGGGTAAGGTTTTAGGTTGGCTCTGATATCATGTTGGAAGAAGAGAATTCGTTGTTTATTGCAGAGAATGCTAGGCTCTCTTATATAGAGAAGGTCTACGTGTAAATTACATAAGATAGATACAAGAAAATAAAAGTAACAGAAAAAGCACATAGAATATAGAAATATCTCTACATGGGACCTAGCCATTTTTATGCCAAGAAAATACTTCAACTCTCCCAAGTCTTTGAGTTTAAATTTGTCTGCAAGAATCCTCCTTATGCTAGATATTTCTTCCTCATTGTCGCCAGTGAGAATCATGTCATCCACATAAACGAGGAGAATAGGTCTTTTATTTCCTTTTCTTTTTATGAAAAGCGTATGATCTCCATTTGCCTGATGGTAATCATGACGATATAAAGTTGCTCAAACCATGCCCAGGGTGATTGTTTTAGCCCACAAAGTCTTTTTTAACGTGCAACACTTATCTACAATATCATAGCCCGGGATCATTTTCATGTAAACAGTTTCAATATGTAGTTTATCATAATTGAATGCTTTCATGGCAATCTGTAATAAAAGTTTATAGTTTAAGAATAAAAAAAAGTTACAGATGGAGTGATTCCTGATGATGAGAACAATGATAATGAGTCGCCAAGTACCGTCCATTTCTCACCAATGTCACTTGCATATGACGTCCCTTCCACAGTAGATGAAAGAGAGAGACCATCAAGATGCTCAAGATAACTATGTCATAGGTCTCCTCCCTGCAGTTGTTCTTTATATGCCGTATGGATTGGTTTCTTAAGCTTAGAGGCTTAGTCTTCCATAAGAGTATTATGAGCATCAGCTTATGAACAATGCATGGCTACTTTGGCAGTTTCTTATGGCAGTAGTTGTGAACATTTCAAATACTTTTTGTATGCTTCTGTTATTGAAGAAAATTTCTTTGTTTACTTTATCAAGGTATTGTTTGGTTGCAAGCAAGCAAATGGTTGGGATTTTTCTCACAGTCTGGGTGCGAAATGAGATCAAAGATGACGTCAAGAATAACAAAGTTTCCTGTGTTGGCAGGGGAGTGATGGGATATCTTGGAAATAAGGTATGCCCTGTGAAATGCTCTATTTGGTACAAGCTCCAAAAATTTGGAACGCAGGAGGGAATGATGCTACAAGGTCTATTTTTTCCTTCAATTTTTTTGTACATCTAATATGAATTTGTTCCCTAGGGTTCTATATCAATGAGCATGTCCCTACATAAAACAAGCTTCTGCTTCGTATGTAGCCATCTGACATCCGGTCCCAAAGAGGGAGATAAACTGCGAAGAAATTTGGATGTAATGGAGATATTGAGGAAAACTAGGTTCCCAAGGGTTGATGGTTTGGGCGATGAAACATCTATTCTTGAACATGAGTATGCATGTTACCTTTCATTTGGTGCAACCTATATTCAACTACTTCGCAAACCTTCTAACACCTAATACTGGTGTCATCTACTTTGTTATTGTGACTGTCGAATAATATGGCTTGGCGATCTAAGAATAGATCTGTCATATTGCACTACAAAGACATTAGTGGAGATGCATAATTGGAATGCACTACTTGAAAATGACTTGGTATATGAGATCTATTTCAATTCTCTTTTGTAAAATCTTGGGCAAAGGAAAGATGGCGATGAGTTATTTTGCATGGAAATCAGTTTTGCTCTATATCTAAGTGCAATTTTAAACAGCTTAGAATCAAGAAACGACAAGGCCATGCATTCTAGGGCTGGTTAGAAGGAAGGATATATTTCTCACCCACTTATAATATTCCAAAAATTCGGATCGTTATGCTTCTTATGATATGCATCCAAAGGAACACGCCTTACGCTGTGGAGCACCTCCTGCCTTCTTCTGAACATCTCAGCAGCCGAAAGCATCATCGGATGCCGGCGATTTTGAGAATCAAACCGAGAACCAACGGTTCTTCTCTATTCTTTCTAGGAAGCAGCAACTGTTGGATTGAAGAGCCCGCTCCAAACGAGCCTCCAATCGTTGGTTCGAGAAGACTCATCACCGTCAGATCATTTCGTGGATTTAATCCAAGTCGTCTATTGATGAATCGATATCACACAATCTCGGATGTCCACGTGGATAAGTGAAGAATCATCGTCGTAGATCATCGTTGGTTGGGGTAAAATTGCACATCTAGCCCCCCATTTTTTGTATTTTGTAGTTAATATGTAAAGTTTTAATTGCATTGTAAAATAATTGTGATATTTGCACGGACCCCCTAGAACTTATTGTATATTACACTTAGGTCTGTGCCAGGTCACCTCACGTGGTGGTCCATGTGAGATGGGCAAGTTAGCAAGAAACCATTCAGGGTTCCTATATTTGTATTTAGTATTAAAATTTGTAATATTTGTACACGAACCCTTGATCTTTCTTTTCATTCCAAATATACCCATGTCGGGTCTTTATTTATTTTGTTGTATTCCTATTTTGTTTAAATAGTTCCTATGCTTGTAAAATCTTTGAAAAACCACAGTAAAAGCTAGATATTATGCTTGTTCTCGTCAAACTTTATTTTAGTATTTTTCTTCATTTTTCTATTTATTAAAAATAATATAGTACCTATTTATTCCCTATTTAGGTATAAAAATACAAAAAATATAAAACTAACTTTAAAAATTCTAAAAAATATACATGGTATATATTTCTATAAATTACCACTCAAGACCAAAAATAAAAAAATATAAAAGAAAAATACTGAAAATTGAAAAACCCTTAAAAGTTTATAAAAATAAGTAAAAAACTATAAAATCCTAAAATATTTGTTTCTTTTTGTTATTTTTATTTATATCATATACTATATATTAAAAATAGTTTTGGGTATTTTTGAAATATTTATCTATTTTTAAAATGCAAAACAATTCGGACTATTATTATAACATACTATTTTGAATTTGAAATCAAATAAAAATGCATAAAAATTAGCAAAAACGAAAAGAAAACTAATAAAACAGAGAAAATTTATAAAAACAAAAACGATTTTATTCTATAAATTTTGAGTATATATAAGTATATTTAAAAATAAAACCCTATATAGCCTTTTTATGCTATATATTACTTATATATACCTATTATTAATATTATTAATTATAAATCCCTAATATATATTTAAAACCCGTAAAAATAAAAAAAAGATGATTATTATTTGTATTTTATCTATTTATATATGGGTTAAATGTGGTTGCCCCTTGGGGGTGGTGATTTAAGGTCAAGCCACTATACCAAATAGACTTATCATAGGTCATTTTTGTTTGATCTAAATCGTAGTTTAAGACACACCACCTGATCTCATAAGATTCACAATTACAAAAATCATAGGAGATTCATATGTGCACTTAGCATACGTTCTATTTAGTCAAAAATAATTTGGTTTCTTCACCACTAATTGAATTTCTGCTTAGGTGTGGTTTTTCGATTTGCATCATTTAGATAGCTTTTTATATTCAATATACGCATCAGCATGGAGAGTGTTGGGAAACGCTGTAAGTATCTTTTAGCGACAACATTCATCATAGTTTTTCACTGCATTATGATGTTTGGCTTCTTCCTCATTTTTTTGAAACTTAGGATTAAAAGGAAAAGAGATTGTTCGGTAGACATTGATTGTGTGTGCAGATTAATTCAAGCGATAACTTAGTCTCCTAAAATTGGGAATGAATTGGTGCAAGTTGACCTAATTTAATTTAGAATAAAATCAACCTTGTATTACGGTAAATAAAGCCCTCATTGTTTGCAGGTAGTTACCCCCAGACAGAGTGGGTGAGGATGTAGCTGCTAAGGAATAAAGTCAAAAATCCTTAGACTTATGCCCTAAGCGCTTGGACTCACTTTTACGGTCCTATTATTGTTGCAAGCACTTACCTCTGACCATTAGAAGAAGTAGTCTTGATTCTTGTTGGTGTGTTCCGTCGGCTTGAACTTGAACTACCTTAGGTGACTACACCTGTGAGCTTGCATAAGATTGTTTTGAAACACTAAACTAAAATTGATAAGAAAATAAGGCCATGATCCTCGGCCTTCAGCGTTGAGTTGGTGAATCAATTCAAAAGGATTTGTATTGATTGTTTTGTGTGAGTAATTCCGTACATTCACGTGCCAATAGTACTAGAATCTTTTTGTATCGAGCGTGCTCAATCCTCATATTTTTTTGAAACTCAAAGATGGATAATTGGTCAGATTTTTGCTCGGACTTTGCGAGCTTGTGGATGAACCACCCAAATATTACATCTTCACAGGTGCAATCCCCTTCTTTTCTTTAATTAGATCGTCCGGGTTTAGAAATAACCCTTGTTTCGAACTGGTGTATGATTCACTCCTTGTGGGTGGTTACATCCCAACAAACCCTTGTCTTTCTTCTTTACTCATTGAGAAAGATCATTGCCTTGGTGAGATCGATTTGATTTTATTATCTTCATCTAGATCTCACTCCAATCCTTTGTTTGACGAAGGTGACGAGGGCACATTTAAGATGCCTTCTAAGAAACAGAATGAGGAGGAGGAAGAATGAGAGGACCCAACACATGCCGTACTGGCTAGGCTAGCAAAATTTGAGCAGAACCAAGCAATTATGAGAGCACAACTTGGTCAATTACAGTAGCGTAGGGATGCACCTATGGACGCAACATACAACCTTGGGCTATAAAAGATGACCAATTGGATGAGCACAGTCGAGCCCGAAGTAGAATATGAGTTGAAAGCTGCAGTTCTTAAGTTTGTTGCCTTTGTTACATCCCAATAATATGAGAACTTGCAACTCGGATAAAAAGAAGCGGGAACACATTTCGCCTTACAAGTCCAACTTGCATATCCCAATTCGGTCTTTAACACACGGGCCCACCACCCCTAAGGTGATGTTGACCCGTCGTTAATTGAACCAACTGTCAATAGGAATAGTACTCACTATGCACAATCCAATATTGCCCCAATAATATGAGGACTCGATATTGGGGACATTACGCATACATCCTTACTCTTTCGAGAAGTAAAGAGCCCGATCCAGATGCGCTTGCATACAGGAGCTGTCACTTCGGACTGGTGTCTCCTACATACAATCCCTGACGACGGAACCTTTGGCCTTGACGGGAGACCATGGATGTCACTTATGTGATCCTCTATATCATATTCAAATTCTAAGCAATTCTCATGAATCATATTCACATAATTAATTCTTCCATGGGAAATAACACATCTATTCATAATAGAGTGCCTTAATTTTAATTGGATTCCAATCAAACTAATCATATTAAATTAATGATCCAATTAATATCTAACAAACATTCAATATTATTAATTGAATTATGGTATTATCTCAAATACGTATTATTTCGAATTTTAATAATTAGAAAAATACATCGTGATCTCTCCTACATTATCGAGTCCCTACCCGTTGTCATGGCCAGTACCGACGGGAGTGGAACAGACCACACACGGTGCAACCTGCTACCCCATCGCTCCCCGACTAAATACCATATCCACCTCGGGAAAGGATAATGCCAAATTGATCATTGTATACTTGAGATGATAATCGGTTCTTCAACCAAAGTTATACCATATATAATAATAATCAAAATATTTTTGATTAACATTATAAGGAGATTTGCTAAACAAATCCCCAATCCTATTCAAGCAACTTTGTTTGTTAGAAAGTTCATGTAAACAATTGTGATCTAGATCATATGTAATCTATTATTGGTTAAGGCAATGTCATTTAAGGAAATAATTATCATCAGATATTTCACAAAAAGTAATTGTCAGCAATGATCCTCACTTACTAAAATTAGCATATCTCAATCAACTTAAATCCAAATTAAGCAAAATAAGTTTTCATAGTTCTCTAACTTGATTTACAACAGAACATAAATGATTTGCATGAATTTATAAGCATTTATAAACAGTAATAAACTCCTTAATTACGATACAATTTGCAGTCCCCGAAACAGTGGATATATGTTCACTAAAATGATCATAACTTGAGCAAACGGAATCCAAATCATGCAAACTCAAATCCCACAGTTTCCTTATTTAATAGGAAATAAAATTCAAGCTTTATTTTCGTGTTTAAATAATTAAAAAGGGCCGAAAATAATCACAAAATAGAGATGCGAAAATGAAATGCGAGAAAATTTTCGCAAATCCTAACGAACTCAAGTCTTCCTAGGTTTATGTATCGTATCCAAAACCTCTGACCTAAGGCTCTGATACCACTTTAAAGATATGGGGATATCCTTAAGAGCATCATGGAAGAGTGAGGATCGCATCGTATGCGATCGAGAGCGACTAGTCGCACTAGTTGTTCGAGGCAGCGGAAATTAAAACTTTTTCATGCGATGAAACTACATGATCCAAGAACACTTCTTAGATCATTTCATCTAAACCACAAACAAGTATTAGGGTTACCTATTGAAGTGTGGCTACGATCGAGTCTCTAAACGAAGAGACCTCCTATCTCAAGTCCGATCTGACGGAGGAGACGCTTGCGAGCATGTTGATGAAACACGTGCTCCTCGCAATCCATGTTGATGATCGAAGTGGAAAATCTCTTATTCTCGACACACGAGATCCGATGTCTTCTTCACAAGCGAGGCACACCGAAGAAGATGGAGATCCACGAGCAAATGATCCGGTAGCATAATGATGACGCTGCGTCGATGGAGACTCTCTTTACAGCTTCCATGGTGGACGACCATATGAGAGAGAGAGGGTGTGTAGAGAGAAAGAGAGAGAGGGAGAGAGCCTTATGTTCTTATTGTGTAAAGAAGAGAAAAGGGGGTGCCTCTCCTTCTATAATATTTTGGGATCCATGGATCTTTATCCTTGGACAACACAAATCCAATGGCTCCATTAATTTGTGTTTCTTTTTATGGCTAAGATTTTATTGGTAAAAACCAACAACAATTAATCTAATTTAGATTAAATATATATTGATAAATCAATATGATTTAATCCCAAATTAAATCAATCAAGCATGGAGATTATAGAGTGAAGATTGCCTCCTTCCATATTATGGGATTTGGTGGTAATCTCATGTAATCTCATGATATCTCATGAGCTTACATTATTCCATGGAAATCTCCAAGATTTACAACAACACTTGTTGTAAAATTTTCTACAAAAATAATTCATTATTATTTTGCGAATATTACAATCTTTCCATTGGAAAATTGTGAATCGCATTCTCAACCCGAAATAAAATGTAAATTACATTTTCAATTAATTCTCCAATGTGAATCTAATTTACATCAACATTTAATTAACAAATGTATGTTACAAATAGCTCTCTCTTATATATTATAAATCACATTTATAATATATATGATTAATATGGATATTGCTATCCACATTATTCATATCCATGCTAATTAAATCACATTTAATCCTCTTGGATCTATATTCTCACGTGTCCAAATAATGTGAATCGCATTCACATTATTTACATCTTTGATAATTAAATCACATTTAATTATCTAAGATAACTCTCATTATAATATGAATCAAACTCATATTATTCATGATAATTAAATCACATTTATTATCCATTTTTTCAATGCCCGGATACTTATATCAACAATGAAATTATCCTGAACTCTTTCAAGGATAATACGCTTTTTCCGCGGATACTTGGATATAAGGACATGGCGATTGTATTATTCCACGTTTAGTGACTTGGATATTGAGATCACATCTCAATTCCAGATCTTGCAGACCTCCCATAGATGCTTTTTTAAATCAAGGTCGTAGATCCAATCTTATCATTGCATTTGAATCACATTCAGATCACTGTTCAACACTTGGACCAAGATTAGACCACTTCTCTACTAAAAAAACACTAAAATCCAGACCCGTTTCATCGCTTCCTAGGAATGGAAGCGTCATGATTATACAATCGTTTATGATCATATCACCCTTAGGTATTCCTAATACCTGTACATCCTGCATAGTGAAAGACCCAGAATAAACCCGAAGTATAAGATCAATTTTACACTGTCTACTTCAAGGTTTTATCATTAAGTTTCTCATTTGACTATTGCGAGTTGGTATCGATCATATACTTTCCAAAAGCATATATCATACCAGGTGTTGATCATATACTTTTCCAAAAAGCATATATCAAACCTACAAATTCAGTCAAGCTTCCAAAGCGAGACGACCATGCACGGAATTCGATTCTTCCCAATATCTCATGAGTGAGCTCATGTATTTCGGTTCAGTAATGAACCTGTATGTCCCTTTAAGAGATCGTATTACTCATATGCCCTTATATACACACTAGCGTGCCGATTTATAGACCTTGATTAGGTTATCAACCTATTGGTCTGCCAAATGTACATACTCAGACATAGTAACACATATGTCTCTGGTCAGAGGATGTGTGCCTATATCATGACAGCATATGATATAGGACTTTGGTTATCTCTATCTCGTTAAGTCAACTCCTTAACCTAACTTATATAACACCTCCGAATCTCTATTCCCATGCAGAGGATCTGCATCAAGATGTCGGTTAGATATCAACCTAAATGAGAAAGGATTGCCATATCCTACTAAGGATGGAGATCATCTCTCCACAATCATTTGACGGTGCTTAATGAGTCCTCAATCTAACTCTTTAGATGTTCATCCAAGCACTAGCCTCTATGATTCAATAATTGAATCAACAGTTGTATGATTATCATGATGGCCATGGTACATAACCCTAGTTATACTAAGGGACCCATTATGCAAATTAGTTATTCTTCATTTCAGACCAGGGAATGATAATATCAATTATTGCATAATGGCTCGCAGTGGGCTCGCATGTCCAACAATATATACTTGTGTTCTTTTCCTTTTATTTTTGTTCATATTTCTATTTTATTCTTGTCTATATTTTTTCCCTTTGTTTCTGTCACTTGTTCATTTTTTTCATTCTTTTATTCATTTTATTTTTGTCTATATTTGTGTATATATATTGTGTGGATTGCATTTTTTGAGCAATGAGCACTTACTTCGAATTCCGCATGTCATGAGGGAGCTATACAACGCTTGTAGGATCCAATGTGTTGGACACCAAAAGATCCCCAAGATCGGACTTAGGGTATCATTTGAGATCTGATTTACTTGGTCTTCTCATTTTGCTTCATATCCACCCTAGTGTTACTTTGTTTGTTTGTTTTTTTCATCTTTATTTTCTTTCTTTTTATTTGCTCACATTTTTCATAACTATGATTTGACATCTCTTTTGTTTCTCTCTTTCTTGCGAGGGTCCGATGAGCGAGGGTGACTTCCTAGGAGCATCGGTAGCAAAGAGGAGGCATCTTGTTTCTTCATCGAGGATCACGAGAGTGTAGGAGGAAGAAATAGAAGACTTGGAAGATTTTTGAGCAAAAATTTTGCACATATATATTTTTTGTTTTCTTTTTAGTCTTGTATTTTCCATCATTATTTTTGTAAAATGTTGTAATTATTCTTTTGGTACTTGCCTCTTTTTCTATTTTTCAAAGGCCATTAAGTACCTTATGGATTACGGGGTATGTTTCACCAAGTGTCGTTGCACTTGGGTGACCTCATCGGTTTTATTTTCATCGCTTTTATTTTTATTTGTTTTATCACAGTTTTGTGTGCTTGATCCCTTAGAAGTAGGTTCTATTTCCTTGGATGAGCTAGATAATCGATTGGGTCCAAAGCCCATAAAAGAATACCTATTCCTATAGACTAGATCATAGGATTGGACTTAGTCAAATTAATTTGTTCTGGCCTGCAAATAGAAGTAACTTATAGGACACTTTTCGTGCATCATTTAGGTTAGTTTATTTTTCTATCTTTATTTTTATGCAAGGATCATTTTGCATGTAGACTCCTGGAGCAAGGTAGGCATTTATATGTCGTGCATGCATCATTGATTTCTGTCGCATCGACTTTTCTGATCTCCTCCCTTATTTTTCTCACTTAAGGAATAATGGAATTGGAAATTTCATTAGATCAATTAATTAAAAAATCCAAAAAAGTGCAAACCCAATAAAAAAAGGACTGTTAATTTTCACTCGACTCTAAAACTTAATGTAAGGACAAGTCATTCATTATTTTGGGGAGAGTAACCCCCTCATTGTTTGCATGTACTTACATCCAGACAGAGTGGGTGAGAATGCAACAATAAGGATAGAGCCCAAATCCATGGACTTGTGCTCTATGCTCCTGTACACATCTCTGTGGTGTATGGTTGATATGCAAGCACTTGCCTCAGACGTTAGAAAATCCCTTTGGGGTTTTCCTTTCTCCCTTTGGGTTAATATTGAGCACGATAGCTCTGGCAGATAGTTCCATTGATTGGGGAGGATTGAGAACATAAGCTGGGTGATAATGTTGACTCACCCTATATGCTTTGTAGTAAGTAACTTTGTGTAGATTAACAAAACTTAAATTTTGAAAAGATAAATGACTGAACTTTTACAATCTCCACGTTGTGTTCAGTTGGTGAATCAGGGGTTTGTATTGTGTTTGTTTGTTAGTGTAAAGATCATTCCCTTCCCTTTGTGCCTTTTTCTTCCTTCTTTCTTCTTGACTTGATTCATGTTCTCGCATATTTCCTATTAACATCAAGGATGTCAGATTGGAGTATTCTTTTTCGGACTTTGCGAGCTCATTTCACACTCCAGTTTGGTTGTCTAATATTTGGGAATATTTGCTTTTCGAATATCCCTCTTTCTCTACATCACCAGTCTTGTCATCAATAAATCCATTATTTGATATTGACTCTAATCTTAAACTGTTATTTGGGACTCCACCATTTTTTAGGACTAATCAAGTATCGTATACATTTTCAATGACATAGTCAGAGCATTTGATGCCAGCAAAGGGCAAGAGTATGATGACAGAGCTGAATGAGATCAATAGTACGATGCTAGCTTTTATTAAGGCCATTCATGCACAATTGACTGAGCAAGCTGACATCTAAGTGGGGTTGAGAGATATGATCTTCAAGCTGAGGAATGATATAGGAGATAGGAGAGAGGAGGGTGAGTAGCCGAATGGAGGTGGGAATAGGGGAGGAGGAGATCCACAAGTTGAGCCAGCGACTAAGCTCAAACTTAAGGATGCCTATAATCCAGGTGTAGGACAGATGAATACATGGATTTAGATACCTGCGATTCATGGAGATTTTGAGCTTAATCCCATAATTTTATCTTTACTCCCACTACTGTCACATTAATGAAAAACCTTATGTACACCTCCAGTAGTTTGACCGCATATGTGGCACTATACACTACCCTAACATTCTGTTAGAGATACTGAAGATGATAACTTTTTCGTTTAGCCTTGTGGACAAGGCATTATATTGGGTAAATCATTTAGGCAAGGTTTTTACGTCCTGGGAGGAATTAAGATTAGCCTTTTTGGGCAAGTGTACCCTAGGATGACTAAAATAGATGTGGTCCTTGATTGCCAACTTCTCCCAAATGTCCCATGAGCCTATTCACAAGGTGTGGGAAAGATTTAAGGATTTGATAGAGAAGTGTCACCATCACGATATACTAAACACTAGCCTTGAGCAGAATTTCATTGGGGGATTGAGCATTGAAAATCATAAATTGGTAGATGTCGCTTGTTGGGGGTTCCACTTCAATAAGGATGAGGATGTCCTTTATTAGATTTTTGAGGAGATGACGGAGAGCTCTGCGGCTCTTTTTTCTTTGCTTACTTTTCAGAAGCATATTGTTACTTCTTCTTCAGTACCCCACAAGGCTATCAACATGATGGCATCTCACAATGTGGATAGGGTGGACAATGCAGATCAGGCCATCATAGGAAATCACCTATCCAAAGTTGATATAATAGAGAAACGATCCAAAGAGCTTGAAAAGCTTCAAGTGATCGAGCAGAGGACATTGCAGTTGGATAAACTGGATGAGATTACGAAGCATCCGGAGCTTCTTGTTATTACTATTCATTCATGTTAGAGTGCGAGTGCCGGAGCTGATACTTCTACTCATGAGAAGACCTAATACCACAACTTCAACATAACACGGTACCGGAGCACCATCCACCATTCAACAAGTTTACTACATGCAAACCCCATATCAGGTCCTGCAACAGTCACTTATACATATATTGTATCATACCATTAAGAGCCTCTTTACATTTCTAAGCAGTAGTCTCCACCTCCACCTCTCATTCAGGAGGTGAACAACATTCGTTTCAACCGAGTGCGTAGTCAGCAGTCAACCCCATCCTTCAGAGCAAGGTCAGTTGGGTTCACAACAGAGTATGAGGCCCGTACACCATTTCTAGGGAAGGAGAGCACAATCCCAGCACTAGCAGCTACATCCTCATTTTTCGTCTCCACCTCACTTATATAATTGGAGACACGGACAACAACAGATGCAAGCTTTATATTTTCATTAGCCCTTTTATCAGTAGTAGTCTGCACAGTTTCTGCACCTCCTCCTTATAGTCAGTCACAATATTCTAGATACTAGCAGCCTCTATAGTACCAATATCAGTGACAACCTGTCGTTGAGCATCCAAAGGCACCTTCGATGAATCCTGCACTAGATCAACTTGCACTCCTAATGAAGAATATGGATGATTTGACTCAGAGGCTTGATGACCTGACCACCTCAAAGACATTGATACCAACACAGGTCGAAGCCAATCCCAACAACTTCAGACATAAGGAACATGTAGCCCATAACCATCCATCCTCGAGATATGTATGGCCCTTGATTTTACTTGTTTATATGACAGTATTCATCTCAGAAGTAGTAGGAGAATGCATCCACCCATGCAATAATTAGGATTGGGTGATCGGGCCACTGAGTGATCTACACCAACTTCGTCATCTTCCTCACTAGTTGAGCAATGATCTAGCTTTGCAGAGCCAGAGCATGGAGGTCCACCATCACCTTCTTCTCCATCTCCAACATCTTCTTCACCAATTCCATCATTATTCAAAAAAGCCAAAAAGAGAATAAAGAAAGATGCACAACCGAGTCATCCATGAAGGAGAATACATCTGTCGTGAAGTCTTCTTCGGTACCAGCATATCAAGCAACCCTCTACTTTTTCCTTTTTATTCTACTCTTGTTATGTATGACATTGTACAGACTGATTCTGGTTATCCACATTTACATGATTACTCAGATTTGAATAAGAGAAATGGGCAATTTGATATTTCTGATTTAGTTCCATTTCATTCCTCTTCGAATAAAATTGAAAAATCCAAAAAAATAGAAACAACACTACCTGATCCTAGAGTGGTAGAGATACTTCAGGACATATCTTTAGAGATATCACTCCTTAAGGCCATGGAGTACATGCCCTCAGTCAAAAAGAGTACGAAAGAAGCATGTACTCAAAAGTGTCAACCAAGGCAAAATAGATGAAAGCAAACAGAAAAGAACATATTTACTATGTCCACAGTTCATGTCATCAGCAACCTCCTTCCCAAAAAGAAAGATAAGGGAGCACTTCACATCTGGTTCCATATCTTTGATCAAGAGTTTGATCAATTTCTACTCGATAGTGGATCCTCCATTAATCTCATGGCATCCTCGCTACTCACTGAGTTTGGGTTGGGAGCTCTTAGATCCACCAAGATGATCCTTCAATTTGCTGATAGATCGATTAAGAATCCAAGGGGTATTCTTGAGGACGTTATCGTAATGGTGAAAGGAACAAGATTCCCGGTTGATTTTGTTTTAATGGATATGGATAATTGTGCAATGTTGCTCCATACCCATATCATACTTGGTCGATTGTTCCTTCGAACGGCCGAAGAGGTAGTTGATTATTGCACTAGAGAGATAACCTTTCTCTACTTCAGTGACAAGGTTAAGATAAAGACGATCTCAGATCCAAAGCCATCACCACCACATGCAGTAGCATAGGAGAGATAACAGTTATGGTAGATTCTAAGGATCGTGATTTTCTTGCTGAGTTTCGAGAGATAGATCTTTTCATAGATGTCATGGACACCTAAGAGTTCCTTTCCTAGGAGGAACCTCCAGAAATAACAGTCAACATTAGCTCCCCTGTTGATTATTCTAAGTTTCTAGATGATGGGTCTTTTAAACTATTTTTTGAGGACCAGTCTGAGTCACTTTCGAAGGTACATTTTGATATACCTGAGATACTTCCTTCTGAGATGACCGATGGCACACCTCCTACTGAGATATCTGAAATTTTTATCGACGAATTTTTTGAGATTTTTGAGCATCCTGATCAGCAATCCCTTTCTAAGTAAAAATCATTCATTGTTTATCTTTCTGAGACATTACTTGTTGGGCCTACAGTAGCCACGATGGACAGTTCACACAGTATAGTTCATCTACCTTCTATCAGTGCAGTTGTAGAGGTTGTTGTAGAGCCAATTCAGACCCCACATGAGACCAAGTTTTACCTTTGACATTGAAGTGTGCCTTCCTTGCGGGTGCGCACCAGATGTTTCCGATCATCATCACTTCGCAGTTGACCGACGATCAGGAATGCCGCATGCTAGAGGTTCTTGAGAGAAACCACAAGGCCATAGGTTGAAATATTTCAGATATCTGTGAGATTAGTCCAGCTTTGTGCTTGCATCATATATACATAGAGGATCACAACAAACCAACCCGTGAGTGCTAACGTCATCGAAATCCGAACCTCTGGGATGTTGTTATGAAAGATATCAAGAAATGGTGTGATGCTGGCTTTATTTATCACATTTCGGATTCCAAGTGGGACAGCTCGTTATATGTGGTCCCAAATAAATCCAAGATTACTCTTGTAGAGAATGACTGCGGCGAGGAGGTTCCGACTCGTGTACCTACTTGATGGTATGTCTGTGTAGATTACCGGTGCCTGAACTCAACTACCAAGAAAGATCATTTTCCACTAGACTTTATTGATCAGGGAAGGAGTTCTTTTATTTCTTAGACGGGTACTCAAGATATAACCATGTCGCAATGGCTCTTGAGGATCAAGAGAAAACTACTTTTACTTGTCTGTTTGACACCTACGCCTTTAGATGGATGTCCTTTTGATTGTGTAACGAACCTACTACATTCCAAAGGTGTATGTTGGTCGTTTTTACCAACATGGTAGGTATTTTCCTCGAGGTCTTCATGGACGTTTTCTCAGTCTACGGGGATAGTTTTGGCTTATGTCTTAATCATTTAGACCAAGTACTTCAACATTGTTTTGAGGTGAACTTAGCGCTCTCGTGGGAGAAGAGTCACTTTATGTTGACTATTGGAACTGCATTGGCCACATCATCTCCAAACATGGTATAGAGGTTGACTCGACAAAGATTGATGTGATCTCCAAGTTGGAGTCGTCGTAGAATTTGAAGCATATGAGGTCATTCCTTGGTCATGTTTTATTTTATAAGTGATTCACTAAGGACTTCAACAAGATCTCCAAGACTTTGAGTAAGCTTATGTGCAAGGAGAGTGAGTTTATAGTTGATGAGAAAGTCCTCCTTACATTTCCTTAAATGAAAGATATGGTTACTAGAGCTCCTGTACTTTAACCACCTGATCAGACTCTCCCCTTTGAGATCGTAATGGACACATCAGATTATGCAGTTGGAGATGTTTTAGGGCAGAGAAGAGATGGGATACCATTTGCCATAAACTATGCTAGTAAGTCTTTGGATGAAGCACACCGTAATTATACAGTTACAGTGAAGGAGATGTTAGCAGTGATGTTTGCTTTAGAGAAGTTTTGTTGACATCTACTTGGTTCACATGTCATTGTATACATGGATCACACTACCATACGGTACTTACACGCAAAGAAGGATGCCAAAAAATGCCTAATTAGATGGATCCTTATTTTCTAGGAGTTTGATTTAGAGATTCGAGATAAACTTGGAGTGAAAAATGTTGTGGCATGTCACTTTTCCCGAATCACAGATGTAGAGTCCTCTGTGTAGATAATACTTCCAATTTTTTTACACCTTTCTAGATGAGGCTATTTTGTATGTTACCTCACTCCCACAGTATAATGATGTTGTGAACTATCTTGTTTCCAAGAAAATTCCACAAGATTGGCTAAAGCACAAGGTAGATAGGTCCTTGTCAGAGATTTATTTTTACCAATGGGGGGATTTGTACCTATTTTGTGAGGGTGTGGAATGTATCTGGAGGAGGTGCATTCCTCAGGAAGAATACACCAATGTACTTGAGCATTGTCAACAATTAGAGTATGGTGGGCATCATTCTGCGAAGCGCATGGCAGTTAAGGTTTTACAATGTGGCCTATGGTGGCCAACTCTATTTAAGGATGCTACAGAATATGTTCGAGATTGTACTGATTGTCAAAAAATGAGAGGAATCGTCAGTTCCAAAGAAACCATGCTTCTGAGATATATCCGGATTTCAGATTTTTTTGTTGCTTGAGGCATAGACATCATGGGCCCATTTCCTATCAGTCAGGGATTTTAGTACATCACTCTTGCCGTGGATTATGTTAGTCCTTGGGCAGAGGATATCCCCACCCGAGCTACTGATAGTCGTACAGTTTGTTCCTTTCTTAAGGACAACATGGTTTGGGATTCCCAAGATATTCATTTTAGATGGGAGAATCCATTTTATCAACGGAGAAGTCAGAAACTTGTGAAGGAGTACGCCATCAGGCATAAAGTTTTGTCTCTTCACCACCCATAGACTAACGGCTTGGCTGAGATTTCAAATAGGGAGATCAAGACTATACTTCAGAAACGTGTACGTCTAGATAGGAAGAACTGGTCCCAGATGCTTGGCTCAGTTCTATGGGCTTATTGGACGACATACAAGTCTCCATTGGGCATGTCTCCCTATAGACTGGTTTATGGATAGCCTTGCCACTTGCCAATTGAGTTAATTCATAAATATTTATGGGCACTCCATGTATGTAGTTTGAACTATGAGAATGCAGGCAAAAGGCAAAAAGTGGCCTTTAATAGACTGCTGGAATTTCCAGATTTCTCCTATGACAATTCACTCATGTATAAGGAGAAAGTCAAGTGTTGGCATGGTAAACACATCAGAAGAAAGACGTTATCCCCTGATCAGAAAGTATGGTTGTCTGATGTGAAATTAAAGTTGTTCCCCAGTAAAATTAAAAGCAAATGGTCATGACCGTTCATTGTTAGAGCTGTGCGTGATAATGGTAGTATTGTCATATCTGGGTTGTCATCTGACGCACATACATTTGTTGTGAATGGACAGTTGCTAAAGCCATATCTAGATCATGATACATTCCAATCCATGGTTGATTCCATCTATGTGGTATCAGACGATGATTCTTTGGCATCTTCTGCGTCTAATACATGAGCTAATATTCTCTTGTATATATTCCTTTCTTTTTATTCTTTCTTCTTCTATTTTTATCATTCACCTCTTTTCCGTGCATGTGTTGTACTTAGGATGTACTATATCCTAAGTATAGGGGAGGTCAATGATTTGGGTTTTTCCATTTCCATTCTGTTTTATCACTCTTGTTGTTTCTTATACTAAGGGATCCTTTACCCTAAGTATAGGGGGAACGATATCATTCATTTCATTCTCGTCATTTTTATTTCTTTTGTTCTCTCGCTTATCCTTCAACTTGTTGGTATTATTTTTCTATACTTAGGGATCTTTTACCCAAAGTATAGAGGAGGACAAGTCGAGTCATTGAGTTTATACATTCATTTCCTTGGTTTTCCCCATTTGTGCTCTATTCTATACTTAGGATTATTGGATCCTAAGTATAGGGAGGATCACTGACTTCTCCTCTTTTTATTTCATTACTTGAGTCTTTGTTGTATAGATTCTTTTCACTTTTCTATACTTAGCATGAGTTATGTCTTCCTTTGTCATTTCTTTATCACTATAAGGACATAGTTCGAGCTAAATATAGGGGTGTCATATATATTGTATATATATACTTTATTTGTTATTAATATGACTATTACTTAATTAAAAAAAATATTTTAAAAAATGATTTGTAAAATGATTCACTAAACTCTTCTATAAAATTGTTTCAAAAAATTGTTTTATAAAATAATTTGTAAATTTTTTTGTGAAACTGTCTGTAAACTATTTGTAAAAATGTTTGTAATTTTTTTTGTAAATTATTTTTGTACAAATTTTTGTAATTTTGTTTGTAAAATTGTTTTCTTTGTAAAATGATTTGTAAAATTTTTTTATCAAAATTATATATATTATACAAAATGTATGTAAAGTTTTTGAAAACAAAATGTTTACAAAAACCTGTTTATAAAATTATTTGTAAAATGATTTGTAAAATGTTTGTAAAATATTTTTAAAAGTATTTGTAAAACTTTTGTAAAATCTTTGTAAATTATTTTATAAAATATTTGAAAAATCCTTTGTAAAATGATTTGAAAAGGTTTGTAAATTTTTTGTCAATTTTTTTGTCAAGTGGGATATAAACTACGGGATATATCTGTTTGTTATAAAATCCACTTGTTTATATAAGATATAATTTATGTAAATAGAATTCTTTGTTGTATATAAAATTCCCCTATAAATTTCTGTGTAAAAGTTTTACATAAAATCCTCTTGTAAAATAAAAAATTGTATAAAATCCTTGTAAATATGTACATAATCCTTTCCAATTCTTGTAATTACATTCAATCCACTAACTCTTTCTCAAAAAAATGTGTTTCAAATCCATAAAAAGTTGCAAAACTCTCTGAATTTTTTTCAGAAAGATTGCTCTTTTATTTTCTTTTATTTTCTCTTTAATTTTTTTGCATTTGCATGTGTATTTTTCAGATGATATTGGCATTTAAATTAGTCTAGAAGAAAATCGAAGAATAGAACTTGGATAAGACCTTAATCCACTTAATTTCAGAGGAACCTTTTGGAATTGGAGTTATGACTTTTCAGGTCAAGTGACTTAATTCTTTGAGGTCATAAGACTATGTTTACATGTCATCTTGATTGGTCTAAGTAGAAGATTTAACAACACATGCACGACCCTTTTAGACAGTGACTTAACTTGGGCAAACACTCTACACATAGCTCAACACAAATGAGGTGGTGAGGAGGCAGAATCCTTTAGCTTGGGGAAACGTGCGAGTGGAAGCATTTGAAGTCACAATAAGTGGCCAGTGTGCCTCAAGCTAGTCTAGTGGCGCTAACGTCTAACAACATGTTGTTGTGGGTTGCAATAAAGCTTCAAAAGAGGGATAGTCTTCTGGCTCAGGAAGAAACACACCATATGTACATGATGCGCCTTTGAGTATATTAAAATATAAAAAAAATGTTTTCTCATAAGCAAGGAATATTCCTCAAAGTCTTATATCAAGTAATCTTGCAGCTGGAGACTTGGCTACATTGATTAAGCTCCAAGGATATGTGGCTACACTAGCCACAATCCATTCTCTTCTCTACCCCTCTTCTTGAGTTGGTTGTACTTGAACTTAGAAGGGAATACCTTGTTCCTCGAGGAAAGAGTAGGTAGACCAGGGAATTAGAGTTACCTTGTTATAGGATGCCGTTTCTTTGTCATTTTTGAAGTGAGGAGCTATATTTCACTTACACGGCACAAGTAAAGATTCATAGTCGTAAGAGTTTGCGTATGTATACTTGTTCAGACCTGACTATTGAGGCGACTTGAACATAGAATTGTGGAACATAAGGGTTGTTGAGTCTTAAATCCTATTCCTAATAAGCTTCCGCTAAACTAGTAATCCAAAGGTTTGAACGAGCTCCAGACTTAGATTTTATGAAGAAGAATTTAATAATCAATATTGCTCTAAGTTCTTGTTTTTCCTTTGTTCTTTTTCTTTTTCTTTTAGTCTCTTATTCTTCAAATAAGTGTTTGCTAAGGGACTAGCAAAGGTAAAGCAAAGGGGGTGATGAATATGCATTTCATCATCTTTATTCGCTAATTTTAGCTTAAAATCCCTTACAAAACACTTATAAATACTAATAAATATATCATCTTACTAACCCTAATTCTTGAGTAAATATTTTATATTTATCATTTTTAACCTAAAATAAATAAATAAAGGAAAATAAAGAAAATAAAAGACTATATATATATATGTAATAGATACATGCTTTGAGTTCAATAACTTCAACTCCAACTCGTTGAGTTCGAGTTGGTTCATGAAGTTTGTAATGAGCCTTTTATAAGTTGATTACTATAGTTTTGTTCATGAACTCTCTTTCATGAACCAAGTTGACCTCATTTCTGGATTGCCAATAATAATTGATTGACTTTTTTGGACAATATATATAAATGAACTTATCCTTTGCCATTCTAATATATATATATATATAAATTATCGTTATTTCAGTTGCAATCTTATATTTGATCTTGATTACTTTAATCTTAATTTGAACTTTAATCATAAAATAATATATATATATATATATATTAGACTCAATGAAGATGCCAAAAATAGATTATTCATGAGTATATATTTTACTTTTCAATATTTATCAGAAAAAAGTTGAATTTATATTAAAAAAATGTGGAAATATTATGTGTTTGATCTATACATTTTAGATCGTACGATTAGCATTGTATGATCTTACCTTTTAAATAAATTAAAACATCATTGAAAAATGATAAGAAATCAAGCAAGCACTGTAAATTTTTAGGGAGAGAAGGTAATAGATCATGGAGTGGAGCTTGGGTCTAGAAGCAACTTCACGAGGATGATATCGGAGGAGGAAGTGGAAACACAAATCTTCTAAATGGAATACGCCCGACATCATAATGGTCGACAAAGAGAGGAGGTAGGGTTGGTAGAGCCATGTCGTTGGTAGAGTAGAGAGAAGCGAATAAGCAGTCACTTACGAGCAGATGGAGGAAGGATAAGCAAAGGGGTAGATCATTGCTGCTCCAGGCCTAGAGGTATAGAAAGTTTTCATCCCCTTCGCTATTTTCTAAAACATCTCAGCTCTTTCCCCCATCGCTAGTTCTAAAGTCTCCTAGTCCAGTCAGTATTCCCTCTCTCTCTCTCCCTCCCCTCATTCTTCACCCACCTTTCATAATTGAAGTCAACTACTATCATACTCGCAAAAGTAAATGATTGAGATGTACACAGGTTTATAGGAATACATAGAATGTATCTCATCATAATTAGTCTTAGCAGATGTCAGAAGTTGAAAGCTAATGTTTTTATGCCGGTGACTTTCTGGAAAATACCCTAATTAATTTGCCATTTCTATGTTGTAGTCGGGCTCATAGAAATCGATCAAAAACTAACTGCATGAGTAATTAAATTAATCGATTTAAGCAGTGAGTGATGTGTTTATTAACCTGGGCAAGCCCCAGGGTCGACTGAAGAAAGCAAAGTAACAACTTAACGCTCAATTTATCATACCTAGTGCGTGATTTTCAAAGCTGATATTTTGATATTTTTTATGCAATTAATGACGAAAATGCAATTTTAAGAAATTTGAGGACTAAAATACAAATTTCAATCAAATGATCTCCAAAAATCTTAAAACTTGGCTAGAATGTGAAAAATGCAAAATTAGGCTATTATGATTTTTTTGGATTTTTCATATGCAAAATGATTTTTTTTATGAATTAAAATTACAAACTTTGTGATTTTGAGTAATTTAATTTTAATAAATAGTAACTCTAAGAATTCTCAGAAATTAAATTATCCTAGATAGAACTATGTGAGAGGTATCTAGAACAACTTTTATCTCCTTAAAATACTAAGTGTACAGTTAAATAAAAATTAAATACTCAGATCATAAAATAATTTATTTTGACCTAGGTATGCAAGCAAATATGATGATTTTTTGGGCATGTGGTAGAGGGCCATTTAATCTACCTAATCTCATTTTTTAGCATTTTTTGGAGAACATAATAATATAATGCAAATTAAAGAGCACGCATATGCTAATTTTCACCAAATTAATTAATTCAAATCAAGCATAGCTCACAAAAATTACCAATAAATAACACAAGGTAGAGACTAAATTGTTATGCAACATGCTATTTTTGGAATAAAAAATGGATGATAAATGATAGTTCAAATAAACATGCAAACATGGGGTTTTTTAATGCAATACAGAAAATACAATATAATAAAACAAAATAAACTGATAAGGACTGGAATACAATTACCCAAACTAGGGGGTCTTGCAATTCTTCCAACGCTCATGTGCGTAGCACGTGATGTTGATGTCACGTGAGGTGGGGGTCCTTTTGATGATTTCTAGAACCTTGGGGTGGGGGGGCTAATTCAAATTGCCCTGCCACACATACTCCTCATGAGGGGGGGGGGGGGGGCTAGGCAGCTTGGGACACAGCTCCAAAGGCAGGCGGATGACAGTGGAGGGTGGTGGTGACAGTATGGTGGGAATGAGGGTCAGTGGCAGAGGCCGCACGGTGGTAGAGAGAAGGCAAACGCGACCATGCGTGGAGCTGTAAGTGCGATGCGAGGAGTCGCAAGCGATCAAGTGGATAGCGGAGTTGCAGGTGCAGTGCGAGGAGTCGAGGGCAATCAGGTGGATGGCAGAGCTGCTGGTGCGGTCAGCAAATGAAAGAGCATGGGTGGTGGTCGTGTCGGGAGGATGGAACGAGGTGGCGGTCGCGAAGCGGTGGAGGGGTAACGGTGGATGGCGGAGCTGCAGGTGCACTACGAGGAGTCACGGGTGGTCGGGTGGATGGTGAGCTATAGACGAGGTCGACGAATGAAGGAGCATGAGTGGTGGTCATGGCAGGAGGAATGAGCGAGGTGGAGGGTAGCGGTGGCAGTGGGAAGGTGGCAATTATTGTCTCGCTCACCGCGAGCGAAAGAGAAGAAGCGAAAGATGAAGGGGTGGAAGTAAATAATGATGGGAGGAGGAGGTGGAAAAAAAGAGGGGCCGGTGATAATAGGAGTTTCAACGGAAGTCGTGTCAATCCACAAGGCGTACAGACAGTCGTCGAAGTGACCCCAACGAAAACCCGATTATTCAACAATTAACTGACAATATACATAACTCAATTAATAGCAAAAATGTAGAGTTAGGATTTATTTTCTCTACCATAAAATGCATATCAAGCATGCATGTAGAGATCGAACCACATAGAGAAAAATGGTAGCCTAAGGTTATTCATGCACAACATAGTCATTCATTTATATAGATCTTATTGTGGGTTTTTAAAAAAAATTATTATTTTATTATTTATTAGTGTTCGTAGTTTTATATTTTGATTTTAATTTTTCTGATTTTGTATTTCCTTTTTATATTTTTATATTTTTATATTTCCTTATATATATTTATAATAAGCTATATAAGATATCTATACTCTTTAAGCTAGGATTCTAAGAAAATTTCACAAAATAGTCAAAATAAGAAAATAATTTTTGGGGGTTTTAAATAATTTTTTACTATTTTTGTGATTTTTTAAGAATTTTTGCTAATTTTTTATGTATTTTTAAAGTAAAAAATACCCCAAATAAGGGAAAAATAAAATTCCCAAAATTGAATTGGAATTTAAAAATAGTAAATAAACTCCAAAATTACCCAAATATAATTTAATGTATAAATATTTATATAAATAATATTATAAAACATAAAAAGATTACGAATTTTTAAAATTTTTATAAAAGATTTTGCCGTTTTTCAATTTTTAGAGTTTTTATTTTTCTATTTTTTGTGATTTTTTGTCTGTAATTAAAATTGGTCAAAATATAATATATATATATATTGGTATTTTTAGAGACATTTTTATATTTTTTTGGGATTTTCATAGTTAAGCAGGGAATATATGGGATCCTTTTCATTTTTAATAAATAGGTTAAATGCAAAAAAATGCTAATTAAAAATAATGGCATGAAAGTACATGGCAAGGAGGATTTCACCATATTTTTGTGGATTTTTAGGAGCACATTAGCTATATTTACTAAATAGATAAAAAATACAAAAATAAAAGTCCTACTAAGTGCATTTTTGCAAATAAAATAATAGAAAGGGATACAGATGCAATTTACTCAATGTAATAGAACATCTATTTATTTTTAAAGATCTTTTCATAATATACAAAAATGCCAGGGGCCACTATGCAAAATTTCCCCAATCACGTGGGGACAACACGTGACTCTGGAAGGGACTAAAGTGCAAATACATAAAGGTCAGGGTTCCATTTGCAAAATGACCAATTTATTTACAACGCTAAGTTTTATTAACAAGACTAAATAATAAAATAGTAAAAGGTGGGGCTAAGTGTGCAATTTACCTCAAGAGAGCGTGCGATCCAACGGCTGGGCTTCATCCACATGACACGCATCGCTCATCCAACGTGTTATACCGGTTCGTCAATGAATGCTCGAGATTAGATCGCAGGTCGCGATCTGACAGTGAGGGCGAGACGCATCCAACAACTGCTACTTCATTTGGCGCAAGGCAACGATTGGATGACTAAGGAAGGGGCTGGAGGAATAGGGAAGAAGGTCGCCTGGGGCGAGCTTCGATCGGATCTTGCGGGCTCCTCCGGCCACCATTCCCTCTGCCGAGGGGCGCTACACATTCCTGGTGACCTTCCGCGCCAGTTGGTACCTTCAATGGGGAACATCGTGCTCCGGCATGGTCGTACAAGCTCAGGGGAGAAGGTCAGCCCCAGGTGCCTCCTCTCTTCAAAAATTGACTCCTATTGGAGTCTTTTGGTCCCCAGCACACGTAGAAAGCTCAAGCACAACACAACGAGGGTCCTAGGGGTTTTATTCATAGGAATGGATGGGATATGGATCGGGCGGAGCTCCTCCGGTGAGCGACGGAGTTGGAGGAGTGTTTCTCCAGATCTGGCATCGATCTGGTTGGATGGAAGGGTACGAGGCATAGTGAATCGAAGGGGAAGAGAGATAAGGGTGACAGGGAGTTGGGAGAGTTGATTATCATGCGCAGAGGAGCTCACTGGAGCTCGACTCCGGCGAACTACGAGCAACTCATATTACACTAATTTAATTGACTAAATCCTAAGCTAATGGCTGGAAATTAAAGCTACGACTAAAATGAGAGAAATAAATAAGGAAGGGACATCTCTTATACATGGGATTGCCTAGGGAGCAGGGTCACCGATGACGGGTGGCCATGGGTGCACCCCTCACTCCTGGAGCTTGGCCTGGCGTTGAAGATGCTCCCCCTGTCACGAGGACTTCTCCTAGACACTAAACCATGGCTCCTAAATGCTTAATGGTGACCAAAGAGCATATGGAAGATGAAGGGGGTTATTTAAAAAACATAGAGTCACCCATATTTGACCGGCTAATTGCGACGATTCGAGCGTATATACAAGAGATTAAAGGGTATGGTGAGTATGTACAATGATCAATGATCACTTCGTATGAAGGGGACAAAGGAGATTGAGCGACGAGACTCCTAGGAAAAATGGACGAAATCGCAGGATTGGACAGGCGTGTCACATGTGGAAGCGCGGGAGACAATTGACTTGGAGTCAACGAATGCTGAATACTGATTGGTCCACGTTAGCGCAGAACAACAAAACTGACTGATCAATTATTGAATTATTAATTAAACCTAATAAATGATTTTATTAATGTTCAATTATTAAATAAAAATTTTTATTTTTTTAATTTAGTATTTTATTATGATTTTTATTTATTTTTTGGATTTATTTATTAGTTGTTAATTTTTAATAGTGTATTTATAGTTATATTTGCATATATTTTGTACATTTTTTATTTTTTATATTTTATTTTATTATTCTATTCTTTTATTTTATGAATTTATAACTTATTTTTATGAGTATAAATATATTTTTGTTGTATTTTTGTGATGTAATTTATATACTTAAATAAATAGATATGTATATTTTATAGGTATACTTATAGGTATTTTACCTATGTTTTATATACATCTCTTTTATTTTAATGTATTTTAATGAGTTTTATTTTGTGTTTATAATTTTAATAAAATATAGATAGTACTTGTAATATTATAAAAATATAATAAAATAAAGAATAAAAAAATGGGGTTCCCTTTTATTTATGTACAAGTAATAACTTATGTATTTTGTCTATGTTTACACATAGACTTATTTTATTTTTGTTTTTGGTTTTACTTTAGTTTCAATATGCTCATATGTTATAACTAATAATTACAAAAATATGAATTTGTGAAAATAATGAATAATGAATAAATTGAATATTTTAATCTGTATAATACACAATGAGATTCAAAAACCTAACTTTCTCATAGTAGCTCCAAAAAATATGAAATCACCACCATTAAATAGCTTGTGAAAAGTTATATACAATTAGAGGTGATTTTAATATGTTTTGAGTTTTTTATATGAAAGATATTGTCTGGGAAGTTGGGTTTTTGGCTTTTATTTTGTGTATAAAATGAACACTGTGTATTATTTTTTGTATAAACTAAATTTTGTATTTTTATTTACATTACTATCTACAACTTTCATGTACAAAGTTTTTTTATTTGATGAATAAATTATAAAAAATAAATTAAAGGGTTTATATCAGTTGTGCCCCTATGAGATATTGCAATTTCAATTATGCCCCTATCTTTTTGGGAATATTAATTGTGCCTCTAACTTCTTTTCATTTTATCACTTATACCCCTCGGGTTAGTGACCGTCCATCTTTGACGCTAACGGACGTTAACTTTGTGGATATAGTCGGAATTAGTTTTAAAAAAACAGGGTTGGAAGGTATCACATCATCTTCCTCCTCCATTGTCTTCCTCCTCTTCTCCTCCTCCTCCCCAGCCTGCTGCTCATCCTCCACTGCCTCCTCCCCTCGACCCCAGCTACTCCGTCCACCCCCAGATCCTCCCCAGCCTGCTGCTCATCCTCCACTGCCTCCTCCCCTCGACCCCAGCTACTCCGTCCACCCCCAGATCCTCCCCCTTCCATCGTGCCTCTGCCTCCTTTGTGGACGACAAGGTTGCCGCCATCTTGGAGCTGAGCCGTGATGTTGGTCCAAGTGGAAGAAGTAGTAGTGCTCGATGATGACCACATGACACAATCTTGGCAGAGAAGGACTGCCAGAGAGGCATCATCTCTGAGGATGAAACTGGCAGAGGAGTTGGGTGCAGGAAAGTCCCTGTTTGCTACCTAGATGACGGGGGGATCGGGGATGGAGTAGTACCGTACCCCTAGGTACCTATTGGGAGATGATACGTTGGGTGTGAAGAAGCCCAGCTCGACCATCGAGTTGGGTGAGATGACGGTGTCACTGTCTTTCAGAGACTGCCCCATAAAGAGAGAGTTATCTCTTGCCGCTTCACATGATTGGAAGTAGAGGAGTTAACGATGGGGAAGGCTAGTCTCTGTGATGACTGTGAATCCATGTTTTCCATTTCTGATTCTTGACAATATATTTGTTTCCGTTGCCTTGGTATGATCATTTAATACTTGGGTTCCTGAGGACTAATGGGCGTTCTTCACGTTTGAATGGAAGATGAGCTTGTGGAGGTATGGGTTGTGCGAGAGGCTATGGAGGAGGATCTGAGCGTGCACTTGGGATTGTTGGTGGTCGGAGGAGCGGCAATGCTGCAGCAGCATGAAGAGGCACCGCAGTTCAGCTCCGATGATTAGCTTGTGGGGTTAGGAAAAAACAAGGGGGGGTTTTTATTTTTACCAAAATACCCCTCAAACCACACATAGTTTGAATAAACCATGGTTATTTAAATTTTTTGACGGTCAATCTGACGAAGGGCACATGTGATCACTGACAAAGAAGTCAGGGGTACAGCTGATATTTCCAAAAAGGGAGGGGCAGAACTGAGATTGCAATATCTCAGAGGTGCACAACTGATAAAAACCCTAAATAAATGTCAAAAATACATAAAATTGAATAAAAGAATTGGATTTTTATTCTATTTCGGTCCCTTATCTCCCCCAACATCATTCCTTGTCGACCAACTCATTTCTTGACTTGGTCTCGGGGTTCAGGGTCATAAAATATCTTCAGTATTTTATTCTTTTCTTTTCTTCTCTTTATTCTATAATTTTGGCATTAAAAACCTTATTTTCTATGCAAATAATACAATAAATAATGAAGGCTATTATGTACAAATTGATGTTATTTACTTGCATTAGCTAGGGTTTTTAAGGCCAACATGATAGAATAAAGGTGATGAAATGGGGATTCATCACCCCCTATACTTACCTTTGCTAGTCCCTAGCAAACACTTATGTAATAAGTATCAAAAAGAAATAAACTGTGTCTGGAGCAAACACTTTCAGTTGTTAAACTTGTCTTTACTAAATCAAAGTTTGGAGCTTAGGTTAAACCTTGACGTGAAAATGTCTGTGGAACCTGGTCGGGAGCCAAATTCAAAACACAACAGCCTTCAAGGGTCACAAAACTCGGTTCAAACCACCTCAATAGCCAGGTCAGAACCGTCCTACATCATATGCTAACCCTCATGACTATGAAGCTGACTTGTACGATGTAAGTGATAGTGGCTCCCCTCAATTGAAATGACAAAGGATCTGACTTCTCCAGAATGACAACCGAACGATTCTCCAATCCAATACTTTATCCTTGAGGAGCGGGGTATTCCCTTCTAAGTTCTAGTGGCATTCAACTCAAGAGGAGGAGGTGAAGAAAAAGAATGGATGGTAGCCAATGTAGCTACCTATCTTGGGATGCATGACCAGTGTAGTTAAGTCATCCAGCTGCAGGCTCACATGATATAACTTTGATGGTCAATCTTGCTTGTTTTCTATACAACATATTTACATACTCCGACAAGCATTTTCTTTTTATTTGCAGGCATGTCCATTTTTTGGAGTTTTTTTCAACATACTATTTACAACAACATTTACATAAGGAGTTTTTCCCCTTCATCCAGAAGACTATCCCTCTTTGAAGTTTTATTGCAACCCACACTCTCCTGCCTTTAGACTTCATGGTAACTGGACCAGGTTGGGGTGCACTTCCCTCCCTAGACAAGGAAGAATGTTTCCACTCATGTGCGTCTCAAACCGTAAAATTCAACCCCCTCACCACTCCAACTGAGTTGCGCCAAGTGAAAGGTGCAAGTGTCCGAGTTAGGTCACGACCGACAAGAGTCATGCGCGCATCTCGAAAAGTTCTATTAAGTCAGTTGAGGTGACTTGAACCGCCCTGAGTCTTAAAGAATTAAGTCCTAATGGACCTGAAGTACCTTAAACCTAGTTCCCATAAGGATCCAGTGCCGTTAGGTGCAGTAAGATCCAACCAAGCTCCAATCTTCGACTTTATTGGACTAATTCAATCATCAAGCTCAATCCGAAAGAATATAGATGTTATGCAAATGCTATGTGGCAATGATACATTTTTTCAAAAAGAATTTGAAAATGAAAAGAATTTTCACACAGAGAATTTTGCAAAGAAGAATTTTGGCACAAGAAGTATAAAATATGTACAACTATTTACAAGAGTGTGCCTCTTTTTTGTTTATTTACAAGGATTAAGAATTTAAAGAATTTACAAGTTTCAACAAGTTATTTTATTTAGGTATATATATAACTGGTAAAGAATTATATATATATATATATTTTATTCCTGTTTAATGGTGCATGTATTCCTCATATTTATTTGAAACAATTTTGAAAACTATAGTACACAATAATTTTTTCAAACATTTACAAACATTTGAAAGCCATTTTGCAAAGATTTTTCACACAACATATATACATTTTTCACAATATTTTTACATCTGTTTTCAAAATCATATGCAAATAGGTTTTCAAAGCTTTTATTTCACACAATGAAAATGATTTTTGCAAATCAAAAGATTTTTACAAAGGTTGAAAATGTTTCACAAAATTTTTTCCAAATGTTTCACACCATTTTTCAAATCATTTTGCAGAAATATTTTGAACCTGATTTATTAATCAGTATATACAAAAAGGATGTGTAAATACAAAATTTTTTTGGTATTTTTAGTTTTGTAGATGTTTTTTGTGATTTTTAAAAATAGGTACATATCTTTACATGGCGATATATCTTATATATACAATAGTTTGGGTTCTTAAAGGATTTACACGGGGTTATTTATTACTTTTACACAAAGACTTATGAGTATGGTGTATATACTTCTCAAACTTATTTGAAAATCATTTTTCAAAATATTTTTGAAAACTATAGTCCAACATAATTTTCACAAATGATTTTTACAAACATTTACATGTATTTGAAAATTATTTTGCAAAGGTTTTTCAAACAGTATATATAGATTTTTAAAAATATTTTTGCAACCATTTTTCCAACCATTTGCAGATCGTTTTTCAAACATTTTTATTTCATGCAAAGAAAATAAATTTTTGAAAACAAAAATATTTACAAAGGTTGAGCACATTTTACAAAATATTTTCCAAACAGTTTTTCAATAGATTTTTAAATAGATTTTCAAACTATTTTTTAACATTTTACAAAAGTACTTTTGCCTGACTTATCAATCAGTATGTAAAAAGGATGTTTGAGGAGCATCTTTTTATTTAAAAGGTTGTAATGATTTTAACATTATATTCAGCCACAAGTATTATTTAACATACACACGAGTTATGGCTTAAAGTGTATACATAGTATATACGACCCCCCTATACTTAGCTCAAGCTATGTCCGCATAGATCAAAGAGGAAAAGAGAAGACATAACTCAGATTGAGTATAGAAAAGTATAAGAAATAAAGAAATGAGGGTATGAATAAATGAATGGGAAGTTGACCGTACCCCTTATACTTAGGATCAAATAATCCTAAGTATAACAGACTGTACATAAGACAGGGAAGGTCAAGGATTAAAATGAACAGATCGTACTCAGACTGTCTTCCCCCTATACTTAGGGTAAAAGAGCCCTAAGTATAGGCGAGAAAAGGAGACAATGGAGAGGATCAAAGAATAAAGGAAATCGGAGTGTACACCTCCCCTATACTTAGGGCAAAGTGCACCCTAAGTATAGAAGACCGACAAAAAAGGGGTGGTTCACCGTATAATAATAATAATAATAATAATACATACATACATACATAGGGAAAAAGGAGCCTACACCCAGGGGTGTAGGTAACTACCTACACCCGTCTCATTTTTTCATAGATTTTTGATTTTTTTGAAATGAAACCTTGGGGGAATTAGATCACTATATATCATCATGGCATCATTCAAAATTCAACTAAATTCAAGACTCCTATCATCTTCATCAAGACTATCAAATTTTAACGGTCTCAAAATTGCTGAAATTAATACCTTCTAGATGAACGTGTTAGGAATATTTGTTTTGCATGAAACTTGAAATACATATTCCACTCAATATATTAAGAAGATCCCCCTAAGGTTTCCTTCAAAAAAAACACAAAAATCATGAAAAAAGGCTGGGTGTAGGTAGTTACCTATACCCCTAGGTGTAGGCTCCCAGCTCCCATATATGTATATATATATATATATATATATATATTTCTTTTTGGGAATGGAAGATGAAAAGGAAAAGAAGGAAAAAAGAAAAGAAGAAAAGACAAGGAATTAAAGGAAAAGTTTTTGAGTTGCATTATTTAAATAATTGATGCTGTTAGTGTTGCAGATTTATCATCGGAGCGTAGTACTTCAATTGAATCGACAAAAACCAAGAAAGTATCGTGCTCAAGGTAAGGCTTCAATAGGTGACCGTTGACGACAAACGACTGTGCGCCAGAAGGCAATTCTGATATAGCAATACTGCCATTATCACACACTTCTCGTACTTGAAGCGACCCTATCCATTTGCTTTTCAATTTTCCTGGGAAGATCTTCAACTTTGCATCAAATAGCCACACTTTCTGTCCAACTTCGATGGTCTTTCGTCGATGTGCCGGTCATGCCAGCGTTTTACCTTCTCTTTGTACATCAATGTGTTATCGTATGCATAGTCTCGAAATTCCAGGAGCTTGTTTAGATAGTCTTTTCTTTTCTGACCATTTCTCTGTGAGTCCAAATTATTAATTGCCCATAAGGATTTATGAATTAGTTCCATGGGCATATGACACGGCTTCCCATATACAAGACAATAGGGCGACATGACCAAAGGAGACTTGTAAGAGGTTCTGTATGCCTAAAGGACGGAGTCCAAGAGTTGGGACCAATTCTTTCTGTCTGGCTTGACAAGCTTCTGAAGGATCATCTTGATTTCTCTGTTTGACAATTCTACCATGCCATTGGTCTGGGGATGGTAAGGAGATGGGACTCGATGCTCGATATCGTATTCCTTCGTTAATTTATTGACCTCTTTGTTAATAAAGTTGCTACCCTCATCTGATATGAGAATATTCGGAATCCCAAAATGCGAAATGATGTTTTCTTTTAAAAAGCGACATATTGTGCGGCTGTCAGCGGCTTGAGCGAGATAGCTTCAACCCAACGACTCACATAATCAACGACAAGAAGGATGTAAACATATCCCTAAATGTTGGGGAAAGGTCCCATGAAATCGACGTCCCAAGCATCGAAAACATCTTCTATCTAAATTATCTTTAGGGACGTTGAGTCTTTCGCTCTGAGGGTTCCTTTCAATCTCTGACAGTTAGTGCATCATTTGACGAAGGCAGCTGCATCCTTAAATAGTGTCGGCCACCATAGGCCACATTGAAGTACTTTTGTTGTCATTCTATCTCCAGAGTGGTGTCCACCAGATTCGAGCGAGTGACAATACTCGAGGACACTATGATGTTCCTCCGAGGGATACACTTGCTCCAAATGCAATCTGCTCCTTCCCTGAATAAAAGACGATCCTCCCATTGGTAGAAATGGATCGTTGATAAGAATTTGTCTTTTCGAATCTTTGTCCAATCCTTCGGTACTACCCCCGAGATGAGGTAGTTAACAATATCAACATACCAAGGGAGCGAATCCAAGACCAGAATCGATTCGTTAGGAAGGTGTCTGTGATTGGTGCACTGCTCAGCAGAGGCTCTTACCGCTCTATTCTGGAGAGGTGATCTGCTACCACATTCTGAACTCCAGGCTTGTCCTTGATTTCCAAATCGAATTCCTAGAGGAGAAGGATCCATCTGATCAGTCTGGGTTTGGCATCCTTCTTCTGCTGCAAATATCAGATAACAGAGTGGTCGATAAATGGTGGCTTTTGATCCAAGCATATATGATCTGAACTTCTCGAGGGAGAATACTACAACCAACAACTCTTTCTCTATCACCGTATAATTTCTCTGAGCTTCCTCTAATGTTTTGTTGGTGTAATGAATGGCATAGGGCACCTTGTCTTTTCTTTGTCCTAGAACAACCCCAACTGCAAAGTTGACTTATCCTTCATGATCTCAAAGGGGGAGGCCAATCCGGTGGCTGTAGGACTGGAGCTTGAGTGATGAGCTCCTTCAGCTGATTGAAGGAAAGGAGAACTTGTTGATCAACATTAAACTCAGTTTCCTTGCGTAGAAGTTCTGTAAGAGGTCGGGCAATGCGTCTGAAATCTTTGATGAATCTTCTGTAGAATCCCACATGCCCCAGGAATGACCTCACATTCGTAACTGTCTGAGGTGGCTCAAGATTGGTAATCACATCTACCTTTACCGGGTCGACTTCTATGCCACGTTTGGAAACGACATGACCCAATACGATCCCTTCTGTGACCATGAAGTGGCTCTTTTCCCATGATAGCATGAGATTGACTTCACAGCATTTCTAAAGTACCTTGTCCAGGTGCTTAAGACAATAATTGAAACTGTCACCATAAATAGAGAAGTCGTCCATGAACACCTCAAGAAAGCTTCCTACCATCTGGGCAAAGACTACAAGTATGCATCTCTGGAATGTCGCTGGTGCATTGCACAATCCAAAGGGCATCCTCCTGAAAGCATATGTGTCGAATGAGCAAGTGAAGGTTGTCTTCTCTTGATCTTCAGGGGCAATTGCCACTTGGTTGTACTTGGAGTTCCCATCCAAAAAGGAGAAGAGCTCTTGGCCAGTTGGTCTTTCCATAACTTGATCAATGGATGGCAAAGGAAAGTGGTCCTTCTTCGTCGCTGAATTAAGACGGTGGGAGTCAACACATACACGCCAAGATGTTGGTATCTGAGTAGATATTTCCTCTCCTCTATCATTTGTGACCACAATAAGCTCCGACTTCTTTGGAACTACATGCAAGGGGCTTACCCATTTTGAATTGGAGATGGCACAAATGAAACATACATCACACCATTTCGTGATTTCCTTCATGATGACGTCCCGAAGATTTGGATTCAATCTTCTTTGAAATTCACGGGATGTCTTGGCATCTTCTTATAGGTAAATATGGTGTGAACACAACAAAAGATTTATCCCGCGGAGATCTGATACATGCCAACCAAGTGCCTTGTGGTTTTCTCTAGAACCTCGACGAGTTGAGATTCTTGTTCCGAGGTCAGCATGCTGCTGATGGTGACCGGATACATGTTTTCCATACTCGCAAGGAAAGCATATTTCAGGCCTGTTGGAAGTGGCTTGAGTTCCATAACTGACTAACCAACTTCCCGTTTACTTATGAAACTGTACTGGTGGTAGGATATGCTGCTTGAACATTGGCAGAGCTTCTGACCTCAGTATTCCGTTGAGATTTTGAGAATATGCCGAATGGATCTGTGATGAGATCATTCTGTTCGGGCTGGAGTGAATCATTTGAGTCAAAAAATTCATCAACAAGTTGGACTCTGTCTCCCAAGTATCATCGGAGCTTGCGTCGACTGTGCTTTCCAGGTCCTCCTTGAGAGAGAGGATTTCCTGTGTCTAAGGGTCGTTCAAAGAGAGATGGAATCTCTGATTTCCGCAATGAAGTCATAGTTTGTAGCTGCATGTCCATTATCGTTACAACTCTGGGCTCACTGATCATGTCTATGGTGATTCATTGATTGCCTGAGCTGAATGTAATCTTGCTAGACCCATAGTCAACTGTGGCTTCTGAGGTGCGCAAGAATGACCGACCAAGGATGATAGGTGTGTGGAGCAAGGGTGCGGGAGAGTCCATATCAAGGACTACAAAGTCAACGGGGAACTGCATTTCCCGCACCTTCACTACAACATCTTCCAAAAGATCTCTAGGTCGCTTGATGGATCGGTCAGCGAACTGAAGGATCATACGTGTCGGCTTAAGAGGACCTAGCCCAAATTCTTGCAATAATGATGAGTGCAGAAGGTTGATGGAAGAACCGCTGTCAAGCAGGGTACGCTCTAAGACTTAATCAAAAATCTCGCAACTTATAAGTGGTGCTCCTTTGTCCAGCTTCTTCTGTGGGAGGTTGCTGATGGCTGCTACAATGGCCATGGTGAGAACGTGCTTCTCAACCTGTCGACGTCTGTTATTTCATGCTGGGCGAGACTTGCTTGTACATGCCTCTTTCAAACCTTTCTTTACAGCTGGCATGTACGCCATGGCCTTCATCAAAGGAATCTCAACAGTCAAATTATTGACAATGTCCACGATTCTAGGATCAGATAATGGAGTTTTTCTTTTCTGATTTTTTTTGGATTTTTCTATTGCATCAGGAAAAGGAATATATCCATTGCTGGAATCCGAAACAGAGTTCTTGTCCACAATATCTTCTACATCCGATTTACAAAAAGGTTTACAATCTAGAAATGAAGATTCTGCTCTAGGTGGACAATCAAAAAGTGGGGGCTCCACACCATCGACTGATGTAGGATTGGCTGCTACAGGTGGCTCCTCCATGGTTGGCACGACTTTGCTTTGGCGACAATCTTCTTTTTGTTCTTTTTACTGTTTCCGATTTTTTCTTTTTGGCGATGGAGATGGTGATGGATGACAACTAGAATGGCTCCTCCTGCTTCTTCTTCTTCCTCACCCTCCCCTGTAACTGGCATGGTTGATGTATAATACGGCAGTTTACTTGAAGCTTTATCTTCCCTTGGCTGGTGGTAGGTAGAGGGAAAGCCCTACTGCTCCTGTTCCTTCCTCTTGAAGTTGTTGGGTTGGCTTCGACCTACGCCAGGATGGTGTTTTTTGTGGCAGTCAGGTCATCTAACTTCTTTGTCATGTTTATAAGACCTTTGACGAGCTGGGTCAGGCAATCATAGGTGGGATTCACGGGACTCGCCTCTGAAGGTTCAGCGTGTAGACTACGTTGTTGTTGCGTGTTTAGGAATGGAGGCGATGACTGTTGGTGGTTCTGAGGTGGTGGAGGAAGTTGATACTAATTATAGGAGGGAGGAGGATATTGTTGATACTGTGGAGGTGGGGCAGCCGCATACTGATGATATTGTTGTTGCTGACTGTACTGCGGCTGCTGGTAGTGCTGATTCTGCCTCCATTGATTTGCATATTGGGGAGGTTGGTAATATTGTGGTGGAGGCTGCGAGGACTAACCAAAACGACCACCTGTGGTTGGTGGTACTACCTGTTTGCTTGT
Source organism: Ottelia alismoides (assembly GCA_037367405.1). Taxonomy (NCBI): domain Eukaryota; kingdom Viridiplantae; phylum Streptophyta; class Magnoliopsida; order Alismatales; family Hydrocharitaceae; genus Ottelia; species Ottelia alismoides. The sequence continues at coordinate 794,444 of JAZKJV010011214.1, forward strand.
TGTTGGCCCTACGGGGGTCCGATAGGATCGGCCAGCTACACATCATTGCTCCATACACCATTAACTTCTTGGATCAAGGGTGGTGGTCGGAATGCTGGATCTGACATATGGAGGAAATCCGACTGGTATACAACCATCTGCTGCTACGTCTGGCCCTGATCGGGTGTTTGCACGTAGTATACGTACTGATGGCCGGTGGCTGTTGGCTCGACTGAGGCTGTTGTGGTGATGATGGCTCATCCTTCTTCTCAGCTGGAGCTTCTGTGGATGGTGTTTCTGACTCGACAGAACTGATGGTGCCCACCAGCAATTCTAACTTCTTGGTGATATGGTCCAGCTTGTCGAGGTGTTGCATCCTCGTCTCGATCACAATGAGTTTCTCAAGGTCATGTGATTGCTTTTCAATAATATCAACCTTTGAGAGATGGCCCCCGATGATGCTGAGGTTGGAGCTCTCATCTCTCTCTACCTCTCAGGACGCTGCCATATGAACTTTTTTCTGGAGGATCTGGGGCTAATTTTGATATGCCTTGGATGAAGATAGGGTGGCCACTCCTTTGCCTATTTCTCAAAAATCTGCCACACGACGTCTTCATCCTTGTTAAAGTATGAGCCCCCACAAGCTGCATCAACGAGCATTTGACTCTCTACGTTAAGGCCCCCAAAGAAGTGTTGGACCAAGCTGGTCCTCGAAATTTCATGATGGGGGCATTTCTCATGTAGATCCCCAAATCTCTCCCAGGCTTCATGAATGGATTCGTGGGCTCCTTGAGAGAAGTTGCTAATTTGGGCTCGCATCTGGTTGAGCCGACTGAGAGGGTAGAATTTGTGCAAGAAGGCGGACTTCAGCTCCTCTCAAGTCATCACGACCTTCCTCATATGGTTGACCCAGTAGAGGGCCTTGTCTTGTAGATTGAAGGGGAACACCATCATCTTCACCATGTCCAACGGTACGTTGGGGAAGTGGGTCGTACGACAGACGCATCAAAATTGTTGGAGATGAATGTAAGGCTCTTCGTTGGTGCTCCCGTGGAAAGAAGGGAGAAGAGCAAGGAACTGAGGCTTTAGCTCAAAGTGAGCGTGCACTGGTGGTATGTGAATTCACTCGGTCATCTAGTTGTCTCCAAGGTTGTATGTTTCCTTCAATGTGGGTTTTGGCCTTCCTTGTTCATGATCTTCCTCGTCCGGATTATCACGGGGTCCACCACCTCCTCCTCCTGGTCTACCTCCTCCTCCTTCTGGTCTATTCATACATCATTCAACATTTCCTGGAATGTAGTCTGGGCCATGGCTTGCTCAGTCAGTTGCTATTGGATGGCTTAGATGGAGGCCAGTAACTGAGTGTTCACTTGGTTCTGGTCAGGTATCTCTCCTTTCTCAGGTTGGGGAGGCTGCTGATCCTTTCCTCTTCCTTGAGGTGCCATTTCAGGGTCTGAATCTGAGGAGATGAATTCTGGATTGGGATCCAGGACTGGGGTTGTCTTCTATCTGCAAGATTAGAGAATCCCAATCAGACCACTTGCAATTGAATCCCAACTGCCAAGATGAATCTGGAATTAAGGTCAATCCCAGAGTGTTGTGAATGAAAAAGGATGTGGACTGTAATTGATTTTCATCCACAATGGCTAGGGTAGGACAAGAGTAGTCACGGTTTATTGGGTGATCAAAAGGAAGGGTAGAAGAGGAGTCTATAGATCGACCCGCAAGGTCCGGATCAGGTTCTCAGGAATCGCCTCGAATTATTGGAGAGGTCGAGTCCGTGCAATCGATATAGGTGTCAGCAGGATCCCGACTAAACCACCCATGGATCGACATCACGAAGCAAGAGGAGGGTAGATGTAGGAAGAGAGATACGGTGATCAACGAGGAATAAATTGGAATGTAAAATAGTAGAAAGGCTCAAAACTGAGCGGGGGTCAAAGGGAGAAACACATGACAAAATTTGCGCAGGTGTGCAGGACTTGATCTTTGAACCTTAAACTAGATCCATACAAATATAATACAAAATTGGGTTCACCAACTCATGCCATGTGAAGCCGTGAAAGTTTGGCTAGTTATTATATTTTCAGTTTTAGAGTTGTTATTTCAGGCATATCTTATAACAAGTCCTTAGCATGCTAACTCTATAGGAGAGAGAGTACTGCCAGAAAAGTATCCTATACTTGTCCTCCACCTTTGTAACCTGTAGTCTGCACTTTTTGAGGTCCTTGTAACCCTTCATGGATCCCTACTCAGCAAAAGAAATAGAGAGAGGAAGCCGATAGGCGAAACCAATACTTCGATCCTCACTCGCAACGAAATCACCTGCGAGCGTGCATAAACCTACTCGAACGCAAACCGATGAGACAGACACCCCCGTGAAGGTGTGGCCTAAGCTAAGTACTTCAAACCATGTTGATGTTCCACACAAGGCGGGAACATCATCGTTGACAAGGCCCTACTCGGTCATGTACGATAGAAGCGTCATTATTTCGGAAATCTAGGCGATACACAAGGCAATTACAGACTGAGATTTTGGCTCTAATCCTTAGTGAGTCTTGCCTCGCTCATGGGAGGGGTTTTGGTCCCCTCCGAAGGTACCTGAAAACAATGAGGGCTTTATGAACCCAAAACAATGATAGTCCATTTATGGATTTTAATTAAGGTAAAAGTTTATTTAGTAGTCCGCTTGTTTTAATTTTTGGGTTTTCACCTTTTTTGAGTCTGTTTTCATACAAGCACCTAACATTTTTATAGATTTTCATTCAAGTTCTAGGTGCTCAAAATCAGACGGAGATAGCGAAAAAGCCGTGCAAGTCGATTCAATGATGGAAAACTCACCATTGAACCTAATGATGCATGTTGAGTTGGAGGACTTACAGTGCTTCCCAGCTCTCTCCATGGGTATGCAAAACAGAATTTTTAAATCTATCTACATGGCGGTGTGCACTCTAAAAAATCGCCCTATTAATCGTGAAGAACCAGTTGTTAGTTATTCAGAAATGAGACCAAGGTCTGATAGTCGATTGGTGCTTGCCACAACGGGTCTTGCACGCACTGTATATGACCTCTAGTGGCACGCGGTCTCATATCTGAATTACCGACGTTATTAATTTGACTAGATCCATATGTAAGAGACTATATGAAAATGCATTCTTATTAATGTTTGGACCTAGTGACCGAGTTATGAAACCTAAGTCTATGGGCTCCATGCACACAAAAAAAATAAAAATAAGGCGAAAAACTCAAAACAGCTGAAAACAAAATAAAAGAAGGCGAGCAAATGCAGAAATCTACGACGAGGCCCCCAGGTGAACAAACACCCGAGCTCTGGACCTCGTTGTGAAGAGTAGAGTCCAAATTATATACATGCTAAAATTCTCTCTCTCTCACCATAAATTACGTAAATGCATTTGAAATTAAATCTAAGACATATTCTTCTCCTTGCTTCCTTGGTGCTCTCTCTAGCTGGTCATAGAGTGAAGATCAACCTCCTCCAAGCTTGGCTGCATCGGCTTCCTAGAAAGCCGTCCTCGCGTGGTGGGCCCTCACAACAAAGACACAAAGGGATGCCATTAGCATAAGTAATTAAATAATCAAATAAATATTTACAACAATACTCAAAGAATGAGTTGGAAATAAATTAATGGATATACAACAACGAACCAATAAATCAAATAAATGACTATACAAGAATGACCGAAAAGAATAGGCTACGCTCATTGCTCCCCGGCAATGGCGCCATCTGATAATAGGAGTTTCAGCGGAAGTCATGTCAATCCACAAGGTGGACAGGCATCGTCGAAATGACCCCAACGAAAACCCCAGTTATTCAGCAATTAACCCACAATATACATAATTCAACTAATATAAAAAATGTGGAGTTAGGATTTATTTTCTCTACCATAAAATGCACAGCAAGCAAGCATGTATAGGTCGAACCACAAAGAGTAAAATGGTAGCCTAAGGTTATTCATGCACAACCCAGTCATTCATTTATATAAATCTTTTTGTGTGTTTTTTAAGAAAATTATTATTTTTTATTTCTAAATTTTTTAGTTTTATATTTTGATTTTAATTTTTATGATTTTTCATTTCCTTTTTATAATTTCATCTTTTTATATTTTCCTTGTATATATAATAAGCTATATAAGATATCTATGCACTAGAAGCTAGGATTGTAATAGAAATTAATAAAAAATAAAATTAAGAAAATAAACTATTTTTGAGTTTTAAATATTTTTTACTGTTTTTATGATTCTTAAGATTTTTTGCTAATTTTTATGTATTTTAAAGTAAAAAATACCCCCAAATAAGGGATAAATAAAATACCTGAAATTGAATTGGATTTTAAAAATAGTGAATAAACTCCAAAATTACCTAGCTAAATATTACTTTAAAAATAGTTATACAAATAATACTATAAATCAGAAAAATATGTTTTTGGATTTTTTATGAATTTTAAAAAAAATTATAAAAGATTTCGGGATTTTTGATTTTTAGGAATTTATTTTTCCATTTTTTATGATTTTTGGTATGTAATTAAAATAATTTAAAATTTATTATATATAATTTGTTTTGAAATTTTAGAGACATTTTTATATTTTTATTGTGATTTTCTAATTGAAATAGGGAATATATAGGCTACTTTTCATTGTTAATAAATAGGTTAAATGCAAAAAAATGCTAATTAAAAATAATGATGTGAAAGTACATGCCATGGAGCATTTCATCCTATTTTTGTGGATTTTAAGAAGCACATTAGCTATATATACTAAATAGATAAAACATACAAAAATCAAAGCCCTGTCAGGGGCATTTTTGCAAATAAAATAAAAGACAGGGGCACAGATGCAATTAACCAAAAGAAATAGAACATTTATTTATTTTTTTAGAGACTTTTCATAATATACAAAAATGTCAAGGGCCTCTATGCAAAATTTCCCAGTCACGTGGGGACAACACGTGACACTTGGAGGGACTAAAGTGCAACTACATAAATCTCAGGGTTCCATTTGCAAGATGACCAATTTATTTACAACACTAACTTTTATTTACAAGACTAAATAATAAAATACAAAAGGCGGGGCTAAGTCTGTAATTTACCCCAAGAGAGCGTGCGATCCAACAGCTGGGCTTCATCCACTTGACATGCATCGCTCATCCAACACGCGTACCAGTTCATCGATGAACGCTCGATATTAAATCGCAGGTTGCGATCTGATAGTGAGGGCGAGACACATCCAACAACTGCTACTTCATCTGGCACGAGGCGGCGATCGGATAGTTGATGAAGGGGCTGGAGCAACAGGGAAGAAGGTCGCATGGGGCGAGCTTCGATCGGATCTTGCCGGCTCCTCTAGCCAGCATTCCCTCTACTGAGGGGGTTCTACACGTTCCTGGTGACCTTCCACGCTAGTTGGTACCTTCATTGGGGAACCTGGAGCTCTGACGTGGTCGCACAAGCTCGAGGGAGAAGGTCAGCCTCGGGTGCCTCCTCTCTTCAAAAGTCGACTCCAATTAGAGTCTTTTTGGCCCCAGCACCTGCAAAAAGCTCAAGCACAACACAACGAGGGTCTTGGGGGTTTTATTTATCGGAATCTACCGGATATGGATCGGCGAAGCTCCTTCGGTTAGCGACAGAGGATGAGGAGCGTTTCTCCAGATCTAATGTCAATCTGATTAGATGGAGGGGCATGAGGAATTTAAGAGAGATAAGCGTGACAATGAGTCGAGAGAGTGGATTATAATGCGCGTAGGAACTCACCGGAGCTCAACTCCGGCGAACTGTGAGCAACTCAGATTACACTAATTTAATTGACTAAATCTTAAGCTAATGGCCAGAAATTAAAGCTACGACTAAAATGAGAGAAACAAACAAGGAAGGGACGGCTCTTATACCTGAGATTGCCCAGGGAGCAGGGTCACCGGTGACGGGCGGGCGTAGGTGCACCCCTAGCTCCTGGAGCTTGGCCTGGCATTGAAGACGCTCCCCCTGTCACGAGGACTTCTCCTAGACACTAAACCAAGGCTCCTAGATGCTTAATGGTGACCAAAGAGTGCATGGAAGATGAAGGGGGTTATTTATAGAACATAGCATCACCCTTATTTGACCGGCTAATTGCGATGATTCGAGCGTATATACAAGAGATTAAAGGGTATGGTGAGTATGTACAATGATCAATGGTCTTTTAGTATGAAGGGGACGAAGGTGACTGAGTGACGAGACACCCAAGAAAAATGAATAAATTGTGGGATTGGATAAGCACGTCATGTTTGGAAGGGGGGTGACAGTTGACTTGGAGTCAACGAAGGCTGAATGCTGATTGGTCCACGTCAGCGCAAAACGACAAAACTGGCTGACCAATTATTGAATTATTAATTAAACCTAAGAAATGATTCTATTAATTTTTTAATATAAAATAAAAATGTTTATTTTTTGATGTAGTATTTTATTGTGATTTTTATTTATTTTTTGGCTTTATTTATTAGTAGTTATTTTTTAAAAGTGTATTTATAGGTATATTTGCCTATATTTTGTACATTTTTATTTTTATTTTGTATATTTTATTTTATTATTCTATTCTTTTATTTTATATATTTATAAATTATTTTTATGAGTATAAATATAATTTTGTTTTATTTTTGTGATGTAATTTGTATACTTAAATATAAATAGATATGTATATTTTATAGGTATACTTATAGGTATTTTACCTATGTTTTTTGTACATCTTTTTATTTTAATGTATTTTAATGAGTTTTATTTTGGGTTTATATTTTTAATAGAATATATATTACTTACAATATTATAAAATATAAGAGAATAAAGAATAAAAGAATGGGGTTCCCTTTTATTTATGTACAAGTAATAAGTTAGGTATTTTGCCTATGTTTACACATAGACTTATTTCATTTTATTTTTATTTTTGTTTTTATTTTAGTTTCAATATGCCCATATGTTATAATTAATAATTACAAAATTATAACAATATGAATTTGTGAAAATATTGAATAATTAATGAATTGAATATTTTAATCGGTATAATATACAATGAGGGTCAAAAAGCTAACTTTCACAAAGTAACTCTAAAAATATAAAATCACCACCATTAAATAGCTTGTAAAAAATTATATACAATTACAAGTGATTTTGATATGTTTTGAGTTTTTTTATATGAAAGATATGGGTCTAGGAAGTTGGGTTTTTGGCTTTTTATTTTGTGTATAAAATGAGCATTGTATATTATTTTTGTACAAACTAAATTTTGTATTTTTATTTACATTATTATCTACAACTTTCATGTACAAAGTTTCTTTATTTGATGAATAAATGATAACGAACAAAATAGGTGTCAAAATGCACAAATATTGAATAAAAGAATTGGATTTTTATTCTATTTATGACCCTTATCTCCCCTACTTCATTCCTTGTCGACAAACTCAATTCTTGACTTCATATTTCTGGCCCTTAATCTTTTTCTTTTCTTCTCTTTTTTCTATAATTTTGGCATTAAAAACCTTATTTTCTATACAAATAATACAGTAAATAATGAAGGCTATTATGTACAAATTGATGCTATTTACATGCATTAGCTAGGGTTTTTAAGGCCAAAATGATAGAAAAAAGGTGATGAAATGGGGATTCATCAGTCAGAGAAGAAAAAAAACATGGATGTGAATGATGTAAAATAGAGAAGAAGTAGAGAAAGGGCAAAAAAGAAGGTACCTGGAGCAGTCGTCGCTCGAGACCTCGACGAGGCCGAGCTCAGGCGAGCTGGGAGGCTCACAACAACCTCACAAGCGGTTGGATCTCGCCAGAGTCAGAGGAGATGGTAGGGCACTATCACCGGCTCATGTGATGCATGGGCTTGAACATAACGGATGATGGTAACGAAGGGGGATGTCAGCTTATGAATGAGGAGATGGTAATGGTTGGCGGTTATGTAGAAAGGAAAGGGGAGTGGCATCCATTATGGAGGAAGAGGGAGAAGGAACGATGGGAAGGAGGAGGGGCATGTCACGTGTTATACACATGGGAGAGAGAAAGAAGAGAGGAGAGAGAAAGAAGAGAGAGAGAGAGAGGAAAATGGAAGCTAAAATAAAATAAATAATTTATAAAGTAAGATAAAAATAAAAAGTTAAATTCAATAAAATAATAAAATAAAGCAATAATAAAAAAATAATAATAAAATTAATGAGTAAAAATAAGAAATAGTAAATGAAGTAAAATCAGAAGTGATCAACATTAAAGTTGTTCGTCTCGATGAGATCTACAACTTTTGTGAAGGTCCCAATATCAAAAGAGGTCATCTGTAGAAAAAGTATTTTTGAAGTTACTCTAAAGATAATAAAATAACGTATTTTTGCATTTTTGTGATTTTTTTGTATTTTATTTTAATTAGTGAATTAATTTATATACAATATAAATATTCGATCTATTTTTATTTTTAATAATTAAGAAAAATGTGAAATAAATTCAAAAAATATAGTATGTACAAATTATACAATATACATGGGAGCATATAAAATATACAATATTTTGTAAATTTATTTAAATTAGGAACTTTTATTTGAATTTTTATTCAGGGAATAAAGCTAAGATCATTGTATTAAGATGATGAGTCACAGATTCATCAGGAGGGGACCGTATACCTCTTTCCTAAATGATTATGCTAATATACCACTAGTTCTCTTGATTGTTTGGTGAATACGTTAGATGTTCTCTTTTAGTTTATTTCTCCAAATATCACTAACTAAGAAAGGTTACTTTGATTCTAGAACCAACTATCTTGTAGCTTAGATCGCGAGGTGTTTCATCCCTTTAAGGGGGTGGGGTGAGCAGGAGTGGCTAAGCAGACCCTGTAAGTGTCTGTGGTGGTTACAAAGGTTGCGATAAGTTTGGACCTATGGTAGAATTCATTCTTTCTCTAATCTAGATGGGTGGCTTATGAATATGCATTTCATCGTCTTTATTCATTTATTTTATCTTAAAATACCTTAAAAAGCATGTAAGTATTAATACATCTCTCATCTTACTAGCCCTAATTCTTGCGTAAAGATTGTATTTTTATCATTTTTTAACCTAAAATAAATTAATAAAGAAATAAAGGAAAAATAAAAAAACCAAAGACTGTATATATGTAAAAGATAATGCTGACTCTGACCCCAAGAGTAGATCAAGACTTGACCTAATTTACCAGGAATAAAGTCGGGGGGTATAAGTCCTAAATACAAGAAAATCAATTCTCACATGTGTATATTCATTGCTTGAACACTACTATATGTTACATATTCTATACACTATTTTATTTATCACCAAACTCACTCCAAATAAAAATATTTCTTCTTGGAACTTGTACATAAAAATCAGTTGCAAATATCTAAAATAATTGCAAGAAGAATCATTGTACAGTTTGTAAATAATACTTTGAAAAAGCTGCAAAGCCCAACTTATCACATCAATTTCTTCTCCGTAATAACTCAAAATATAGTAAACTTACTTTTATTGTGCTCAAAATTAAATCCTCTTTAAAATGGAAGTGGTTTCACGAAAATCTTAGTTAAGCTGTGAAATGTGGCTTTTTGGGGATGCTATTATATTTTATACCTATGTATATTATGTATGTATATTTATTTTTCTTGTACTTTTGTATAAATTGTATTTTTAGCTATTTGTATATATTGTATTTAACTTATATAAAATACAAATAGAAATCACAAAATCAAAAATAACTAAAAATAAAATCATGTATATATTGTATATATACCACTATGTATATTGTAAAATACCTCTATTTATTTATCCTAATAAATTATTCCATAAAAATAAAATAAAAATATAATTACAATCCTTGAAAATATTGTAAAATTATAAATTAATTAATTACATGCATATTTGTAAAAAATAATATATTAAAAATCATGGTGTTTTATATATAGGTATATATAGCTATGAATAACATGTTTTAATTATTTTTGCCTATATCTATAAGTTATCCAATTAATTAAAATCACCATAAACAATCTAATTTAATTACTAACATTTTTTATTTTGAATTCTTTTTCAATTTTATTTTGATTTAATTCTCAAATTCATGCAATTATGTCATTTAGTTGTTTTGTCTTATTCTTAGCCCATTTGACTGGTTAAGCTCGGGTCTGTTGACCTGGGTCAACCCTCCAATTCCCGCCTTTCTCCGCATTTTTGCTCGTCGATGCCTCTTCTCCATGTTTTCCAACACTCTCCAGTAATTAATGCCTTCCGCTTTCTTCTCTGATTTGTTAGCCCTAACATCAATAACCATTGCCAGATCATCATCACCATCTTTCTTGCCTTGGATTGTATGCTTTTTGAATTTCAAAACACACCAGACTTCACTCTTATTTATAGAACCAGTTCCTCCTCCGCGCAGGTTGTTCTACTTTTCTCCAATTTCTTTTCCCAAAATTGGCCCAGGCAAGTCGAGGTGGTGACGGGACCTCGACCACCTCGATTGGGAGGGCGAGTATCTCGTAAGGAACGAGATCCTGCACATTGCTGGATATCTACCACTACGTCATGTCTCTTCGACCCCCGCATCAAATCAAGGCGATCCTCCACCGTATATTCACCATAGGTAACCCAAATACTACCTTCTTTAATTTTTGCATATAGTTTTGCATTTCAATTCATGTAATTAGCGTAAATCCATCGATCTTCATCTTCCTCCGATCTCCATGATAGGAGGTGCTCCGATCTTCCATTTATCATCCGACTCCATGACTACAATCGCCTCATATTATTCATTCATCCCATCATAATCTCCCCTAGATCAATTAAAATATGGAGATCGACACCATCTTCATTCACCCTTCACCAGAGTCGCTCACCATCTTCCATTTGTTCCTTTCTACTACTAATAACATGGCTGAGAAGCTACTCCGAGCACTGAGTCTTTTACAGGGTCTTGAAGCATAATTGGGAGCGACAAGCAAGACATGGAGGACCACCTAGAGTTTCTTACTTTCCGACCTCCAGATCGCGCATCAGTTATCGCCAACCACCTTGGAACCACCAGATCGATGGAGGAGCGTTGCAGAATGTGGATTAACCATCAAGAAGTGGCTCATGCGGAGATTGGCTGAGATAGACCGATCAAAGCTCGGAGGATCAGAACTTCATCCCAGTTCTTGCGGATGCCTTCGTTGTCATTCGATCAAGAACTGAGGTTCCTTATCACACCCCTGTCATTGATCCGCACCCAAATTCCAATCGTCGATAAGATTGAGCCACGCCAACCATCCGTGTGTGCCCACTTTTCAGCCATCATATCAAAATCAAGGATGCATCTCAATCGTTGATTCATCCATGTAGATTGATAGAAAAATTGCACTCCAACCTTATCTTTTATTTTTTTTGCAAATCAGTCCCTCTAGGGAAATGTGTCAGACTATGTTTCAATGAACATTTGAACATTTTACCCTATTTTTTATTCTATTTGCTTTCAAGTACTATTTGAACTGATACATGTGCATTGCACGTGACTTTCTAAAAAATTTAAAAAAAAAGTCCCTTCCCATTTCTTGTTATCATTAGACCCTCTGAAATAAAATATTTGAATAGAAGTTAATGCCAACGTGACTACCATTTACTGGTACGAGATTTTTCTATGTAAATTGCACATTGTCCCTATACTTTCTATTTTTGTTATTCATTTAGTCTGCTAAATAAACCTAATTGCATTTTAGTCCCTCTAATGCGAACTTCTATTGTTCTTGTTAATTTGAATTAATAAATATCGAATCAATATTAGAAAATACATAAAAATCATTTTATGTGCATAATAATCACATTCATCACCAGTAATTTTTATTTCGCACTTTAAGTATTTCTCTTATTTTATAAAAATAAAAAACTCTAAAAATATTTCCTATTTGCCTTGGAAAATCTATAAAAATATAAAAACTTTTTGAAAAATTCGAAAAAATAATATTATGCATTTTTATCTGTTTTATTTTTGTATAAATTTCAATTTCTAAGTCCTCATAAAAACTAGAAAAATAGCAAAATATCCAAGACATTAAAAAATCATAGGAATAACTAAAAATCCCAAAAAAATCATAAAAACACTTTCTAGAAAATTAAAAATTTCATCCTTCTGTTTGTGCATTTTTTACTATTTTTTTATTTTATTTCCTATTTTTAAAATCCAAAAACATTCACATTTTTTTCTATTTATCAATTTTCATGTTTTTAATATATTAAAAAATCCTAAAAATTCTAAAAATATTCCAAAAATTACAAAAATAGTATAAAATATACGAAATTCCAAAAAAAAATTTATTTCAACTTTCTGTATATTTTTGCTTTGCTTTAAAAATACAAAAAAAGTCATTTTTCCTATCTTTTCTTTTATTCCTTTTTCTTTATTTTGTTTTTTTAAAATTAAAACATGTGCAAAATTTTAAAAATGTAAAATTAAAAAAGAATTTATAAATAAAGTTGAAAGATCATAAAAAAGATAAAATACAAAAATTCCATAAAAAACCAAGAGTACTATGCTTAGAATTCCTTCTTTAATAATTCTTATAGATTTAGTAGCGCACGTGATTTTTGTAGCCTCCCTGAGTTTGATCCTGTATGCTATTGATGATAGAGGTTTTTTAGGTGGGTCTCTTGGAATGTGAAGACAAAGTGTCCTTAAGGCGACCCAAAAGGGATCCCAAGTCAATCAATCAAGTACCCAAAATATAAAATTAAGTAATGAATGAAACAAATGTGGAGCACAATTAATTATACTCTACAAATAAAGGTGTATAACATGTAAGCATTTAGAGGTTGAACCATAGAGAGAAAACATGGTAGCCAATATTTACTAATTATAAATAAATAAAGAATAAATAATAAAGGTATGTTTGTACAACTAGCTTCTTAATAAATAAATAAATCAAATAAGGTTTTGTGGGTTTATAAATATATTTTTTGATATTTATATGTTTCTAAATTTATATTTTTTATTTTATTTTTATATTTTCTGATTTTTAATTTATTTTCTTCTAATATAATAATATAGCAAAATATATAAATTTATATACAATATAGAGTAATAGAATTATAAATACAACTAAGAATAATAAAAATAGCAGAATAAAATGTTTTTCTATTATAAATAATTTTCTATTATTTTGTGATTTTTTGACAGTTTTTCTAATTTTAGGTATTTCTAAAGTAAATAATATCACAAAATAGGGAATAGATAAATAGACTGAATTTTATTGGAATTTAAAAATACTAAATAAAGCTAAAATTTTCCAAAACTATTTTTAATTAATACTATATAATAAAAAGAAAATTTAGAGATAAAGATAAATATTTTGGAGATGTTTGGTTTTTTTTATTTTTTTAGAGGATTTTGGAGATTTTTCATTTTTTATCATTTGCTTTTTTATTTTAGATATTTTTAGTATGGAGTTACAAAATACTAAAGTAAATGAAATATAAATTTTTGGAATTTTTCAAAATTGTTTTATATTATTTTGGTTATTTTTAATTTAATCAGAGATAAAACTGTGCTATTTTTATTTTTAATAAATAGATAAATGCCTAAAATGCAAAACTAAAAAATGACGTGAAAGTGTATGCTAACATGCAGTTTACCCTATTTTTCAGAATTTTTAGAGTACAAATAATAATTATAAAAAGTATGAACAAGCACACAAATTATTAAACTAGAAGGGGCATATTTGCAATTAAAATATAAGGCAAGAAGAATATGCAAATAACCTGAAGTTTTACAACTAATATTTGAAATTTAAATAATAAACATAAATACAAAAAATATGAGGGTATACATGCAAAATGCCCAGCTCTCGTGGGACGACACGTGAGGTCAGTTGGACTGGACCAAAGTGTAATATGTAATAACTCCAAGAGTTCATGTGCAAAATTTACAAAATATTTACAACAAAAAATGAAAGATTTAATATTAAATAATAAAATACAAAAATACGAGGGTTGCATGTGAAATTCCCCCCCCCCCTCGTGCATAGATCGAAAAGTCACGGGTGCATTATTTAAACTCGTGGCATGTGCTCCTTGCACGATGATGCTTCGTCAATTTACAGTCATGATTAGATCTGGAATTCCATCAAATGGGTGAAGCGGGCGGTGATCGAATGGCCACGATCAGAACTGGAGCAAAGGGTGGATCTAATAGCTACTACTCTCCGTGAAGAAAAGGGAAGAAAAGTCTTCAAGAGAGCTTTGATCCATTAGTTCTCATTGCTCTTGTGGTCTCCAAGGTTGTTCAGGTGATATACATGTTCTCCCAACTGTTGTGCCACTTCCAGGGGCTTCAGAAAAGGCTGACACCCATCCAAGGGGTCCTGGCTGGTCGGTAAAGGTTGAAGCTCCAGAGGACCGGTACTTGAATTAATTTAGCCAACAACTGGGCTCTTTAACTCCAGGTACCTGCACAGACTGACAATAGGGTCGAGGGCAAATTGCCTCGACCCGTTGTGGGTGGAATGATGGCAAAATGACAGAGGGCGGAGGTGCTCCAACGAATGTTTGAGGTGGAGCACCCAAATCCTGATCTAGTGGGTATCAGTTGGACTGGAGGCACGTGGGTTGTAGAAGAAGCATAAGGGAAGCAAATGGGGGTGAAAATGGGGGTTGATCACAGTCGAGATCACAACGAAACAAGGATGGAGCTTAGAGCTCTAGCAACTTTTGATTTTGATATTGAAGCTAAACTATTGATATAAAGATGAAATAAAGGGCAGGAAATTAAAACGTAAGGCTAAATCTACTTAGAAATGTAAGGAAAAAGTGCAGCTCATACCTGGCGACCAGGGAGCAGAAGTGTCGTCGGAGCTCCACCGTCGACCGCCTCCTCGACCTCGGGGGATACTCTCTATCACCAGGAGCACACAAACACAAGACGAGGGGTTCTAGGACTCTAAGAAGGGTCAAATAGAGAAGGGAGGCGAGGAGGATTATTTATAGAAATAAGTGAGGGTTCTTATTCGATTCGGGTTTATGCACAAATTGATGCAGCATTGACCTAGAAAAAGTGTCGGCGTGATCGAAGGAAGATCGATGTAGGTTTTTCGTGAAGGAATTGAGAAGAAAAAAATCAAATAATCGAATTGGAAAAATTGGAGAAGACTGGTTGAATGATGTCTGACACGCCATGCGGTTGGTGGGGGAGTTGATTCTTGTCATCTAGGGTTAGCTTCTGGTTGGTCCATGTGGACCAACCAGAAAATTCTGAGTGGAAAATTATGGGTAAAATCAATAATAAATCAATAATGAATTAATAAATTTTAGGGAATAAAATACAAAATGTTTTGGTTTCATGTACTATTTAATTACTATTTTTATTTATTTTTATGGATTAATTTATTACAAGTTACTTTTTACAAGTTTATTTATAGGCATATTGACCTTTGTTTTGCATATTTTATTTTTATTTTGTATTTTTTATTTTACTTTTTTATACACATAATTTATATATTTAAAACTTATTTTAGTACACTTAATTATGTTTTATTGTATTTTTTGATGTATTTTGTACACTTAAATAAATAAGGATAATACTTATATAGGTATAAATATAGTATACTCATCTATGTATTTTAGTATGTTCTTTTATTTAATTATTTTCTTTATGATTTTACTCTATTCTAAATATTTATATATATTATAAAGAATATTTATAAAATTATACAAGTATAAAGTAATGAAAAATGTAAAGAATAAATAAAATGAATGTTTTATTCAGGTATGTAATACAATAAGGGTCCAAAAACTAATTTTTGCATCTTAACTCCAATTTAAATGAAACCCCCTTCATTAAATAGCTAATAAAAAGTTATAGATAATTAAATGTGATTTTTTCATTTTGAGTTCATATGGAAGAGATATGGGTCTGGGGAGTTTGGTTTTTGGTTTTTTATTTTGAGTATAAAATATATAATTTGTATTATTTTTGTGTAAAGTAAATTTTGCATTTTCTATATATTTTTATCTAAAACTTCATGTACAATGTTTCTTCATCTGAGATATAAATAATAGAAAAAAATAGATCCAAAATAGGGGTTATTCGAGAATAAAAATTAGAGTTTTTGTTGTATTTTTGACCCTTATCTCCACCTACTTTTATCCTTGTCGACCCAGTCATCAAGATGCTTAGGTCTCATATTTAGGGTAATAAAATACCTTTGGCATTTTATTTCCTTTTCTTTTCTTTATTCTTTTATTTTGGCTTTAAACTAAGTATTTTATACAATATTTATACAATAAAAAAGAATGCTAATTTATGCAAAATAAGGCTATATACATGCATTGAGCCAGGGTTTAAAGGTCAAAATGAAAGAATAAAGGTGATGAAATGGATATTCATCACCCCCTCTATACTTGTCTTTGCTAGTCCCTAGCAAATAGTTATGCAATAAGTGCATAACATAAAAATAATGAAAAGAAAAAGGAAGACCTCGTATGGATTCTAATTCTTAAACTAGTCTTCATAAAATCAATGTTTGGAGCTCAAGTCGGGATGTTGGATTTTTAGGTGCAGTCGGAACCTTATTGGGAAACGGATTTGAAATACAAAAAGCTTTGAAAATCACAACACTCTGCTCAGATCTTCTCCATAGCCATGTTAGAATAAGTCTCTTCATACACAAACCCTTGTGACTATGAATCTATCTTGGACAGTGTATGTAATATGTAGCTCTCCTCGACTAAAGCGGTAAAAGTCAATCTTCTCTAACATGGTGACCCTAATTCCCGAATCCAGCAACTATTCCTCGACAAGCGGTGTATTCCCTTATAAGTTCAAGTACAACAGACTCAACAAGAAGTGGTGGAGAGAAGAATGGATGGTAGCTAGTGTAGCTACCTATCCTAGGATGCTTTACCAGTGTAGCCAAGTCATCCAGCTGCAGGCTCACATACATATGACTTTGAAGCTCAAGCTTGCTTATGGACTATACAAATATATACATACTTCGATAAGCATTTTATTTTCATTCAAGCATGTCCACTTTTATGGAGTTTTTGATTTTTCCATTTTTTTGAATACTATTTACAACATCATTTACCGATGGAATTTTTCCTCTTGAGCTAGTAGATTATCCATCTTTTGAAGCTTTATTGCAACCCATAACCACTATCTTTAGACCTCATCACTACTGGATCAGATTGGGGTACAATGGACACAAATGTGTGGCTTCTGATATTTCATTGGCTTGTGTCTCATGCCGGCAAATCCAGCCCTCTACTACTTCAACTTAGTTGAGCAAAGTGAAAGGTGCATGTATGCAAGCTATATCATTATCAACAAGGGTCACATGTGCGGTCTGAAATATTCTACTTAAGAAGTCACGACGACACTGAAATAAGTCTCGTCATCTCAAAAAAATAAGTCTAGCAGATCTAAAGTATCTCAATTCTAGTTCCTGTAAGGTTCTTGTGATTAGTAGATTTAACGTCCAACCAAGATCCAATCTTCGGATTTTACCGAAACTAGTTCAATTATCAATTTCAATTTGAAAAATGCAAGTGCTATGCACAATGCATGGAATATTTTTATGATGCATTTTTCTGATTTTGATCTTTTTAGGGATTTTTGAACAAGTTTTGCAAATTTTTATGCAAAATTTTAAAAGATTTTCATAAAAGTTTTTGGAATTTTTATTTTGCAAATTTTTAGGGATTTTTCAAAATATTTGGGAAAAGAAATAGGTACAGATATTCACATGGGAGTACAACTTGTTATTTATAAGAATTAGTTTGTGGAATTTATAAGTTTGTATAGGTTTATGAAGGATGTACATAGTTCTTAAAATAATTTGAAAATAATTTTGCAAACATTTTGAAAAGATTATTTTGCAAACTAATTTGACAAATAATTTTTTCAATCATTTTAGAAAATTTGAAAATTATTTTGCAAAGATTTTTCAAACAATATGTATAGATTTTTCAAACTATTTTTGTAACCATTTTCCAAACCATTTGCAAGTAGATTTTCGAAATATTTTATTTCAAATAAAGAAAATAATTTTTTACAAACAAAACATTTTTACAAAGGTTGAAAATATTTTACAAAATGTTTTCCAAACAATTTTCAAATAATTTTCAAATATTTTTCCAAACCATTTTTAAACATTTTGCAAACCATTTTTAGCTTTAGTTACTAATCAATAAATACAAAGACTTTGAATTATTTTTATATGTGTGTTCTTTACAAATACTTTATTGAATTTTAGCCATATTTATTGAAAGTATGAGTTACGACTTAAGTATATACAGAGTATATATGACCCCCTAATACATAGCTTGAGCTATATCCTCATAGATCGAAGAGAAAAAAAGACATAACTCGTACTAAGTATAGAAAATTATATACTACAATGACTAAAGATTAAAGAATTAATGAATGCGAAGTCAACCTTCCCCCCGTACTTACAATGAAATAATCCTAAGTATAACAGGTTGTATCTACATGTAGGGAGGGTTGAGGGTGGGAATAACTAAATCAACGACTGATCTTGTCTCCCCCTAAACTTAGGTAAAATATCCCTAAGTATAGACCAGAATATCAAGAATTGAGGATACAAGTGAGGGATAAACAATCAACAATGGGGATCGGTCATCCCCCGTATACTTAGGATGAAGCATATCCAAAGTATAGTGGTGATAACAGTGAGGAACGAAAAAAAGAACGAGTAAAAAGAAAATAACCAGAAGAAAAGAAGAAAAGAAGTAAACTAAAGAAAAAGTTTTATAGGAACATTATCTAAATCTTTAAATGTTGCCGGAGTTGTGGATGATGTATCATTGAAGATCAGTTGGACTGAGTTGATAACAACTTGGAAAGTTTCATGCTCGAGGTACAACTTCAGTAACTGACCATTGGCGATGAACGGTTGTGGTTAGCTGACAATTCTGATATACAATGCTTTCATTGTCACACACTTCTTTCACTCTGAGTGGCTCTAACTAAGTACTTTTCAATTTTCCCAGGAATATCTTCAACCATGTGTCGAATAACCAAACTTTATGTCCAGTCTTCAACGTCTTTTGTCTGATGTACCAGTCGTGCCAACGTTTAACCTTCTCCTTATGCATCATGTTGTTATCATACACATAATTTCAGAATTCCAGGAGTTTGTTTAGATCCACTTTTCTTTTCTAACCACCATTATGTGAGTCCAGATGGCAAATGCTGACTGTCCATAGTGATTTGTGAATTAGTTCGATGGATAGTTAACATGATTTTCCATATAAAAGATGATAAGGCGACATGACCAAGGGAAACTTGTAGGCATTTCTGTATGCCCAAAGAACGAAGTTCAATAGTTGGTGGAGTCCAATAGTTAGGACCAGTTCTTTTTGTCTGGCCTCACAAGCCTCTATAAAATTATCTTGATTTCTCTGTTTAAGAGCTCTATTATGCCATTAGTCCGAGGATGATAAGGAGAAGCGACTTGATGCTCGATGCTGGACTCCTTCATTAATTTCTTGACCTCTTTATTTATGAAGTGACTACCTCGTCTAATATGAAGATCTTTAGCATCCCAAACCATGAAATGATGTTCTCACATAGAACCCATCAAACTATACGGTTTTCAACGGCTCGAGCGGGGATAGCTTCAACCCAACGACTCACATAGTCAATGGCGAGGAGTGCGAAAATCCCTACATTAATTTTATGGAATTAATGATTAAAATATTGAAGCTATTGTAGTTAGGAAATATAGTCGCCAACAATGATCACACCGAGAAATGGTATGGAGAATCAAGTTTCAATGTGATAAATTTTATTTATTTTATTTGGGTATGTTCAAGGTCAAACTTAGGGAGGTATAATGAGGGTCTAGAATTAATTTATAAAAAATCTAATAAACTAGGTTATCAAAAAGAAGAAGAATATTTTTGGTATTCCTTTGTTTTTCATCTTTTTATGGATTTTTAATGTAAAATGTATTTAATTAAAAGAGAAATATGATGCATGAATTTTCAAAAAAAATTTAATGTAGAGAAAATAATGTTATGTTATGTTGTGGAAAATGAATAAACAAATGCAATATTATTGTTTATTTTTAAAAGATGATGAAAACGATGTAAAATGATGAAATTATGATGTAAGGTGAGCAAAAATAGCCAAGCCAAGCAATCAATTAAGCATGAACACCACTAATTACATCGAATAATTTTACAATTATGCATTGATTAAATTTCCCGAAATAATCCCTCAAAATCAAGGCACAAATTATTGAGCAAAAGAATCAATTAATAAAGGTGCAAATTATCACATAAACATCCTCAATTTATTTAAGCCAAATAATATTTCAAATAGTGAATCTCAATGTTATATATGATGGACAACATTATAAGGATCAAAATGACACCAAGAACGTCAATTCTGATGCATGATGTTTACGATATGAATAAATGAATGTTCATGGTCTAAAATGTAAATAAAATAAATAAAATGTTCATAAATAGACCCTTGGAGGACTTCTTTACAATTCGCCAAAGCTAACGGTATCTTTTTGATATTTACCTAGGCAGGGGGTATAAGTATATTTCCTTGAAGAGTCAGGGGCAGGGGTACAATTTTCATCACGTACGTGGGCACCTCACGTTTCTCCTAGCTGGGGTGGCAGCTCGAGTGCTGCTTCTCTGCATGTCAGAGGTACGGAGGCTCGACACAAGTTTGACTCGCCTGAGGTTGCAGGCTCAGGTACACCTGCTTTGGGGGAAATCGGTGTCGTCCTATGGCGATCGATCCAAGGGCCAAGATTTGGGGCTCTTCAACGGCTGAGATACATCCTTAGAATTGATCTAATGGTATATAAGATTTGTGTTCTTCGGCTCGGCTGAAGTTAGTAGCGGAGTTGGGCGGTGATGTTGCTAGTCGATGGTATATATGTCACTGACTGAAGGATGGAGATGATCTATTTTGTGAGGAAGCAAGGTAAAGCCTATGAGCTGAAAGCAGAGATATGGCTGAACGGTAGGTGGGAAGAGAAGTCCAATGGATGGTGGAGTAAAAGGAAGAAGGTGAGGTAGTGGGTGCTCCATGCGGTTGTGGATGGAGCTTGAGGATGGAAGGTCACAGAGGAGAAGGGAAGAAATGAGGGAGAAGATGGGTGCGAGATGATAAGTCAAGGTTGGGTACGGTGCTCTGAGTCACGAAAGGAGTGGAGAAGAAGAATGAGGAAGGAGTTCGGAATAACTTCTCCTGAAGATGGTGGATTGTCTAAAGCCTACTTCTCATGTTCTCGCGTTGAGCCATGACGATGTACGGTGAGACTTGACTACACACGAACAGGGCAGCACCAAGGTCAAAATTACCCTTAGTTACACCGTAGGGCCTTTACCAAAGCGTAGAACCTCTATCATCAGCTCCTCCTCTCGCTTGCTCTCTTGCTATAGATACCGGTAGATATGACAAATGCTTGGCCATGTAGTGGCCGACAGAGTTAGATAGAGAGGGATATATGGCTGAAGAGGTTAGAGATAGTGGAGGGAAAAGATGAGAAAAGGGGGTTCGTCGGGGTTAGAGGTTGCGAGATTATTGGGGAGGGATAGGGTTAGGTGATTGGAACGGATATAATGGAGTTGGTCTCTGGAGGTTGCAATACGATGGTTAGGTATCGCAGGAGATGGTATGCAGATAAGGGTGTTGGTGGTTCATCGGTCATTGGGAGAGGTGCATAGTGGTTGGTCGATGGAGCAGTAGCTAGGGAGAGGTGGCACACGAAGGGAGTGGCCAGTCGCAGGCGGTGAAGAGAGGAGGAGTCCCTTACGTGCAGGGCATGCGAGGATAGGGGGAACGAGATGCCACTTGGCGCGCTGTGGTGAGGCCACATGGTAGAGAAAAGATAAAAATTAAAAGTAAAATAAATAGAAAAAGTAAAAATTAAAAAAATAAATAAACAATATAAAAAGAAAGAAAAGAAAAGAAAGGGGATGACAAGTGGTGACTCCAAGAGCTGCCACGTGTCGCTCCCTCAAAAATCAAAATTAATTCAAAAGAAAAATAAAAAAGAAACAACAAAAGGGGACAAACAGAAAAGTAGTCAACATGAAAGTTTCTTGTCTCGATGAGATCTACAACTTTTTGTGAAGCAATGAAAACCAAAATAAATCACATGTACAAAAAGTATTTTTTGGTGGTATCCTATAGGTATAAAATATTACATTTTGTGTTTTACAATTTTTTTGTTATTTTTTTAAAGAAAATAAAAATTAAAATAAATTCTAATAAAATATAAAATAAATATTTACAACTTAAACTAATTTTTTTGGATTGAGAAAATAAAGAGATAAAATAAAGGGATCATATGTACAATATACAATGAGGCACCTAAAACCTATGTTTGACATATGAACTTCGATTCATTTTAATGTAGTCTTGTTTTGAAGGTAATTGATTTTAAACTAATTCAAAAGTGCGTAGAGTTCATTTGGATACTATATGAGAGAGATATCAGTGTTTTCGTCTATCTTTTTTGAAACTAGGGTTTACGATTGTTTTAGATATTTACAAGTTAGCATTTTTTTAGGATTTTTCATGGATTAGGATTAGTGATATGGACACAATGAAGTTGGTTTCAAAACAATTGGAGCTATCATGAATTATTTAAAAATTGATAAATGTGAAAATGCATGGATGATTATGAATGCAATATGAATTGTTAATTTATGCAAATTATTTGCAGGAGTTTGAAAGTTAATTTTATGAAATTAACATGGAAGTGAACCTGAATTCTCAGGATGGAGCTCTATTTTCATCTTATTACAGTGATGAAAAATAGATCCATCAACCCCCTATACTTGAACCATGCTCGTCCTCGAGCTACTAGAGAAATGAAGAGGTGAAATGAGATTGGGTTCTATACTAAGATAATGAGCAAAAGGTGAAAATGGAGATAGACCTGACCTTTAGATTAATAGTTTGGCAGAACTTTTGTGGCAATTAGGGTTTTTAAATCAACAACCTCCAAATTCTATACATCATTGTAAAAATTTCGGCTCAGAAGTCATCTTAGTTCAATCTCCTTCCTAAACATACCCTATGAACATTGAACAACCATCTCGTGTGTGTGAAGGGTGTTAGCTCTTCCCATCAAGAATGCCGGGCTACCATGCAAACCTCCCATCCAATAACTCATCTTCGAGGAGTCAGGTATTTCCTTCTAAGTTCAAGTACATGTTGTATCCACAATCAAAGGAGGAAGAAGATAGAAGAATGAGAAGAGAACTGAAATGTGGCCAGTGTAGCCACATTTCATTGTCAAGCTGGCCAGTTTAGCCAAGTCTTCATCAAGATCTGTAGGTTTCTAAAGTTTGGAGCTTTTTGGTCAAATATTTATTTGGTAGTTGACTTTTTTTATATGGATTTTTGGCTGCTCTGCATGAATTTTTTGTGCCCCTACGAATATAGAATTTTTTTCGT
Source organism: Ottelia alismoides (assembly GCA_037367405.1). NCBI lineage: Eukaryota > Viridiplantae > Streptophyta > Magnoliopsida > Alismatales > Hydrocharitaceae > Ottelia > Ottelia alismoides. The sequence continues at coordinate 817,879 of JAZKJV010011214.1, forward strand.
TTCACACATGTTTTGAGGTATTCGAAAAATTGTGCAGCAGTCCATCCCTCACGAAGCTTATGTAAACCCGTACTCTGGTCTTTAGATGTCCATGCTACCATAAAAGAGACTCATACAATCTTCCAACACCCCCATCTAAGTTGAGCTAAATGCAAAGTGCGAGAGTACATATTAATTACCTATTCCAGGGTCGTACCTAGAATGAGGCGACCCAATTAGACACTAAGAGTCTATGTCTGCACATTGTTATACAGAACTCGAATAATTAAGTCAAAGACTTGAAGCTTCTAAAATCCTATTTCTCGGTGAAGTTCCTCTAAAAATTATGTGGATTAAGGCCAAGTTAAGACCACTCTCAATTTCTACTCATGACTTGGTTCAGAAGCCAAGGACTTTTCACCAATGCAGATGCGTGAAATGTGTGAATTGCAAATAAACATTTTGCTTGATTTCTTTTAGAGAAATGGTGACTGGCCCAAGCTTATATGAAATCGTTGCATCCACTTTCAGCCAGTATGGGTGTAAGTACAAACCGTTAGATGGATATTTGTGTTACTTTAATATGGTGCTAGATGCGTTATCTTTTAATCGTCCACTCTTCTAAAGGAGACCGAATTTTTAGTGTAAAAGATGTAATTAATTTAAAGAGAAATATGATGCACAAATTTTCATAATAAATTTAATGCAGAGAAAATAATGCTATGTTATATGGTGGAAAATGAATAAACAAATGCAATATTTTTATTAATTTTTAAAAAATGATAAAAATGATGAAAAATGGTGAAGTGATGATATAAGGTGAGATAACAGAGCCAAGACAAGCAATCAATTAAGCACAAACCCTACTGATTACAATAAATAATTATCCTATTATGCATTGATAAAATTTCCAGAAATAACCCCCCCCCCCAAATCAAGGCACAAATTATTGAGCAAAAAAATCAATGAATAAAGGTGCTCAAAGTTATAACATAAACATCATCAATTTATTTAAGTCAAATAATGTCTTAAATAGTGAATCTCCATGTTCTATACGATAGACACTATTATAAGGATCAAAACGGCACCAAGAATGTCAAATTCCGATGCATGATGTTCAAGATATGAATAAATGAATGTTCATGGGCTAAAATGTAAATAAAATGTTCACAGATATACCCTTGGAAGGACTTATTTGCAATTCACCAAAGTGGAAGGTATCTTTTTTTTATATTTCCTAGGTGGGGTATAAGCATAGTTCCTTGAAAAGTCAGGGGAAGTGGCGTAATTTGCCCTGCACACATGAGCTCCTCACCTGTCTCCTAGCTAGGGTGGCGGATCTGGTGCTGCTTCTCCACATGACGATATGGAGGCTCGATGCAGGTTTGACTTACCCAAGGTTGTAGGCTCGGCTTACACGGCTTGGGGGAAATTGAAGCCATCTAATAGCGATTGATTCAGGGGCCAAGATTTGGGGCTCTTCAACGGTTGTGATGCAGACTTGCAATTGATCCAAGGGTATATATGATTTGTGTTCTTCGACTGGGTTGAAGTCGGTGGCTGAGTTAGCTGGCGATGCTGATAGTTGATGGCGCATATGTCAACGGCGAAAGGCTAGAGATGATTTGTTCTGCGAGGTGGCAAGGCAGAGGTAGCGAGCTGAATGCAGAGAGATGGCTAGACAGTAGGTGGGCGAAGAAGTTTGATGGATGGTGGAGTCAAAGGAAGAAGGTGAGGCAAAGGGTGCTCCATGCGGTGGTGGATGAAGCTTGACGATGGAAGGTCATGTAAGAGAAGGGAAGTAATAAGGGCGAAGATGATTGCGAGATGCTTTGTCTAGGATGGGTACGATGCTGTGAGTCGCGAAAGGAGCAGAGAAGAAGAATGAGGAAGGAGGTCAGGGATAACTTCACCTGAAGATGGTGGAGTGGCTAAATCCTACTTCTCGTATTCTCGCATTGAGTCGTGGCGATGTGCTACGAGACTCGACTGCACACGAAATGGGTAGCATCAAAGTCAAAATGACCTTGGATCACGTCGGAGGGTCTTTGCCAAAGTGGGAAGCCTTTGTCACCGACTCCTCCTTCAGCTCGCTCTTTTGTTGCAGATAACGACAGATATGGCAGACGATCGACCTTGGAGTGGCTGACGGCGTTAGATAGAGGGGGCTATATGGTTGAAGTGGGTATATATAGAGGAGGGAAGAGATAAGATAAGGAGGTTCGTCGGGGAATGGAGGTTGGGAGATTATCGAGGAAGGATAGGGTTAGGTGGTTGGAAGGGACAGAATGGCAATGGTCTCCGGAGGTTATGCTGCGATTGTTAGGTATCGCAAGAGATGGTGTTCAAATAAGGGCACCGGTGGTTCATCGACCATTGGGAGAGGTGCAGAGAGGTTGGCCATTGGAGAAGTGGCTAGGGAAGAGGTGGTGCACGATGGGAGTGGCCAGGCGCCGGCGATGAGGAGTCCCACACGTGCAGGGCACGTGAGGAGAGGGGAAATGGGATGCCACTGGCGTGTTGCGGTGCACCCACGTGGTAGATATAAAAAATAAAAATTAAAAGTGGAATAAAAACTAAATAAATAAATAAAAGAAATAAACACAAAAAGAAAAGAAAGGGGATGACAAGTGGCGGCTCCAGGAGCTACCATGTGTCGCTCCCTAAAAACTCAAAAATAGTTCAAAAGAAACATAAAAAGAAATAAAAAAATAGTCAACAAAAAGTAGTCAACAAGAAAGTTGCTTGTCTCGATGAAGTTGGTTTCAAGTTAATTGGAATTACTATGAATTAGTTAAAAATGGATGAAGTTAGGTAAAAATGCATGGATGATTATGAATGCAATATGAAGTGTTAATTTATGCAAATTATTTAGAAAGTTAATTTTATACAATTAACATGTAAATGAGCCTAAATTCTCAGGATGAAGCTCTATTTTCTGCTAACTAGAGTGATGAATCATAGATTCATCAACCCCCTATACTTGAACCATGCTCGTCCTCGAGCAACTAAAGAAATGAAGAGGTGAAATGAGATTGGGTTTCATACCAAGTTCATGTGCAAAAGGTGAAAATGGAGCTAGAACCGACCTTTGAATTAATAGTTTGGAGGAACTCCTTTGGGAATTAGGGTTTTAAAATCAACAGCCTCCAAGTTCTACACATAATTATAATAGTTTTGGTTCAAAAGTCATCTTAGATCAATCCCCCTCCCAAAGCATACCCTATGAAGATTGAATACTCTTCCCATCAAGAATGTTGGACTACCATGCAAACCTTCCCTCCAATAACTCGTCCTTGAGGAGAAAGGTGTTTCCTTCTAAGTTCAGGTACGTGTTGTGTCCACAATCGAAGGAGGAAGAAGGTATAAGAATAAGAAGAGAACTAGATTGTGACCAGTGTAGCCACATCTCCTTGTGCCAGCCAGTTTAGCCAAGTCTTCACCAAGATATGCAGATTTTCTGATGCTTGGACCTTTTTGGTCAAATATTTATTTGGTAGTTGGCTTTTTTTGTATGGATTTTTGGATGCTCTGCGTGAATCTTTTTTCCCCCATGGATATAGAATCTTTCTTTCTGCACATGTTTAGAGGTCTTAGAAAAATTGAGCCAGTAGTCCATCCCTCATCCGAAGCTTTATTTCAACCCAATGATGAATTTCCATTTCATCACCTTTATTCTATCATTTTGGCCTTTAAAACCCTAGTAAATGCATGTAAATAGCCCTAATTCATGTAAATTAATATTCATGATCTGTTTTATAAATATTGTATAAATTATTGTTTTAATGCCAAAATTATCAATATAGAAAAGAAAAGAAAAAGGATAAAATATCAAAGATATTTTATGACCAAAAACCCCGAGACCTAGGCATCTTGGTGACTAGGTCGACTAGGAATAAAGTAGGGGGAGATAAGGGCCATTAATACAAAAAAAAATCATTTATTAATTCATTATTTATGCATTTTTGGGACCTATTTTATTTTCTACTTTTTATACCTCAAATAAAGAAAATTTGTACATAAAAGTTGTAAATAATAAATCATATAAGAATATAAAATTAATTTCATACAAAAATAATACACAATGTAAAAGTTGTACTCTAAATAAAAATAAAAAAAATCCCAACTTCCCAAATTCATATCTCCTAAATAAAAACTAAAAATATATCAAAATCACCTTTAATTGTATATAACTTTTAATAAGCTATTTAATGAAGGTGGTTTTATATTTTTTTGGAGTTAAGGCGTGAAAGTTAGGTTTTAGACCCCTATTGTATAGTATACCCGATTAAAATATTTATTCTTTATTATTTATTGTTTTTATAATTATGTAAATATTATTTATAATATATTTACATATTAAAACTAGAATAAAATAATAAAGAAAACATTAAAATAAAATAAAATATAAAATACAAAGACGAATATATAATAACTTATACCAATGTAAATAATACACCTAATTAATTAAGTGCATTCAATATATCAAATATATATAATATATTTAAGTATCTAAAAATAATGTTTAATTTTATAAAAAATAAAATAAAATGATAAAATCTAAAATACAAAATAAAAATGAAGCACCTAAAATGTTGGTAAATATACCTATAAATGGAACCCTAAAAACTAACTTCTAATTAAATACCTCTAAAAATAAATAAAAATCATAATAAAATATTTTATAAAATAATAATCATTTTTTAATTTTATAAACTTAAAATAATAAAATCATTTAATAATTATTTTAGATTTAATAAGATTTTTTAGGCCATGTTTTTCCTGGTTGGTCCACGTGGACCAACCAGGTGGAGTCTGGAGTTGACTGGAGGTCAACTCCTCTGACTCTCCCCTGCACCTTGTCAGATGTAGGTTCTAGCTTCCTTTTTCAATTTTATAGCCACTAATTCATGGCTCGATGAAGATAGGACCCTTCATACGCCTACTATAGATCATTCACCATGCCTCGCTTCAGCACTAGTGACTGTCCTTGAACACCTCAACTCCACCACCTATACATAAACTCTCGTTGCTTTCCCTCTCGAATTAAAACAACCTTTGACCAAGTTTAGCTTCCCCTTCTAGAGCTTTGGATACAGAGGGTGACATCCTCCTCCCCAGCCCGTTGGCAGCGATGTTGAGCGCAGTTTTAGGTCAGCGATGAATCTGTTTCATTATCTTTATTCATTTATTTTAGCTTAAAATCCCTTATAAAACACATGTATATATTGTTAAATCCATATTCTTACTAACATGCATCTGTGTGTAAATATTGCACATTTATTACTATTTTAACCTAAAATAAAAAATAAATAAAGGAAAAATACAAAGACTGTATATGTAATAGATACAGGCTGACCCGAACCCCAATAGAAGGTCAACACTTGACCTCATCGACTAGGAATAAAGTAGGGGGAGATAGTATCCTTACTAAGAAAATTCAAAAATATATATAAGTTTTGTAAATTCTTCTCATTTACTCCGTGTATATTTTTATAAAACTTATACTATTTTATTTGTACATAAATTTACCTTAAATTAAACAATTTTAAAAACAAAAGTTGTAAATATAAATGTTTTCTAAAACATAAAATTAATTGCAAAATAAAATCATATGCAGAAGAAAAGTAACCACATCCGGAAAAAAGCCATAAAGCGATAATGAAAGACCAATTCTGACTCCTTATGAACTCGAATTAAATCAAACTTACTTCCATCATATTCTAAATTAAATTATCTTTAAAATGGCAGTAGTTCCATAATTCTTGGAATTACGATTTGAAAGACGATTTTCTGGGGTGGTTTTTGCAATTTTACCATTTTATTATTGTTTATATTTATCCATATTTATTATTTATAAGCATTGTATTTTTAAATACTTTAAATATTTTTAATAATTATCTAAAATAAAAATAATAATAATAATAAAATTTAAAACATAAAATCACATAATTTCCTTTTTTAATTATGTATATAATGTACCACATGTATATAGTTTATGTATAGTTGGTTTCCTTAAATAATCACCGAAAAAATTAAATAATTACATTTATTATTTAATTTAATAAAAATATAAAAATAATTTAATTAATAAATTAATTTTGTAGATAATGTAATTTTATCCACCACTAACTTCTTCCCTTCTTTTCCTCTTCATTCAAATTTTTAAAATTCAATTATTTTTTCTATTTGATTGGCTCCTCCTCCCTCATTTTCATTTGATCAATCTTTGGATAGAGGAGCCTAATCTCCAAGAGCTTCTTGTTGTAGAAAAGTGCCTAGCCTCCGAGCCTTCCTGTGACAGCGAGTCGGCCTTCATCAAGGCCATTACGACATTTTCTGCTCCTACGGTGAGATCCATATTTTTTTCTCTCATTTTTAATCTAGGTTAATCGTAGTTTAGTTTTTGAGTTTTTAATTTCATTGTCATTAGATCGTATATCTTAATAGTATATCATTGTTCTATGACATCCGATCCAACCCCGATTCTGATTTTTCATCTCATTTTCTCAATCTATCCATGTTGACATTCAACCTCACACGATCTCTCAACTCTGGTCTTGCATAGTGATCGGAGACCCGGATCCATCTTAATTTCACCGGATCCAAAATCTTTCACATTCACATTCCTATTTTTATTTTATTTTATTTTTTTTTGACCAAATCGTCATGCTAGAGTCAATGTTGGTATTTTCTCTATTTGTAGATTCACAGGAATTTTGAAAATAACTAAAAAAATTAGTAGCTACAGTTTCAAAAAAATAATGCTATTGTCAAAATAAAAATAAAAATAAAAATTGAGCGTCTGCGCCACTCGTCGTCCCAACAACGTTGCCTGAGCACAGCCCATCCTCCGTCTAGAGCCCACTGACCACCCGCCTTCCACCGTGTCCCCCGCGATACCCGCCCGCAGGAGCCCCTACTGCGCAAGAACCACCTCCGTCTGTGCGAGCGGTAGGAGCCCAACCTCTCCGTCGCGGCTCGACCTCCTCTGCTACCCAGCCGCTGTCGTCTCCAGATTGCGTCGATCTTCACCGGGGACCACTGACCAGCAGCCAGCTCGTACGCCCGACACTCCTACTTCTAGAGCCACTTCCAGACCGCATTCATGTACCGCCAACCTGCTTAAACTCCACGTACCACTGGGGGACGTGTGTCTCCCCCTCGCGTAGACCCTCGCCCTCAGCTGAAGATCCACCATAGTCGCAACCAACCGTAGAGTGAGCTCTGTCACCGCCAGACTCTCGAGCGCCATCCCATAGCAGCTGGTCATCGCACCACTTCCCATCTAAACACCGAGGCCGTCAGCCTCGCATCGCGTGCCGCCTTGTGTTGTAAAAGAAAGGAAGAGGGGTGATACCCCCTCTCTCTTATTTTTTGAACGGAACCCCAATTAAAAACCCTACATTGTTAGGGTAAATTACAATAAAATCTCTAGAGATTTTGAGAATTTATGCATACGCCCCTGCCACTCCAGATCATGTGCTTTGCAATCACCTCGTGGGTAAATTACGATATTTCTCCTTCTATTTTATTTCTGTTATATTTTTATGCAAAAACAATAAATATTTATAATTTAGTCCTTCATTTCCATACTTTAAAATTGCATGTTCTTTTCATTGAAATATAATATATTTTTTGTCAATAAATTCTCCAAAATTCAAGTTAAGTTCATGTCACTTGTTTCTTCTTTGCATAAAATTTTCATTGCATTTTATTTTTATTTGCTATTATTAAAAATCAAAAACATCATTTTCCCCCTATTTGAACTTTTAAAACATGAAAATTCAAATATTGCATAAAAATTCCAAAAATAATTAGATTAGTTTTCTTTTTATGCATTTTATTTTCTATCTAATTTTCATGTATTAATTATTTTTAAAACCCAAAAAATGTAAAATACTAAAAATCTTAAAAAATCACAGGAAATTGTAGAAAAATAAAAAAAAATAGTGATTTTAGTTCCTATTTGTAGATAACTTCCTTCAGTTTTTGGGAAAAAATAATTTTCATAAATTTTGCATTTATTTGGTTTTTTAAATTGAAAAATAATCAGGTTTTCTCGCTGTTTGCATCTTCCCAAGTTTTTATGCATTTTAAAAATCCTAAAAATATCTAAAAATCTCTAAAATTTTAAAAACCAGTAAAAAAATCATCAAAACACAAAAATATTTTATTTAGGCACTTTTATCATTTTAATCTTATTTGAAAAATATTGCATTTCTTTTGTATATAAATTTGCTTTGAAAAATATTTCTTGAAAATTAAAAAAATGCAAAATGAAAACCACTAAAAATTAAAAATCAGAAAAAAATAAAAAAATAAAAAAATAAAAATCCTACGAAAAACAAGATAGTTTGCATTTGAGATCCCATTCTCTTTTAATTGATTTTTTTCAATTATTAGAAATAACCCTCGGGAACCGTAGCCTCCCTGAGTTCGATCCTGTTGCTATACATGTAAATTAAGTAGCAAAATTTCTCTTGCCACATGTAATTATTTCAGCTTGAGAAAGTAAATAAAAATTTTTTCAAGGGAATATTTGGGTCAACAACAATCACACACTTTTATTTCAATAATTTAAAACCCTGAAAATAATCTCATCCAACAAAGTGGCATCGTTGCCGAGGAGGTACGGCGAGGGTAGTTAGGTTTTCCATTTGACGTAATATTCTTGGTTGTAAATTTTTGTCTATATTTTTCTGTAGTCATTCATTGTTCCTATTCATTGTGTCTCACTCAATTCTTCTTGCTCATTTTTATATACGTGTGTCTCTTACACATTATTTATTTCTTTTTCTTATGAGGGCCCATAGAGTAAAGAAGGTGATCCTATAAGAGCCGAAGCACCCAAGGGAAGTGAAGGCGGCTTGATTCTTCACTGGACCGCATGAGAGCGTGAGATGAGGAGAAGAAGATTTGAAGGAGACTAAGCATTTGAAAAAAAAGACTTTCTTTTATTTATTTCTAGCATTTGAACTCTTATAAAAGGGCATTCATTTGTTGTGGGGCCTGTGTTATACACGTTTTTCTCGAGGACGGAATAAATTAATGGTAAACAGTCCCAAAATCCCGCGACAAACAAAAAATATATATTTTTTATTTTTGCTACTTATTAACCTGTATAGAGGACATGGTCGAACTCAGGGAGACTACAAATCCCGAGGGTTATTCAAGTAATCAAGAATTAATTAAGAGAAAACAAGAATCTCAAAGGACAACTATCCTTGGTTTTTGTAATTTTTTTATCTTTTTATCCTTTTTATTTTTTTTATTTCTATTTTTTTTTATATTTTCCAATTTTCAAATTTTTTTTTGTGATTTTGATTTTGTATTTTTTTAATTTTCAAAAATAACATGAAGCAGTATTCACAAGATTAAAAATATGCACACCAACTCTTTTTGTAATTTTTTAATTAATCAAAAAAATGCTCAAAAAATCCAGAGAAAATATTTTTGGGTTTTAAAAGTTTTGAAATATTTTTGAGAAATTTTGTGGAGTTTTTAGATGTTTTTGTATTTTTCTAAAAAGTGAACAGTGAGAAAAGCAAAATTGTGCACAGCCTGGAGTAATTTGCAACTTAAAAATATTTTAATGCCCAAATCCCCTGACAATTATTTTTAAGACAAACTTTGGATTTTCGTAGAATTTTCTGTGATTTTTATAAGCTTTTTGATGTTTTTCGATTTTTTTGGGTTTTATGAAGAATCAATGTGTGAAATTTGTCAGAAATTAAAAGATAATGAAATAAAACTACCCTAATTATTTTTGGAATTTTTAGAGATATTTTCGAATTTTTATGATTTTTTGAATTTAAGGAAGACAAAACAACACTGTTTTTGATTTTTTTAAAATATCAAATTAAATCAAAATGCATTGAAAAATTTATGCTAAGAAGATAATCACATCAGGAGCATAGCATAATGTACAAGATTTTTAGATCACAAATAAAATTTATTCATTCAAATAGAGCGCGCAAGTTTTTGTTCTGCAGTTTAGGGACTAGAATGTAAATAAGTTTTGTTTTTGCATCAAATAAATAATAAAAAAATACAGAAAAAATAGCAATTTACCCAGTATGCCCGTGCCACGCACGTGACTTGACTCTAGTAGGGGCCTCTTTGTAATATGTTGGAATCTCCAGTGTATACTTGTAATTTTTCCAAGAAATTTTTTTAATCTCAAGCCCTAGGGTTGTTTACTATTCTTCGTTTCAACACAAGTTCAAGGGGGAAGAGGGGCCACCGTCGCCCTCTTCAACAGCAAGGCGGAGGCGCGCGGGCGGCCCACTAGACGGTGAGGCATGGTGGCCGAAGGGCTGGAAGAGGGGCATCGATGCAGGACGGCTGGCTGGCATTGTCTATGGAGGAAGGCCGCGTGAGGAGAGCACCGCCCTCACGCGGCGGAGATCCTGGCTGGAGCTGGGGGTCGGGCCACGCGCATGACGGCTGGGAGCGTGGACTCGCACGGTAGCGAATGACGAGTCGAGGCTGTGGGCAGCGCGGGAGCGCGGAGTTGCTGGAGGTCGGGCTGCGGGTGACGACTGGAAGCGCGGACTCGCACGGTGGCCTGTGCGCGGTGGAGTAGCGCGGACTCACGCGGTGGCCCGCGTACGGTGGAGGAGCGCGAGGGGGGGTCGGAGGAGGACTCCTGGAGGAGAGGCGAGGGACGGCGGTGCTTGGAAGGTAGTGGGGGGCGGCAGCTGACTTTTTTTTCTTTTTTTTTCTTTTATTATGATGCAAATAGTAATAAAAAGAAAAACTTTTTTTATTTTTTTTGTAAATCCGAAAAAAATAGAAATTAAGTGAAAAAAAATATGATATAGAAATTCTTTTTTAATTTTTTTATTTTATTATTTTTGTTGTTTTTTAATGATCCTGCAAAACAAATGTGAGGAAGGAAAGAAACAAATATATTTTTTTGTATTTTTTATCTATATACAAATCGGACAATGAACGGGGATTCGGTGGAAATGAAAGATTCGAATCCGATCTCCGGCCACCGATTGTGGCCGAAGTTGAGAGATCGTGGACGATAGACATAGAATGTGGAGAGATCGAGAGAATGAGGTGAAAAAAATCGAGTCGAAGCGGATCAATATCGTGATGATTTTTTTAAAGATCTAGAGAAATAAAAGACAGTGGAATTAAAAAAAATTGCGACAAAATAAACTACGATTAAACTAAGATAAAATAAGAAGGAAAATGTGGAACTCACCTTAGGAGTGGAAATGGACCGTGATCGCCTCGACAAGGCTGACTCGCTGTCACCGGAAGGCTCGGAGGCTAGACACAATTCTCGACGAAATTTTCTCTCGGAGATCGGGCTCTTCTCTCTAAAGATTGATTAAGTTAGAATGAGGGAGAAGGAACCATATAAATAGAAAAGAGATGAAATTTGAATTTTTGAATTTTTGAATTTTTTGGTGGAAGAGATAAGAGAGATGAAATTTGAAAGGAGATAAAGATAAAAAGAGATAAAAGTAATTACAAAATTATCTTTTTTTTTATTTTTCATCACTTTATTTATTCGAATTAAAAAATGTTATTTTTTTATTTTTCTATGTTGGTTAATTAAAAATAGCAACTATATGCATATACTATATACATATGACATTATATACAAGAGTAAATGTGGAATTTAGCCTTTTTTGTTTTAAAAGTTTTAATATTTTTTTATTTTTATTTTAAAAATTAGTAAGACTAATTTACAAATATATCCAAATACAATATGCACAAAATACATGGGAAAATTACACAAACCACCCTAGAAAACTTACTTTTCAACCGTAACTCCAAAAATTATGAAAATACAACCATTTTAAAGATAATTTAATTTCGAATCCAATGGAAGTGAGATTGATTCAATTTAAGCTCATATGGAGACGGAATTAGTCTTTCAATTAGTGCTTAGTGGCTTTTTCCAAGCGTGGCTACTTTTATTCTGTACATGATTTTATTGGAGTTTAATGGGGCTGCCCCTTGCGGGCAGCCAACATGGCTGCCCCCGCACCATTTTCGGCGGTTTTTTTATTATTTTTAAAAATATCACCATGTATATTCATCCCTATATCCCTCCTATATACCATTCGAATTTCGTCAGAAACATAGACTCCTACAGCCTATATTGAGACAATCATTTTTTAGCGGTAACAGGATTTTTAAATCGACACCATCTCAATGGAGGACGTAGGAGTCTCTGTTTCTGACGAAATTCTAATGGCTTATAGGAGGGATATAGAGATGAATATACATTGCGATATTTTTCAAAAAAAATAAAAAAGCGCCGAAAATGGTGCGGGGGCAGCCCCATTAAATTCATTTAATTGTGCAATTATTTTTATTAGTCAGAACACATTTTTGTTTACAACTTTGGTTTCGAATGTTATTTGATTTGAGGTCAATTAAGGCACAAATAAATTAGTGTTAGTTTTATACAGGTATCCACAAAATAAGTGAGAAGTATTTACAACAACACACACACAATTTTTTTTGGATTTTCTGCTTAAGGACCCTATCTTTCCCTATTTATTCTTGATTGATCAGATCAAGTCTTGACCTTCTCTCTTGGTTCGGGTCAGCCTGTTTCTATTACATATATACAATCTTCCTTTTTTATTTTATTTTCTTTATTTTTCCTTTCTTTCTTTCTTTATTTATTTTAGGTTAAAATTAGTAAGAAGTGTACAATATTTACGCACAGATGCAAGTTAATAAGAATATGGAGTTAGTGTTATATGCAGGTATTTTATAAGCGATTTTAAGATAAAATAAATGAATAAAGATGACAAATCAGAGATTCATCAGTCTGTTTCATGAAGTGTCGGTGCACTTGGGGAACCTCACCGATTTTGTTTTTCATCGCCTTATTTTTCTTTGTTTCACGCGGATTTCATGATCAACCTATTGATTTCTTTAATTAATTTGCTTGAGGCAAGTGATTAATTAGGTTCAAAAACCCTTAACAAGAACTTCTGTACCTATAGAATAGATCGTAATTGGACTTAGTCAAATTTAATTGGTTTTTTCCTATTATTAGAAGATATTGTTAGTACGGTTCACTTGCATCTTATATGTTAGTTTATTTTTATTGTATTTAAATTCTGTACGGATCACCCTCCATGTAGAACGATGGCGACAAGGTGTGCATCTCTAACCCATGCATGCATCATTGTATTTAATCGCACATTGGCATTTCTTATCTCCATCATTGTTTTTACTCACATAAGTTAAAAAGGAAATTGGACACTCATTAGGCGATTTATTGAAAATATTCAAATGAAGTGACAACTACATAAAATTCGAGACTGATAAAGAAAACTCGACCCTGAAATAAACGTAAGGAAACATTCTTGTTTTGGGAAGAGTAACCAACTCATTGTTTGATTTATTTGTAAACTGAGAGAGGGGCGACACTAGGATAGAGCCACGCCCGGCTTTTCAGATAGACCTACTGGTTCTCCAAAAATGATTAGTGATTTTTCAGTGGGGAAATACGAGGAATCGGTAAATGGTCCGAATTTCTTTAGCAGAGTAGGAGGTTTAGAGGACTCTATGTAAGGCTCCGTCCTCAAGTAACACGGGTAGTCGTATTCTTAACGTCCGTACTTACTCCTATACTAGCTAAAAGTGGATGCAACTAATCGTATGAATCGTCAGTCCGTAGGGAAAGACAGGCACCCAACAACTCGTTAACTCTTTCAAATATTGTATTCTCACCAAACTCTAAAAATTGACAAGATAACAGACCGAACCTTCATGGTCTTCAAATGAGTTGCGTTGGTGAATTGGGGGAATTGTATTGTGTTTGATTGCTAGTGCTAGAGATCCTTCCACGCAATTCGCCTTCACTTATTTTCACTCTTGCATTGACCTTCGTGCTCTCGCATCATGCCTATTGATTTAGAAGATGTCAGACCAGAGTATTTCTCATTCGGACAATGCGGCTCATTCTACACTCTGATCATTTCACCTTCTATTCGGGTAGACTCACTTCTTGGATATTCCTCTTTCTCCACTTCACCCTTCACAACATCCATCAACCCACTATTTGAAATTGGATTTAATCTTGAATTAGTATAATGAGACTCCATCATTTCTGAGAACTAATCGAGTGTCCATGCACATTTTCAGAGTCAGACACCGGACACTTGATGCCACCAAAGGGAAAGGGAACCATGTCGGAGCAGAGTGAGATCAACATAACCATGTTAGCCTCCATTCAGTCAATTCAAGCCAAGTTAATAGAACAAGCTAATTATCAGACTACATTGAGAGACATGATTCTCGAGCTGAGCCAGGACGAACAAGATAAGAGAGAGGAGGATAGAAGTAATGGTGGATGTGGGATTGGGGGAGAAGACCCTCGCATAGAACCTATGGCTAAGCTTACATTAAAGGATGCTAATAATCCAGGGGCTTGACAGATAAGTTCTTGGATACAAATCCCTGCAATTCATTGACATGTCGAGCTTAAGCCCATTATTTTGCTTCTCCTCCCAATATTCCATGGAAATATTTATGAAGAATCTTATGTACACCTCCAACAGTTCGATCAATTTGTGAAACAATACACTACCCAAATGTCCCATTAGAGGTAGTGAAGATAACCGTCTTTTCATTCAGTCTGATGTATAAAGCTTTATATTGGTTAAATCACTTGGGGAAGGTTGTCACTACTTGAGAAGAGTTGAGGTCCGCATTTCTGAACAAATATTACCCACTTGGATGACTCAACTAAATGTGATCCTTGATTGCTAATTTGTCCCAGTTGTCCCATGAGCCTATTCAGAAGGTGTGGGAAAGATTCAAAGATCTGACGGAGAAGTACCCCCATCATGATATTCCAAAGACAAGCCTTGTGCAAAATTTCTTTGGGGGTTTAAGCATAAAGAATCAAAAGCTGGTAGATGGCACTTGTGGGGGGAGCCACTTCAACAAGGGTGAGTATGCCCTTTATCAAAGTTTTGAGGAGATGGTGGAGAGTTCGACAGCTCTTCTTCTTCACATGCTCTTCAAAAGTCTCCCGTCACCTCCGCTACAGTACCCCACAAGGTTGTCAATATGACATCATCACATGAAATGGATAGGGTGGACAGCTCTGACCTGACCATCATTGAAAACCACCTATCCAAAGTGGACATTACTGAGAAATGACCTAAGGAGCTTGAGAAACTTCAAGTGATCAAACAGTGGATGAAGAACCTGGATAAGCTATATAAGATAACAAGGCACCTAGAGCTTTTTGTGAGTATGATCAGTGCAGTTCACAGTACGAGTGCAGCAGCTGATACCTCTACTATGGAGTAGACTTCTTCCACACAGCATAGTAGCGGAGTACCATCCACAGTTCAGCACGTCTACTACATGCAGACCCCTGATCAGGTCCAGCAGCATTCACAACAGATAGTTCCATACCAAGGAAGTAGCCTACATTCTTGAGTAGAAGTCTCCACCTCCACCAGTGATTCAAGAATTGAATGACATCTGGTTCGACCGTGAGCAAAACCAGCCCCTTCGACCAGGGTAAGGCCAGTTGGATTCATAGCAGGGTGAGAGACCCGCCCACCAGTTTCAAGGAGGCATGCAACAACAGTTCTAGCCTCACTATCAATCACCACCATAGTTCCAAAATTGGAGACAAGGCCAGCAGCAGCAATAGTATGCATATTTCCCTCATCCTAACCAAATGCAGACTGCATATTATGGATAGTATCCTCCTCCTCCTCATTATTATTATTATTAGAATCTGTATGGTTACCAACAACCTCCACATTATCAATCTCAATGATAGTCAGTCACTGAGCACCCCGCGGCCCCTTCAGTTAACCCAACACTGGACCAACTTACACTGCTCATGAAGAACATGAACGACTGACTCAACGGATCAATGACCCGACCACCACCAAGACATTGATTCCAGCACAGGTCGAAGTCAACCCCAATAATTTTAGACGCAAGGAACATGTAGCCAATGGCCCACCCACACTCGAGACAGGTATGGCCCTTGATTTTACATGTTTATCTGACGACATTCATCTCAGGAGCGGTAGGAGATTGCAACCTCCTACGCACCTGTTGGGGTTGGTAGATCGAACCACTAAGAGAGCATCATTTTCCACACATCTCCTTCACCAACAGTCGATAGGCCCAGTGTAGCAGCACCCAAGTTTGGAGTTTCACCGCCTTCACCACCATCTTCACTTGGCAGATGTAGATCACCATCATCAAGGGAGAATTTACTAGTTGCAGATTCTTCCTCTTCACTAGCAGCAACATCCCATTCTGTTTTTAATTTAGTTTTTCCTTCACCTAATTTGGACAACACTGTACAGACCGATTCTGGTTGTCCCTTTGTAAATGAGAATTCTACTTTGAACAGTGGAAATGAATGTTTGAATATTTATTCTGATTTCGTGCCTTTTACTTCTGCTCTTAAAGCTAAAAAATCCAAAACATAAAAATAACCCTATCTGATATTGGAGTGGTTGAGATCTTACAGAACATCTTTTAAAGATGCCATTCCTTAACTCCATGGAATACATACATGCAATAAAAAAAGGGAATGAAAGAGGCATGTACACAAAAGCATCAACCAAGGCAAAACAGACAAAAAGAAACATAGAAACACATCTTGACAATGGCCACAGTTCATGCCATTAATAACCTCCCGCCCTGAAAGAGAGATAAGGAAGCAACTCACATCTGCTGCCATATCTTTGATCAAGAATTTGATCGTACTCTTCTCAATAGCAGTTCCTCCATTAATCTCATGCCATCCTCTTTGCTAACTGAATTTCGATTAGGGCCTCTTAAAACAACTAGGATGATCCTTCAGTTTGCTAATAGATCGATTAAGAGGCCAAGAGGTGTTTTAGAGGATGTTATTGTAATGGTGCAGGGAATGAAATTCCTTGTTGATTTTGTTGCCATGCATATGGACACACCTACACCGTTACTCCATACGCAGATCATATTAGGTCAACCATTCCGTCGAACAGTCAAAGAAACATTTAATTATGGTACTAGAGAGATCATCTTTCACTCTCGTAGTGACAAGGTGAAGTTGAGATGATCTCAGAGAAAGTAATATCAGAGCCAGATGACTATGATTTTCTTACTGAATTGCAAGAGACAGATCTTTTCACTGATTTCATATATACCCAGGAGTTCCTTTCCCAAAAGGACTCTATGGAAAGCATAATCAACATGAGTTCCCTTGGTGATCCAATTGAGTTAATTGTTGATGGACAGTTTGAGCTGATTTCTAAGGATCAATATGAGTTCTTGGAGGTACCTTTTGATATTCCTTTGACACACTTTTTTTATATTACTGATGATATGCCTCCTTCTAAGAGTTCTGAAGTACAGATATCTAAGTCATTCGTTGAATTTCCTGAGTTAAGTACAGATGAGAGACATCTTTCTGAGATTATTGTTGAGATATCTGAGCCGTTAATTGATAAAAATGATGAACATCCTGATGAGCCCCTCTTTTCTAAGTAAAGATCATTCTTTATAGATATATCATAGATTTTACTTGTTGAGTTAGTAGCTAAGGTGGACAGTCCAAAGAGTACATATCACATACCGTATACCAGTACAGTAGAAGATATTATTGTAGAGCTGATTCAGACACCACCTGAGCTCACGGTTTTATCGTCAACGTTGAGATATGCCTTCCTTGCGGGTCCCCCCCGAATGTTTCCGGTCATCCTCAGCTCGTAGTTGACCGTTGAACAAGAATCTCACGTGCTAGAGGTTCTTGAGAGAAATCGCAAGGCCTTAGGATGGAATATCTCGGATCTCTGTGGGATTAACCCAGCTTCGTGCTCGCATCATATATACCTAGAGGATGACTATAAACCCTCTCGTGAATGTCAGTGCCGTCTAAATCCAAATGTAAGGGAGGTTTTCATGAAGGAGATCAGAAAAATGGTGTAATGCTGGCTTTATATATCCCATTTTGAATTCCAAGCGGGTCATCCCTTTACATGTGGTCCCGAATAAATTCAAGATTACTATCGTAAAGAATGACCGTGGTGAGGATATTCTGATCCGGATACCTACTTCATGGCGTGTCTGTGTATATTACTGACACATGAACTCAGCTACAAAGAATGATCACTTTCCGCTGCCCTTTATTGATCAGATTATTGAGAGGATGGCAAGGAAAGAGTTCTTTTGCTTCTCGAATGGGTACTTGGGATACAAGCAAGTTGCTATAGCTCCTGAGGATAAGGAAAAAACTACTTTCACTTGTTCGTTTGGCACCTATGCCTTTAGACGAATGCACTTTAGATTGTGTAAAGCCCCCGCTACGTTCCAAAGGTGTATGTTGGTCATTTTTTCCAACATTGTGGGTAGTTTCCTTGAGGTCTTCATGGATGATTTTTTAGTCTACGGGGATAGTTTTGACACATGTCTTGCTCATTTAGATCGAGTTCTTCAACGTTGCTGTGAGGTAAACCTAGTGCTCTCATGGGAGAAGAGTCACTTTATGGTGATTAATGGGATTGTATCGGGCCATGTCATCTCCAAACATGGTATGGAGGTTGACCCGACTAAGATTGATGGGATTTTGAAGTTAGAGCCACAACAGAATTTGTAGCAGTTGAGGTCATTTCTGGGACACGTAGGATTCTATAGGCAATTCCTAAAGGACTTCAGCAAGATCGCCAAACCTTTGACTGAGCTTCTGTGCAAGGAAAGTGAGTTTGTTGTCAATGAGAAAGTACTCCTTGCATTCAATCAGATGAAAGATATGGCTACTAGAGCTCCTATCCTACAACCACCTGATTGGCCTCTTCATTTTGAGATCATGACGGACGCCTAAGATTTTGCAGTTGGAGCTGTTTTAGGACAGAGAAGGGATGGGATACCATTTGCTATACACTATGATAGCAAGACTTTAGATGAAGCACAACAAAATTATACAGTTACAAAGAAGGAGATGTTAGCAGTTGTGTTTGGGCTAGAGAAGTACAAATCTTACCTCCTCGGTTCCCACGTTATTGTATACACAGATCACACTACCATACGATATTTGCAGACAAAGAAGGATGCAAAACCGCGCCTTATCAAATGGATCCTTCTTCTCCAGGAATTTGATTTAGATATTTGAGATAAACCTGGAGTGGAAAATGTTGTGGCAGATCACATTTCCTATATAACAGATGCAAAGACCTCTGAGCAGAACATGGTCCCTATTTCCGGAACCTTTATAGATGAGGCCATTTTGTATGTAGACTAATGATTGATCGTTGAAATGCCTTTTTAATTTAAATGTGTGTGTTGATTTGTTGTTGTAGTCGGGCAATTAGGATCGATCAAAATAATAACCACAGGAATCGATGAATTAAATAATGTGTGGTTTGATATATTTTTAACTTGGGCAATCCCCATGGTCGACTCAAGGAGGCTAAGGAACAACTTCGGATCAGATTAGAGTAATTAGCTCATTGTTTTCCAAGCGAGTTTTTTTTTTGTTTTTTAATGCAAAAAAATGGCAAACGCAAAATGCAATTGAATTAAGTTAATAAGAAAATAAGCAACTTAGCGAAATAGATTTAAATGTGAAATTAATCTAAATCAGCCAAGTTATATTTTTACTAGAACCCTAATCCATGCAAAATGTATTTTTTGGAATTTTTGTGATTAATATGCAACAATAAAAAATGCAAATGTTTTTGGGGTTTTATGCAATTTTTCATGCAAAAAAAAGCCAAAGTTATGAAAAATTTACTGGGACTTAAACATGATGAAATGACACTACAACAATATTTTTGGAATTTTTGATACTTTATGATTTTTTTGTGAATTTTGTACTGGAAACAGAGTGACTGTGAGTTTTTAATTTTCCATAAATCCACGAAATAAAATTATGCAGAAGCAAAGACCAAAAAGATATTTTAATTTGGATTTAATTAAAAATAAATTACATAAATCACTCAATAATTTATTTTAGGCAAACGTTACCTCCGATTTCAATGAAATTTGGAGACAAATTAGAGGACAATTAGAAGCATCATCTATAATTTTTCACATATTTTAGAGCAATAAACAAGTACATGAGAATTTCAAAACTTAAATGGGAAAAATAATATTGAATTTCAAACTCTGATTTTTATTAAATTATCCAATGCACCTAAAAATGTAAATAAATATCCAAATGATAAAGAATTAATTTCTCAAAAATGTTCTATTTTTCATTAAAATAAATGACGTAAGTAAGATGTCCAAATTATCATGCAAAGTCAGGGGTGTTTTTGCAATATAGAAATTAAACAAAAAACTAACTGAAATGTAAACATGGACCGTTTTGCAAATAAAGAAAAATGGTAGGTCAAGTATGCAAATTTTCAAAAAAAACCTTCGGGGGTTCCAGGAAAGGAACCCACCATTTACACGCTAGGGCACAGGAGGGCGGGCGACTCTAGAGGCGGAGGCCACGCGCGGCCGTGCGTGGGAGGTGTGGTGGTCGCGGTGAGTTGTGGACCTAGCCGGTCGTGTAGTGGAGGGGACCGACGCTGGAGGGCGAGTGTGGCTGTGTGGCTGGGGGTCGACACGAATCGGCTGGAGGTCCACACGCAAGCAGGAGCTAGGCGCAATGGTCGGCGCTCTATGCGAGACAGGAGGGTGACTACTGGAGGTCGGCACGCGGCAGTGCAGAGCGCGCACGCCCGTGTACGGGTCGGTGGCAACGTTGGCACGAGGGAGAGGAGCTAGAGCGTGGATGTGGGGTACAACAGATACCGCTGGGGGCCGCGCGAGGTGGATGACCGCCTGTGGTGGGGTGTCTAGCCGTGCGCAGGAGGAGGCACGACCGCTGCTGGAGGGGAGGCAGTGCAACCATACAACCCTTGTTGGTGGCAGAGGAAGGCGCTGCAGGTCTGCTCAAGTGGCAGGGGAGTGGGCGCAGGTGGTACGGGGAGCGTACAGCGGTGCAGCTGGATTGGCTGGGCAGGGGCGACGAGGAGGTTGCCGCTGGTGGACCTATAATTTTTTAATTTGTTTGTTTTTTTGTTTTGAAATTTTTAATTTTTTTGAAACCTTTTTTAAGAAGGAAATAAAAATGTAAAAGTGGTGAGGTGGTGATGATGATGTGATTTGTGGTGATGTGGTTTGTGTGATGTATGATAATAATGGTTGTAATTATGAAATAAAAAAAGGTTGATGAATGATGGCGGTGAATGATAAATGAGGTGACTGTGGTGTGGTGATGGATGGTGAAAAAAATAAATTGAGGAAATGATCAGTTATGTTTATAGAACACCAAACAAAAAAATGTTAGATAAGAAAATGACAAGGAAAAGGACAGGAATACTTACATGTGGTGGATCGCTGGATTTTTGGAGCAGCGATGCTGGACTCCGGTCCTCGCCTCGAGCGGTGTGGCGAATGCACCGTGAAACTGTGTGAGCCCGATTGGAAGCTCGCGACACGACAATGGTGAGGCTACGGATCTCTCCTTTGAGGTTGTCATCGCTCTACTCGTCTCCTACAACTATCACCTGAAGGTTAAAGGGGCTCGACCTCTATTCTCTCAAAATGGTGGATGGGGATGAATGAAAACGAAGGTGGGAATAAAAAGGAGGAGAGGCAAGTTAAAAAAGATGTGGAGAAAGTGGGGAGAATGGGGAGTTGGTGACTTGGAGTGGGGAACAAGTTGGAGTAGAGAAGTAAAAGGGAAATAAAATAAAAAATAAAGTAATATAAGTAGACTACTAAAAATAATGGAGAAAATAAAGGGAAAAATAAAAATAAATTAATAATAATTAATGGAAATAAATAATAGTAATAAATAAATTAAATTCCGAAAATAATAAAAAAATGGAGTGACACATGGTGGCTCTAGGAGTTGCCACGTTCGCACCTAGAAAAAAAATTAAATGTAAACAAAATAAAAAAGATATAACAAATAGGGTTAAATCAAAAGGTGATTAACACAAAAGTTGCTCGTCTCAATGAGATTTACAACTTTTGTGAAAGATCAAAAATCAGAAGAAGTCATATGTACAATGTGTATTTTTGGGTGGTACCTTATAGATATAAATACTGCATTTTTATCTTTTGCAGATTTTTTTGTTATTTTTAAATAAGATAAAAATAAAAATAAAAATAAGAATGGAAAAATATGAAATGAATATTTACAATTTAATATATATTTTTGGAATTTTAATAATTAAGAAAATGAAAAGATAAAATACAAGGGCAAAAAGATCAATATATACAATATACAATAGGGGCCCAAAACCCAGGTTTCACATACGAACTCCGATTTTTTTTATGAAAGTAGTCTTTTTTCGAAGGTCTTTAAATGTATATTACTTTAAAAGTGAGCAGACCTAAATCAGACACTGTATGAGAGAGTTATGTGCATTTTAAGGTTCATAATTTCAAACTTGGATTTGGGTTTTATTGGTCAATTTTACAAGTTAGTGTTTTTTGATATTTTTCCTTAATTAGTGTTAGTAATATATAGATTATAAATTGCTTTTATTGAATTTAGAGTTAGTATAAAATAGATACAAATATGGTATTTACAGGTGATTTTTACAAGTGAATTTGGCTCATTGTTCAATGCAAATATGAATGCTAAAATGCAGATATTATTTACACATGCATGAATGCTAATTATGCAATATAAGTGATGAAATGCAACTAACTATTTGGGAACAAAGCTCTATTTTCAACTTTTAAAGTGATGAATCACATATTCATTAACTCACTCCCATTGTATGTTGATATTGTGAACTTTTTTTTCTCCGAGAAAGTTCCACAAGATTGGCCGAAGTACTAGGTAGACAGATTTCTATCAGAGATTCATTTTTACCAGTGGGAGGATATGTACCTATTTCACGAGGGTGCGGATTGTATCTAGAGAAGGTGCATTCCTCAGGAGGAACGCACCAATGTACTTGAGCACTGTCACAAACTAGAATCTGGTAAGCATCATTCGAGGAAACACACGACAGCAAAGGTTTTACAGAGTGGCCTATGGTGGCCAACATTGTTTAAGGATGCTACATAGTATGTTCGAGGTTGTACCGACTGTCAGAAAATGGGAGGAACCGTTGGTTCCAAAGATATCATGCCCCTAAGATACAGATAGATTGGGGATGTTTTTCAAGCATGGGCATAAACTTCATGGGCCCATTTCCTGTCAGTCAGGGATTTCAGTACATTATGCTCACTGTGGATTATGTTAGTCGATGGGTGGAGGCTATCCCACCTGAGCCACAGATAGTCGTACAGTGTGTTCCTTTCTCAAGGACCACATTATTGCACGGTTCAGGATTCCCAAAATACTGATTTTAGATGGGGGAAGCCATTTCATTAATATAGAAGTGAAGAATCTTGTGAAGGAATACGTCATTGAGCACATAGTTGTGTCTCCTTACTACCCCTAGACTAATGGCTTGGCAGAAACTTCAAATAGGTATCAATATGATATTACAAAAACTTGTACATCCAGATAGGAAGAACTGGTCCTAGATGCTCGATTCAGTTCTATGGGATTATCGAACGACGTACAAGTCTCCTTTGGGTATGTCTCCCTACAGATTGGTTTATAACAAGCCTTGCCACCTGCCGATGGAATTAATTCACAAATCTTGATGGGCACTCCGTATATGCAATCTTAATTATGAGAAGGCAGGAAAGAACATGAAGTTATATTTGAATAGATTACTGGAATTCTGAAACTTTGCATATGATAACTCACTCAAGTATAAGGAGAAAGTCAAATGTTGGCATGATAAACACATTCGAAGGAAGACTTTCTCTCCTGATCAGAAAGTTTGATTATTTGATGCTAAATTGAAGTTGTTTCCAGGAAAATTGAAAAGCAAATGGCAAGGACCGTTCATTGTGAGAGTTGTGCATGATAATGGGAGTATTGTCATATATGGGTTGTCATCTGATGCACAACCATTTGTTGTGAACGGACAATTGCTGAAGCCATATCTAGATCATGATACCTTCCTGTTCGTCGTTGATTGTATATCTGTAGTATCAGACATTGGTCCTTTGATTCCAACTTCTGCATCTGATACATGAGTTGACTACCTCTTGTATATCCTTTTGTTCCATTCTTTCTTCTTATGTTTTATCATTCACCCCTTTCAATGTGTATATATCCTATACTTAGGATGTGCTTTATCCTTAGTATAGGGGGGTGAATGTTTTGTGTTGTTCATATTCGTCCTATTCATCACTCTTGCTATTTCTTATACTTATGGATACTCTTCCCTAAGTATAGGGGGAGTGATGTTGTTCATATCGTCTCTTTGTGTTTTTATTCTTCTTATCTCTCTATTGTCCCCCAACTTGTTGATATTCTATACTTAGGGCTATTCTACCCTAAGTATAGGGGGCAAGTCAGACCGCTGGGTCTGTACATTCTCTTCATCAGTTTTCCCCTTTTGTACAATCTTCTATACTTAGGATTACTTGATCCCAAGTATGGTGGGATCGCCGACTTCTATTCGTTTCATCTTTTCTTTGAGTCATTGTAGCATAGGAGTCTTTTTACTTTTCTACACCTATCACGAGTTATGTCTTCCATTACAGCTCCTTTATCACTATGAGGACATAGTTCAAGCTAAGTATAGGGGGTGTCGTATATATTGTATATATATGTTAGACATAACTCATACTTTTCAATGTAATTATTTTTGTATAATATTGGCATAGGTATATAAATGTGTAAAATCGACTGTGTGTATATAGACTTTGGTCACCTTCCATCTAAAAAAACAAAATAAAAACAATATAAACATAATAAAAAATAAAACAAACAAAAAACAAACAAAACAAAACAAAATAAAAAATAAAAAACAAAAAAACACAAAAAAACAAAAAATCCTCTTATATTAAAAAAATGTATATACTTTTATATATTTTACTAACCCTTTTCCCCTTTAAAAAAATCCCTAAAAACTACAATACCAAAAGCCTATAAAATTTTACATAATTAAAATTTAAATAAAAAATTGCATGTGCATCGTTTTTTCCCAAAAATCCATAAAAAAGTTAAAATTAGGAAATTATTCTAAAAAAAGAAGATTTTACTTTCTTTTCTTTGCATTGTACATATTTTGTTGCATGTGCATTTTTCTATATAATATTGACATTTAAACTATGTTTAGAATAAAATTGAAGAATGGAACTTTGTTGGACCTTAATCCACTTAATTTCAAAGGAACCTTATAAGAACTAGAGTTAAGAATTTTCAGGTCCTAGCGACTTAATTCTTTGAGTCCATAAGTTTGTGTTCATATGTTGTCTTGATTAGTCTAAGTAGAATATTTAACAACACACGCATGATTCTTCTAGACCATGGCTTATCTTGGACAAGCACTCTATACGTAGATCTTTATGGAGGAGGTAGTGAGAAGGCGGAATCTTTTGGCTTGGAGTAGCATACAAGGGTAGTAAATTTAGGAGGAACCTCTCTCATCTTCCTCTAGGAAGGGTAGTGCATCTCAACCTAATCTAATAGCATCGAGGTCCAAAGACATGATGCCGTGGGGTTGCAATAATGCTTCAAAAGAGGGATAGTCTACTAGCTCAAGAGGAAAAACTCCTTATGTGCATGTTGCACCTTGTATATATTTTTCAAAAAAAAGAAAAAAATGCAGAATCTCCAAAAGTGGACAGGCCTGATTGAAAAGTAAAAAGCAGGCTGGAGTGTATATACAAGAATAGAAAATAATAATAAGAGCTTCAAAGTCAAAATCTTGTAAGCTTGTGGCGGATGACTTGGCTACACCGGTCATGCATCCAAAGATAGGTAACTACAATGGTTACCGTCCATTCTTTTCTACATCTCCTCTTCTCGAGTTGGTTGTACTTGAACTTAGAAGGTAATATCCCCGCTCCTCGAGGAAAGAGTTGCTAGATCGGGGGACTAGAGTTACCTTATTGAGAGAGGATGTTTCTTTGCTACTTTTGAGATGAGAAGCTATATTTCACTTACACCATACAAGTAAAGATTCATAGTCATAAGAAGTTGTGTATGTAGACTTGTTCTGATCTGACTGTTGAGGAGACCTGAATAGGAGTCTTGTGGAATTTAGAGGTTATTAGGTTTCAAATCCATTTCCCATTAAGGTTCCACCACACTAATAATCCAAAGGTCTAACAAAGCTACAAACTACAACTTTATGAAGATAAGTTTAATATTCAATGTTGTCCTAGTTTCTTTATTTTTCCTTTCTTTTTCTTTTATTCATTTATTCTTTCAAGTAAGTGTTTGCTAAGGGACTAGAAAAGTAAATCACAGGGGGATGATGAATCTGCATTTCATCATCTTTATTCATTTATTATAGCTTAAAATCCCTTATAAAACACATGTATATATCAGTAAATCCATATTCTTACTAACATGCATATGTGTATAAATAGTGTACATTTATTACTATTTTAGCCTAAAATAAATAAAGAAACAAAGAAAGGAAAATTAAAGAAAATAAAAAGACTGTATATATGTAATGCATACAGGTTGACCCGGACCCTGAGAGAAGGTCAAGACTTGACCTCATCGACCAGGATTAAAGTAGGGGGAGATAGGTTTCTTAATCAGAAAGTCCAAAAAATATATATGTTTTGTAAATACTTCTCATTTATTCAGTGTATATTTGTATAAAACTTACGTTATTTTATTTGTACATAAATTGACCTCAAATTAAATAATTTTCAAAACAAATGTTGTAAATAAAAATGTTTTCTAAATCATAACAATAATTACAAAAAAAAATCATGTACAGAATAAAAGTAACCACATCCTGAAAAAAGCCATTAAGAGATAATTGAATGACCAATTACGGCTTCTTATGAACTCAAATTAAACCAAACTCACTTCCATCATATTATAAATTGAATTATTTTTATAATGGCAGTGGTTTTCATAATTTTTGGAGTTACAGTTTGAAAGACGGTTTTCTAGGGTGGTTTTTACAATTTTACCATTTTATTATTGTACATATTTATCCATATGTATTATTTATACATATTGTATTCGAATAATTGTAAATATTTTTAATAATTATTTAAAATAAAAATAATACTAATGAAATTTAAAACATAAAATCTAATAATTTCCTTATTTAATTATGTATATAATGTACCATATGTATATGGTATATGTATATGGTTGATTTCCTTAAATAACCACCACAAAAATTAAATAATTAACATTTATCATGTAATTTGATAAAGTAATGAAAATAATTTATTTATTTATTTATTTATTTATTTATTTATGTAGATAATGTAATTTTATCCACCACTAACTTCTTCCCTTCTTTTCCTCTTCATTCTAATTTTAAAATTCAAATTTGATATCAATTATTTTTTCTATTTAATTGGCTCCTCCCCTCATTCTCACTTGATCAATCATTATTGAGAAGAGCCTAATCTCCGATAGCTTCTTGTTGTAGAAAGATGCCTAGCCTCTGAGCCTTGCGGTGACAGCGAGTCGGCCTTCGTCGAGGCCATTACGGCATTTTCCGCTTCTACAGTGAGATCCATATTATTTCTCGCATTTTTAATATAGCTTAATCATAGTTTAAGATTTGCATTTTTAATTTCATTGTCATTTTTTAGATCGTAGATATAAATCATAGATCATTGTTCTATCGCATCTGATCCATCCCTAATTATGATTTTCTTCTCATTTTCTCAATCTATCTACATTCACACCTTACACGATCTCTCAACTCTGGTCATGCACGGTGACTGGATACCCGGATCCATCTTTATTTTACCGAATTTAAAATCATTCACATTCCTATTTCTATTTTATTTTATTTTTTCTTTGACCGAGCCGTAGTGCTCGAGTCGGTGTTGGTATTTTCTCTATTTACATATTCACAGGAATTTTGAAAAAAAAATACAAAAAAACATGGATACAATTTCCAAAAAATAAAGCTACTGCCAAAAAAATAAAAAATTGAGTGGTTACGCCACCCGCCGTCCCGCTAGCGCCGCCTAAGCACAGCCCGTCCTCCGTCTAGAGCCCGCCGACCGCCCACCTTCCACCACATCCACCGTGAGACCTACCTGTAGGAGTCCCTGCTACGCAGGAACAATCTCCGCGTGCGCAAGCGGCAGGAGCCGAACCTCTCCGCCGCGGCTCGACCTCCTCTGCCACCCAGCTGCTATTGTCTCCAGATCTCATTGCCCTTCACCGCCAACAATCGACCAACAGCCAGCCTATACGCCATTCACTCCTGCTCCTGAATCCTCATCTAGACCACATCCACGCACCATCGACCTGCTTAAACACCACACACCACCGGCGGGCGTATGTCGCCCCCTCGCGCAGACCCTCGCCCTTAGCCGAAGATCCACCATCATCGCAACCAACCACGGAGTGAACTCCGTCACCGCTAGACCCTCGAGCATCATCCCGAAGCAACCGATCATCGCACTGCCGCCCATCCAAATGCCGTGGCCATTAGCCTCTCATCGCACATTGCCTTGGGTTGTAGAAGAAAGGAAGAAGAGCGCCACCCCCTCTCCCTTATTTTTCGAAAAAACCCCAATTAGAAAGCCTACATTGTTGGGTAAATTACAATAAAACCCCTGAAAATTTTGAGAATTTGCGTATATGCCCTTACCACTCCAGATCACGTGCTTTGCATGCACCTTATGGGTAAATTACGATATTTCTCCTACTATTTTATTTCTGCTATATTTTTACGCAAAAATAATAAATATTTGCAATTCAATCCTTCATTTCCAGATTTTAAAATTACATGTTCTTTTCATTGAAATACATATTTTTATTTGTCAATAAATTCTCCAAAATTCAAGTTAAGTTCATGTTACATGTTTTTTTTACATAAAACTTTCATTGCATTTTATTTTTATTTGCTTTTATTAAAAAAACATCACTTTTTTCCCTCTTTGAACTCTGAAAAATCATAAAAATTTCAAATATTATGTAAAAAATTCCAAAAACATTAGATTAGTTTTCTTTTTGTACATTTTATTTTCTTTCCAATTTTCATGCACTCATTATTTTTAAAACCTAAAAAATGCAAAATACTAAAAATCTTTAAAAAAATCACAAAAATTTGTAGCAAAATAAAAAAATGATTTCAACTCCTGATAGTTGATAATTTCCTTCATTTTTTTGGAAAAATATTTTCATAATTTTTGCATTTATTTGATATTTTTAAATTGAAAAAAAAAATCATGTTTGCTCACTGTTTGCATTTTCCCATGTTTTTATAAATTTTAAAATCCTAAAAAAAATCTAAAAATCTCTGAAAAATTACAAAAATAGTAGAAAAATTCAACAAAACACAAAATATTTTATTTAGCTATTTTTATCATTTTTATCATATTTTAAAAATAAAAACTACTTTTCTTTTGTGTATAAATTTTCTTTACAAATTATTTTAATGACAATTAAAAAAATACAAAATTAAAACCACCAAAATTTGAAAATAAAAAAAATAAAAAGATAAAAGATAAAAAAGATAAATATCCTACAAAAATCAAGATAGTTTGCATTTGAGATTCCCTTCTCTTTTAATTGATTTTTTTAATTATCAAAATAACCCTCGAAAATTGTAGCCTTCTTGAGTTCGATACTATTGCTATACAGGTAAATTAAATAGCAAAATTTCTCTTGCTACATTTTTTGTAATTATTTCAGCTTGAGAAAAAAATAAAATTTTTTTGAGGAATTATTTTGGTTAACGACAATCGTGCACTTTTATTTCAATAATTCAAAAACCCGAAAATCCCTTGTCAACTACTGGCTCCACCACCTCCGCCGCACACCAGCGTCGAGGTCCCTCTTCTCGGTCCAACCGGTGAGGTACTTTTTATTTAGTTTTTCTTGCTTAGATTAGCTCTTAGGATCATTTTTTACGTTTGCTTTAGTGTTGAACTGCGTGTTTAGCTGTTAAACCCTTACTTGTAGTTCGCCGGATCCAGCCCCGACGAACCACACCACCGTGAACCCACGTTGTTTCCGACCCTGCAACGACCTCAAACATCTTTCCCTTCTACTTCTCTCCGCTCTACCGCCTTTCGTTCACCTAGGTCCACTAGGGATCTGGAGAGCAGGGTCACCTATTCCGCCACCTCACTGGTGACCTCTGCCCTGAAAACCCCTATTTTGTTTCACCCCAAAATATCTCTGAACCCTTAGTATCTTTTATTCTCGAGCTAATAATGCAAATCCAGGAGCGAAGGACTCATCTGGAGGCGTTTTTTATCAAAGCCACATCCCCATGTCCGCCAGTCAACCTCAAGATCTGGAGCGCATTTCAATGTCTTCCGACGACCATTAAAGCACCTGAGGGTGCGTAGCTGCTGCAAGGTCATGAAGAGATAATCAAAGGACTTCTAGGTGCCCAGAAGCTCGTGTTTTGGCAGATTCAAACTCGTCAGACATGAGTTCTTCAGATAATCTTGCAAGCCGTCTCCGCATCGTCTGATCACGCCCTATTCTTAGTGGGATACAACAACCGCCTGATTGGCATGCCTCCTCACCGTCAGATCATCCATGATGATCTAATCTTAGCCATCAGCAGCGAAGCGTCATCTCTCAACATGGAGCTGATACGTGTCAAGTAAAGCCCCATCCGACGGTTTGTGCCTTGGTAGTGGGTATTTTACGTATCACGCCCTAGTGATTTTTTTATTTAATAATCGAACCTCAAACTTTCATCAGTCGTTATTATATTTTGTAATATTTGCAATAAGCCCCTCTAACTCGCCGTTATTTGCTTCCAGATATGCGCCGCGTCACCTCACTAGGCGATATTTTGCAGGCATGCTTTTGGCTTTTTGTATATTTCATTTAGGCACAGAAACTTTTTAATTATGTCCGATATGTTTTTGAAATTTGCAGAGTGGCCCTTGTGCCTTATGTTAATTACAAAATACCCCTACCTGTATTTTAGTTTATCTTTGTTTTGTCAATTTATTTTAATTAGCTACATGACTCAAAATATTCCCAAAAAATAGTTGTCAACTACTGATTGCACACACTTCAATGCTATATATTTATTTTTCTTTTTTGGACCCTTTAATCATTTAATAAAAATAAAGAATAGCACATTTTGTCCCTGTTACAGCATAAAAGGCCAAAAAAATATAAAAACATATCTTAAAATTCCTTAAAGTATATATTTTGCTTATTTATGTAATTTTAACATTCATACCAAAAATCATTAAAGTAACAAAACTCTTACAATTGTAAAATTCCAAAAATCTCTATAAAAATTTTAAAATTCCTAAAAATTCAAAAAAAATGTGTTTTCTAATTTATAATTTTCATTATCTTATTATTTATGAATTAAAATTGATTTGGAAATTTTTGATTTGGTTTTCTTTTTTTAATTTCTATTTCAATTTTGGGGCATTATTAAACCCTTGATTTAGGGTATTTTCTTAATTAAATATATATAGCAAAATTCTCCAAAAAATCACAAAAATAGTAAAAAAATTATCCAAAATCCAAAAATATTTAATTCTAAATATTTTATTAATTTGGTTATATTTGTATATATATTTACTTACATTGTATATATATCCTATATATAGCTATAATATATATTTTAAAAGAAAAAAACAAATATAAAAATTTATAATAATCTAAAAAGAAAATATAAAAATATAATATTTAAAACAAAATACAAAAATATAAAATAAAAAAAAACTAAAAACCCACAAAAAGATAAATAGACAAAGACCTCACAATCATCTCTTGTGTTTCATATCCCAATCTATCTAGTTTTCTCCATGTGTTCGACACTCTACGTATTGCACACTATACATATCATTTGTAGAGTTATAATAAATTTTAACTCCATGTTTGCTTTTCATTGCTTGATCATTAATTAAGGGTTAATTGTTGTTTTAATCCGGATTTCTTATCGTTCACTTCGACGAATGTGTTCCCGCCTTGTATGGAGCATACGATTGCTCGATTTCTAGGTTAAACTCCCGTACTCTGGTCTTTACATGTCCACGCTACCAGAAAAGAGACTCACCCAAACTTCCAACACCCTCATCTGAGTTGAGCTAAGTGCATAGTGCGAGAGTACATATTAATTCCCTATTTCAGAGTTGTACCTAGAATGAGATGACCAAATTAGACACTAGGAGTCAATGTCTGCACATTGTTAAGCAGACTCGAAGAATTAATTAAAAGATCTGAAGCTTCTAAAATCCTATTTCCTGGTGAAGTTCCTGTGAAAATTAAGTGGACTAAGTCCAAGTTAAGATCACTCTCGGTTTCTTCTCATGACTCAGTTCAGAACCCTAGGACATTTCACCAATACAGATGCATGAAATGTATGAAATGCAAATATATTTTTTTCTTGATTTTTTTAGAGAAATGATGACTGGCCCAAGAAGATATGAATAGTTACATCCACTTTCATCTAGTATGGGTGTAAGTACGGACCGTTTGATGGCTGACCTTGTTACTTCAAGACGATGCCAGATGAGTTTTCTTTTAACCACCCACTCTGTGAAGGGAGATCAGATTTTTAATGTAAAAGATGTAATTAATTTAAAGAGAAATATGATGCATGATTTTTTAAAATAATTTTAATGCTAAGAAAATAATGCTATGTTATGTGGTGGAAAATGAATAAACAAATGCAATATTTTTGTTGATTTTTAAAAGATGATGAAAACGATGCAAAATGGTGAAATGATGATCTAAGTTGAGCAAACAAACCAAGCCAAGCAATCAATTAAGCACGAAGCCCACTAATTATAGCAAATAATTATACAATTATGCACTGATTAAATTTCCCGAAATAACCCCCTAAAACCAAGGCATAATTATTGAGCATAAGAATCAATGAATAAAGGTACTCGAAATTATCACACAAACATCCTAAAGTTATTTAAGTCAAATAATGTTTCAAATAGTGAATCTTAGTGTTCTATATGATAGACAATATTATAAGGGTCAAAATGACACCAAAACGTCAAATTCTGATGCATGATGTTCAGGAAATGAATAAAAAATGTTCATGTGCTAAAATGAAAATAAAATAAATAAAATATTCATAGATATACCTTTGGAAGGACTTCTTTGCAATTCGCTAAAGCCGGCAGTATCTTTTTTATATCTACTGAGGTGGGGATATAAGTGTAGTTCCTCGAAGAGTCGAGGGCAGGGGCATAATTTGCCCTACACTTGTGGGCTTCTCACGTGTCTCCTGGCTAGGGTGGCAGCTCGGGTAATGCTTCTCCACATGTCGTTGGTACGGAGGCTCAGTGTAGGTTTGACTCGCCTGGGGTTGTAGGCTCGGGTAAGATGGCTTCGGGGGAAATCAAAGCCATCTTATACGATCGAGATATGGGCCAAGATTTGAGGCTCTTCAATGGTTTAGATGGTCCCTTGGAATTGATCCAAGGGTATAAATGATTTGCATTCTTCGGCTTGACTAAAATCAGTGGCAGAGATGAGTGGCGATGCTGCTGGTCGATGGTACAGATTTCAATGGCGGAAGGTTAGAGATGATCTATTCTACGAGGCAGCAAGGCAGTGGATGCAAGCTAAAGGCAGAGAGATGGCTGGATGGTAGGTTGGCGGAGAAGTCCGATTGACGGTGGAGTCAAAGGAAGAAGGTGCAGCAGAGGTTGCTCCATGCGGTGGTGGATGGAGCTTGAGGATGGAAGGTCATAGAGGATAAGGGAAGCAATGATGGTGAAGATGGGTGCATATGATGTGTCGAGGTTGGGTACGGTGCTGTGAGTCGTGAAAGGAGCTGAAAAGAAGAATGAGGAGGGAGGTCGGGGATAACTTCTCCTGAAGATGGTGGAGTGGTTAAATCCTACTTCTCTTGTCTCACCATAAGTTGTGGTGATGTGCGACGAGACTTGGCTGCACACGAATTGGGCAGCAACAAGATCAAAATGACCTTGGATCACATAGGAGGGTCCTCGCCAAAGCGAGTTGCCTCTGTCATCGGCTCCTCTTTCGGCTTTCTCTCTTGTTGTAGATAATGGAAGATATGGAAGATGATTATCCATGGAGTGGCCGACGGAGATAAATAGAGAGGGCTATAGCGCTGAAGGGGTTGGAGATAGAGGAGGGAAGAGATGAGATATGGAGGTTCGTTGGGGATTGGAGGTTGCGAGTTTATCAGGGAAGGATAGGGTTAGGTGATTCGAAGGGATAGAACGGAGATGGTCTCCTGAGGTTGCGCTACGATTGTTAGGTATCGCGGGAGATGGTGTTCAGACAAGGTCGTTGGTGGTTCTCCGACCGTTGGGAGAGGTGCAGAGAGATTGGCCAATATTGCAACAGCTAGGTAAGAGGTAGCGCACGATAGGAGTGGCCAGGCGTAGGCAGTGAGGAGAGGAGGAGTCCCTCGCGTGCAAGGCACGAGAGGAGAGGTGGAAGGGGATGCCACGTGGCGCGTTGCGGTGTGCCCACATAGTAGAGATAAAAATAAAATTTAAAAGTAAAATAAAAAGTAATAAAGATTAAAATAAATAAATAAATAAAAGAAATAAAAATAAAAAATATAAAAGAAAGGGGGTGACATGTGGTGGCTCCAGGAGATACCACGTCTCGCTCCCTAAAAATTAAAAATTAATTCAAAAGAAAAATCAAAAATATATAACAAAAGGGGTAAAATCAAAATGTAGTCAACATTAAAGTTTCTCATCTCGATGAGATATACAACTTTTGTGAAGGATTGAAAACCAAAATAAATAATCTGTACAAAAAGTATTTTTTGATGGTATCCTATATGTATAAAATATCACATTTTGTGTTTTACGATTTTTTTTGTTATTTTTTTTGAATAAGATAAAAATTAGAATAAATTGTAATATAAAATAAATATCTACAACGTAATCTAAATTTTTTGCATTGAGAAAATAAAAAGAAAAAAAAAATAAAGGGGTCATATGTACAATATACAATGAGAGGACAAAAACCTAAGTTTCACATACAAACTCTGGTTCTTTTGAATTTGGTTTTGCTTTGAAGTTAATTGAATGTACATCAATTCAAAAGTGAGTAGAGTTTATGTGGACACTGTATGAGAAAGATATGTTTTTCTCTATCTTTTCTAAAACTAGGGTTTGAGATTATTTTAGATATTTACAAGTTAGAATTCTTTTAGTAATTTTCATGGATTAAGGTTAGTGATATGTACAAAATGAAGTCAGTTTAAAGTCAATGGGAGTTAGCATGAACGAGTAACAAATGCATGAAGTTAGGAGAAAATGCATGGATGATTATGAATGCAATATGAAGTGTTAATTTATGCACATTATTTACATGTGCCTGGAAGTTAATTTTATGTTGTTAACATGAAATGTACCTAAATTCTCGGTACAAAGCTCTATTTTCAGCTAATTAGAGTGATGAATCATAGATTCATCAACCCCTATACTTGAACCGTGCTCGTCCCTGAACAACTAAATAAATGCAGCGATGAAATGAAATTGGGCTCCATACCAAGATTATGAGCGAAAGATGAAAATGGAGCAAGACCTGATCTTTGGATTAATAGTTTGACATAACTCCTGTGGGAATTAGGGTTTTAAAATCAATAGCCTCCATGTTCTACACATCATTGTAACAGTTTCGGCTCAGAAGTCATTTTAGATCAATCATCCTCCCAAAGCATACCCCATGAACATTAAACAACCATCTCATGTGTGTGAAGGGTGTTACCTCTTCCCATCAAGAATGTCGGGCTACCATGCAAACATCCCCTCTAATAACTCGTCCACGAGGAGTCACGCATTTCCTTCTAAGTTTAGGTACGTGATGTGCTCACAATTGAAGGGGGAAGAAGTTAGAAGAATAAGAAGAGAATTGGAATGTGGCCATTGTAGAAATATCTCCTTGTGAAGCCAACCAGTTTAGCCAAGTCATCACCAAGATATGCAGGTTTTCTGAAGCTTGGACCTTTTTGGTCAAATATTTATTTAGTAGTTGGATTTTTTTGTATGGATTTTTTGTTACTATGGATGAAGCTTTTGTGCCCCTATGGACATAGAAATTTTCTTTTCTCACAAGCTTTGAGGTCTTTGAAAAAAGTGGGCCAGCAGTCCACCCCTCATCTGAAGCTTTATTTCCACCCGTACTCCAATATTTAGATGTCCACGCAACCAGAAAAGAGACTCACACAGTCTTCCAACGCCCCCATCTGAGTTGAGCTAAGTGCATAGTGCAAGAGTATAGATTAATTCCCTATTCCAGAGTCATACCCAGAGTGAGGCAACCAAGATAGACACTAAGAGTCAATGTCTGTACATTGTTATGCGGAACTCGAAGAATTAAGTCAAAGACCTGGAGCTTCTAAAATCCTATTTCTCAGTTAAGTTCCTCTGAAAATTAAGTGGATTAAGGCCAAGTTAGTACCACTCTCGGTTTCTGCTCATGACTCGGTTCAGAACCCAAGGGCTTTTCACTAATGCACATGCATGAATTGTATGAGATGCAAATAAATTTTTTTGCTTGATTTTTTTTAGAGAAATGATGATTGGCCCAAGCAAATATGAATAGTTGCATCCACTTTTAACCACTATGAGTGTAAGTATGGATCGTTAGATGGCTACCCATGTTACTTTAAGACAGTGCCAGATGCGTTCTCTTTTAACCACCCACTCTGCTAAGGGATACCACAGTTCCCTCGCTGAAAAGTAGCTACTCATTTTTAAGCTTAATAGTCAGAATTTCTAAGAAAGAAAAGACTTTAATTTTTCAGATTTTGTGGTTTTTTTACAAAATTGGTACCCACCCCGTAAATATAGACTTTTGCGAAAGTACAAGCTACGGGTAAAATATGTACAACGTATATACACCCCCTATAATTAGAGAGTTCTATGTTCGTGCAAAGAAGCCATAGCTCGGGCTAAGCATAAGAGAGTGAAAAAGAAAATAAAAAAAGTGAGTACAAATAGAATGATGAGTAAATACAAATGGCACCGGTCCTCTCCCTTATACTTAGGCCTTGGCCTGGGTACAGGAAGAAGATGTACAAAGGAACCGATGGCGGTAGGAGGGAGGATGGTCGATGATCAAGGAGGTTTACAGCTGATCTTTTTGGAAGCATGTGGTGGAAGGGAATTACGATAGAAAGAAGAAAAAGTAGAAGTTTCCCAGCCATCGTCGTAGTTGTCATCAGAAGAATAATACTGAAAGGTGGAGGCACTCTAACTATTCCTATTCTTAAGCTGCTTTCTCAAAGTTCGCTCAGTCTTAGGGTCAATTGATTCGTCCTTAGATGAATACTCTCATGAATAAGTGTCATTATAGTCATAACAAATTATTCTTTGTATTGAATGGGAACATGGGAGTCAGCCCTAGAAGAATAATAGTGAGGGGCAGGGAAACTCCAATGCGGGTCGCCATATGACTACTTGTTCTGATAAGACTCTAGAGAATCCATCTGGGCTCACTCATATAGATCTCCTTATCCGGACTTGACAAGGAATCCTTAGAAAATTCCTTCCCGGGTATGTAGAAGCTAACTCTCTTAGTCGGTTTTCTAGAACCTGAAGCATCAATAGGAAGATGAGAATGATACGGTTTGAGGTGTTCAGGAGAACTCCTTGAGGAATCAGTGCTCTCTATCTTCTTATCAAATAACCGACTAGAGTACGAAGCAATAGGTTCATCGGGATGGGTCAATATGGTCCTGGTTGTCTCTTTTGGTGGCAGTCCAGGAGGTGAGGTACTGACAATAGGGTCCTCATCAGGTGATTAATCATTGTAATATTCTTCCTTGATCAGTAGACGTTTGCGTATGGTGTGTCTCTTGTGCTCCAAGTCAGCTTTGCTTGTGTGGAATCACAATAATGATCAAGGCAATCCGAATTAATTGTGTCCAAGTAAGGTGAATAAGATGTTTCTAGGTTGGGCTCATTCACCTTTGTATCCTCGACAAATGTCTCATAAGGTATCTCTCCTTGGGTCATGTCTGTGATATGTGGAGAGGTCTGGTCATGTAGAGGGTCTGGCTCTGTGGTCTCTTTTATGCCACGACTACCGGTTCATGCTCGCTTGTCTCAGGGTAAGGTGTGCCCTCAAGACTTTGATCGTTTTAGATTTGGTTCAGGAATCTAATGTCTTGAGTCTCGCAGTCGATAGTCACCCTTATAGAGGCAAGGAACAGCTTTCCCAAAATAATGGGAGACTCAGATAACTCTCCTCATAGCTCAATGTCCTAGATGATAAAGACCACTCTATGCATGGCACCTTGGAAGATAATGATGACAGAAATGATTCCTCTCAGTCCTTTTGTGGATCAGTCAAGAAATTGAATGATCACTATGGTTTTTCTAAGCAATCCGACTTTGAGTTGGTCAAACAATGACTTCGGGAGGATGTTCAGGGTGGAATAGTCGTCAATCTGAACATGAGTAAACTTGGTATTCTCAATTTCACAAGTCAACTTGGTTAATCGTTTGAATTAGTAGTTTTTGCTATTTTGGACGAAGACTGATGGAAATATGGAGAATAATTACAAATCCATTACAAAATAAAATAATAACACCCTCTATTCAATAAATAAAATTTCTTCACACTTCCAGTCGCTCCGAGTTTCATTGGCTTCCGAGAAAGTCACTCTAAGTCCACCGAGTACCTTGCATGAAAAATAAGAGATCAAATATTAGAGAGATGTTCACAGTAAAATGTACAAATAAGAATAAAATAAATAAAAATGCTGAGAAAATAAATGAAGAAATAAATACAAGAAAATCAGGGGTCAGACTACCCGAGGTGGAAAAACCTAAAAAATTAAATTACCAAAAAATTAATCCTAAACTGTATACCTTCCAAGCAATGGCACCATTTGATGAGCACAGAAATCCATACGTTAATTTTTTGGAATTAGTGATAAAAAAGTCGAAGCTGTTGTAGTCGGGAAATCTAGCGACTCATCAATAATGATTACACTGAGAAATGATATGGAGAATCAACTCTCAATGCAATCAATTTTACTTTTTTACTAGGGTTAGTCTCAAGGTCGAACTCAGGGAGGTATAATGAGGGTCTAGAATTAATCTTTAAATAATCTAAGAAATTAGGTTTTCAAGGAGAAGAAGAATATATTTTGGTATTTCTTTCTTTTTCAGCTTTTTATGGATTTTTAATTTAAGAGATGTAATTAATATAAACAAAAATATGATGCATGAATTATCAAAATAATTTTAATGCAGAGAAAATAATGCTATGTTGTGTGGTGGAAAATGAACAAACAAATGCAAAATTTTGTTGATTTTTAAAAGATGATGAAAATGATGCAAAATGATGATGTAAGGTGAACAAATAGAGACAAGCCAAGAAATCAATTAAGCATGAACCCAACTGACTACAAAAAATTTCCCGAAATAACCCCCCAAAATCAAGGAACAAATTATTGAGCAAAAGAATCAATGAGTAGGTGCTCAAAATTATCATATAAACATCCTCAATTTATTTAAGTCAAATAATGTTTCAAATAATGAATCTCAGTGTTCTATATGATAGACAATGTTATAAGGATCAAAACGACACTAAGAACATCAAATTCCGGTGCATGATGTTCAAGATATGAATAAATGATTGTTAAGGGTCTAAAATGTAAATAAAATGTTCACAGATATAGCCTTGGAAGGACTTCTTTGCAATTCACCAAAGCCAGCGATATCTTTTTTATATTTACCCAGGCGAGGGTATAAGTGTAGTTCCCTGAAGAGTCAGGGGTAGGGGCACAATTTACCCTGCGCACGTGGGCTCCTCACGTGTCTCCTGGTTGGGGTGGCGGCTCAGGTGCCACTTCTCCACGTGTCGGTGATACAAAGGTTTGACACAGGTTTGACTCGACTGAGGTTGTAGGCTCGGGCATAGTGGCTTGGGGGGGAAATCAGAGCCCTCCGATAGCGATCAACCCAAGGGCCAAGATTTGGGGCTCTTAAACGGCTGAGATGCCTCTTTGAATTGATCCTAAGGTATCTATGATTTACGTTCCTCGACTCAGCTATAGTCAGTGGCGGAGCTTTGCGGTGATGCTACAAGTCATTGGTGCAGATGTCGACGGTGGAAGGCAGGAGATGATCTGTTCTACAAGGCGGCAAGGTGGAGGCTACGAGTTGAAGACGAAGAGGTGGGCAGAGATGTCTAATGTCCAATGGATCGAAGGAAGAAGGTGAGGCGGAGCGTGCTCCATGCGGTGGTGGATGGAGCTTGAGGATGAAAGGTTACAGAGGAGAAGGGAAGCAATGAGGGAGACGATGGGTGCGAGATGATGCGTCAAGGTTAGGTACGGTGTTGTGAGTCGCGAAAGGAGCGGAGAAGAAGAATTAGGAAGGAGGTCGGGGATAACTTCTCCTGAAGATGGTGGAGTCTCTAAAGCTTACTTCTCTTGTTCTTACCTCGAGTCATGGCGATGTGCGACAAGACTTGGCGGCAAATGAACTGGGCAGTAGAAAGGTCAAAATGACCTTGGACCATACCGAAGGGTCCTTGCCAAAATGGGGCTCCTTTATCATCCGCTCCTCCTCTTTCTTGCTCTCTTGTTGTAGATAATGCCATATATGGCGGATGATCGGCCATGGAGTAGCCGACAGTGTTAAATAGAGAGGGCTATAGGGCTGAAGGGGTTGTAGATAAAGGAGGGAAAATATGCTATAAAGAGGTTCGCTGATAATTTGAAGTTGTGAGATTATCGAGGAAGGATGGGGTTAGGTGCTTGGAAGGGACAGAACGGTGATGGTCTCCGAAGGTTGCACTACGATGGTTAGGTATCGCAGGAGATGGTGTTCAAATAAGTACGTTAGTGGTTTGCCAGGTGCAGAGAGGTTGGCAGGCAGTGCAACAGCTAGGGAAGAGGTGGCGCATGATAGGAGTGGCCAGGCGCAGGTGGTTAGGAGATGGGGAAGGGGATTCCATGTGGCATGCTGCGTTGCAGCCACATAGCAAGGATAAAAAATAAAAATTACAAGTAAAATAAAAAGAAGTAATAAAAATTAAATAAATAAATAAATAAAAGAAATAAATAAAATAAAAAAAAGAAAAGAAAAGAAAAGAAATGGGGTGACAAGTGGCAGCTCCAGGAGCTGCCACGTCTCACTCCTTGAAAAATCAAAAATTAATTCAAAATAATAAAAAAGAAATAATAAAAAGAGATCAAATGAAAAAGTAGTCAACACGAAAGTTGCTCATCTCGATGAGATTTACAACTTCGTGAAAGACTGAAATAAAAATAAATCATCTATACAAAAAGATTTTTTGGTGATATCGTATAGGTATAAAAACCACTTTTTGTATTTTGTGATTTTTTTGTTATTTTTGTATTTCATGGGACAACAAAAGACTCAATGCCCAAAGCATCGAGTACATCTGAAATCTGAGTGAATTTCATTGGCATCGAGTCTTTCGTTGTCAAGGTTCCTCCCATCTTCTGACAGTCAATGCAACCTTTTACATATGGTGTTACATATGTTGAATAGTGTAGGACACTAGAGGCCACACAACAATACTTTTGCTACCATTCTATCTCCAGAGTGATGTCCACCAGATTCGAGCGAATGACAGTGCTCGTAGAAATGGATAGGGGACAAGAACTTGTCTTTCTTGATTTTCATCCAATCTTGTTGGACTATACCAGAGATAAGGTGATTCACAATATCGACATACCAAGGAAGAGAATCCAAGACCAGAATTGACTCGTCAGGAAATGTGTCTGTGATGGGTGCATTGCTCAGTGGAGGCTCTTGATGCTCAATTCTGGATACGTGATCTGCTGCCACATTTTAAACTCCAGACTTATCTTTTATTTCCAAATCGAATGCCTAGAGGAGAAAGATCCATATGATCAATATGGGCTTGGCATCCTTCTGCTGCTGTAAGTACAGGATAAGAGAGTGGTCATTATAGATAGTGACTTTAAATCCAAGAAGATAGGATCTGAACTTCTTGAGGGCAAAAATCAAAGCCAACAACTCTTTCTCTGTGACAGTATAGTTGTGTTGTGCTTCATCTAATGTCTTGGTTGCATAGAGAATGGCATAGGGCGCTTTATCATTTTTTGTCCTAACACAGCCCCAACTGCAAATTCCGATGCATCTGTCATGATCTCAAAGGTTAGAGATGAATCAGGTGGCTATAGGACTGTAGCTTGAGTGATTAGCTCCTACAGTCGATTAAATAAAAGAAGAACCAACTGATCAACATGAAACTTGATCTCCTTGCACAACAATTCTGTTAGAGATCGGGTAATGCAGCTGAAATCTCTGATGAATCTTCTGTAGAAACCCACATGCCCCAAAAATGACCTCACATTTCTATCATTTTTAGGTGGCTCAATGTTGGCAATCACGTTCACATTTTCCATGTCGACTTCCACGCCACATTTGGAAACGACATGGCCTAGCACAATCCCTTCGGTGACCATGAAGTGGCTCTTTTCCCAAGATAGTATGAGATTGACTTCTCGGCATTTCTGTACTCTGTCTAGGTGCTGAAGACATGAATAGAAGATGTCACCATAGATGGAGAAGTCATCCATAAACACCTCGAGAAAATTACCAACCATATCGGTGAAGACTGCAAGCATACACCTCTGGAATGTGGCAGATGCATTGCACAAACCAAAGGGCATCCTCCTAAAAGCATAGGTGTCGAACGAGAAAGTGAAGGTCGTCTTCTCTTGGTCCTCTAGGGTGATTTCCACTTGGTTGTACCCTGAATACCCATCTAAAAAGCAAAAGAACTCCTTGCTAGCCAATCTTTCCAGGACTTGATCAATGAATGGCAAGGGGAAGTGGTCCTTCTTTGTTGCGTCATTGAGGTGGCGATAGTCGACGCACACACATCAGTCTGTCGGTACCCGAGTTGAAATATCCTCTCCTCTTTCATTGGTAAGCACGGTGAGCCAAGATTTATTTGTTACTACAAGCAAGGGGCTCACCCATTTTGATTCGGAGATGGGATAAATGGATCCTTCATCACACAATTTCGTGATCTCCTTCATGACGACGTCCTGTAGGTTAGGATTTAGTCTCCTATGAAAATCTCAGGATGGCTTGACATCATCTTCCAAATAGATGTGGTGTGAAGACTGGGCAAGATTTATCCCACAGAGATCTGAT
Source organism: Ottelia alismoides (assembly GCA_037367405.1). Taxonomy (NCBI): domain Eukaryota; kingdom Viridiplantae; phylum Streptophyta; class Magnoliopsida; order Alismatales; family Hydrocharitaceae; genus Ottelia; species Ottelia alismoides. Next base: position 860,950 of record JAZKJV010011214.1, read on the forward strand.
ACATGCCAACCAAGTGCCTTGCGGTTTTTATCTAGAACCTCGAGTAGTCGAGATTCTTGATCTAGGGACATCTTGTTAATGTTGATGACCAGATACATTCTCTCTACACCCACGAGGAAAGCGTACTTGAGGCTGGCCGGAAGTGGCTTTAATTCTGGTTCTGATCAAGCCTATTTCTTAGTTACTTCAGAAATTGAACTAGTTGGTGAATGATCGACCATGATTTTGGAAGTGATGCTTTCCTCCGTTACGAGTGGCTCTGCTTGTAATGTGTCGAACAAATCATCAATGAATTCCTCTTGTTCAGATTGGCATGAATCTTCTAACTCAAAGAGGTTCATCAGCAAGGAGGAGTCTGTCCCCCAGTCGACATCGGAGCATGCAAAGACTGTGCTTTCCTGGTCCTCCTCTAGGGAGAGAATTTCATGGATCCATGTGTCATTCAAAGAGGAATTGGTGTCTATGATCTGTGTAATGAAGTCACAGTCTACTTCGAACAATTCTGCTTGACCTTGACCAGACACAACTTTCGGTTCACTAACCATGTCCATGGTTACCTTGTTGCTGCTCGAGCAGAATGTGATCATCCTAGACCCATAATCCACTACGGCCTCTATATTCCGTAGGAATAACGGGCCAAGAATAATCATGGTCAGGAGTAACGGTGCAGGGGAGTCCATCTAAGGACTACAAAATCATTAGGAAATTGCATGTCCTTCACCGTTACAACAACATCCTCCAATAATCCTCAAGGTCACTTGATTGATCTATTAGCAAACTGAAGGATCATGCGTGCTGGCATGAGTGGCCCCAACCCAAATTCAGTGAGCAATGAGGCTCGCATAAGGTTGATTGAAGAGTCATTGTCAAGTAGAGTTCGCTCGAAATCTTGGTCAAAAATCTTGCATATGATCAATTGTGCTCCGTTGTTGGGCTTCTTCTCTGGGAGGTTGCTGATTGCTACCACTGTAGCCATGGTGAGGACGTGCTTCTATATTCTGTTGCATCTGTTACAGTTTGACTGACGATAGTTTATACACACTTCCTTCAAGCCCCTCTTCACGATGGGCATGTATTTCATGGCTTTCAACAATGGTAACTCAACATTCAAGTTTTCAAGAATATGCACAACTCCTAGATCGGACAATGCACTTTTTTGTTTCCATTTTTTGGATTTTTCTATTGCATCACGAAAAAAGTATGTGTACAACATTGAAATATGAAATATTGCTCTTATTTACATCAGAATTTATGTCCATGACATTTCGCACAATGGTGCTACAAAAAGATGTGTAATTTGGAGCTAAGGGCGGACATCCAAAAACTGTTGTCTCCACTCCGTCAGCTGGCACTGGATCAGTTGTTGGTGCTTGCTCCTCCATTACTGGTGCGACTTCACTTCGATTGCGATCATCTTTTTTGTCGTTTTTATTTTGATGATTTTTTTGTTCTTTTGGTTGGAGATAGTGGTGGCTGACAGATGGCATGGCTCCTCCTTCTTCTTCTTCCTCACCCGAACATGAGGTTGGCATGATTGATGCAAAAGATAACGACTCACTTGATGAAGCTTTATTCTTCCCCCTGGTACTAGCAGATAGAGGCAAAGTCCTACCGCTCATGAGAGTAACAACATTAGACAAAACAAAATCACTATCATATGACTCCACATGCATAGACAAGACTTCACATTCTACCTACTCTTTGAGCTTAAAGTTATTGGGGCTGGCTTCGATATCGGCTGGAATTGGTGTCTTTGTGGTCGTGAGGTCGTCCAGCTTCTATGTCATCTCTGCTAGGCCCTTGACTGACTAGGCCAGGCAGTCAAGCTTGAGCTTACAGGAACCCCCTTAGAAGGTTTAATGTGCTGACCACGATGTGGTTGATGGTGCGAAGGCTGAGAGTGGTGTTGCTGGTATTGTTGTTGATGTGGAGGAAGCTGATATTGATGTTGGTAGGGACGACGAGGATACAACTACTGAGGTGTAGGCGCATACGAATGGTATGGCTACTGTTGGCGGTACTGTGGCTACTGGTACAGTTGGCCTAGTCTCCAATTGTTATGATATTGTGGAGGCCGGTGGTACTGAGGCTGCTGGTGAGACTGGACAAATCTCCCTCCTTGATGTTGAGGGAATGGGCGAGAATTTACATACTAGCCCTACTGAGGTCCGCTTGGATGGGCCAGTTGCGCGTCATTTGATCAAACTTCTTTCACCTCTAGAATGAGATGTGGTGGAGAAGATAATGGATCATAGGAAGACATGGGCTCTGGCTGGTAAACCACCAACTGTTGCTGCTGCGATGCCTGGTCGGGAGTATGTACGTAGTACACGTGCTGAACTGTAGGCTGCACTTAAATTGGAAGAGGTTGTTGTGGCAGTGTTGGCTCATCCTTCTTCTCGGTAGGAGTCTCAAAAGCTGGGGTAGCAGGATAGACGTTGATGGTACTTACCAGCAGCTCTAGTTGCTTGGTGATCTGATCCAATTTGTCCAAATTTTGGGTTGTTTGCTCGATAATAACTAATTTCTCCAGATCCGATGATCGCTTCTTGATGATATCAACTTTAGAGAGATGGCCTCCGATGATGTTGTGGTTAGCTCTCTTCTCTCTCTACCTCATGGGACGTTACCATGTGAACTAGCTTGTGGAGGACCTGGAGTTGTCTCTGATACGCGCGGGATGAAGTGAGGGCATCCTCTCCCTCAGCCATTTCTTCAAAGATCTTCCAGACTACATATTCATCCTCATTGAAGTGGGATCCTCTACAAGAAGTGTCAACATATATCTGATTTTCTACATTCAGGCCCCCGAAGAAGTGTTAGACAAAGTTGGTCCTCAGTATCTCATGGTGGGGGCATTTCTCCTATAGATCAGTGAATTTCTCCCAGGCTTCGTGAATGGACTCATGGGTAGCCTGGGAGAAGTTGCTAATCCTGGCTAGCATCTGATTGAGCCAACCGAGATGGTAAAACTTGTGAAGGAACATAGACTGAAGTTCCTCCCAGGTCGTCACGACCTTTCGCAAATGGTTAACCAAGTATAGGGACTTGTCCTGGAGACTAAGGGGAATGCGGTCATCTTGACTACAACTAACGGGATGTTAGGATAGTGCATAGTTCTGTAGATGCAAGAGAACTGCTGCAGGGGAATGTAAGTTCCTCGTTGGTATTCCTGTGGAAAGTGGGTAGAAGAGTAAGGATTGAGGTTTCAGCTCAAAGTGAGCAAGGATCGGAGGGATGCAAATCCACTCGGTCATCTGGTTGTCCCCAAGATTGTAAGTCCCCTTCAGCATTGGTTTAGGGTTCCCATTCCTTGGCTCGTCTTCTTCTTCTGGATCATCATGGGGAGGTTCCTCATTTCTTCCTCGTGCTCCTGCTAGTCTGTTCCTCATATCATTCATCATGTCTTAGAATGCGGTCTGCACTAGTGCTTGACTAGACAATTGTTGTTGTATGGCATGGATTGATGCCAACAATTGAGTATTCATTTGGTTTTGGTCTGGCACTTGGCCCTGCTCTTTCTGGGTGGTGGACATTCTGAGCCTTTTCCCTTTCTATCGGGAGGAACCATCTCAAGGTCTGAATCCGAGGAGATGAATTCTAGACTGGGATCCAAGACTGGGACGGGCATCTATCTGCAATGTAAGAGGAATCCCAATCAAACCAACTATGATACTGAAGACCAGATGAAATGATGAATCTGGGATTAAGGTCAATCCAGACAGTAGTAAATGGAGTAAAAGATGTAGACGCAAATTGACCTCTATTCGTGACGGGCAGAAGTAGGACAAGAGTGGTCCCAGTTTATTAAGAAATAAAAAGGGAGTGGAAAGAAAATGAGGAGTTTGGAGATCGGTTTGCAAGGTCCGAACGCGTTCTCAGGAATCACCTCGAATTATTAACGGTGTCGAGTCAATGAAATCGATGTGGGTGTCGATAGAGTCCTGACTAAACCATTCATGGATCAACATCATAGAGAAAATGGAAGACCGATGCCTTAAGAAGGATATTATGGTCAACGCAGAGTAAAGGGAGTGTAAAACAATAGAAAGGCTTGAAGCGAGCATGGGGCCAAAGAGGAAACAGATGAGACAAATTTTGCGCAAATGTGAGGGACTTGATCTTTGAATCTTAATCTAGATCCATACATACACAATACAAAATGGTTCACTGACTCTACACATGTGAAGCCGTAAGAGAGCGGTTATTTCTATCTTTTCATTTTTAGAGTTGTTATTTCAGGCATATCTTTTAACAAGTCCTTAGACGCTAACCCAATAGGAGTGAGAGTACTGCTGGAAAAGTATCACGTACTTGTCCTCCTCCCTTGTAACCTGTAGTCTGCACTTTTTGATGTCCTTGTAACCCTTCCCATATCCTTACTCAGCCAAAGAATGAGAGAAAGGAAGCTGATAGGTGAAATCACTACTTCAGACCTCGCTCTCAAAGGAATCACCAGTGAGTATGAAAGGCCCTACTCGGACGCAAGATGATGAGACAAACACACCCGTGAGGACGTGGCCTAAGCTCAGTACTTCAGACAGGGTCGGTGTTCCACACAAGGAGGAAAAACTATCATTAACCAAGTCCTACTCGTCAACATATGATACAAGCACCAATACTTCATGAATCCATGCATTACACAAGGCAGTTACATACTAGGTTTTTGTCTCTAATCCTTAATGACGCACCTCACTCATGGGAGGGTTTTGGTCTCCTCCTATGGTACATGAAAATAATGAGGGCTTTATGAACCCCAAATAATGTAGTCCACTACAGATTTTAATTAAGGTTAAAGTTTATTATAAATCCCTTATTTTAGATTTTTGTATTTCACTTTTTTGGATATTTTGCATACAAGTGCCTAATGATTTTGTAAACTTTCATTCAAGTCCTAGGTGCTCAAAATTAGAGGGAGATAACAAAAAAGTCGTGCAAGTTTATTCGATGATGGAAATCTCACCATAGAATCTAATGATGCATGTAGAGGGACTTACAATGCTTCGCATCTCTCTCTGCGTGGTATGAAAAATAGAATTTTTAAACCTATCTACTTGGCAATGTGCAATCGACAAAATTGCCCAAAACAGTAGACGCTATTAATCGTGAAGAACCATATATTAATTATTTGAGAAATGAATCCTACAGTTCGATCTTCGAGACATCTCGGTGCTCGTCACTACGGGTCCTGCCAGCACTTTACGATGGTTATCTCGGCTTGTGGGTTCAAGTCCAAATAATTAATAATTATTAATTTGACTAGATCCAAACGTGAGAGACTATAGGCACGTAAATCGTGCTAGGGTTTGGATCTAATTATCGAGATAAGCAGTCCTAAAGTCTAGGGGCTCCATGCACAAAAAACAAAGAAAAAGAAAGTCAGAAAACTCAAAACATCAAGAAAGAAATAAAAATAAAGTGATAAAACTCGAAAAGCCATGACGAGGTCCCCAATGAAAAATCACCCAAGCATTGGACCTTGTGAATGAGAGTAGTGTCCCATTTCATGTATTATTATAAATAATAATAATAATAATAAATAAATAAATAGATCACTCTCTCACCAAAAATAAAATAAAAGTCTAAACTAAGATCTATGCCAAATGTCTTCCTTATCATGCTTGTTGCCTCTCCTACTGGACAAGGTGAGAAGGCCAGTCTCCACCATACTTGGCTGCCTAGACTCCCTAAGAAGTTGTCCTCGCCTAGCGGGCCCTCGCATCAAACACAACAAGAGAGATTAGAGCCATTAATCAAATAATCTATACAAATAAATAAGAGCTGTAATTATACACAAGTAAGAAAAAGAAAAAGAAGTGTGTATAAAATAAAATAAAAAGAAAAGAAAGTATGTACAAAATTAGGCTACACTACGTTGCTCCTAACAACGATGCCATTTGATGACAAAGGTTTTTCATGCGGGTTTAAGAATTATCCTCACATAGTGCGAAGACAAAGTGTCGCTAAGACGACCCACAAGAGATCCCAAGTCAATCAACAAGTAACCACAGTATAAAAATAATTAATAAATGACAAAAATGTGGAGCACAATTTATTATACTTTACAAACAAAGATGTGTAACATGTAAGCATGTAGAGATCGAACCACTTAGAGTAAGCATGGTAGACAATATTTATTAATTATAAATAAATAATGAATAATTAATAAAGGTATGTTTGTACAACTAGCTTCGTAATAAATAAATCAATTAAGATTTTTGTGGGTTTTTGTTTATATATTTTTTGACTCTAATATATATATATATATATTTAATTTTATAAATTTTATTTTCTTTTTAAATTTTTCGATTTTAAATTTCTCTTACTTTTAATATAATAATATAGGAATATATATAACTATATATACAATATAGAGTAATAAAATTATAAATAGAACTAAAAAGAATAAAAATATCGTATTAAAATGTTTTTTGTATTTTATTCAATTTTCTACTTTTTATGATATTTTTGCTAATTTTTTGTATTTGTAACGTCAAAAATATCCTAAAATAGGGAATAAATAAATAGGTCGAATTGTGTTGGAATTTAAAAATAGTAAATAAAGACAAAATTTTCCAAAAATAATTTTATTTAATACTGTATAATAAAAAGAAAATTCAAAGATAGAAATAAATATTTTTGGACTTTTTGGTGATTTTTTATTTTTTAAGGATCTTGGAGCTTTTTAATTTTGTTATTTCCTTTTTCTATTTTTAGATATATTTGATCTGGAGTTAAAAATACTAAAATAATTAAAATATATTTTTCATAATTTTTAAGAAAGATATATTTTTTAGTAATTTTTAATTCAATTAAGACAAAAATATGCTAGTTTGATTTTAAATAAATAGAGAAAATGCTAAAATACAAAACAAAAAAAGTTGTGAAATTACATGCTAGTAGGCACTTAACTCTATTTTTTTCATAATTTTTGGAGTAGGGATGATAATTATAAAAATTAAAGAACAAGCACAAAAATTATTGAACTAGAGGTCCATATTTGCAATTAAAATATATGATAGAGGCGAATGTGCAAATAACCCAAAGTTTTACAACTAATATTTGAAATTTAAATACTAAACATAAATACAAAAAATACGAGGGTATACATGCAAAATGCCTAGCTCACGTGGGACGATACATGAGTTGTACTGGACTTGACCAAACTATAATATGAAATAACTACATGGGTTCTTGTGCAAAATTTACAAAATACTTATAATGACAAATGAAAGATTAAATATTAAAAAATAAAATATAAAAATGCAGGGGTTACATATGAAATTTAGTCCCCACGTGCAGAGATCGAACGATCACAGACGCTTTACTTAAATACGTGGCAGGCGCTCCTTGCACGATGATGCTTTGCCGATCTATGGTCGGGATTAGATGTAGAATTCCATCGGATGAATGAAGTGGGCAGTGATCGGACAACCACGATCCGAACTGGAACAGAGGGCGGATCCGACGGTTAATGCTCTCCCTGAAGAACAGGGAAGAACAGTCTTTAGGCGAGCTTCGATCCGCTAGTTCTCGCTCCTCCAGCGGTCTCCAAGGCCGCTCAGGTTCTATACACGTTCTCCCAAGTGGTCACTAGCTTTCAGGGACTTCAGAAAAGGTTGAGACCCATCGAAGGGTTCCTAGCGGTTTGGTGAAGGGCAAATCTCCAAGGGACCTGTACTCGAATCAATTTATCCCACAATTAGGCTCTTTAGCTCCAGGTATCTGCACAGATAGATAATGGGGGCAGGTGGAATGGTGGCAAAATGGTAGAGGGCGGAGGTACTCCAGTGAATGATGGAGGTGGAGCAACCAAATCCTGATCCAGTTGGGATCATGTGGACTGGAGGCGTGTGGGGCGTAGAAGAAGCGTAAGGGAAGCAAATGGGGTGAAAATGGGGCTCGGTCACAATCGAGATCATGACGGAACAACGTCGGAGCTAGGAGCTCTGACGGGTTTTGATTTTGAGATTCAAGCTTAACTATTGATCTAAAGATGAAATAAAGGGTAAGAAATTAAAACCTAAGGCTAAATCTTCTTAGAAATGTAAGGAAAAGGCATAGATAATACATGGGGACCAGGGAGTAGAGGTGTCACCATAGCTCCAACATGGACAGCCTCCTCTCCTCCTAACGCCGCCTCGACCTCATGTGATACTCTCTTTATCCCTGGGAGCACACATACACTAGATGAGGAGTTATAGGGCTTGAAGAAGGATCAAACAGAGAAGGGAGGAGAGGAGGACTATTTATAGACAGAAGTGAGAGTCCTAATTCGATTAGGGTTTGTGCACGAATCGATGCAGCTATCACATTGAAAAAATGTTGGCATGGTTGAGGGAAGATCACAGAAGGTTTTTTGTGAAGGAATCGAGAAGAGAGAATCAAAGAATCAAATGGGGAAATTGGGATAAGACAGGTTGAATGACGTCTGACACGCCAGGTGGCTAGAGGTAGGGGAGTTGACTCAAGTCAACTAGGGTTAGCTTATGGTTGCTCCACATGGACCAACTAGAAAATTCTGAGGGGAAAATCAGAAAAATGGATAATAAATTGATAACAATTAATTAATTTTAGGGTATAAAATAAAAAAATGTTTGTAATTTTATGTAGTATTTAATTAGTATTTTAACTTATTTTTATGGTTAATTTATTACAAGTTACTTTTTTACAAGTGTATTTATAGGTATATTGACATATGTTTTGTATATTTTATTTTTGTTTTGCCTTTTTGATTTTATTATTTTATATGCATAATTTATATATTTATAAATTATTTAAATACATAATTATATTTTTATTATAATTTTATGATGTATTTTTTACACTTAAATGAATAAGGATAATAATTATATAGGTATAAGTATAGTATATTCATCTACGTATTTTAGTATGTTATTTTTTTATTATATTCTTACGATTTTACTCTATTATAAATGTGTATATATTATATTAAGAATATTATAAGATTATAAAAATATAAAATAATGAAAATATAAAGAATAAATTAAATGCATATTTTATTCATGTATATAGTACAATAACGGACCAAAAAGTAACTTTTGCATCTTAACTCTAATTTAAATGAAATCACCTTCTCTAAATAGGCAATAAAAAGTTAGTTATAATTAAAGGTGATTTTGTGCATATTGAGCTTATATAGAGAAGATATGGGTCTGGGAAGTTTGGGTTTTGGTTTTTTATTCCGAGTATAAAATGTACAATTTGTATTATTTTGTGTAAAGTAATATTTGTGTTTTTTATGTATTTTTATCTACAATTTCAAGACAAAATTTATTTATTTGAGGTATAAATAATAGAAAATAAAATAGGTCCAAAAAGGGGTTATTGGAGAATAAAATTTATGGTTTTTATTGTGTTTTTGACCCTTATCTCCCTCTAATTTATTCCTTGTCGACCCAGGCATCAATTTGCCTAGGTCTCAGGGTTTTGGGTCATAAAATACCGTTGACAATTTATTTCTTTTTCTTTTATTTCTTTACTTTTTATTTTGACTTTAAACTAAGTATTTGATACAGTTTTTATATAATAAATAATGAATGTTAATTTATGCAAAATAAGGCTACATACATGTATTTAGCTAGGGTTTATAGGTCAAAATGAAAGAATAAAGGTGATGAAATGGAGATTCATCCGCTATTCAAATAAACAAATAGCAAATATCTCTTGCTCGCATTTCTTTATTATTTTTGGCTTGAGAGTTCATCAATAATTTATGTGTAGGGATTTTTAGAGTTGCATCGACACCTGATTAATTCAAATAATTTAAACCCCTAAGATTCCATGTTCAAAAGTGGTTTAGAATGTAGATTTAAGAAAATTCACTACATAAATGATCTTGAGGTTGGACCAATTGAAAATGAAAGGATAAAAGAGGTGCATCCTCTATTTTTACATTAGTATGTAAACTTTGCACTCCTTTTCTTGATGCACTTTCCCGACCCAAGCCTACTTTGTCATTAGTTCCTAAAGGAAAGGGGTTGGGAGCTAGCCACGGTGGGTTTGCCATGTCATGTGAGAAGGTTTGTGGATATGTCAGCATCCATTAAAAGGAAATCGATAATGATTGATGGTTATGTCACATGCATAGTACACGTCTTAAAAAATGACTTAATTTGAGTTAGTGAACAGATCGCAATTGAACTCCAGCTCGATTCGATAAGGATGACAAGTCCATTATCCTTTGTGAACTCAAACTCATTAGCTTTTCGAACCTGGCTCCTGATTTTTTTATTAAATTGAGTCCCAATCGAGCTCATCGAGACCAAGATTTCCTAACACCTCTAGTTGTGGGTGGGTGAAGTACAACAAATGAGGTAACCAAAAGGACGTGCTTTCTCATTTAGATGGCTCCTCTGTAAAATGTAAATTGGTATAGGTTCATGTTTCATAAGAAATTCTTAAGGAGTGGGATATTCTTGAAGTATCTCTTTATAACTTTTCATCTACATCTATCTTCATTTCTATGTACATATATTGTAACACCTCATCTCCTTAAGATAGTGCCACATCTAAAACTTACAAGTGTGGTTGTGAGTAATAAGTAGCGAGGACTACTACTTTGCAACTTAGGCTTAAGAATTTTAGGTGGTTGTCTACGGATCCAATTAGATCCGACCTAATAAGTTATCTGTAATATGAATGACATTCATATTATGAGAATGATTATCTAAGATAATTAAATGAGATTTAGTTATCAAGGAAATGCAGAATGTGGATATTACTATCCATGCTATCTATAATATCAATGTATATTATAGATATGATTTATAATATATTAGAGAGAGCACTTTTGTAAATAATATTTATTGATTGATTGTTGATGTGAATTGGATTCACATTGGACAATTAATTGGAAATATAATTTATATTTTGTTTTGGGTTGTGAATATGATTCACAATTTTTCAATGGCATGATTGAAATATTCACTAATTAATTTAGTGAATATATTTGCAATAAATATTGTTGCAAATAATAAAAAGGATAATGAGATGATAATCACCTTAAGAGGTGACGTCACCCATGACTTTTTTCAAGGGTGATGCCACCCCTTTAGGAGATGATCATCATCTCCTTTATTATCCTTTCTTGATTAATTTTATTAAGTTAAATTATGTTGATAATACAACATATACTTAACTTAATATAAATCAATAGTTGTTGCTTTATTAAATAACAATTGACCAAAGAAAACATTTATTTCAATAAAAAAATATGCAAGATCAAGTCTTCAACACAAGGACTAAAACGTAAATATTTATTATTCTTACATAAAGAAATAACACAAAATAAAATTAAGAATGAAAAATGTAAATTACCAATAGAGATGGCGTGATGCACGTGACTTCTGGAGGTGGGGCCTTTTTGAAATTTGAGAATTGTCTGAGGGTGGATCTGCAATTTGCCCAATAAAGTTTGAACTGCGTCAGGAAGGTATCTTCGTGCAATATCAATGATATCAGAGGGCAGAGTTGAAAAATTTCCAATACTTTATTGCCCTAGGGTTATCTCTTCTTTCTTCTCAAGCAAAGGGGCATGCGCTGCAAGCTGCCGCCCCTTGCTTTCTCCTCCAAGCAAGGGCGGCGGGAGGATATGGTGGCAGGAGGCAGTGGGCGTCGGACGGGGCCGGAGGAGAGGAACACGGGCTCGTGCACAGGGAGGAGGATGCACACGGCTGTGGATTTCTTCAGGCAGAGGGGCAACGAGCATCGAACGGGGCCGGAGGAGTGGGACGCAGGGCTCGCGGTGAAGGACTTCTAATTGACGACGGTGTGGTGCTGGGGTTCCAGCGCCGTGGCGAAGGTGGTGCGGCTCCACCGCGCTCGGCGGAGGAGGGGCACGTACGGGCAGAGGATGCACGCAATCGTCAAGTTCTTCAGACGGAGGAGGCGCGGGCATGCGGCTGTGACACGCTGTCGCGCGAGAGGCACACTAGCAGTGGCGCCGCTCATGGTTCCTCGAGGGCGGCTGTAGATTTTATTTATTTTTTGTTTTGTTTTATTTTTTTATTCTCTGTAACTGTAAATAGGGAAAAAAACTTTTTTTTGTTTTGTTTTTTTAAACAAGAACTGTAAATAACCCTTTATTATTTTTACTTTTTTCAACCTGCAAAATAAATGTTAAAAGAATACATATATTTTTTTATTTTTTTAAATTTTATTTATCAAAAAAATTAGGATACGAGCATGATGACTTGATCCAAAAATGAAAACAGAATGTGTGAGCGAAGATCCCACGAAAAATGTGGGATGGATCCGAATCTCCGACCACCGTACGTGGCCGGAGTAGAGAGATTGTGCGAGGTAGAAAAGGACGCGATATGATCAAGAAAATGGGATGAAAAATCAGGATCGAAGATGAATCAAAATCATTGTGGAATCTAAGATCTATATAAAAAAATTGACGATGAAATAAAGAGGCAAAAAATTAAACTAAGGTTAATCTAAATAAAAAATCGAGAAGAAAATGATGGATCTCACCATAGGAGCGGAAAATACCTTAATCACATCGACGAAGGCCGACTCACTGTCACCGGACGGCTCGAAGTCTAGGCACCCTTCTGCGACAAGAAGACTCTTGGAGATTGGGCTCCTCTCACTAAATATTGATCAAGTTGGAATGAGGGAGAAGGAGCCATATAAATAGAAAAGATAATGGAGTTTGAATTTTTTAATTTTTGGATGGAGATAAGAGATAAGTAAGAAGGAAAATTGAAATGAGATAAATTATAAAGATAAATATTTACAAAATTTAAATAATTTTTTATATTTTCGTCACTTTATTTATTTGAAAAAAATGTTATTTTTTATTTTTTATGGTAGTTAGTTAAGAAAATTAACTATATACATATGTTATCTACATATATGACATTATACATGGGTAAATAAGCAAATTAGACTTTTTTGTTTTAAATTTTTAATTTTTAATTTTTATTTTAAATAATTAATAAAAGGAATTTTTACCCGGCAGACCCTATAAACTTTGTCAATTACCTCCACGACCTTTGAAACAACATAATTCCCCCATCGACCCCATAAACTTGCCAACTCTTACCCCATGAACCCTCCGGTTAATTTGTTTGAAGCTCACGGGGGTTCTTGGGGTAATTTACAAGGTCGATAGAGTAATTACATTGTGCAAAAGGTCGTAGAGGTAATTTAAAAAGTTTATAGGGTCTGTCGGGTAAAAATCCCTTAATAAAAATATTTACAAAATACAATATGTACGAAATACATGGGAAAATTGCACAAACCGCCCCAGAAGACCAAGTTTTCACCCGTAAATCGAAAAATTATGAAATAACAACCACTTTAAAGATAATTTAATTTAGAATACAATGGAAGTGAGTTTGGTTAAATTTGAGTTCATATGGAGCTGGAATTAGCCTTTCAATTATCGCTTATTGGCTTTTTCCAAGTGTTGTTGCTTTTATTCTATACATGATTTAATTGTGCTATTATTTTTATTATTTAAGACACATTTTTATTTACAAATTTGTTTTGAAAATTATTTTATTTGAGGTAAATTTATGTACAAATAAAATAGTGTAGTATACAAATATACACAACACATATTTTTTTTGGATTTTATGATTAAGGAACCTATCTCCCCCTACTTTATTCCTGGTCGATCAGGTCAAGTCTTGACCTTCTCTCAGGGTTCGGGTCAGTCTGTATCTATTACATATATATAGTCTTCCTTTTTTTCTTTTCTTTTTTTCCTTTATTTCTTTCTTTATTTATTTTAGGTTAAAATGGCAAGAAGTGTACAATATTTACACAGATGCAAGTTAGTAAGAATATGGAGTTAGTGATATATACATGTGTTTTATAAGGGATTTTAAGATAAAATAAATGAATAAAGATGACAAATCGCAGAATCATCAGTAATGACCCCGCTACATTCCAAAGGGGTGTGTTGGTCGTTTTTGCCGACATGGTGGGTAGCTTTATAGAGGTCTTCATGGACGATTTCTCGGTCTACAGGGATAGTTTCGACACATGTCTTTCTCATTTAGACCAAGTCGTTTAACGTTTCTGTGAGGTGAACCTAGTGCTCTCGTGGGGGACGAGTCATTTCATGGTAACTAATGGAATTGTATTGGGCCATGTCATCTCTAAATATGGTATGGAGGTCGACCTGACTAAGATCAATGTGATATCCAAGCTCGAGACACCGCAAAACTTGAAGCAGTTGAGGTCATTATGGGATACATAGTATTATTTAGGTAATTTATTATGGACTTCAGCAAGATCGCTTGACATTTGAATGAGCTTTTATGCAAGGAGAGTGAGTGTGTTGTTGATGAGAAAGTCCTCCTTGCATTCAATTAGATGAAAGACATGGTTACTAGTGCTCCTATACTACAGCAACCCGATTGGTCTCTTCCTTTCAAGATCATGACATACGCCTCAGATTTCATAGTTGGAGCTGTTTTAGGACAAAGAAAGGATGGGATACCATTTTCTATACACTATTCTAGCAAGACTCTAGATGAAGAACATCTGAGTTATATAGTTATGGAGAAGGAGATGTTAGTAATTGTGTTTGGGTTAGATAAGTTTAGATCTTACCTCCTCGGTTCCCATTTTATTATGTACATGGATCACACTGCCATACAATATATACAAGCAAAGAAGGATGCCAAACCACACCTTATCAGATGGATCCTTCTTCTCCATGAGTTTGATTTAGATATTCAAGATAAACCCGGAGTCAAGAATATTGTCGTAGATCATCCTTCCCGCATTACAGATGCAGATTCTTCTGAGCAGAGCATGATACCTATTTCTGAGACCTTTCTAGATTAGTCCATTTTGTATGTGGCCTCACTTCCATGGTATGCTAATATTGTAAACTATCTAGTCTCCAAGAAAGTTCCACAATATTAACCGAGGCACAAGGTAGATCGATTCATGTCAGAGATTCATTATTACTAATGGGAGGATCCGTACCTATTTTGTGAGGGTGCAGATTGCATCTGGAGAAGGTGCATTCCTCAGGAGAAATCCACAGTGTACTTGAGCATTGTCACAAACTAGAATCTGGTGGGCATTATTTGGAGAAGCGCACGACAACTAGAATTTTACAGAGAGGCCTATGGTGGAAAACATTATTTATGGATGCCACATAGTATGTTCAAGGTTGTAATGACTGTCAGAAAATGGGAGGAACCATTAGTTATAAAGATACTATGCCCCTGAGATATATACAGATTTCTGATGTTTTTCATACTTGGGGCATAGACTTCATGGGCCCATTTCCTGTTAATCAGGGATATCAGTAAATCCTGCTTACCGTAGATTACATTAGTCGTTAGGTGGAGGCTATCCCCACCCGAGCTGTTGATAGTTGTACAATATGTTCCTTTCTCAGTGACCATATTATTGTACGATTCGGGATCCCCAAGACACTTATTTCTTATAAGGGAAGCCATTTCATTAATAGAGAAGTCAAGAAGCTTGTGAAGGAGTACGTCATTGAGCACATGGTTGTGTCTCCTTATCACCCACATACTAATGGCTTGGTTGAGATTTCAAATAGGGAGATCAAGATTATATTGCAAAATCTTGTGCGTCCATATAAGAAGAACCGGTCCCAGATGCCTGACTTAGTTCTATGGACTTATCGAATGGCGTAAAAGTCACCATTGGGTATATCTCCCTTCAGATTGGTGTATGGAAAGCTTTGCCACAAGTTAGTAGAATTAATTCATAAATCTTCATGAGCACTCCATGTATATAATCTTGATTTTGAGAAGGTAGGAAAGAACTAGAAGTTGGATTTGAATATATTGCTGGAATTCCGAGACTTTGCATATGATAACTCACTCATGTATAAGGAGAAAGTCAAGTATTGGCATGATAGACACATTCAAATGAAGACTTTTCCCCCAATCAGAAAGTTTGGTTATTTGATGCTAAGTTGAAGTTGTTTCCATGAAATTAAAAAGCTAATGGTCAGGATTGTTCATTGTGAGAGTTGTGCATCACAATGGTAGTATTATCATATCTGGGTTGTCATCTGACGCACAACCATTTGTCATGAACGGACAGTTGCTGAAGCCATATCTATATCATGATACAGTCCTATCTATGGTTGATTCTATATCTGTGGTGTCAAACGATGATTCTTTAACATCTTCTGCATCTTTATACATGAGCTGATTTTCTCTTCTACATATCCTTTTGTTGCATTCTTTCTTATTCTGTTTTTATCGTTCACATTTTTTATGTGTATGTGATATACCTATGATGAACTCCATCCTAAGTGTAGGGGAGGTGAATGATTTGAGTTGTTAATATTCGTCATGTTTCATCACTCTTGTTGTTGTTTATACTTTGGGATCCCTTACCCTAAGTACACGGGGGTGATGTTATTCATACTGTCTTTTTGTGTTTTTACTTTCTACAGATTTCTCACTTGTCCTTCAACTTGGTGATATTCTTTTTCTATACTTAGGAACATTTACCTTAAGTATAGGGGAATACAAGTCGAGTCATTGAGTTGTTGATTTCTTCCTTCTTTTTCCCCGTTTGTACAATCTTCTATAAGTAGGATTATTTGATCCTAAGTATAGGGGGGATCACTGACTTCTATTTTCCTTATCTATTCTTTGAGTCATTGTTGTATAGTATTCTTTAAACTTTTCTATTAGCACAAGTTATATCTTCCTTTGTTGCTCTTTGATCACTACGAGGACATAGTTCGAGCTAATGATAGGGGGTGTCGTATATATTGTATATATACTTTAGTCATAACTCGTACTTTTTAAATGGCTATAAAAATGTGATCGAAAAATTATTTTCTGTATAATACTTTATCACATGGGATATAAATGGGATGTATACGTAAATCCATGTGTATATATATTCTTTACTCACCTTACAATCTATAAATAAAATTCTTTATTTTATATAAAACACTTTTATAAAACTTGTACCTAAAACTTGAATATAAAACATTCTTGTAAAATATTGTATAAAATTCCCTTGTATAATCCTTGTATATATATATATATTTACTAACCCTTATAGAAAAATGTTTTGTATATACTTCTTGCATTTGCAAGTGAATTTTTCAAAATAGTATTGACATTTAATTTAAGTATAGAATAAAATTGAAGAATGGAACTTAGTTAGACCTTAGTTCACTTATTTTCAAAGGAACCTTATAAGAATTTGAGTTAATACTTCTTCAGGTCCTAGCGACTTAATTCTTCGAGTCCACAAGACTATGTTCACATGTCTTCTTGATGAGTCTAAGTAGAATATTTAACAACACACACATGATTTTTCTAGACAGTAACTTATCTTGGACAAGCACTCTACAAGTATCTCTTCATAGATGATGTGGTGAGGGGGTATAATTCTTTGGCTTGGGGTAGCACACGGGTGTGTAACAACTAGTGGGAACATCCAACTTCCTCCAGGGAGGATAGTGCATCTCTACCTTGTCTAGTGGCATAGAGGTCTAAAGACAAGATGTTGTGGGATTGCAATAATGCTTCAAAAGAGGGATAGTTTACTGGCTCAAGAGGAAAAATTCTTCATGTACATGCTGCACCCTTGTATATATTAGAAAAATGCATAATCTACAAAAGTGGACAGGCTTGATTGAAATGTAAGATGCCTGCCGGAGTGCGTAGACAAGTATAGTCAAATAAGATGAGCTTTCAAAGACAAATTTTTGTGAGCTTGCAGCTGGATGATTTGGTTACACTGTCATACATCCAAGGATAGGTAGCTACACTGACTACCATCCATTCCTTTCTCCATCTCCTCTTCTTGAGATGGTTACACTTCAACATAGAAGGGAATATCCCTGCTCATAGAGGAAAGAGTTGCTAGATCGGGAGACTAGAGATACCTTGTTGAGGGAGGTTGTTTTTTTATAACTTTTGAGGTGGGGATCTATATTCCACTTACACCGTACAAATAAAGATTAATAGTCATAAGAATTTGTGTATGTTGACTTGTTCGGACTTGACTGATGAGGTGACCTGAATAAGAGTCCTATGGAACTTGAGGGCTGTCAGGTTTTAAATCCATTTCCCATTAAGGTTCCACCACACTAATAATCCAAAGGTTTGATCGAGCTCAATACTATAATTTTACGAAGATAAGTTTAACAATCAATATTGTTCTAAGTTATTCATTTTTCCTTTATTCTTTTATTTTATTTACTTATTCTTTGAAATAAGTGTTTGCTTAGGGACTACCAATGGTAAAGCATTGGGTATGATGAATCTGCCATTCATCATCTTTATTCATTTATTTTATCTTAAAATCCCTTATAAACATCTGTATATATCGATAAATCCATATTCTTACTAACCTGCATCTTCGTGTAAATATTATACAATTGTTGATATTTTAACCTTAAATAAATAAAGAAAGAAATAAAGGGAAAATAAAGAAAATCAAGGACTGTATATATATGTAATGGATACATGTTATTCAGACTGAAAGAGAAGGCCAAGCCTTGACCTGATCAGCAAGGAATAAAGTATGGGGAGATAGGGCCAAAAATCCCAAAAAATACTTGACACATGTGTATATTCCTCACCTGTATAATATTGTCTATATTACACACTACTACATTGACTTATTCATTGCCAAATCCTTGTATATGAAGATAATTCTTTCTTAAAATTGTGCATAAAACCCTCCTAATAATAATAAAAACAATGTCAGCAAAACTTGTTTATATTGTATAGATTACATCTCTCTCCAAACGCCATAAAATACAAACTCCCTCGATCATTATCTGCTCCACCCAAACACCAAATTAATCAAATTCACTTTCGTTGTATTCCAAAATAAATTATCTTTAAAATGAAGGTGATGTCCTAAAATTTTGAGTTAAGGTGCAAAATGTGGGCAATTGGGGTATTATTGTATATTATCCCTATGTACTATGTGCATTATTTAATTAATTGTTTCCTTGTGCAGATTTGTAAATAAGGTGTTTTCAGTTACTTTTAAATATTGTATTTAACTTATATTAAATACAAATCGAAATTACAAAATAAAAAATCAACAAAGATAAAATCCTGTATATATTGTATATGTATCACCATGTATATATTGTACTTAATCCTATTTAATTTTCATCATTAAAATACTTGTAAAATATTGCAAATATATAAAATATTAAATTATGTATATTTATATAAAATTAGTTAATTAAAAATCAAAATACTATGTATATGGGTATACATACTAGTAAAAATACCTCGTATTTATTTACCCTCTGTAACTATATTAATAAATTATTTAAAAATAATTATAATTAAATTTAATTTATTCTTAACATTTTTATTTAGATTACTTAATTTAAATAATTGTTTTTGTTGAATTATTTATCATTTTATTGTATTCTTGTCACGTAGCCTATTTTTTCCGTGTTCCAGGCGCGCTCTGATTGTCCAACTCGGATCTATTGACCCGGACCAACTCTCCATTTTGCGCCTGCCCTCAGCTAACATCTCCTTCACCCATCTCTTGTATTTTTCGCACGTTCCCTACTTCATAATTCCTCCGACTTCCTTCTCCATTTTTATTGATTGATCATTCATCTTCACCGGTAGCACCTCATCTCCAATCTCCATTCATCTCTCCATGAGTTACGCTCCTTTTGAATTTCAAAATCCACTGGAGCACGCCTATAAAATGAGAACCACCATCTCCGGTGAGGGGGTAATCCATTCTAGCCCATTTTCTTGCCCGCGATCGGTTGCTAGAGATAGTCGCTGTGACAGAGCTGCAACTCTACGACTTGGATTGTGAGATTTTTGAGCGAAAGTCGTGATTCACCTACATTGTCGGCGAGCTCTGTCGCAGTCTCCACCTCTCCGAACAACCGCATATCAAGGCATAACCATTCCCCATTCTTATCTGTAGGTATCTTAGATAGTCTAGTTTCAATTTAGTGTTTATTTCGTACCTTGTTTTTATTCATATCATGTTGATCATATCAACATCCCCAACCTCTTATCTGCACGATCAAAGGAGATCCGTTTGTGATTAATCACTTCTGACCACACAGACACCTCCGCCATACTTTTCTCCATCTACTTCCACCATATGTTTACCTTCAGATCACCCTCAATCAAGAGTTAGGTCTCCTTCCTGAATACCTTTATCGGAGACCCTCGCTCATTCCCATTTAGCACACTTTTGACCTAACTTTTGAGCCGGGGAGCCTCTCCGAGCTTTAGCTATAATTTATAGGTCTCAGGAGCTTTAAGGAATGCGTGGAGAGCATAGATAAGATCTAGAACGGGTTCCTAGAGCAGCATAGTTTGGCCACCTTCCAGATCCTCAATCTAGCGTTTTCTTACCGATCCAATGTGTTCATCAGGCACGAAATCACTTGGTCTATCTTCTGAGCATGATTTAAAGCAGACTGATGTTGAATGGAAAGAGATTCACCCGATTGAAGTTCGTCAGAGGTCTCCTGCATCCGAGATCTTCCAGAGGCATCCAGAGCCATCATATCAAGGAAACCTACTCCAAATTTGATGTGGACCATCGATAAATCCCCAAATGTCCACCACTGATTGAAATCTAAGATCTGGTCGTCACCATCGATTCAAGAGTCAACCTTCACCGTCTAATCAGAATTCCAAAGCATCTGAACTGCTCGCGCCTCCACATCATATTAAGGGTATAGTTACATCATTGCCCTCTATTGTTATTTTATTTGTTAATAAGTTCCTAGAGGGACACGTGTCTGTATTTCTCTTATTTGAACAATTGCATTTTATCCTCACATTTATTTTATTTGCATTTTCATCTGGTTTGAACTGTATGCGTGTATTACACGTGTTTTGGTGGGTATTTTGAAATAAAAGTTTTGACATTCGAGTTATTAATTAGCCTATGAATTTATTTTAATTTCATTTTGTTCCAATCCAGCGGGGCACACGTGCCTGCGTACATGATATTTTGGGAAATTTACATCTTTCATCTCACCATTTTATTTCTTTACATCATTTAGTCTGCATAATTAAAATAATTACATAATAATCCCTTTGAGTCTGTATTTAAATCACCTTTTGTAAATTAAAGAAAAAATTATCAAAATGTGTCTAAAAATTCCACAAAAAATCACGTAGCTTCCCGGAGCATTAAACTTGCATACATAAATCACAAATTGCATTTTTCATACTTTTTCTTGTTTATTAAAATTCAAAAACCTTCTAAAATTATCCTATCTACATTGAAAATTTAGTACAAATTATAATAACTCTTTCAAAAATTCTAAAAAAATTCTTGCTCGCTTTTTTTGATTTATTTTAATTACAATATCATTTTTGCATATTTATCATTTATAAAAAGCATAAAAATTGAATAGTAATAAAAAATATTAAAAATTCATATAAAATGAATTAAAAGTTAAAACCCATAAAATTACTTTTGGGCAAATATAAAAATCCATTTTTCATTCTGTATAATTTTATCAATTTTTGTCATTATTTGGTATTTTAAAAATAAAAAATGTTCACATTATTTTTTGTTTACTTATTTGCTATTTTTAATTTATTAAAATCCTTAAAAATTGCTAAAAAGATGGAAAATTCATAAATTTATAAGAAATAGTTAAAACCAATAAATAATTTTTTCCTAATTTTCTGTATATATTTACTATTATTGAAAAGTTTAAAAAGAGTGCTTTGACTTAATTTGATCATTTCTTTGTTTTTAATAATTTTATTGTTTTAAAATTTTAAAAAAAACTTCTGCAAAATTTTAAAAAATATAAAAAATTGAAAATAAAAAACAAAAAAATAATAAAATAAAAACCCCTAAAAAGTACAAAATTCTATAATACAAAATCCAAGCATATTTTAACCTAAGAATTCCTTCATTCTTTGCATTAATTTATTTCAATTATTTGAATAGTCCTTGGTATTTTTGTAGCCTCCATGAGTTCGATCATGTTTGATATACATGTAAATTAAATAGTAATATGTCTTGCTACACTTTTGTATTTATTTTTTCTTGAGAATAATTATTTTTTTGTTGGACGCTTCTTTGGGTTGTGATGACAATTGTGAATAATTCACTCAAATAAATACCTAGAGAAAATAGTATCAACACCATGTCATCTCGAAGTTCGGCATGGAGGTTGACCTGACAAAGAAGAAAGTGATCCCCATGCTCTGGCCACCTATAACTATGAATTGTTAAGTTCTTTTCTAAAACATGTAGGATTCAACATAGGGACTTCAACAAAATTCCCCGACCTTCAACTAAGTTTAATGACAAGGAGATCGATTTTATTGTGGATGACAAGGTTCTCCATGACTTTAATCTGCTGAAAGATTTAGTCACTCATGCACTTGTCATGCAACCTTCGGATTGGTCACTTCCATTTGAATCATGATCAATGCATTATATTACACTATTGGGGTTGTCTTAGAGAAGAGGAGAGATGGATTACTACATGCTCTTCATTATGCTAAAAGAACATTCGATGAGGCCTAGAGAAATTACACAGTAATAGAGAAAGAGATGCTAGCAGTTGTTTTTGATTTGGAAAAGTTCATATCACCTTTGCTTGGATTAAAGGTTATAGTTTATAAAGACCACTTTGCCATCAGATACTTACAGAATAAGAGAGATGCTAAATCTCGTCTCATATGGTGGATCCTTCTACTCCAGGGCTTTGATTTAGGAATATGAGATAAACCTGGAATAACAAATGTGGTGGCAGATTACCTTTCTAGAATTTCAGATGTGGATGTTCCTGACCATACCATTTTGCCTATTACAGAGACTTTCTCATATGAGGCGATCCTTTCTATCATCACTCTCCCATGGTACACTGATATTGTTAACTATGTTGTCTCTAAGAGAGTTCCTCAAGGCTAGCCGAAGCTGAAAGTTGACAAGTTCTTATCTGACAGACATTTTTACCTATTAGAGGATCTGTAACTATTTCGTCAGGGTGTAGATTGCATCTGGTGGAAGTGCATTCCTCGGGAGGAGTATGGCAATATCCTTAATAATTGTCATAAATTAGAAGCAGGAGGACACCATTCTTGTAAGCATACCACAATAAAGTGTTTTTGATGATGTTTTTGATGCATGGGGCATTGACTTTTGAGCCCATTCTTTTACAATCAAGTCTATGAGTATATCTTGCTTACTGTAGATTATGTCAGTCATTGGGTGGAGTCTATCCCACTCGATCCACATATAGTCGCACAATGTGTCTCTTTCTCAAGGATAATATCAACTTATGGTTCAGGATTTCGAAGATCCTTAATTTTGATAGGGGAAGCCATTTCATCAATAAATAAGTCAAGAAGCTTGTAAAGGAATACAACATTAAACACTTGTCACATCTCCTTTCCACCAACAGACTAATGGCTTTGACACAATTCAAAATCATGAGAAAAAGATAATTTTATAGAAACTTGTTTGTCCAGATAGGAAGAAACGATCTCAGTTGCTTGACTCAGTTTAATGGGCTTATCGTACGATGTACAAGTCTCCCTTGGGTATGTCTTCTTATCATTTGGTATATGGTAGGACATGTCAATTTCTAGTAGAACTCATTCATAAATATTTGTGGGCGATCAATGTGTCTAACTTGGATTTAGAGATAGCATACCAGAGTAGAAAAGTTAATCTAAATAGATTGTTGGACTTTCGAAATTATGTATATGACAACAACCTGATGTAAAAGGAGAAAGTCAAAAAATGGCATGGCAAGCATATTAGAAGAAAAACTTTCAAGCCTAGTCAGAAGGCTTGGTTGTTTAAAGCAAAGTTGAAGTTATTTCCACGTAAGCTGATGAGCAAATGGATATGGTCATTTTTGGTAAGAAATGTGCATGACAACGATAGCATCATCATATTATGATTATCATCTGATGCACAACCATTCATTGTCAATGGACTGAAGGCGTACCTAGAGCGTGATACATTCATGCGTTGTCGATTTTATCAGTGTGACATTTCAAGATAGTCTCCCTATAGTCTTAGCAGTGTTAGACACAGAGCTGGACAAAAATATCTTTCTTGACTAATCTGTTTCTCTTCTTTTTGATTCCATTCTTTTGTTCTTCCGTTGTTTCATTCATCCCTTTTATCTTTGTTATAATTAGGATGACCAGATCCTAAGTATGGGGGGATGAGTGCATTTGAGTTATTATTCATTATTCTCTTGCTTGTCTTCTAACTTGATATTTCATTATATACTTAGAGATATTTTACCCTAAGTATAAGGGGAGACAAGCCAAGTCATTGACTTTTCGTAAATTCTAATTCTCAATCATCCCCACTTGCGTGTAGTCTGCTATATTTAGGAATAGCCCATCATAAGTATAGGGGGGACAAACGACTTCTTATTCTTTTATTTGAGTTGTTGAAGTATAGACTTTTTTATACTCAACACAAGTTATGTCTTCGTTTATTTCCCTTTGATCACTGTAAGGACATAGTTCAATATAAGTATAGGGGGTCATATATATTATATATATACATTATCCATAACTCGTACTTTCTGTATTTTTAATAATAGGGTTAATATACTACATTGGGTTACAATAAAGAAAGATCTTGTAAATATGCATAAATGTTTTTGAAAAATATTTGTAAAAATTGGTTTGAAACTATTTTGCAAATGATATTGAATAATGGTTGTAAAATGTATGAAAAATCTTGGGAAAACCTTTGAAAATATTTGTAAATTGCTTTCAAACCTTTGGCAAAATATTCTTTGTAAATGTTTTGTAAATAGATTATAAAAATTATTCGTAAAAATATTTTTGAAAAATTCTTTGTAAATTTTTTTGTAATATAAGTTTTCAAAATGTTTGAGAAAATGCTTTCAAATAGTTTTGAAAACCATTTATATAATGATCTTGCATAATTATCCAAATAAAATTCTTCTATAAAACTTTGGTATTTATGCATAAAATACTTTGTCAGCATGTATAATTCGATGTATATAAGTATAGTACATTCAATTAACTAATCCTTTTCCAAAAATACCTAAAAATTGAGTAAATTTCAAAACTCTATAAAAATTGTATTTTTTTTGAAAATTACATAAATAGTTTAAAATTCGAAAAATCATTTCACAAAAATATTTTCTGCATTGCATCAGCATTCTTCAGAATGATGTTGACAATTGAACTAGTCTAAATAAAATCTGAAGATTGGATCTTGGACTAGACCTTAATCCACTAAATTTTATAGGAAACTTATAAGAACTAGAAATAAGACTTTTCTGGTCAATAAGACTTACTTCTTTGAGTCTACAAGACTATGTTCACATGTTGTTTCAACTAGACAAAGTAGAATATTTCAAAGCACACATATGACCTTTGTTGATAATGACCTAACTTGGACATGCATTCTACACTTAGCTCAACTATGATGAGATGGTAAGGTTAGGAATCTTTAGATTGATAAGCATATGTGTGGAGACATACATCGCCTCAATAAGTGGCTAGTGTCCCCCAACCCGATCTAGTGGCATGGACGCCTAAAGATAGGATGTTGCAGGTTGCAATAAAGCTAAAAAAAGGGACTACTGGCTCAAGAGGAAAAAAATCCTTATGTAAATGCTTTTGTTTATAGTATTAAAAAATGTGTATATTAAATAAACTCAAGAAATAATAGATGGCAAAAAGTCAATGAAAAAACAATCCCATCGAAGCTTTGTATCAATAAGCATTATAATATGCTTCAAAGTCTAAGACACAAAGGTTGCTTGTAGCGGGAGACTTGGCTACACTAGTCATGCTCCATAGGATATGTAACTACAGTGGTCACAATCCGTTCTTCTTCTCTACCCCCTCTTCTCAAGCCGGTTGTACTTGAACTAAGAAGGAAATACCATGATCCTTGATGAAGGAGTTACTAGATTGGGGAATTAGGGTTACCTTGCTAAGGGAGACTGTTTCTAGATTTTTCTGATGAGAGGAGCTATATTCACATACAATGTACAAGTGAGGCTCATAATCATAAGGGTTTGTGTCTCAATATACTTAATTTGACCTGGATATTGAGGCGATTTGAACAAAGGATTGTGAAACTTGAGGGCTGTTAAGTTTTAGATCCTATTCCCAATAAGGTTCCAAACACATTAAAATTCCAAAGGTCTTAACTCAACTCCAAACTTAGATTTTATGAAGATGAGTTTAAAAGTTATAGTCCTTCTAATTCCTTTATTTTCCTTTTCTTCACTTTCTCTTTTCACCATTTATTCTTCTAATAAGTGTTTGCTAGGAACTAGCAAAGGTAAGTATAGGTGGGTGATGATTAACCATTCATATACCTTTATTCTTCCATATTGTATTTAAATCCCTATCAAAACACCTGTAAATATTGAAAACTTGTACATATTAACATTCAATATTCAAATGTAATTAGTATATTATAACTTGTACTTAAATCCAAAATTAAAGAATAAATAAGATAAAAGAAAGATAATTGAAGTACCAAATCTACTGAATGGCCCTAAACCCTAAGACCAAGTTAATATTGGCTGGGTCGACAATGAATAAAGTATGGGAAGATAAGGGACAATACATTATAAAGTAACCCTAATTTCATTCTCTGAAAATAGGGATTTTTACTCTATTATATTCACATATATACACACGCAAACAATAAAATATTCAACATGAAACATGTACACAATAATATATAGAAAATTACAAACTAATAACCTATAAAAATCATGCACAGTGCAATTGTACACATAGATGAAAAAGTCGCAAAGTGAATCTCACATGCCAATATATTCTCCATGTTAACTCAAATAAAACCAAACTCACATCCATTATATCTAATTCGTGCATGATCGACTAGGGTTAAGTTAGTGAATTAATAGTGTCGTTGTCAACCCAGAGATCCGACCAGAAATAGAGAAAATTATTCAACCATAAAATGGATCATGCAAGTAAAGCAAGTGGTCTAAGCTACTTTTATTAACCTGGTATAACGACGAGGGTCGAACACAAGGAGGCAACTATTATGAAACGAGGGCAATTCAATCAATAACAAATCAAAGAAAAAAAGAAGGAAAATCAAAACAAACTACTCTTGGATTTTTCTTCTTTTTAATTTTTTATGGTTTTCTGATTTTTAATTTTGCAAATTTTTATAATTTTAATTTTTCAAACCAAGCACAAATAAAAATAATAAAATAAAAGACATACAACATACTTTTGTATTTTTTCAACTATAGTTAAAATATCCAAAAAAATCACGAAAAATAGTTTTGGATTTTTTTACATTTTTATACTATTTTTTATTTTTTTAAAGATTTTTAGACTTTTTAGGCTTTTTAAATTATTATAATATGAAATAAATCAAATAGTACACATCCATAAGTATTTCTCAAATTAAAAGAAAATAAGATCAAAACTTCTGGAACATACTTTTATCAAAAAGTATATTTAGATATCTTCAAATAGGGACAAGAAACACAATTTTGGGGTTTTTGAAAGATTTTTTATGATTTTCATGGTCTTTTTAGATTTTTGCAATTTTTTATAGTTTTCTATTAGCAAATAAGATGAAATTTGGATAAAAAATCAAATTGATAAAAGCAAAGCTAACCTATTTTTCTTAGACTTTTTACGACATTTTTTGATTTTTTTTATGAATTTTCTAAGGCAAATAGGGAGTCTTTGAACTATTTTTGAATTTTTAATAATAATAAATAAAAGGAAGAAATCAAACAAAAATTACCACACAAAAGAAACACCAGCATGTACTAATAAATTTTTAGGGGATTTTTGGATCAAATATAATATTTATTTCAATGTATAAAAGAGAACAAAATTATTATGGAAACTAAGGACCAAATAAGAAATAGTTTAAGTTCTTGGGCCAATTAATAATAAGAAACGATTGTACATGGGCCACAACACAAAATTTACAGTCGAAAACATGTATTTCACGTGAGCTAGGCTCACAGGGGTATAATTGCAAATATCTAAAAACTTCTTCAATTTCAGTAACATAGGATAGCATTGGGGAAAATAAGTAAATAACCCAAATAACACGCGTGCAGGCATGTGACTATGGTTCGAATGGACTAAATTCAAATATCAAAACTATGAGGTCCTTACTACAAATGTTCACAACTACTTTTACAGTTATTATACTAAAAAAGAACGAAAATGGTAGGTGTAAAAAGCGAAATATGCCCTGCAGACGGCGTGCGACACGCGGCTCTAAGAAGATCTGGTGGTGAAAAAGCATGGCACAAACGTATGGTTCTGATGGACTGGAAAAGATCTGACAGTCAGGGGAAAGGCGATGATGTTCGGCGCATAGCTGACACAGGTACGGATCTAATAGTTTTGAAGGTGGGCATTGATGGATTGTTTTAATTAGACCAAGATTCGATCTGAGTGCCAAGATTTGGGTGCTAATGGGTGGCTCGGATAAAATCTCGGGCACTGGTATCCGCATCTGATGGTGAAGAAGGCAGCTCAAAGAACTGGAAGAGGGTGACACCAACTGAGCTTCGATCAAGAGTATATGGCACTACAAGGCTCGGTTCAGCTGGTTGAGATGCCCGGCACGTCGCTGGAAGTAGCCCACATCGAATGGAATATTCAGATAGCCTAGTGAAGGGCTCGTTGAGGATCTGGGAGGGGTGTAACTTGGAGCAGCTCATCCACTAGAGTTGGGGCCCGATTCATGCCTTACATGTGCACTTGTACCTGCAATAAAAGTCGTAGCTCGGAGACAAAGCTCCGGCTTGGATTATTAAGCAGAGGAAATGAGAGAAGCAGGAGGGGGGGAGATGGATTCGACTTCCAGCATGCGCGAAGGAGGAAGTCCAGACCTAATCTCACTCCGATGAGCGAGATTTAGGGTGATCAGGATGCGTTGGAGGGTGAGCGATGATCATGCAAAGATATCACTGCTGTTGGATGTAAAGATGGGGCTCCAACATGATGGTCAGAGAAACGACGATGGACGACAATGGTGATGGACAAAATCGAAAGGACGACGGAAAAGAAAAGGCAAAAGGCTACCTGATGATCGATGATGAGAAGGCAAAGAACAACGAAGTGGTCGGCGAGGTAATGGCCTCATCTAGGTTACAGAAGGCCAATGAGGTTAGTTGCGACGGAGGTGTCCGGCCATGAAGTGGCTCGACACGATTAGGCTCCAATCCGAACTCCAAGAAGGTCCGGTAGGGTACTGTCACTATCCTACTAGCTCTAGTGGAGGAAAGGAGTACGAGGAGAGAGCTATCCGGTGCACGGAGGGAAGAGATGATTTATAGGGTGCTCCCAAGTCCCTAGAAGAATCAAGAAGATTCATGCAAACCAAGGAGGATCCGGCGCAACCTAGGTATTTGCAAAGGTCGCAAATCTAAGGTGAACAATTGGGAGTGCAATTCGATGCAAAAGGTGGTCGGACCCGAGCTGGATAATACGGAGAAATCAGATCCGGCGAAACTCTAGCTGGGTTAAACCTGGGGGGGAGGTTGTCCCAGGTCAATGGACTTGTGTTGATCAATGAGAAAATTACCTATTAAAAATAAAAGAAAATCAAATTCAAATAGCAAATGATTTTAAAATAAAAACTGATAAAAAGGAAAAAAAGTGAATTATTTTGCAAACTATTTTTTTGTGATTTTTAATAATTTAAATAATATATATACAATGATATATACAATATACATTATTATTTATATGTATAATATACCTATATATTATATACATATGTTCGATTTTATTATTTTTACAAAAATACATAAAATTTGATATTTTATTTATTTACAAGATATTTTAAGAAGTATAAGTATAAAAAAGTTAAAAAAAGCATTAAAAATTAGTGTTATGTACAACATCTATACACTTGATGCTATTGTACAATGAAGAGTTGTTTTTATTTTTATTTTATTTTGTAATTTATGAATTTTATTTCAATTTTATATTATTATTCAAAATATTTACAAGTGTTTAAAATACAATACATACAATAAATACACAAGAAAAAGAATAAATAAATACATATATACAAGTATAGGTACTGTACATATGTACACAATTAAATTTTGCAACTATTTTTATTAGTTAAAATATGTTGTTATTTACAAGTTTTATTAAGGGAATACATTATTTTTAGATCTTTTTATTGATGAATAAAATAATATAAGGTTTTACAGAATGAATAGTGATAGATATATACAGGATAATTAGGGGATTATATATACATTGAGTATTTTTGGAAATTTTGTGTGTGAATAAATAAGGACCCTATCTCTCCCTACTTTATTCCTTGTCAATCAGGTTAATATTTGACCTTCTCTCGGGATTCGGGTTAGTTTGTACTTATTACATAATTATAACATTTTTTATTTCTTTTCTTTTCCTTTTATTCTTTATTCTTTTATTTTGGTTAGAAAGAATGTTAAATATACAATATTAACAAAGGCATGCACAATGCTAAAATATTGGATTTAATACACACACACACACACACACACACACATATATATATATATATATACATGCATTTTGCTAATGAATTTGTCTAAAACAAAAGAATAAATATGATGAATTATGGATTCATCATTCCCCTATACATTAACTTTGCTAGTCCCTTAGCAAACACTTATTCAATGAAGAAGTGAAAAGAAAAATAAGAAGAAAAAGGAAAGAACTTAGAAAAATATTGCTTATTAAACTTATCTTTATAAAAGTGTACTATGGAGCTCGGTCAGACCTTTAAATTATTAGTTTGGTGGAACCTTATTGGGAAATGGAATTAAAACCTAACATCCCTCAAGTTCCACAAGACTCCTATTCATGTCGCCTCAACAGTCAGGTCAGAACAAGTTTACATATGCAAATTCTTATGACTATGAATCCTTACGTGTACTGTGTCAGTGATATATAGCTCCCCATCTCAAAAGTGGCATAGAAACAACCTCCCTCAATAAGGAACTCTAGTCCCACGATCTAGCAACTCTTTCCTCGAGGAGTGGGGTATTCCCTTCCAAGTTCAAGTACAACCATATCAAGAAGAGGATGAAAGAAGAGAATGGATCGTGGCTAGTGTAGCCACATATCCTTTGGAGCTTGATAGTGTAGCCAAGTCTCCAGCTGTGAGCTTCCATGAGATGAGACAATGAATCACATAAGCTTTGCTTATTCAACTATATACACTCCAACATGCATTTTATTTTCAATCATGCATGTCCCCTTTTTTGGAGTTTTTACATTTTTTCAAATATAAACAACATGTGCAACATGTACATAAGGAGTTTTTCTTCTTTAGCTAGTAGACTATCCCTCTTTTGAATCATTATTGCAACCCACAACATCATTTCGTTAGACCTCAATTCTACTAGACCAGGTTGAGATGCATTACACACCCTAGAGGAAGACAGATGTTTCCACTAGTTGTTACACACCCATGTGCTACCCCAAAACAAAGGATACTGCCCCCCTACCACCTCATCCATGACGAGCTACGTGTAGAGTGCTTGTCCAAGTTAAGCCACTATCAAGAGGAATCATGCGTGTGTTGTGAAATATTCTACTTAGACCAATCAAGATGACATATGAACATAGTCTTGTGGACTCAAAGAATTAAGTCTCTAGGACCCGAAAAGTCTCAACTCCAGTTCCTATAAGGTTCCTCTGAAATTAAGTGGATTAAGGTCTTATCCAAGCTCCATTCTTTAATTTTATTCCAGACTGGTTTAACTGTCAATACTATTCTGAAAAATGCTAATGCACATGCAACAAATATTTACAAAATATTTTTTATACATAATAAAAGGAAATAAAAGACAAAAATTTTTTTTGAAAAGTTTTCACAGAATTTTTGCAATTTTTTATGGATTTTACCTTTTTAAATTTTGTGGCATTTTTAATAAAGAAAGAATGAACGAATTTACAAACATTTACAAAAATATATACATATTTACAAGGGCTTTATTTACAAGTTTTATATACGATTTTACACGAAGATTTTATCTACAAATTTTAATAAACATTTTATAAGCATATTTTAATTTACAAAGTTTATAAATAAGTAAAGGTTTTATTTACAAAGATTTTACAACACATATATACAAATAATTTATATACCAAAATTTATATGCCACGTGAATAAATATTTTCTAAAAATTTTACAAACCATTTTTACAATTTGTTTAAAAACATTTTCAAAACATTTTTAAAAACTAATTTTACAAACAATTTTTCAAAAAGGTTTTTGCAAACATTTTATTTTCAGACATTTTACCCACAATTGTACAATATATGAAATTTTGAAACAAAAAATAATTTACAAACCTTTTACAAACAATTTATCTTTACAATCATTTTTGCAAAATTTTTACAAAAAGAATTTATCAAAAGTTTTTACTAACAATCTTACAGAAAAATTCAAATCATTTTAAAAGATTTTACAAACATTTTTGCAAACATTTTTCAAAACATTTTTATTCTAGTTTTAAAAATAATAGCTATATTATTAACCCCAAAGTACGAGTTATGGATAGAGTATATATACAATAAATACGACACCCCCTATACTTAGCTCGAACCGTATCATCATAGTGACCAAAGAGCGACAAAGGAAGACTTAACTCTTGATAAGTATTGAAAAGTGAAAAGAATCATATATTATAATGACTCGAAGAATAAATGGATGAAATGAATGGAAGTCGGTGATCCCCCCTATACTTAATATCAAATAATCCTAAGTATAGAGCACTGTACAAAAGTGAAAGATTGGGAAAGAATGTACACGAAATCAATGACTCGACTTGTCCCCCCTATACTTAGGGTAAAAGATCCCTAAGTATAGAAAAGAATATCAATAGTTGAGGGACAAGTGAGTGAGCAATCAAAGAAAGGAAAAATAAATAATACATTCCCTATATTAAGGGTCAGATGTCCCTTAGTATAGGCAACAAAACAAAGGTAACATAACAAAAAGAAATATGAAGAACACATGATCAACACCCCCTATACTTAGGATAAAGTGTATCCTAAGTACAACAAGAATCCTAAGCGAGACCTGAGGTGTTAAACAAAAATGGAAGAAAGAAAGAAAGTAAAAGAAAACATCGATATACAAAGAGGAAGATGGAAGTGTAAATCAGTTATGAAATGCAGAAAATGAGAATAAAATAACACATCTCATGCAAAATAAATTGGGGCACTATCAACGGTCAACGGGTCATGATCAATAAAAAGATTCAGGTACTGACCGTTGACCTAGAAGGTGGGATGTCAATAATGTTGTTTTCATGCACATTTTTGATTAAATGTGGGACCTTCCACTTGCTCTGTAATTTACCTGGAAATGATTTCAGTCGTGCATCAAATAGCCATACTCCCTTATATGGCTCAAACTGCTTTATGGCTGATGTGTGAATCATGCCATATCTTCACTCTATCCTTATATTGTTGGCTATTCTAAAAGGTTGTATGTCTGAGCTCCTTCAGGGTTGCCAACTCTGCTCTCCTCTGATCTCCTACACTCTCTAA
Organism: Ottelia alismoides; assembly: GCA_037367405.1. Classification (NCBI taxonomy): domain Eukaryota; kingdom Viridiplantae; phylum Streptophyta; class Magnoliopsida; order Alismatales; family Hydrocharitaceae; genus Ottelia; species Ottelia alismoides. The sequence goes on from JAZKJV010011214.1 coordinate 894,480, forward strand.
ATCCAATAATATCTATATGAATGCCCACAGTGACTTGTGCTTGATCTCAATAGGTTAGTGGCATGGCTTTCCATAAATGAGTTGAAATGGAGATGTACCCAAAGGAGTCTTGAAGGATGTCCTACAGGTTCACAAGACCGAGTCTAAAAGCTATGACCAATCCTTTCGGACTGGACAGACAACCTTCTGCAATATCATCTTGATCTCACGGTTCGAAACATCAGCAAGACCATTCATCTGTGGATGATATGGAATGGCAACTTTGTGGTCTATGATGAACTCATTAGCAAGGGACCTTACCTTGTCATTGATAAATTGAGTATCCCCGTCAGAAATCAGAACTCTAGGAACCCCGATCTGTGATATGATATTCTTCCTCAGAAATCTTCTAACAGTCCTCGCATCATCGGCTCAAGCGGGGATGGCCTCACCAACGACTCACATAATCTACAACCAATAAAATGTACTCAAATCCCTAACTCTTTAGGAAAGGGCCCATAAAATCGATGCCCCGTACGTTAAAAACCTCAGAAGGGAATGGGTTGCATCGGCATCATGTCTCTATGACCAAAACTACCCATCGTTCGACAGTCAGTATACCTCTTCACGAATTCATCTAAATCCTTGAAGAGTATTGAATGCCAAAGGCCAGATTGGAGAATCTTTTGCATTGTTCTTCTCCCTGAGTGATGTCCTCCTGCTTCAAGTTTGTGGAAATAGGTGAGGATGTTGTGGTACTCCTCCTGAGGAATACACGAATATCAAACACTATCCCCTCCTTCATGGTAAAAGGTGGGATCCTCCAAATAGTATGACTTGGTTTTCACAAGGAAAGTCTCAAGTCGATGTCTTGTCCAACCTTTTGGAACTTTCTTGACAATAATATAGTTCACAATGTCATTACACCAAGGGAGATAAGTCAAAGCAAGAATCAACTCGCTTGGGAATGTTTCAGTCGTAGGTGTGGTTGTCTCTTAATCCTCAAGATGCTTTAATCGGAGAGGTGATCTACCACCACATTCTTGACTCCAGGTTTGTCCTTAATCTCAATATCAAACTCATGGAGCAGAAGGATCCATCTACTCAATCGTGCCTGAGAATCCTTCTTAGACATTAAGTACTTGGCGATGGTGTGATCAGTGTATATAGTGACTCTAGATCCAAGAATGTAATATCTTAACTTATCCAAAGCAAAGACTACAAGTAGCATCTCCTTCTCTACAATATTGCAGTTGTGTTGGGCGACATCCAAAGTACGGTTAGCGTAGTGAATGGAAAAAGGTAAACCATACCTTCAATATCCTAGCACTGCCCCTACGATAAAATCAGAAGCATCCGTCACGATCTCGAATGGGAGATACCAATTAGGTGGTTGAAGAATAGGAGCACGCACAACTAGATTCTTGAGTGTCTCAAATGACGAAAGACACTTATCATCTACAAGGAACTCAGTGTATTTCATGAGAAGATTAGTAAGTGGTTGGGAAATATGATTAAAGTCTTGAATGAACCGTTGGTAGAAACCGACATGCCCTAGAAAAGACTACAACTATCTCAAAATGGACTATGGAGTGAACCTCTTGATGATATCCACCTTGGTTGGATTGACCTCCATGCCCCTATTGGAGATGATGTGACCAAGGATCATCCTTTGAGTCATCATAAAATGACTCTTCTACCAAGAAAGAATAAGGTTGACCTCAATGCACCGCTGAAGCACACGATCTAGGCAAGAAAGACATGCATCAAACATGTCACCATAGATAGAAAAATCATCCATGAAGACCTCTAAACAGTCACCCACCATGTCCGAAAAGATGGAAAGAATGAACCTTTGGAATGTAGACAAGTCATTACATAGTCCAAAGGGATCTGTCTAAAAGCATACATCTCAAACAGACATGTGAATGTCATCTTGTCCTAGTCTTCATGCGCAATGGCTACCTAATTATACCTAGAGTACCCGTCAAGAAAGCAACGGTGACTCTTCCTAGCTAATCTCTCAATAATCTAATCTGAATGGTAGTGGGAAGTGATCCTTCATGGTGACTTGATTCAATCATCTGTAGTCCACATAGACCCTCCAAGAAGTGGGTACAGGTAGTAATCTCCTCTCTATCCTCATTCATAACTGTAGTGATGCCCATGTTCTTGGGTACCACGTGTAATGGACTAAACCACTTTCAATGTTTGGGTACATAAAAACGATGCTCCACCACTTGGATATTTACTTCATAACCACCTCTCGAAGATTATAGTTCAACATGTGCTGGAACTCATAAGAAGGCTTGGCATCATCCTTGAGATAGATGTGGTGGGAGCACAGAGCTGGACTTATACCCTGGAGATCTACTATAGACCAACCTATTGCCTTGTGTTTTCTCTCAAGAACCTCCATCAAATGAGATTCTTGGTCATTAGTCAAATATATTGAGATAATGACTGGAAACATATATGGCTCTCCTGCAAGGAATCTGTAATTCATGCTCTACGGTAGGGTCTTCAAATTTTGGCTTGTGGGAGTTGGTAAATCTGGCCTCTAAAATGTCTGCATGAAAGCTAGCAGATCTGAATGTGAAAACTCTCTATGTATCTCTGAACTCGACGAAGATGGCCCTACTGGTGTCCCTATCAACTACACTGGCACTATCTCCATCCTTGTTGTAGTCTCTACGGAAATCAAACACGGAAGGTACCCATAAAACTATTGCCAATCAAAGTTCGTGCCTGAATCGAAGGGATCAGAATGTCAAGAAATGAAATTAGCCTCGCTAACTGAATCAATATCACCAGCCTCTATGGTTTCCTACTCCTCAGGTGCACTTTCCGAACTCTCATCAGTTGGCATCTGAAACTGTGCCAACTCTAAAGATGTTACTCGAGCTTGTGAATCCTCATCTGCCCAAACGGCCTCATCATTTGTTATTACAATGTCACACTCATGGTGGATGTATGGCTCTGAATCTGTCGTCTGCTCTGAGTTGGCTAAATCTCTGGCTCTAAGTTCCTCAATCATCTCTATGTGTACTTTCATCCTCTATGCGAAAGTATACCTTCCTGCTATCATGATCAGACACGACCTATGTTGTCATCAGGAAAGGTCGACCTATTATGATCGAGGTATTTGTCACGCATTCAGGGATCTCCATGTACAACACAAGAAAGTCCACAGGGATCTTAAGGCCAGAAATGGTGATGAAAATATCCTTCAGTAACCCCTTTGGACTCTTTACAGATCTGTCTACAAACTGAAGTACTATCATGCTCTGTCTAAGAGGACCAAACTCGAAACTATCAAGTGAGGATGCAGGAAGAAGGTTAATCAAATACCAGTTGTCGAATGGGGTACGATCAAACCACTGCTCGTGAATGTGGCATCAGACATATGGATCCCCTGCATCTGTCCTCTTGGCTAGCAAACGATTTTTGATAGTGAAGCATGTGGCACAGGTAAGCACATGGAACTCTACACTGTAGTTACACCTCTTCTTCCTACAAACTGTGATCTTCTCCCTAAGATTCTTATGGAAGAGAGGGATGCACTCCAATGCCTCTTCGAGAGTGATGAACCTGTAATTCATCACTCGTAAAGTTGAAAATAGAGTCTTGTTCCCGAGTATTTAGCAGCATATTTCCCTTTATCTTGCATAATTAGCATACTGACATGCACACATAATTCATGCATTTTAGCATCCATATTTGCATTAAATAAGAAGCCTAATTCACTTGTAAATATTCACCATTATTCACCTATTTATCTGTATTTTACACCCCCTCCAAAGTCAATAAAACCAACTCTAAACTGTGTGTATTATTAACTAATAACATAAGGAAAAAGGGCAAAAATTCCTAGCTTGTAAAATACCCAATAAAATCCCAAACCCAGTTGGAGACCCCAGACCTTAGAATGCAAATATCTACCTCATACAACCTCTGATCTAGGTCCACTCACTTTCAGATTAATACACATTCAGTGAACTTCAAAATAAGACCAGTTTCATTTAAATCGGAGCTCGTATGCAAAACATGGGTTTTTGGACCCCTTTGTGTACTATATGTATGTATATTTGTACCTTTGTATTTTTGTATCCTCTTCAACCTCATATCCGTTTTTTATCAACATAAAACTTGTAGATCTCATCGAGATCTACAACTTTCATGTTTTGCGTTTTTCCAAATTCAGCCTCCTTCTCTCTCTAATTCACCATTCTCTTTCAACCATTTAGAGCAGGCCAGATTGTGCCCACTGATGGCGCCACGTGGCCCGCTCCATTGCATGCCACACACCTTCCATTCCCCGCCGTCCGATCTCATCCTCTCTCTCTTGATCTGGGCCATCCATTACCGCTATGATCACCGCCCTTCGATTAGAGCCTGGGATCCATCACAACCGCTTGCCAGCGTCGTGGCCTCCTTGTGCCACGTGGCGGTTTCTTCAGCCGTTCGATGCTTCTTCTTCTCTCCTCATCTCCACCATTCATCTCTCCTTTAACCCTTGTCGTTCGATCGAAACCCAGACATCATCACAGCCCTCCGTCTCCGCCTTCACCCTCTTCCCGCCATGTGGTGCGCCTTGCACCCTTGATCTCATCGCTTCAGATCTTATCCCAACCTCTCATTAGAGCCTAAGTCTCCGCCGTTGGATCGCGAGATCCAACGGCAGAGACATCGTCTTCTACCTCCCGTAGCTCCCGCACCCACGTCGCCCACCTTGCCAACGCATCGCTCCCTTTCTATTTTCAGCACCACTCCGGCCATCCTCTCCGCCCTCTACCACCTCTACCTTGTAGCCCACTCTACCCTCATCCTCGCCGAGCACTTCAATCGCAATGAACTCCACCCACGTCGCCCCATGACCTCCACCAACCTCATCTCTCATCACCTGTCACCACAACCATATCCCTATAAATACTCCATCTCCGTCGACTGTCAACCCCATCCGCCACTGTAGAGAGAAACCCCGAGCTCGACTCCACCTATTAGTGATAGTAATTAGGCCAGAATCCGAGTGAAGATAGAGACTTTATCCGGCGAGATCCACGGCTAACCCTGCCGTGCCGCAGCCCCTCCCGTGAGCTGCACGAGCTCAGGACTCCTACTGGCCTTCGAGCGATGACCAGGAGCTCAACTCCGAGCTCCAATCCCCAGGTAGCACCCTCCATCCCCCTCCGATCTCCATCTTTATTTTCTTTCTTTTTCTTGATTATTCGCCTCCTCGCTAATCTTCACGATCGCCTGACCATCCTCTGAGCTCTGCCATGGAGCTATGACCTTCGCGACCAATTCCATTTCATCCTCTGCATTTCATCGAGTATCGCCAACCAAAGCTCCACCACCTTGGCAGAGCAGCACCACCGGACCACTTTCATTCTACGCTAGGTCTCCCGTTGAACTCAGCTTTACCCCACGAGCACACAACATGCCTCGGCTATTAAGCTAACCCCTACAGGTACACTCTCCTTGATTGGTCGGAAGCTTCACCGGTGCATCCCCGAGCTTCATCGCCGTTGGATTCCAGGGCGCCCTAGCCTCATCTAAGACCACCGGACGCTCCGCCACGCCTCCATGACCTTTCTGAGCGGCACAAGAGCCTTCAGCATCCTTCACCGATGACAGGAGGAAGAGGCGGAGCCAGGAGGGCTTCACCGGAGCCCAGCCACATCCGCCGCAGGAGGCGGCGGACCGGAAGAACACGAACAACAGTAGACGTCCGATCCCAATGATGGATGGTTCTGAGCAAGCCACGTCGCCATCAACCCACTGCCGTCGGATCAGGAGGATCCTACGCTCACGATCACGCCACATCGCCGCTTCCCCGAGCTACAGATGCCATTGGATTCATTTTGATATAACGACCCCCGTTCGTCCACGTCGCTTCATCTCAGGAGCCCTCATACTCTGTTGGATCTTCACTCGATCTAACAGTCCCAGGCGCGCCACGTACCAGCTTCACTAGCCGTTAGATCTCATCCATCTAGCGGTCCAACGAGCGCCACGTCTCCTCCTCCGAGCCTCCTCCCTGACCATTAGGCTCAGAGCCCCGAAGCTAACCCGAGCCACGTCCGAGCCTGCAGCGCACCCGAGCCGACCTTCGAGCCTCCGACGCCTACCGAGCCTAGCCCATCACGTAATTATCCCGTGCGAGCTTGGCAAATTTCACTGAGGCCCCTGGAAATTTTATAAATTACAAATCAGTCCCTGTCAGGAGCACCACGAGGCATACGTGTTTCAGTGGGCATTTTGCGCACATACCCCAGCATTCTAGGTAATTGCATTTGAGTCCCTGTCATCATGTTTAAATTTAAGTAATTTATTTTATGTATTTGCAATTTGGTCCCTGTCTTTGCATGCATATTTAGGTACTCATTTGGCGTCATTTTTAAGTTCTAAAAATTGCATTGTGTAGCTTAACTTGTCCTCTTTCTTATGTAACATTTGTCTCATTTTTGTGACATCAATGGATTTTATTATAATTAAATCGGTAAAATTGTCCATATTTTGCACATTTGATGCCTTTTAATTCAAAGTAAATTCTCCGTTGCTCCAAAAATCATCAAAAATTCACATTAGACTTAGGATAATTTAGTTTCCATTGTGCTCAAAAATCAACACATTTGCATGCATCCCGAGGCCTAAATTTATTAAATTGTGATTTCCTTAATTGATTTTTAATAGGTCCAATTCACATAGAATTTTAGGTTTATCAATTTTCCTAGATTCATCATACTTAGATCTATCTACGATAATTTTTATATCTGGATTGGTATTTATTAAAATTGATTTGTAAAAATCACCTTGCATTCATATTTAATTCACAGTAAATTCATAAGGTGTCAGAAAAATTCAAAAAAAATAGGTAGCTTAATTTCATTGCATTACACATTCTGGCCAAGTTTCATAATTTTTGGACTTTATTTGACTACATTTCTAATTTAACTTGTAAACTGGCCTGATATTGCATTGTCTTTCTTTCAATTGCATAAAAGTTGTTGAAAAATACCAAAAAAATATCTTCTGAAAATCCGACCTCTGAAATTCACTTAAAATTTACCTAAGAAGACAATGGCCTCCCTGAGTTCGACCTTGAGCTTGCCCAAGTAAAATAAATTTACCGCTCGTAATGAACTCGACATTAATTAAAAGTGGTTTTTGATTAGTCCATATTTATCTGACTACAACGTATGACAAGACATTAATTTTGATCATTAATTTTATTAAATTAACAAGGGTAGTACGTGGCTCATCAAAATGGCTCCGTTGTCGGGGAGGCACGACTTAGGTTAATTTCTAGAAAATTTATGAGTGTTTGATTTTCCATCCCCAGGTAGTCTAATAACAGGTTTTCTTATTAATATTTTTCTGTCATTTAATTTTGAGTATTTTTGTGTCGTCCTTTATCTGACCTCAATTTGTTTTTGTGCGAGGAACACAAGGAGTCGAAGGCGCTTCGAGGAGCTTGCATTTTTAACTTTTTCAGTGATTGTGAGGACTTGTAATTTTTGTTTTCCATTATTTTTTGCATTATTTCCAGCAGTTCCCGTTTGGGTTCTCGCGTGTGTAAAAATAGTGGAAACGTGTCCCCATGTGTTGTATGGATTGAATTTTTAGATCAGGCTTGCACTAGCGGCTCCTCGAGCCACTCTAGGATTTGCTTGTGCTTGTAATTCTTTAGGACCACACTTCACACATAAAAGACACACTTAGATCGTAGATCTAGTCAAATTAAACTTGAGCTTCACACGCTAATAGAACTACCTGTCTTGGAGCGGATTTTGTCGTCTGCATTTGCATATAGTATAAAAGATTTCAATTCTGTTCTGCATCTTATATAAAAGTGAAGGGATCACTGTAGGTATTCTACACTCTGCATAAGCATCATTGATTTATCGTGCATTAACTTTTTCTCGACTCCTTTCTCTTGGTTTTTCACAAGTTAAGTAAAACGGAAATTGGGAGTGGACAATAGGCGTGTTGTGTGGATTGGACTTAATCAATGATAACTTAACATAAAATCGGGACTGCTAAACATTATTGACCAAAAAATCAATAAAATCAGAAATTCTGCTTGCGAGAGATTAACCCCCGACCTTATTTTCAAGCTGAGTGAGGGTACTTGAGTGTGTGTGAACACCTTAAGGCAGAGCTCAAATCCCCGCCTTCCATATCACGTACCAACTGATCCTAGCAAATATCACGAGTTGAAATATTCAGGTTCACTGACTAGTACCAAGTAGCCTCCACCTGTTCACAGGTAGATAGGGGTGAACCAGCGGTACTTCGTGACAAGTTGCTAGTAACCCCCTGGGGGTGAAGTTCCAAGCCTTGTCAACCTCCGCCTACTTGCAGGTAGATAGGGGCAGGTCTTTGAATCCATCAACTTGGCATAGGAGCGAAGAAAGGAAGGATGCAGGCATCTTAGGCGAAAGGTTAAACAGGGAAGACGCATCTGGTTTTGAGTTGACTTCCCTATAGGCCACGTAACCTTTGCTATTTGCTTGAAAATCATACTTTAAATCAACTAGACTAATCGGACTCGGTTTCGGGTCCTTCACCGTATTGAGTGTGATTAAGGGTTTGGATTTAGTTGCTTGCTTCAGGTAGGAGTAAAATCCTATCTGCACTTAGAACTTCAGATTCTTCTTCTCGTCAATCCAAGATGACTGACTAGGGGGATATCGACTCCCGATTTACCAATCTTTCTCTGAGCCCCCCACGAAGCTCATCTTCACCGGCCCAAGCGCAACATGGACCAATCAGAGATCATGACCCTCTTGAGTCCTAGATCCCTCAAACCCAGGGTGGTTACTCTTAAACCAACCCTTTTCTCTCCTCTGATCTTATCGAGGAAGACCATCGCCTCGGTAAGAATCCCTTCCTTGGCTTGTCCTCTAACCAAGTCCATTTTCCATTCCTAGGGATAGAGGGTAAGATGCCACCTAAGCGACCCTCGGATGATGAGTAACATGGAGATGACCCACTACGACAAATATTTACTCGCCTCGCCACAGCCAAACAACAGAATGCGGACCTTACGGCAAGGTTGGGACAGATCATTGCGATAGGAGGAATCGACCGACTCACGGTTGATGCTTATAACCAAACAGAAAATAAGATGCACAATTGGTTGGCACAAGTGGTTCCCCCTGAAGCGTTCGAGCTAAAACCCCACTTTTTGAGCCTGCTACCGAAGTTTAATGGAAATGCAAACGAAGAACTATATGCCTTCCTCACAGACTTCGAGCTGGTTTGCAACAACCTTAGTCACCCTAGGGTTGGGCAGGATTATATCAGACTGAAGGCCACCCCGTTCGCCTTAGGAGATAAGGTAGCTTATTGGTTGAAAAATCTCGGGGTGATATGTACAACCTGGATGCAGTTCAAGGACCTTTTTCTGAAAAAGTTCTACCCACTATGTAGGACTAATCAAATGAGAATGAAGATCGTGAGTTTCTCCCATGGGCCCACTGAACCATTCCATGAAGCCTGGGATAGGTTTAATGACCTAATTCAGAAATACCCTTGCCATGGCATTTCAAAAGCGATCTTAGTCCATTCCTTGTTATGTGGCATGACCCTAGAGATGTAGGGGTTAGTAAGTGCCGCCTGTGGAGGAAGCTATCTGAACAAAGATGAGAATGCTATATGGAAGATCCTGGAGCAGATGGCTGAAACAGACAGGTCGCAAGCCACCAGGGCCTATCAGTTGTCTCCATCAATCTTATCCAACGAGACAACTAGAAGGACTGTAGCAGATCTGATAGAGGACCTCATTCCTAGCATGGGGATGATAGCTGACAAGTTAACCATGGTCTAGCAGATTCACAAGAGGGTCACTGACCTTGAGTCACCCTCGTGATTGACAAAACAAGTGGAGGAACTTATTGAGATAGTAGCCAAGATAAAGCTACCTTCCTTTTCTGCATCACCTGTACCTATACACCGTGTTCATCTTGTACAGGAACAGACACAGGGGCCTCAGAGTAGCTGGGTAGAGGAGCAGATATACACTCTGGAGGACCGGCACGTACCCCCACAAGTGGAGACAGGATACGAGGAGCCACCGCAGGTGTTCGAGATCAACGGGTTGTGATATAGCCATGACCCCGTCGGCATACAGTCAGGGATGTGGAACGGTCAGCCTCACCGACCTTCCCTAGCTTACCAAAAAACCAGCTCCATCCCCGTACCACGCTTTGTACAGTCCTGGCCCGGACAAGGGTGCCAGCCTCAGCAGCACCAACAGCAGCGCACTTTCCACACGGGCCAACAGGGCCCTCCACCACCGTCCCATCATCAGTAGTATCAGAGTGGCCAACAGGGCCAATACAGGAACTCATCCGCGAGTCAACATCAGCTGAACCAACCTACTAGTGAATTGGAGTCCCTCACCTTGGCGATCCAGACCCTAAGTGATAGGGTCCAACAAATCCAGAATGACTATCTGGATATGAGAACCGATCTGAATTGTGTTTCTCGTAACCAGGACCAACAGATGGCGCCAAAGATCCCAATTCCCGCTCATGTTCAGGCCAATCCAAACATCTGGAATCAAGGCCAGAACTGACCACGAGATCAGGTATACTATTTAGATAATTCTTTTATCTGAACATGAGATCCTTTCATATGATAATGTCAATCATATGTCCCTCTGGAGCGGAAGGACCGTGATCATACCTGATCGAGCACGGGCACTAGAGGAAGAAGCTGCCAAGTCTCTACCTGAGGAGAACTTGGAGGTAGAGGAGCACCACCACCACCACCACCACCGACAGAAGAAGAGGACTTATGAGTCCTCAAAGAAACAATGGAACTGCACTACTAGGGAGTCCAACGAAACCAATGAAGAGCCTGCACCTCCATCTGAGGAGGATGCTCCAACAGTCATGGAGAATGCATCACCGACTTCACAGCAAAAGTTTTCTTTTCGTTTGAGTCAGAGTCAGAGTCAGTCTCAGAGTCCGAGTCATGTACATAACTCAGTTCCAATTTTGAATGAAAATCTTCAGTTTCAGAATATGATTGGAGTCAATAATCCCTTTCCCCCAGCTCTTAAGGGTGGAAAGAAGAAAACTAAAAAAATTCAAAAAGATGACCGTGAAATGGTAGAGTTTTGCAATAAACACATCAAGGTCACGATCCCCTTTGACAAGTATGTGGAGATGACACCTGCATTTAAGAAATACCTTAAGGTGAGATGTACACCTACTAGGGTTAGCAGGAAGACCAAAAGCCGTGTTGAGAAACACGTCCTGTCAGTAGCCATGACTTGCGCAATAAAGAATTCGTTTCCAAGGAAACGAAGAGGCATGGGTGCACATTATGTGGTGAGTCATGTCGATGACACTGATTTTGCACGCACTCTCCTTGACAATGGATCCTCCATCAACCTAATGCCTACAACCCTCTATGAGCGGCTTAATCTCATACCTCTTAGGAAATATAGAGCCCTCCTTCAGTTTGCAGATAATTCAACCAAGAGGTCCCAAGGAGAATTGAGGAACGTTGTCATCAAAGTCGATGGTCAGGAATACATGGTGGAATTTACCGTCCTTGATATGGATATGCCTCGTAATTGGAGAGATTCCCAGATCATATTAGGAAGGCCCTTCCTCTGAATAGCAGGGGTCTTGTTTGATTATAAGATTAGGAAAATCCAGTTCCAAATTCAAGGCGGAGATGAGTAACTTGAGATGAAGCAGACCAGATGGCAGAGACCGGATTCAGAATCCAGCACCAAGTACTCTTCATCTGAAGCAGATTGCATTCATGTAGACACTGTTGGGCCATGCAAAATCCAGCTAGCACCGATGAGTCCCTCCCCTCAGGAGATGATCTTGTGCACGAGTCAGTTTGCGAGGTCCTCAGAAACGAACACAACTCAGAACATGCATCCCCCTACATCTTCGAAGACTAAGAGGCATAGTTGGGCATGTCAGTCCTTCCCTCTTTAGGACAATCAGAATATGAGGATGGTGAGTCAGACGTGTCTTTTGCCGATTGCATGGAGATCTTTGACGATCTGACTCTAGAGCCGAATGAATTGGTGGCGGCAATTTCAAGAACAGATCCAGCCACTACCAGCACTGAACCAGATTCGGTTGAGCCAGACTTCCTCGATGATCACACATTACCTGAGCTCAAACCTTTACCCCCAACACTCAAGTATGCCTTCCTTGTGGGACAAGAGAAGAAGTATCCGGTCATCATCAGTTCGCGATTGACTGAGGAGCAGGAATCTCTCTTTCTAGAGATTCTAGAGAAAAAACGTAAGGCGATAGGATGGAGCATCTCTGATCTCCACGGGATAAATTCCGCTCTGTTTCGCACCATATCTACTTGGAGAATGAGGCTAAACCCTCTCGTGAATTCCAACGTCGGTTGAATCCAACTTTACGAGAGGTAGTGAAGGAGATAGAGAAATGTTGCAACGCGGGTTTTATTTATCCCATCTTTGATTCCAAATGGGTGGCCCCAATCCATATTGTCCCGAAAAAGTCGGAAATTTAGACGACCACCAATGAAGACGGAGAAGAGATCGTAACACTAATACCCACGTCGAGGCACGTCTGTGTGGATTACAGATGCCTGAATGCTGCGATGAAGAAGGATCATTTCCCCATACCAATCATTGATCAGATCATGGAGAGATTAGCGGGGAAATAATTCTTCTGCTTCTCGAATGGGTTCTTGGGCTACAATCAAGTAGCTATAGCTCCAGAGGACCAGGAAAAGACCACGTTCATATGCCCCTTTGGTACCTATGCTTTCAGGCACATGCCCTTTGGGTTATGCAATGCTCCCGGTACTTTTCAAAGGTGCATGATTGCTGTATTCACCAAAATGGTCGGCGAATTTCTAGAAGTATTCATGGTTGACTTCTCGGTCCACGGTGATTCATTCGATTCCTATCTTAGGAATCTGGACCGAGTCCTCAAAAGATCTTGCGAGGTCAATCTGGTGCTCTCCTGGGAGAAAGGTCACTTCATCGTGACGGAGGGCATTGTGTTGGGGCATGTCATCTCCAAGAGAGTAATGGAGGTTGACCCTGCTAAGGTGGATGTGATCAGATGACTCCAGCCACCAACCAACGTGAAACAATTACGGTCGTTCCCCGGGCATGTCGGATTTTACCGGAAATTTATCAAGGATTTTTCTAAGATTGCCTGACCGCTAACTGAGCTTCTGGGCAAGGACATGGAGTTAATTGTTGATCACAAATGTCTCGAGGCATTTATGCTATTACAAGGAATGATTATGAACGCCCCGATCCTACAAGCCCCAGATTGGTCTCTGCCTTTTGAGGATATGATGGACGCATCAGACTTTGTTGTTGGGGCTGTATTAGGACAGAGGAGGGATGGCGTCCCATTTGCAATACACTACGCAAGCAAAGTGCTTGATACTGCTCAACATAACTATGCAATTACGGAAAAGGAGATGCTTGCGGTAGTGTTTGCCTTGGACAAATTCAGATCTCATTTAATCGGATCCAAGGTAATTGTATTCACTGACTACACAACACTATGTTATTTAATGGAAAAGAAGGACGCGAAGGCGTGTCTTTTTAGGTGGATTTTGCTTATCCAGGAGTTTGACTTGGACATTCGTGATAAACCTGAAAAGAAGAGCGTAGTAGCTGATTACCTCTCCCATCTCGAGGATTTTAATTCTTCCGAGGATTCACCGATTCGAGACTCCTTCCCCAACGAGTTGGTTTTTGTCAACTCACTCCCATGGTATGCCAATATCGTGAACTATCTTGCCTCCAAGAAGATTCCAGAAGATTGGCCCAAGAGCCACATTGACCGACTGAAGTCGGATTCTAGACATTACCATTGGGAGGATCCGATCCTTTTTTTTAAAGGACTGGATTGTGTCTTGAGACGGTGTATTCCACAGGAGGAATACCAGAGTGTCCATTCTCTATGCCACAGTCTGGAGCCAGGAGGACACCACTCTGGGAAGAGGACCGCGTGGAAGGTACTTTAGTGTGGCTTCTATTGGCCGACTCTGTTTCACGATGCGATCACCTTTGCGAAGTCGTGCCCAGTGTACCAGCGAATGGGAGGAACCATCGGTTCCAAGGATTAGATGCCGATTCACCCTGCCATCATTTTTGATGTCTTTGATTTCTGGAGCATCGACTTCATGGGCCCATTCCCTGTTAGCCATGGATTTGAATACATCCTTCTTGCGGTAGATTATTTGTCCAGATGGGTGGAGGCTATCCCAACCCGAGCCGCAGACAGCAGGACTGTCTAAATTCATTAGAGATCATATCATCTCTAGGTTCGGGATCCCCAAAATGTTGATATCAGATGGGGGTAGCCACTTTGTAAATAGATATGTGAAGAAGCTCTTGAAGTATTACTGCGTCGAACATCGTATCGCTAGTCCTTACCACTCACAAACCAATGGTATGGCAGAGGTGTCGAATAGGGAGGTGAAAACCATATTGCAGAAGCTTGTCCGCCCAGATAGGAAGGACTGGTCTCAGATCTTGGATCAAGTCTTGTGGGCTTATAGGACAGCTTACAAGACACTGTTAGGAACCTCCCCATTCCGAATGGTATTCAGAAATCCGTGCCATTTGCCTGCAGAATTAGTGCATAAATCAGAATGGACAATCAAGAAGGTCAACTAGAACACACACCTTAGGCAAAAACAGAGGGAAATGGATCTGAATGAGCTTGTGGAAATCAGAAATCATGCATACAACAACAGTTTGGTGTACAAGGACAAAGTGAAGCGTTGGCATGATAGATATATCAAACGAAAGACCTTTGTTCGTGGACAGAAGGTATGGTTGTTCAATGCAAGGCTGAAGGTAATCCAAGACAAGCTGAAATCCAAGTGGACGGGCCCATTCATTGTCCGTGTGGTGCATGATAGTGGATGTGTTGAGATCTCAGATCTCACAGATGACACACCGACATTCCTAGTAAATGGACAACTGTTGAAGCACTGTGTCGAATCCAATGAACAGTTAGTCGGTGTTGAGGAGATTGTATTCATGTGCGAGACAGGTTCAACAGATACACATCGAGCCGCACATGAGACCTTACAACAGTGAACTCTTGCCATCAGCAGCATCTGGAAAGTTTCAGACCGCAATCCTTGTATATAACCATCACTCCTGTACATTCTTCCCCTTCCTCCCGCGACTCTAATCACTCACCCCAACATCATATATTTTCATCTACGACTATACTTAGGATGACCAGATCCTAAGTATATGGTGAGGAGAGTCACCTGAGTTCATTCACTGTACATCCTCCACATCACATCGGTCCTCATACCACTCTAGTCATATACTTAGGCTGACCTGAGCCTACGTATAGGGAAGACCGATGCCCGCATTGTACATATATTCATCCACTTCCCCTCTTGACCTCGTCGACCCCATTTTTGATATTCTGCTACACTTAGGCTTCCAAGAGCCTAAGTATAGGGGGATAGGACAACTTCTATACATTTTTGCTCCTTTGGCTCTCTTACGCTTAGCTCGAGCTATGTCTTCTTCCTCGTTTTTCATGCTCTGAGGACATAACACACGCTAAGTATAGGGGGCATGTATATATTACATATATACTTTACCCATAGCTCGTACTTTCACGTATTTTTGTATATATTACGCAATAATTACGGGATGGGTCAAAATGGAGAATTTTTTTGTAAAATACATGTATAACACTTGTAGAATCTGTATAATACTCATAAAACACTTGTACCATAGGAGATATACCAGATTTGAAAAAAAATGGAAAAAAATCAAAATCAAAGGCTTCTTATTTACTCTTGCACATCATCTCTGCATCTGAAAAGAAAAGAAAGAAAAAGAGTCTTGCATTTCATTCATCTACATAGCATGTCATCTGCATCTCATCTGCATATCTTGCATATGCAAAGTGAAAAGCTAGTGGGTTCTGAACCAAGTTATGAGTATATGTTGAGAAGAGACTTGATTTGAACTTAATCCACCTACTTTCAGAGGAGCCTTATAGGAAATGGAGTTAAGATTTCTCAGATCAAGTGACTTAATTCTTTGAGTCTGCAAGTCTATGTTCACATGTCATCTTACTCAGTCTAAGTAGAATATCTCGTGCACACGCATGATTCTTTTAGATAATGACCTAACTTGGACAAGCCTTATGCGCGTAGCTCTTCATTGATGAGGTGGAGAGGTGGTAGAATCCTTTAGCTTGGAGTAGCACACGGGTGGAAACATCCGTCCTCCTTTAGGGAGGGTAGTGCATCTCAACCTAGTCTGGTGGTGTTGACATCTAAGGACATGGTGTTGTGGGTTGCAATAATGCTTCAAAAGAGTGATAGTCTACTAGCTCAAGAGGAAAAACTCCTGATGTACATGCTGCACCTTGTATATAGTTCGAAAAAAAATGCAAAAACTCCAAAAAAATAAGACAGGTCCAAGTTAAAATAAAATACTTGTCGGAGTATGTATATTAACAAAGAAGTATGTTGTTGGATGACTTGGCTACACTGGTCAGGCATCCCGGGATAGGTAGCTACACTGACTACCATCCATTCTTTTCTCTACCCCCTCCTCTTGAACTGGTCGCACTTGAACTTAAAAGGGAATACCCCACTCCTCGAGGAAAGAATTACTGGACCGGGAATTTAGAGCTACCTTGTTAGAGGAGGCTGGTTCTGTGCCATTTCTGATGTGGAGAGCTATTTTACACTTACACAGTACAAGTAAAAATCATAGTCATCAAAAATTTGCGTTTGAGGATTTGTTCTGACTTGACTATTGAGAAGTCTTGAATAGAAGACTTGTGGAACTTGAAGTATGTTAGGTCTTAAGTTCAAGTCCCAATGAGGTTCCGCCACACAATTAATCCAAAGGTCGAGTCAAGCTCCATTTTCAACTTTTGTTCATGGCCTTGGTATGGAACCCAAAATTATTTCACTCTTGCATTTTATTTAGTTGCTCGGGGATGAGCATGGTTTAAGTATAGGGGGTTGATAAATCTGTAATTCATCACTCTTAAAGATGAAAATAGAGTCTTGTTCGTGAGTATTTAGCAGCATATTTCCCTTTATCTTGCATAATTAGCATACTTACATGCACACATGATTCATACATTTTAGCATCCATATTTGCATTAAATAAGAAGCATAATTCACTTGTAAATATTCACCATTATTCACCTATTTATCTGTATTTTATACCCCCTCCAAAGTCAATAAAACCAACTCTAAATTGTGTATACTATTAACTAATAACATAAGGAAAAAGGACAAAAGTTCCTAGCTTGTAAAATACCCATTAAAATCCCAAACCCAGTTGGAGACCCCATACTTTATAATGCAAATATATGTTGGACATAAGCCCATGGTGAGCCATTATGCAATAAATGTTATTGCAAATATAATTCCCTGATCTGAAATGAAGAATGAATAATTTGCATAATAGGCCCCTTAGTACAATTAGGGTTATGTACCATGGCCATCTTAATAATCATACAGCTGTTGATTCAATTGTTTGATCATAGAGGTTGGTGCTTTGATGAATATCTAAAGGGTTAGATTGAGGACTCATCAAGCAATGTCAAGGATTGTTAAGAGATGATCTCCAACATGAGTAGGAGATGGCCATCCTTTCTCACATAGGCTGTTATCTGACCGACCTCTTGATGCAGGTCCTCTACATGGGAATAGAGATTCAGAGGTGTCAGATTAGTTATGTCAAAGAGTTGACTTGACGAGATCGACATAACCAAAGTCCTATATTGTATTCCGTCACGATACAGGCACGCATCCTCTGACCGAAGACAGATATGTTACTATATGTCTGAGTATGTACATTTGGCAGACCAATAGGTTGATGACCTAACCAAGGTCTATACACCTACGCGCTGGTGTGCATATAAGGGCATGTGAATAATACGATCTCTCAAAGGGATCATACAGGTTCACTACTGAACCGGAAGACATGAGCTCACTAATGAGATATTGGGAAGAATCAAATTCCATGCACGGTTGTCTCACTTTGGAAGCTTGACTGAAATTGTAGGTTTGATATATAATTTTGGAAAGTATATGATCAAGACCTAGGTATGATATATGCTTTTGGAAAGTATATGATCCATACCAACTCCCAGTGATCAAATGAGAAACTTACTGATAAAACCCTGAAGTAGACAGTATAAAGTTGATCTAATACTTCAGGTTTATTCTAAGTCTTCCAGTATGCAGGATGTACAAGTATTGAGAATACCTGAGGGTGGTGTGATCATAAAAGATTGTATAACCATGACGCTTCCATTCCTAGGGAGTGATGAAACGGGTCTGGATTTTAGTGACTCCTCTCAGTAGAGAAGTAATCTGATCTTGGTCCAAATGTTGGACACTGATGTGAATGTGATTCAGATACAATGAGAAGATTAGATTTGTGGTCTTGATTTAATCAAGCATCTATGGGAGGCCCGAGATCTGGATTTGAGATGTGATCTCAATATCCAAGTCACTATACGTGGAACAATACAATCGCCATGTCCTTATCTCCAAGTATCCACGGAGAAAGCGCATTATCCTTGAAAGAGTTCATGGATAATTTCATGTTGATATATGTATGCAAGCATAGAGAAAATTGATAATTAAATGTGATTTAATTGTCATGGATAATATGAATTTAATTCATATTATAAGGAGAGTTATATGAGATAATTAAATATGATTTAATTATGAAAGATATGAATAATGTGAATGTGATACATATTATTTGGGCACATGAGAAAAGAAATCCAAGATGATTAAATGCGATTTAATTGTCATGGATATGAATAATGTGGATAGCATTATCCATATTAATCATATATATTATAAATGTGATTTATAATATATATTAAAGAGAGCATATTGTGATTTATATTTGTTGATTAACTGTTAATGTGAATTGGATTCACATTGAATGATTAATTGAAAATATATTTATATTTAGTTTTGGGTTGTGAATGAGATTCACATAATTTCAATGGCATGATTGATATTTTCCATAAGATAATTTGGAATTAATTTTTGGTGAAAATATTGTCGACAAGAGATGATATTATATATCATGAGATAATGAGATCTCATGATAATTAGAAGAGATGGATCAAGTCCACCAAAGAGAAGTGGATGGCTACAACTCTCCATGAGGAGAAGAGTAGCCGTCCCCTCTTTTGAGGAGATTGGTTTATTCTCTTCATTATATTTTCTCTTATCAAAGATGATTTAATTTGAAATAATTTTATTGATTTATCAATGAAAATTAATTTAAATTAAATCATTAGTTGTTGTGTTTTTACAACATCTTAGCCATTGAAAGAAACACAAATCAATCTCAACCATTGATTGTGTGTTGTCCATGGATTGGGATCCATGGACTCCCAAAACCCTATATAAGAAGAGGCACACCTTGCTCTTCATGTGACACATCAATGAATGCTCTCTCTCTTTCTCTAATAGATGGATTTTAAATTAACCCTCACCCACTTTTTATTGATTTTATATATATAGAAAATACATAAAAGTACGAGTTATGGACAAAAGTATATATACAATATATACGCACCCCCCTATACTTAGCTTGTGCTATGTCCTCATAGCGTCAAAGGAGAAAAAGTACATAACTCGTGCTAAGTAAAAGTGGGTGAAAAAGAATAAAAGGATAAAAGTCAGTCGATCCCCCCCCTTATACTTACGATGTGGTCATTGTAAGTATACTGAAAGAGCAAAACGAGGTGACTGAGTGAAAAGAATATACAACGAAGGAACAAAAGAAATAAAGAAAATGAGATCATCGAAATCACTCGATCCCCCCTATACTAACGATAAGGCATCCTAAGTATAGAAAAGAGTGTAGCCAAAAATTGGGGATTTGTGATTTGTGAAAAAAAAGGATATACAAAAGACAAAGAACAAACTAAAAAACGGTAATCAACATGCAATCAGTCCCCCCTATACTTAGGATCTGGTATCCTAAGCATAGAAGACGAGCAAAAAGTGTGGACGATTGTGGTCTACGAAGAATGAACAAGTGTTGTGAACTTCAAAAATTGAATGGCTCAAAAGTCTTCGTACAGAATGAGATAAAGTGAAAGAGTGATCATAATTCCTGTACAAAATAGATCACTTCAACGCAGGCCAGATGATCAGTAGTCTCTACGAAGTGCTTCAGCATCTGCCCGTTTACCACGAACGGCTCTGCACCAGGTGACACATCTGATATAGCTATGCTTCCATTGTCGTGCACCGTTCTGACTATGTAAGGTCCATCCCACTTGCTGTTGAATTTGCCAGGAAAAATTCTCAATCGTGCATTGAACAACCAGACTTTCTCTCCATGAACAAAGATTTTGTGTCGAATATGTCTATCGTGCCATTTCTTCACTTTGTCCTTATAAATGAGTGTGTTCTCATATGCCTGATTTCAATTCTCTACTAGCTCATTCAGATCCATCTTCCTCTTGGCTCATGCTTTCTGTATACCTAACGAAAATTCTCGGATAGCCCATTCAGATTTATGCATGATCTCTACAGGCAAATGGCATGGCTTCCCATAAACCAGACTGAATGGTGAAGTACCTAACGGAGTTTTAAACGAAGTACGATACGCGCAAAGAACCTGATCTAGAAGCTGTGACCAGTTCTTTCTATTCAGTCATACTAATTTCTGAAGAATTGATTTCATCTCCCTATTTGAAACTTCAGCCATGCCGTTTGTCTGTGGGTGGTAAGGAGAAGCTACTATGTGATCAATGTCATATTGCTTCACTAGCTTTTTGACCTCCTTATTAATTAAGTGGCCACCCCCATCTGAAATAAAAATGCGTGGAATCCCGAACCGTGAAATAATATGTTCCCTTAGGAGCTTGCACACTTTTTTACTGTCTGCAGTTCGTGTGGGTATAGCCTCCACCCATCTACTAACATAATCTGCAGTGAGAAGAATGTACTCAGAGCCGCTGCTGGAACGGAACAATCCCGTGAAATCTATGCCCTATGCATCAAAGATCTCACAAATAATAATAGGTCGCATAGGCATTGCACCTCTAGCACTGACTGTCCCTACTTCTCTATTACAATCCGAGCAACTCTTCACGAATGTACAAGCATCTCTAGTAACAGTCAGCCACCATAATCCACTCTGAAATACCTTCTACGTTGTCCTCTTCCCTTAATGATGTCCCCCTGCCTCTAAGGAATGGAACAGAGTGAGGACACTATTATATTCCTACCGAGGAATACAATGCATGTAAACACAATCCGGTCCCTCACGAAAAAGAATCGGATCCTCCCAATGGTAGTATCGTGCCTCGGAAACTAGTCTATCGACTCGGTCCTTTGGCCAACCTTGTGGACTTTTCCGTGTAACCAGAAAATTTACTATATCTGCATACCATGGAAGCTCGGTAACTGCAAAGATACTCTCATCTGGAAATATTTCTACAATCTCTAGTGTGTACTCATCTAAAGGCTGCTCTATCTGTAATCGGGAGAGGTGATCAGTTACCACATTCTTTACTCTAGGTTTGTCTCTAATATCCAAATCAAATTCCTGAAGTAAGAGAATCCATCTAAGAAGGCATGCCTTGTCATCCTTCTTCTCCATCAGAAATCGGATAGCTGAATCATTTGTGTAAACTGTAATTTTGGAGCCAAGAAGATAAGATCTGAATTTATCTAATGCGAATACCACTGCCAACATCTCCTTTTCTGTCACTGTGTAATTACACTGAGCATCATCTAAAGTTCTATTGGCATAGTGGATAGCAACAGGAAGTCCATTCCTCCTCTGTCCTTATACAGCCCCGACCGCAAAATCTGAAGCATCCATCATGATCTCGAATGGAAGAGACCAATTAGGTGGCTGTAGGACATGAGAACTGATAATCATCTCCTTTAATGTGAGAAAGGCATTAAGACAATTGTCATCTAGCAAATACTCGATGTATTTGCTTAATAATCCAGTTAACGGTCGGGCAATCTTGGAAAAATCCTGAATGAATCGTCTGTAAAAGCCGACATGCCCCAGAAATAACCGTAACTGCCTAATGTTGGACGGTGGTTTGAGACGCTTGATGACATCCACCTTGGCAGGGTCAATCTCCATGCCTCGCTGGGAGATGACGTGCCCCAACACGATCCCGTGTGTAACCATAAAATGGCTCTTTTCCCATGACAGAATGAGATCTACCTCACAACATTTCCGAAGAACCTGGTCTGGGTGTGCTAAACGATCATCAAAGGACTCACCATAGACCGAAAAATCATCCATAAAGACTTCTAGAAAATCACCAACCATGTCTGCAAAAATAAAAAGCATACACCTCTGGAAAGTAGCAGGGGCATTGCACAATCCAAAGGGCATCCGTCTCAAGGCATACGTGCCAAACGGACATGTGAAGGTGGTCTTCTCCTGATCTTCAAGAGAATAGTTACCTAGTTGTATCCGGAGTAACTGTCAAGGAAACAGAAGTATTCCTTCCCTGCCAACCTTTCTATGACTTGGTCTATAAAAGGCAAAGGGAAGTGATCCTTCTTCGTCACGGCGTTCAGCTTCCTGTAATCAACGTACACCCACCACGACGTGGTTACTCTCTTTGTAATCTCCTCTCCACTCTCATTCTTAATTATCTAAATTCCCGACTTCTTCAGGACAACATGTAATGGGATGACCCATTCAGAGTTGGAGATGGGATAGATAAACCCTGCATCGCACCATTTCGTGATCTCTTTCTTGACAACACCTCATAAAACCGGGTTCAGCCCGCGTTGAAATTCTCTAGAAGGTTTGCTGTCATGATCGAGATATATATGATGAGAAAACAAAGCAGGATTGATCCTGCAGAGATTGGATACAGTCCACCCAATAGCTTTGCGGTTTCTTTCAACAACCTCCATCAGATGAGATTCTTGCTCTTCGGTCAAAGATGAGTTGATAATGACCGGAAATTGTCGATGTGGACCCGCAAGGAAAGCATATTTCTTGTTTGGTGGTAATAACTTGAGCTCTGGTAAGGTAGACTCTGTATCTATTATAACTTCATCTGTATGTATACTGGGATCTGTATCAGTGGTAGATATATCTGTGGTACGGTTGTCCACCATATCAATATGCTCTAGAGTCAGACTACAGAAGATGTCTAAAACATCATCTGACTTGCTGCTATGCTCATCCTCAGAATGACTAGAGGAAAACAACTCAGCTAAATGGAATTCAATCTCTAGATCATCTGAAGTGGAGGAAATGTGTAAACCCTTTGAATATAAAAGATCTGCAATAAAATTCTCGGAAATCTGATCCATCTACTTCTCATCATCCATACTGAAATATAAAGTACCCTCGGAAGAATTGCCAACTGTAGTCTCAGACCCATCCTCTGCTAGAAAATCCTGAGTCTCTACTCGATACCTCTCAAGGTCGTCAAAACGAACCTCATCCATGTAATCACTCGTGGCTAAAGAACTCAAGAAATATGAAGATGAATCACTGGATGTGTGTGATTCTCTCGCCACATCTATATGTACCTTCTCGCCCTCGGCACGAAAAGATACCTTCCCTGTATCATAATCGAAGAGAGCCTTCGCGGTCTCTAGAAAAGGCCTCCCAAGAATGATCGGGGTAAGGTGCAACTGTGTAGGGCAATCCATGTCTAGGACAGTAAAGTCCACTGGGAAGTGCAGGCCCTGCACGATCACGGTAACGTTCCTTAATATGCCCCTAGGTCTCTTTACAGATCTATCAGCAAACAGAAGGATCGCGCGGGATTTGTATAGAGGACCTGACTTGAGCTTGTCGAGTAAAGAAGATGGTATAAAATTGATCGAGGAACCGTTATCTATTAGAGTGCAATCGAATGCAGCATTGGCAATCTCGCATCTGACATAATGTGCTCATGAATCCTTCTTCTTCTTAGGTAACTTGTTCTGTATGACGCAGGATGTAGCCTTGGTCAAAACATGCTTTTCTGTATGTGATCTTTTTTTCCTACACGTTGTGCATCGATTCTTCAACTGATTCTTGAGCGTAGGAAAATGATCCAAGGCATCGTGAAGTGGGATCTTCGAAAAGATGTGATCTTTTAATAATCCTTCAGTCTCTGGAGTCACAACATTCTTTTTGGTATTTTTCTTTCCTTTTCCATACAAGGTATCAGGAAAAGGAACAATTTCGGGTATAAAAAAATCAAACTTTTTATTCAACTCAGAATCAGCTTGTACATAGAAAGTTTTATAATTATGTACAAAACTCTCTAAAATAGGGGAAGAAAAATTTTTATCTGGAGTATCTACATGGTCTTGCATCATCGTCTGACTCACCAGTATCCATGTCAATTGTTTCGGCATTGCTCCCCTCTTTCTGCTCGTCATGGTGGTCCTCATCAGTGTGTTGGTTCTACTCCTCAGAATCAGAATGTGTCTGCTCATGGATTTGCTCTCGCTCCTCATCAGGTGCCCACTCCTATACTTCATCAGGTGCTCGTGGTGATCTACCGATCCTGAGACGAATGAAATTAGATAAAAATTCAAGAAAAGAGATCGTACCTGTAGTAGTGTCTACCTAATCTGGATGCCTCCTTTTGTTAGTCGGATTCATCTAAGGCTGAGTTGGGAGAGTGGTCTTCAGTGCGGTTAACTCATCCAGACGACGGTTAACCTGCTCCATCTCTATTATGTGTGCAGTCTGTAGCGTGCTTAGCATATTCATGATTTGATTCAGTGTCAGGGCCTATGAAGACATCTCAGATTCAGTGTGGTGACCTTGGCTTTCTACTTTCTCCTGCCTTGGCGTGTACTGTTGTGAGGTATAAGGTTGGGAAGATCTCTGCGGTGTAAAGGAAGACTGTTGCTGCTGCTGATAATGATATGTTTGTGAATGATTAGCAGGATATTAATAGGAATGTGGTCTATGATATGTATGTTAGTGAGACTGTTGTTGCGTGTATGGCTGTCGGTGCTGGAAGTGTAGACGTCCATGCTGCGGGTGACTATACTACTGCTGTTGATGATGAGGTACACTTGGTTGCTGAATCGGAGTATACCAAATCCGGTTGATCTCAAGAGTGGCTTGAGGCTCAACATCCATGTCCACAACGCTGGTGATCTGACCGGGATTGGCATGAGACTGATCCTCATGCCAATCAATTTGCGGAGTCTCGGGCTCTCTCTAGACGAGATGTATCTTTCGAGTGGGCGGAGCGAGTAAAGACCTCCGTGCAGGTTGTGAAGTCGAAGAAGATTGGGCCTGCTGATACTGAAGTTGTAGCTCTGATACCTTCTTCGTGAGATCACTCAGCTGCTGAGGCGGAGATGAGAGTTTCTCCAACTCTCACAGCAACTGTAAGTCCTGAACTTGCTTCTGAATCACGTCAAACAATGTTAATTTCTCGCTAATAAAGCCTATGTTGGTGTTGGATTCAGACTCTGAAATATTCGCCACCTTATGACGCTCTCGGTGATGTGGTGGCTGAGGGGCCATTTGGAATGTTCGAGTAGAGTCGACGACTCTCGAGTTCTCTGCCATCCCTTCGAAGATGGACCAGACTGACTCTGCATCCTTATTCAAATGATTGCCGCCACATGCAGCACTCACTAGCTTCTGAATGTCTGGCTGGTGTCCTCCAAAATAATTTTGCACAAGCACCTTCATTGGTATCTCATGATGCGAGCATCTCTCTGTAAAATCCTTGAATCTATCCCATGCCTCATGGAAATATTCATTCGGTAGCTGCGTGAAGTTGGAGATCTAACTCCTTATCATGTTCGTCCTTCCCAGAGGAAAATACTTACGCAAGATTGTGGACTTTAAATCGTCCCATGTAGAAATTTTTCTTCCTAAATGACTCAACCAGTAAAGTACCTTATCTGCTAAGGCGAAGGGAAAGGCTTTGATGCGAACAGCCTCCTGTGTAACTCCTGGATAACTCGTCGTACCACAAATCATCTCGAACTGCTGTAGAAAGTTAAATGGCTCCTCTGTAGCATTACCGTAAAACATGGGAAGCAATGAGATGAAGGACTGTCTTAGCTCGTATGGTTCTTGATTCGGCGGTAGCCGAATCCAATGATGTAGCGTTCTCGCGTCCGGGTTATACTCATCTCGTAAAGTGGTGGGAACCACTGCAGGCAGTAAAGGGTTCCCGACTCCTTCTCTCAGCGCGGCTAACTAAGCTCGCAACTCATTCTGGGTTCTGAATTGTTCTCGAATCTGTATGCTGCGGTTGGATCTGGTCTTCCTTCAGCATGGTGCTCCTCAGCTGTTGGCCTCTCCTCTGCTGGTCCTTTTCCACGAGCCATGTGCTTCAGATCTTCTGTGAAAGATAACTTCTTGTAAGAACTCAACGAAAAATCTGCTGGAGAAATTGATGATAGATTGAGGCAAGGGTCTTCCTCAAAAGACTGGCTGGGAGGTGAGGGAGTCTGGGTCTGACTATCCTCAAGATCAGATGGGATCAACTCGAGAAGAGGGTCATCCCGAGTTTGTGAAGATGTACGGCAGACTGTGAATGATCGAGGGCTCACGGAGTCTGAGCAGAATAGCCGTTGATCAGGAGAGTACGATTAACGATTCAAGAAAGATGTGAAATGTGTAAAAGTTTTAGTAACTCATGCCCCGCAAGCAAACACAAAGCAAACTCAATTTTCATCAACACAACCCTAGGATGACCGTAAGAGTTCGGCCGTTTATCTGGTCGGTTTTAGGATTGTATTAGCAAACAAGTATAATCTCCGATTTACGCAAGCTGATAGGTGCCTGAAATTTCCCCGAAATACTGTCCCGAGTCTTTACAGAGAACTACCTGCTCTCAGCCAGTATGGGGGTAAGTACGGACCGTTTCCGGCTACCCGTGTTACTTGAGGACGGAGCCTTACGCAGTGTCCTCTAAATCCCCCACTCTGCTAAGTAAACTCGGACAGTTTCCATCTACCTGAGCGTACCTACTTAAAAGCGATGATTACGTGTATAGACTTAGTAGTATTTCGAAAGAAATACGGGTTTTGGTTCTATCCTTAAGGGTCGTCTCTCACTCGCGCACTCTGAGAAGTACCAGTGCAGGGATTACTCTCCCAAGTCAATTGAACCTTACGTTTGTTTAGATCAGATACTTAAGTAGTCCCAATTTTATTTTTGGTTTTATATTTTTTTAGGGTTTTTCAGACAAGCGTCTAACTAATGTCTTTATTTTTTTATAAGTCCTAAAATCATGTACCTAAGTTGCGAGTCCTTAAGACTAACTACGAGAGTCCAATCAGATAGGAAAAAGAAAAACTCCTAAGCAAGCACCTAGCCTCGTAAAAAGCCGTGGAAAATCGACGATGCGAGAAAAACCGTGGTGGGTGCCCTGATCCCCCGAATGCACGACACTCGGTGAATCAGACCCCGAGAAAAAAAATGAGAGGGGAGGTATAAGTTGGGATGCCCTTATAGGGCCCCTTTAAAAAAAACAAAAACACAGGCAAGTGCCCTTTCTTTTTCTTTTCTCTTTTTTATCAAGAATAAAGGAAAAGATACAACACAAATCCTAACTAACCCTGCCCTCATCAACATAGAATCTCGGTCTCTGTACTTTCAACTATTTTCGGCTTCCGAAGAAGTCAGTTGAACCTGCAGGCCCTGCAAAAATTAGTTAAGAAAAAAATACTCAACAAAGCCGTAAACAAAAATTCAAAGAACACGAAAAATCGTAAATCAAAAACCGAAAGAAAAAATTGTAAAATCAGGAATATGAGAGAAAACACGATTCAAAAAACGTTGTAGAAATAACGCCTCCCCGGCAATGGCGCCATTTTGATAACTCGGTCCCAACCTGCAGTTTTAAAATGTGTTGTCAGTGTAGAGAGAACCGCAAAGATGGAACCGCGTTAAATTAAAAAATTTACGATAAAATAGAGAAAATCCTATTTTATCGTTCACTACTATTTTTACCAGGTTAGTGTGCCTAGGTCGAACTCAAGAAGGCAGAATATTAAAACGGTGGTTTTCGAGACAATGAAAAAATTCCAGAAAAGTCCTCTTTTATTCTTGATTTTCCAATGAAAGAAATTGAAAACAAATATGACTCAAAACAAACTCAAGGTGACAAAAATCAAAACCACAAAATAAAGCGACGAAAACTATGGGAAAAATACTCGAAAAATATCTTGGGTAGTTATCGAGCTACACTAAAAAAATCGCGGAAAAATGTGAAAAATACAAGGTCCAAATGACCCCTACAAACCAGGGGCCTAACTGCAAAGAAAAGTACTTAGCTTTTAGTACAGGAAGGTCCCTGTAGGGACTGAAATGAAAAAGAAACTAAAAGAATTGCATTTAGGTCCATGTGTAGGGACCTAAATGCAATTTCTGGAAACTTCCGGTGCGGCTTTGAATAACATGAACTCTACTGGGTCTAAGGTGCAATTGTTCTACCCCTTCATTTTGAATGGCTCAGATTAGAATCTGACGGTTGATCGGGACCGTCCAAGTGCACCACGTGTCGCGCAACTGTAGCAGCTGTTAGTTCTAACTATTCTTGAGCTTAGGTGCTCTGCAGACGACGGGGTTTCCTTCTTCGAATTTTCTCCAGCGAACGAAGATGATCTAGGGCCTCCGGTGGGGCCAGAGCGTTGACTCCTTCACCCCTCGAGCTCGCCCGGGGTAGAGATCCTCCAAAGGTGGCAAAAGACGGTGGCTCTCCGGTGATGAAGTTGGCATCTCAAATGATCCTGGAAGCGATGTCAAGTTGTTGTGTCTTCTTCAAATGGCTCGTTCATTGTGCTTGGGAGTTCCAGTTGTGTTGAGATTGCTCCAGATGAAAGTTAGATCTGTAAACAATGAGGGTATGTGCTCGATTTGCAAGGAAATCGGCTAAAGGATTAAGGATTGCAAGATCAAAATGGTGTTTCCAGAATAAATGAAACTCGATTTGAAAGTAGCAAAAGTGAATCACGAAATGTTTTGATTTTGAATGGGATGGAATAGGTGATTTGTATGGGCATCTAAGAAGAATGATTAGTGAAGATAATGACGCGCTTAACTATCCTTAGTACGACACGATCTTCGAGAAAAGAATTAGCAAAGGTGGAGGATTAGATCTGTGAAGAGAGGTTTATTTACCTCAGATGATGGCTCGACGGGCGATCTTCCCGGAGCTGGACGCGGCGCTAGGCAGCGATGCAAGGCGTTGAGGTACCTTGGAGCTTCTCCTTCGACAATTGTCTTCCACGCGGGGCGGCTGGCTGGCGCTGTCGCCACCGGAGTCGGCCGGAACGGAGCTTGAAAGGAGAGGGGTCGGTTCTGGAAGTGGTGGCTTTCAGGTCGTTGGAGAAGACTAAGTGGTTGTACCAACTTCTTGGCCTTTTATAGATGAAATGGTGAAGCTCTTGAGTGAATCTAATGGCCGGCATGCATGAGGGTTGTTAGGAGGAATTAATGGAAGGTTAAGATTGATCAAGGGCATTAAAAAGTGAGCTGGATAATTTTTTTGAAATTCGGCCGGTGGAACAGAAGCCACACCGGCTTCTTGAAGAAGAAGAGCCAGGTGCTAACACGTGTCAGCACCTAGTTGGCCAGATGAGTAAAATGCTTATAAATTATATAATAAATAATAAATGGCATTATTTTAAATAGGTATGAAAATGAAAAATAAAGATAATTTAATTATCTAAATTGTGGTATAATTAATTTTTGTAAATAATAAATATTATATTAATAAATAAGTATAAATAATACTTAATAAATAGATATTGAATTTTTAATCCAATAATTACTTATTTATTTAGGGAAAAATTGGGTTGTCCCCATCCCATTTTTTGCAAATTGTTTTCATTTTTTTTGGAAAAATATCATCATGTATATTCATTCCTATATCCCTCTTATATGTCACTCGAATTTCGTAAGAAAAAGAGACTCCTACGGCTTCCATCCAGACGTCATTTTTTTAACGGTCACGGGATTTTTTAAATCGACCCTGTCTGGATGGAGGTCGTAGGAGTCTCTGTTTCTGACGAAATTCGAATGGCATATAGGAGGGATATAGGGGTGAATATACATGGCAATATATTTTAAAAAAATAAAACCTTTTTCCCCAAAATGGGGCGGGGCAGCCTTGTGGGGCAGCCCCATCAACCCTAAATATTTATTATTTTATATTTTCTTAATTATTAGAATAATAAATAATGCCTTTATGAATTTTTGTGGATTTTAAAAAAATAATTTAGATATATAAATAAATACAGGTATAGGTTAGATAGTTCAATTTCATCTACAAATTAGGGTTTTGGATTTTATTAAAATAATAAATAAGTTCTAAAAATTATGAAATAAATCATGGTGAGGATACAATATCATGAAAATAATTAGACATTATAAAATTAATAAACTTTAAATAAGATGTTCTGAATAAAATAGATAGCCCAGAAACCCTATTGTCATTAGGTCCCAAAACCGACTTTTTGCAAACGAACTCTGATTTTAATGAAACCACCTCTATTAATTAGATAATATTATTTTATGAACTTTAAAGATGAATAGAGTGAAATTGGAGTTTGTATGAGGAAGTTATGTTGTTCGGAAGTTGAAAATTTGGTAATTTTAAAAGTTGGATTTCTTGGCATATATGCATGATAATATTTTAACTTATTTTTATATTTTTATATACATTTTTAGAAATAATTAGGAAGAGAATTTGGTGAAAAATATGCTCATATGAATTAATTAAAAATCAATAAATATTTCATAAATATTTGATAAATGGTGAATAATGTGTGGAGTGTTCTTTAATCATTTTTCTGGTTTTCTTCCCTTATCTCCCCCTACTTATTGTTTTGTCGACCAATCCATGATGACTTGGTCTCGGGGGTTAGGTTATATAAATATATCTTACAGCTATATTTACATTTTCTGAGTCATATTGTACATATATTTATATCTACAATCTGCCTTCTTTTCTTTTCTCTATTTTTTTATTTTTTTACTTATTTACATATTTTTAATGCATAAAAGTGCATTTTTATTCGTGAATAGGATGTTTGATAAAATGTGGAAATTAATGAATATTTATATGTAATTTTTAAGGATTTTAAGACAAAATGCGATAGAAATGTTAATGAATCTTGGATTCATCAACCACGGAGAAAACACATTGTTCTTTAAAGAGTTCAGAAATAATTCCATTGGTTAATTAACGTATCTGAGAATTGAGAAAATTAATAGTTAAATATGATTTAATTATCATGAATAATAGGAATTTGATTCATATTATTTGGCCATATAAGGAGAGTTATCTAAGATAATTAAATGTGATTTAATTACTAATATTTGAATAATGTGAATGTGATTCATGTTATTTGGGCACATGAGAATGATTGATCCAAGATGATTAAATATGATTTAATTATCGAGGATATGAATAATGTGGATAGCGCTATCCATATTCTTTATAATTATTATAGGTTTGATTTATAATATTTTAGAGAGAGTTATTGTAAATAGTATCTTCAAATTAATTATAGTTGTGAATTGGATTCACATAGGAAATTAATTGGAAATACAATTTACATTTTTATTTTGGGTTGTGAATATGATTCATGATTATTTAATGTCTTGATTGCAATATTCACAAAATTAATTTTGAATTATTTTAGTGAATTATTTTACAACAAAAGTTGTTGTAAATAAATATGAAGGATTCGAGAAGCCACCACCATCCATACAATGAATGGTGGACGACCACCCTTGACTTGGTCTCAAGGGTGGTCGTCCATCCTATTTATGGAGGTGGGTGGCCTCCCTCCTAATCTTTTTATGCAAGATTATTTAGTTCAAATTAAATTATGTTGATTATTTAATTTATATTTAATTTAAACTAAATTAATTGTTGTTATATTTTTACAACAAAATCATGGCCATTAAATAGAACACATATCAATCTCAACCACTGATTTTATTTTTCACGTGGATTGGAATCCATGGACTCTTAAAATATTATCAAAGAAGAGGCAACCATAACTCTTTTTTTACAACACTTTGTAAGACTATCTCTCTCTCTCATTCTCATTGTACACACAACATCTCTCTCTCTCTTAGTGGTTGTCCACCTTGTGCCCTAGAGAGCGTCGCCGTCGTCACCACGATGTTGTGTCGCTGCTTCAATCATTCGTGGATCTTCATCTCCTTCGGGGTATCATGCTTGTGTAGAAGTCGTTGTATCTCATGAGATGAGATCAGGAGATTCTCTGCTTGTATCATCGACATGGATTGGGAGTAGCACATGTTTCATCAACGTGCTCGCAAGCGTCTCCTCCGTTGGATCAGATTTGAGACTGGAGGTCTCTTCATTTAAAGACTCGACCACAATCATGCTTCTAAAAGTAAGACGAGTACATAAGGGCTTTCCAGGTAGTTCGAAGAAGATCTCATATCATAGCTAAATCGATCGGAGGTGAAGGGATTGATTTGATCGGAATTATTGAACTATCAAGTTAGAGATCAGGCTGCAGGGCACGACGTATATACCCTTACTGTGGGTAAGGACGAAGGGGATATCACTATGTATGGTTTTCCGAAGGAGAAGTCCTTGGTTGCTTTGGTTGTTCTTGTAGGTGCTTTGGTTCTTGCTGCCAGGCCAAAACTCATCTATTATATATGATAGTGCCAAGAGCTAATTCAAAATAACTACAAACGTTGGATATAATTTAGTACTTAGTCGAGATCACATGCCGATTCATTAGACATCCTCCCCTCTCCTTTGTCCTCATCCTCTGTCCCCATTGTCCTGTTGTAGCCTACTTTCTTTCCTTAGCTCTATCTTCTGCTTCTATCAAAGCAAAGAAAAGATGCACTTTGTGGAAAGAGAAAGGCCTCTCGTGTAGTTTAGATGAAATGATAAGAGAAGTGTTCATATATCATGTGGTTTCATCGTTTTAAAAAAATAAATTCTATTCCCTCGTGCAACTAATGTGAGTAGTCGCTCCTGATCGCATACGATGCGATCATCATGCTTCCGTTATGCACTTAAGGATCTTTCCATATCCTTCAAATGGTATCAGATCCTTGGTCTAGGTCTTGGATAAGATCCAAAACCCTTGGTGAACAAGGTTTAGTAATCAGATGCATGCGACTCATTGATGCAGGATTCAAATTATTTTGTCGTAAACTAAAAACCTATTGTTTGTGCACTGTTTGGACATATATTTTGGTTAATTAAATGTATTTATAATGTCTAAATATGTCCCAAAAATAGTAGCCTAATGTTGGTACTAAAACTACATGAAAATGATTCGAAGAGTTCCCGCTATGAAAGTTGTTTTGCATGAATTCACTTATCTGTAAGAAAATTATTTTTGCTTACTATTTTAACTTCATGAAACATGAAATAAACACTTTTATTAAGTAAAGAATCAAATCATCAAATTTCTCGAATTCATTTGGCATGATTCTGACTCCGTTTTCCCTATTCCATATTTAGTGGAGATGGTCGAAAGATGATTTGATCATCAAACCTCTTTGCTTAATGTGTTTATAATTCAATGAAAATCATGGAAATTATAAATTTACCTTAATTAAATATGATTCTTAATAATTATGAAAATAATTGATTAATCATCATAGAACATTGAATGAAAGTTTCATGAAAACCCTAGTTTATCATACAATAGTTGTAAGATAATCTCTTCATGCAAAACATTGTTATTTGAGTAGGATAGGGGATTTGTTTAGCAAATCTCCTGATAATATTAATCAAAATGGTTTTGAAAAATATTATATGGTATAACTTCGATTGAAAGACTGAATATCATCTCAAATACACTATGATCAAATCACATTATCCTGACCTGAGGTGGATATGGTGTCTAATCGGGGATCGATGGGGTAGTAGGTTGCTCCATGAGCAGTATGTCCCATATCCTGTACGTATTGGCCATGACAATGGGTAAGGAAAGGATAATGCTTGAAATGATCATAAGGTATTTTTCTAATTATTAAAATTTAAATAATACGTATTTTGATATTATACCAACCTTCAAGTAATAAGAAGATTGTTTGTTGGTTGTTTGAATTAGATTCATAATTGATTTGATATAATTAAATTAATTATATCGAATTAACTCTCTATTATGAATAGATTAGTATTTCTCTTGGAAGAATTAATTATGTGAGATTCATAATAATTAATTAAAATTTGAACATGATATGTAGGATCACATAAGTGAAATCCACGGTCTCCCTCAAGGTGAAGGTTTTGTCGCCAGGGACTATGGAGGGGACGCCTATCCGAAGTGACAGCTCCTGCATACAAGCGCATCTAGATCAGGCACTTTGCTTCTTGAAAGAGTACAATCGTATGCGTAGTGACCCCAATATCGTTTCCTCATATTATTGGGGTCATATTAGATTGTGTATAGCTAGTGCTATTCTTGTTGACAGTTGCTTCCATTAACAACGGGTCAATATCACCTTAGGTGTGGTTGGCCCATGTGTTAAAGATCGAACTGGGAGATGCAAGTTGTACTTGCATGGCGGAATTAGTTCATGCTTCTTTTTATCCAAGTTATAGTTTCTCATATTATTGGGATGTAACAAATATAAGAACGGAGAACCCAGATCTTGCTTGAGATATAACGGTAAGTATATCTCTTACATTGAAAGTGAATAAGGGAATGAACTTTTAGTGTTGACAAGACAAGATAACTTTGATATAAAAATTCCTAAATCATAGTAAAATATGTATATATTTGTTTATTTATTTATGCAAAATTCTTATTTCAGATAACCTTCATTGAATCCACTCAAAATTATACTCAATAATAACTAGTAAAATATCATGGATTGGATCCATGATCGAGATATTATACTTGTAGTTGGACACATAATGTATGTGGTTGCAATATGCAAGTTTCCTTATAATAATGAGGAATGACAATTAAATAAACAATAGGACAATAACCTAAGGTTTATATGTCTCTACAGTCTTGATCTATCATGGAATGTGCTTTGAAGTATCATGTCGATGATGATCGAAATTATCTAAAATCCTTATAAAATCTAAGAAGATGCTTTGTCATATATATGTTCTCTCGACATTTAATCATGAATGACATGTGTTCACTACATTATGTAGAATGGTGGCTTGATAAGAGATGATGTACTCAAAATGTTTGAGTACCTGCCTAAACTAAAGTCTTTAAGAGTTAAAATGGATGTAGATACGATGAGTGTCATCATTTTATTGTCTATACTCATTTCATTCATGAAGCTTCATAATATTCATATTGTATGAATAGAATGAAGCATGTATAAATGTTGAAATACTCTTATATTGAAATCTTTTGAGTAAAACAAAAAAGATCCTTTGTCTTAAGAAATGGTTGTTTATAGATGAAGGGAGCGTAATGGAAGCATGGGTCTAACCCAAGTAAGAATGGAAGTCAAAGAGTTGACTGAACTTCTATGACTTCCATATAACATCCAAAGAGTTGGATGAATGTCAATACTGCAACAAGCCGATGTATTGATAGTATGGCTATCTAGACTATGTAAGATCCTTAGAGTAGTATTCAGATAGTGCATCGAAATAATCTACATCTATATAATCATTGAAATTGACTTGCTTATTATATAGGTTCAAAGTCTAATAATTGTATCTCACTCTTCTGATAATACTTGCAATTGGTTGCATACGTTGTAGAAGATTAGAAAATTTGATCTTAAGGTTTAATAATCATCCACATGGATATTGATGCAATTGTTGCAACACCCTCTATTGGATAAACAGACTTCATATTTTCAATGGGAAAGCCCTTAGTCTTAGAGGATGCATCTATGACCTAGATATTAGAATACACTCATTGTTTATTTCTAAATGCTAGAAATAAACATGAATTCGGGAATAGACCTATCTCAAAGAGTTATTATGGATATATTTTAGATAGTAATCTAATTTCTAGATGACTCTACTGAATTAGAAAATTAATCGGCGGTTCATTAACATTCCTGGTACTATAAATTAAACCTTAAAAGATCAATGGGAAGATAAAGATGATTTGACAATGATCTGGTGTCAAGCCTTGGACATATGTCAGTTGAAGAGATCAATGGACAAGTAAGAGATGAAACTTAAGACTGTCTGAAATTTCAAATCTTACATACTTCTGAATACTATATTCAAAAGTAAAATGTCCAATATATCCTTCTCTAGGAATGTTGTTAGATGCCAAGGCATTCAGGTTCTCATACATATTGATGTATGTGGATCATCTATATCATAATAAACATTAATGATATGTGATATCGATTGATGATTATTTGTGATATGTGATATCTTCCCGTCACCATAGAAACCTTTGAAATGTTCAAAATTTTCACAATTTTGGTTCAGAACCAAAGTTTGAAGGATGATGAAATGAATTTGATCTAACATAGGTAGCCAGTACCTATTAGATGAATTTAAGGAATACCTTATGGAGATAGGAATATCATTCCTATCTTACTCCTCCAAATATACCTAAACTCAATAAAGTTGTAGGGAGATACAATTGGGTCATATGTGACATTATTCGATCAATGATGAATCTTAGCATTATTATATCTTAGTTTCTGAGTATATATGTAGTAGAGACTACAATATATAACCTTAATAAGATTCCATTCCAATCTAAACCTGAAAACCCTCATAAGATTTGGTTTGGAGCCTGGCCTAGTTTTGGACACTTGAGGATTTAGGGTTGCTTTGTCTATGGCCATGGCATGGATGCAAGTAAGCTGGAATCCAACACCAGAGAGTACTGCTTCATTAGAAAATAAAGGATGGTATTGGATACCTACTTTATGACCTTGAGATTTTTAAAATATTTCATCTATAAGGATATGATTCTTAGAGGATGACTTTCTTGATAATCAAGATGAAAATGAAGTTAAGGATCTCATTGAATATTGAGAAGATAATGAGGCTTCAGAAATCGGAAACTAAAAGGACAATTAAAGATGAAACACTCATACCTCTTCAAATGAGTTTGAGGATGGATTCCATGTGTCAGTTAGGTCTAACAATAATCTGACTTCATATGATGAAGCTTCCAAGGATCATGGCATGGAAAGATGGATGTTAGCAATAAAGTCAAAAGTAAAACTCATATACAATTGTTGTATGCAGACCCTTGATGATCCACCTAAAAGGGTAAGACCCGCTTAGGTGTAAATGGATTTTCAAGAGAAAGAGGGAACCTGATGAGAAGGTAGAGACCTTCAAAGTACGATTCGTATCCACAAGATACACATGACATCACTTCCGATGAGACTTTCTCTCATGTGACCATGCTTAAACCCATCAGAATATTGCTAACTATAGCTACACAACTTGACTTTGACATCTACAAGATGGAAGTCAATATTGCATTCCTCTATAAATACCTCAACTAGGATATTCATATGAAGTGGACCAAGGGTTCATAGCCAAGGAAAGCAATGTGTGCAAGATGAACAACTCCATCTATGGACTCAAATAAGCTTCTTGTAGTTGGAACATCAGATTGATGAAATTATAAAGGTTATGATCTCAGATAGAATTTTGATGAACCATGTGAAGCTTATTAGGAGGGCCATTGTGTTCATCGTGCTAAATGTAGATAAAGTCCTAATCATTTGGAATGATATAAGGATAATAATAAGTGCTTATAATCTGTTTATTCCATACCTTGAGATATAATTCTCAAGGATACCTCTTAAATATTAGTTCCAAAGATGTTTAGAAGCAAAGAGGAGAGGGTATTGGGACCGTCACATTAGTGGTACACCTTGGACATGTTCCATTTTTTGGAAAACTCCAAGGAAAGATTCTTCATGTTAAGATATGGTACTGACCTATCTGATGGATAACACCTCAAACAATTGAGGATGTGATACCAAAGCTACATGCTCTAGTGCATTAGCTATGGGAAGCTCAGTGTATGCTAGATGTGTACAAAAGCCAAATGTCTGCCATGTAGTGGGAGTAGTAAACTGCTACTAATCCTACTATGGATATAAAACACTTGTTTATAGTAATACAAACAATATCTTCGAAGAGGACATGACTTTTGAGATAGTGATCTCAAAGTCTTATCTTCAAGAACTTAAGACTCTATAGATAGTGATCTAAAGAGTCTTAACTGCAGATGCCTTAAGACTAGGTCATAGTGTTAGGAGATAGAGATCTCCAGGAATGAGATCATTCTAATGAGGATAATAGAAATTACTTATTGGTTATAACAATTATTGAGTTGTAGTGTCAATGACATTATACTTTAATAAGATTGAGTATTGGTTGAACAATTGCAACATTTACATTGGATGCGAGCATTGTTACTAGGAGATATGCAAGTACCATAATAGGAGTTGGTGTAGTGTCTCAAGAATAGAGTGTCTGATCAGCATACCTAGCAATATTAAATAGCATGTGATTGTGACATGAGTATGAGTTTAAATATTAGCCCAATAATGGCTCTTTGGGCTAGTGGGATATGTTGGACATGTGAGCCCACACCGAGCCATTATGCAATAAATGTTATTGCAAATATCATTCCCTAATCTGAAAAGAAGAATAACTAATTTGCATAATAGGTCCCTTAGTACAATTAGGTTTTGTACTATGACGATCTTGATGATTATACCGTTGTTGATTCAATTATTGAATCATAGAGGCAAGTGCTTCAGTGATATCTAAAGAGTTAGATTGAGGACTCATCAAGCACCATCAAATGATTTTAAAGAGAGGATCTCCATCCTGAGTAGGAGATGGCAATCCATTCTCTAATGTGAAAATATCTAACCGCCCTCTTCATGCAGGTCCTCTGCATAGGAATAGAGGTTCAGAGGTGCTAGATAAGTTAGGTCAAAGAGTTGACTTAACGAGATCAAGATAACTAAGACCTATATCATATGCTATCATGATATCAGCATGTACCCTCTGACCAGAGACATATGTGTTACTATATGTCTAAGTATGTGCATTTGGCAGACTGATAGGTTGATGGCCTAATCAAGGTCTATACACCGACGCGTTGATATGCATATAAGGGCCTATGAGTATTATGATCTCACAAAGGGATCATACAGGTTCATTACTGAACAAGAAGACATGAGATTTCTCATGAGATATTGAGAATCAAATTCCTTGCACAGTCGCCTGGCTTTGGAAGCTTGACTGAATTTGTAGGTTTGATATATGTTTATGGATGATCAATACCTACGTATGATATATGCTTTTGGAAAGTATATGATCGATACTGAATCCCAATAATCAAAAGAGAAACTTAATGATAAAACCCTGAAGGAGACAATCTAAATAGATCAAAAACTTCAGGTTTATTCAAGGACTTCCAATATGCAGAATGTACATGTATTTGGAACCTGAGGGTGATGTGACCATAAATGATTGTATAACCATGATGCTTCCTTTCTGAGGGAGTAATAAAACAGGTCTAGATTTTAGTGACTTCTCTCACTAGAGAAGTAATCTAATCTTGGTCCAAATGTTGGATAGTGATTTGAACATCATTCAGATATAATGAGAAGATTGAATTTACGACTTTGATTTAATGAAACATTATTGGGAGGTCCCTGCGATCTAGATTTGAGACATGATCTCAATATCCAAGTCATTCTACATGGAACATACAACTACCCTATCCTTATCTACAAGTATCCATGGAGAAAGAGCATTGTTCTTGAAAGAGTTCAAGAATAATTCCATTGTTGAATTAATGTATCTAAGCATTGAGGAAAACTAATAGTTAAATGTGATTTAATTATCATGAATAATATGAATTTGATTCATATTATTTGGCCATATAAGGAGAGTTATCTAAGATAATTAAATGTGGTTTAATTATCAAAGATGTGAATAATGTGAATGTGATTCATGTTATTTTGGCACATGAGAATGATTGATCCAAGATGATTAAATATGATTTAATTATCAATGACATGAGTAATGTGGATAGCACTATCCATATTATTTGTATATATTACAAATGTGATTAATAATACAAAAAAGAGAGCTTATTGTAATTAGTATATTCAAATTAATTGCTGATGTTAATTGGATTCACATTAGAAATTAAACTGGAAATACAATTTACATTTATTCTGGGTTGTGAATATAATTCACAATTGTTTAATGACATGATTGCAATATTCACAAAATTAATTTGTAATTATTTTTGTGAATTAATTTACAAAGAAAGTTGTAAATAAATATGAAGGATTGGAGAAGTCGCCACCATCCATTCAATGGATGGTGGACGACCACCATTGACTTGCTCTCAAGGGTGGTCGTCCCCGTCTTTTTAGGGAGGTGGGTGGCCTCCCTCCTAATCCTTTTATGCAAGATAATTTAGTTCAAATTAAATTATGTTGATTATTCAATACCTATTTAACTTAATCTAAATCAATTATTGCATTTTTATAACAAATCGTGGCTATTGAATAGAAACACAAATCAATGTCAACCATTGATTTTGTATTTCACATGGTTTGGAATCCATGGACTCCAAAAATACTATAAAGGAGAGGCAGTCCTAGATCTTCTTTTACAACACTTTGCAAGTTTATCTCTCTCTCTCATTCTCATTGTACACACCCCATCTCTCTATCACTCTTAGTGGTTGTCCACCTTGTGCCCTAGGGAGGGTCACCGTCATCGCCATGTCATTGTACCTCTGCTTTGACCGTTCATGGATCTTTGTTTCCTTTGGTGCATCATGCTCATGAAGAAGATGTCAGATTTCATGATATGAGATCAGGAGATTCGCCTTTTGTAACATCAACATGGATTGCGAGGAGCATGCATTTCATCAATGCGCTCGCAAGCGTCTCCTCTGTTGGATCGGACTTGAGACAGGAGGCCTCTTCATTTAAAGACTCGATTGCAACCACGGTTCAAGAGGTAACCTTAATACTTGCATGTGATTTAGATGAAATGATTTGAGAAGTGTTCTTGGATCATGTGGTTTCATCTTTTTTTTAAAAAAATAAAATTCCGCTGCACTGAGAAACTAGTGCGACTAGTCGCTCCCGATCGCATATGATGCGATCATCACACTTCCATGATGTGCATAAGGATCTTTCCATATCCTTCAAACTCCACCAGACATCTCTAGAGCACCTATAGCCATTTTTCTTCCACCACCGGATGGGGAGCACCTCCAGCTTGCTCTCGAACATTTCTACAGCACATTTGGTGGCCGAAGGAGGAAGATAGCTCCGATCAAAGTGGCCCAGCACCATTTTTCACCCATGTTCTTCGAAGGGACTTGTAGCCATCCGATTGAAGGCCTTCGCCCAGGGGTGCAGCCATCGTCCGATTGGAGAGCTCAGCATCGTTGGTCTCCCCCGTGAGATATAATCTCAGACGTTGACGCCCAACCCTCATTACGCCACATCGTCGTGCAACGTGTTGAAGTGAGATCCTTGGCTACACGATCCAATGCTTGTTGGGTGTAATTTGCACATGTTCCCCCAATTTTTGTTTATTTTTATTTAGTATTGTAAAATATCTAAGTAGTTTAAATTTATCTATAATATTTACAAGGAACCCCTCATATTTTCTCATATTTATAGAGTCCTTACTACGTCACTAACATGCCATTCTACATGTAGCCTTTTTGCATTTGACACCTTCTATTTTTCGTATTTTGATTTAGTATTGGAATTTTAAATATCATTTGAGAACTTTTGTTTATATGCATATGTGTCCCTGCCTTTCTTTCTAATTGCAAAAATACCCTTGCTAGTTCAACAATTTTTATGATTGTATTTCATTTATTATAAAATATCATTTACGCTCCAAAAATTATGAAAAATTAGAAGGTTGCTTGCTAGCAACCTCGTTAATGATATATTTTTGTATTTTCATTTTAGGCATTTTCTCTATTTATTAAAAATCGAAAATTGCACACTTTATCCCTGTTTGCAGTAAAAAAACCCATAAAAATACAAAACCTTTTTGAAAAAATCCATAAAAAATCACATTTTGTTTATTTCATTATTTTACAACATCAGACCAAAAACCACTAAAAATAGAAAAAAAATAATTAAAAAACTAAAAGCTCTAAAATCTTTCATAAAAATATAAAAATCACCAAAAATTCCAAAAATATTAATTTATGTTATGTTATTATATATATTATTTCTATATTAAAATTGATTTGGAGAAATTTTGATAATTTTTGCTATTTTTAATAATCAAATTAATTCGGCCTATTTATTTAATCATTATTTTGGGATTTTTTGACTTCAAAAATATATAAAAATTTGCAAAAATATCTGAAAACTCACAAAAATAGTAGAAAATTATAAAAAAACACCAACATTTTATTATGCATTATTACCCTATATTATTTATATAGTTATATATATTCCTTTTATATACATTAAAAGAAAAAGAAATTTAAAAATATGAAAATATGAAAAGAAAATAAAATATAAATATAAATATTTAAAACACACAAAAAATATAAACTTAAAATCCAAAAAATATCATTAAAAACCCACAAAAATTCAAAATACCCTAAAATTCCCAAAATTCATTTATTGTCTTTCTTTTCCAATTTTGATTATCTATCCTTAGTTTTTTCCTGTGTTCGTCCCCTACTATACTTGTCCACCATACAATCTATTGTGGGTATAATGAGTTTTGATTCACACTGCTTGCATTGATCTTTTATACTTTGTGTGGGTTCGTTGTTGATTAAGCATAATTGTTGAGAGGTCGTCACAATGACTGAGTCCTTACCTTGTAAGGCTCATTTTAGACCACTCGAATTCCGTATTTTTCACATATTTGGACCAAGTATTTCAATGATGTTGTGAAATTAATTTGGTGCTCTCATGGTAGAAGATTTACTTTATCTCGATTGGTAATATTGTATTAAGCCATGTGATGAATCTACAATTCATCATCTTTATTCATTTATTTTATCTTAAAATCCGTTATAAAATTCTTGCATATATTTAAAAATTCCATATTCTTACTAACCAACATCTTTGTCTAAATATTGTACATTTATTATTTTAATCTAAAATAAATAAAGAAAGAAATAAATGAAAAATAAAGAAAATCAAGAAATGTATATATATATATATATATATATATATATATATATATATATTATAGATACATGCTTAATCAGAACCTGAGAGAAGGTCAAGCCTTGATCTGATCGACAAGGAATAAAGTAGGGGGAGATAGGGCCAAAAATCCAGAAAAAAACTTGACACTTGTGTATATTCCTCACCTATATAATATTGA
Organism: Ottelia alismoides; assembly: GCA_037367405.1. Classification (NCBI taxonomy): domain Eukaryota; kingdom Viridiplantae; phylum Streptophyta; class Magnoliopsida; order Alismatales; family Hydrocharitaceae; genus Ottelia; species Ottelia alismoides. The sequence continues at coordinate 937,757 of JAZKJV010011214.1, forward strand.
ATATATTATGCACTATTACATTGACTTATTAATAGCTATATCCCTTTTAAATAAAGATAATTATTTCTTCAAATTGTGCATAAAGCCCTCTAGATAATAATAAAAATAATGTCAACAAAAACTAATGTATATTGTATAGATTACATCTCTCTCAAAAAGCCATAAAGTACAAACTCCCTAGATCATTATCTACTCCACCCAAACTCCAAATTAATCAAACTCATTGTTGTTGTACTCTAAATTAAATTATGTTTAAAATGAATGTGATTTGAAAGAATTATAAGTTAAGGTGAGAAATGTGGCCAATTGGGGTATTATTATATATTATACCTATATACTATGTGCATTATTTAATTAATTGTTTCCTTGTAAATATTTGTGACTAAGGTATTTTCAATTACTTTTTAAATATAGTAGTTAAATCATATAAATACAAATAGAAATTACAAAATAGAAAATCAGTAAAAATAAAATCATGTATATATATTGTATATGTATCACCATATCAATATTGTATTTAAGCCAATTCAATTAAACTAATAAATTAAATCATAAAAATCGAATAAATCGTCATTAAAATCCTTGTAAACTATTGTAAAAATATAAAATATTAAATTATGTATATATGTACAAAATAACTAATTTAAAATCAAAATACTATGTATATATGTCTACATATTTGTAAATAACACCTTGTATTTATTTTGACCCTTGTAACTATATTATTTATTTAATTAAAAATCACTAAAATTAACTTTAATTTATTATTAACATTTTTCTACATTAATTAATTTAATTATTCATTTTTTTATTTTTATTGAATTATTTAACATTTTATTGTATTTTTGTCTCGTAGCCTATTTTGTCTGTATTCCGGGCACGCTCTAATTAGCAAACCCGAGTCTATTGACCCGGGTCAACTCTCCATTCTTCACCTGCCCTCCGCTAACTTCGCCTCCACCCGTCTCTTCTCATATTTTTCCCGTGTGCATCACTTCGTAACACCTAGTTCCTTCTCCATTATTATCGCTCAATCATTCATCTTCACCGCTAACACCTCATCTCCATTCATCGCTCCATGAGTTGCAGTCCTTTCGAATTTCAAAATCCCCTTGAGACACTCTTATAAAATGAGAATCTCCATCTCCAAGGAGGGGGTAATCCGTTTCTAGCCCATTTCCATGCTCGCAATCGGTTCCTAGAGATAGCAGCTGTGACCGAGCCATGTCATTAAGATATGGAGTGCAAGATTTTTGAGAGAAAGTCATGATTCGCATACGTCGCCAGCGATCTTCGTTGCACATCTATGCCTCTCTAACAAACCGTAGATCGAGGTGTGTCTGTTCCCTTTTCTTATCCATAGTTATCTAAGATAGTCTAGTTTCAATTTAGCATTTATTTCGTACCCTTTTTTCATTCAAATCATATCTTGATCATATCAACATTCCCAACCTCGGATCTACATGATTGGAGGAGCTCTGTTCGCGATTAATCACTTTCGACCATGTAGACACCATCGCCATACTCTTCTCCATATACTTCCACCATTTATTCACCTCCAGTTTGCCCCCGATCAGGGGTTAGGTCTCTGTCCCGACCACCTTCACCATAGATCCCTGCTCATTCCCATATAGAACACTTTTGACCTAACTTTCGAGACGGATAGCCTCTCCAAGCTTCATCTATAATTTGTAGGTCTCAAGAGCTCCAGGGAAGGTGTAAAGAGCATAGATCAGATCTAAAACAGGTTCCTCAAGCAGCAGACCACCTTCCAGATCCTCAGTCTGGTGTTTTCTTGCCGATCCAAGGTGTTCATCACGCGCAGAAACACTTTGGCTATCTTCAAAGCATGATTTTAAGCAGATCAATGCTGAAGGGAAGGAGATTCACCCGATTGAAGTTCGTTAGAGGTCCCCAGCATCCCAATTCTTCCATAGGCATCCGGAGCCTTCAGATCAAGAAAACCTACTCCATATTTGATCTAGATTGTCGATATTCCTTAAATATCCGTCGTTGATTGAAGTCTCAGATATGATTGTCACCATCCATTCAAGAGTTAACCTTCACTGTCCGACAGACTTCCAGAGCATTTGAACCGCTCGTGCCTCCACGTCATGTTAAGAGTATATTTACATTATTACCCTCTGTCTTTATTTTATTTGCAAATAAGTCCCCAGAGGGACACATGTCTGTATTTCCCTTATTAGAACAATTGCATTTTTTTCCTAAAATTTATTTTATTTGCTTTTTCATTCGGTTTAAACTGCATGTGTGTATTGCGCGTGCTTTGTTGGGTATTTTGCAATGAAAGTTATGAATTTTTTGGTCATCGATTGGCCCATGAATTTAATTTAGTTTCATTTTAGTCCATCCCAGCGACCTGCGCACGTGATATTTTAGGAAATTTACATCTTTCATCCTGTAATTTTATTTCTTATTATCATTTGGTCCCCATAATTAAAATATGTGCATAATAGTCCCTGTGATTCTGTATTTAAATTGCCTTCTGAAAACTAAAAAAAATAACAAAATGTGTCTAGAAATACCATAAAAGTTAACATAGCTTCTTGGAGCATTATCTTGCATATATAAATTACAAATTGCATTTTGCATCTTTTTCCTTCGTAAACATCCTAAAACTTTCCTATATGCTTTGAAAATTCAATAAAAATTATATAAACTCTTCCAAAATTCTAAAAAATTCTTGCATACTTGTTTTGATTTATTTTAATTACGGTATCATTTTTGCATATTTATCATTTATTAAAACATAAAAATCGAAAAATTATCAAAAACATAAAAAAATCTTATAAAATTAATTAAAATCGAAAAAAAATGTAAAATTGCTTTATGGAAAATATAAGAATTCATCTTTCTTTATCGTTTTTTCCTTATTTGATATTTTAAAAATAAAAAAATGTTAGCATTATTTTCTATTTACTTTATTTGTTATGTTTGATTTGTTTAAAGGCCTTGGAAATTGCTAAAAAAATTGTAAAATTCATAAAACATGATGAACATTGAAAAACCCAAAATTATTTTTTCCCTAATTTTTTTTGTATATATTTCCTATTATTGAAAAAATTAGAAATAGTGCTTTGTCCTAAATTATTCATTTATTTTTCTTTAATCTTTTTTTAAATAAAAAAATCATTTGCAAAATTTAAATAAAAATTTAAAAAATAGAAAATCAAGAAAAATAATAAAATAATAAAAAATAAAAACCCCTAAAAAGTATAAAATTCTAAACTACAAAAACTTAGCATAGTTTGACCTAGGAATTCCTTCATTATTTGCATTGATTTATTTCAATTATTTGAATAAGCCTCGAGATTTTTGTAGCCTCTCTGAGTTTAATCCAGTTTGTTATACAAGTATATTAAATAGCAATTTCTCTTGTTACACTTTCATATTTATTTTTTCTTGAGAATAATTATTTTTTATTTGACGCTTCTTTGGGTTGCGAAGACACTTGTGAATAATTCACCCAAATAAAAACATAGAGAAAAAAATGCGAACAAAATGGCACAATTGCTGGGGAGGCAAGGCAAGGTTCTAAAGATAGGATGCTCTGGATTGCAATAATGCCTCAAAAGAGGGATAGTCTACTAGCTCAAGAGGAAAACTTCCTTATGTATTTGATGCACCCTTGTATATATTAAAAAAATGCGAAATCTTCAAAAGAGGACATGCCTGATTGAAAAGTAAAATGCCTGCCGGAGTACATATATAAGTATAGCCTAATATGATGAGCTTCAAAGACAAATTTTTGTGAGCTTGCAGCTGGATGACTTTGCTCCACTATCATGCATCCAAGGATAGGTAGCTACACTGACTACCGTCCATTCCTTTCTCCATCTCCTCTTCTTGAGCTAGTTACACTTCAACTTAGAAGGGAATATCCCCGCTCCCGGAGGAAAGAGTTGCTAGAACGGGGGACTAGAGTTACCTTGTTGAGGGAGGCTGTTTCTTTGTCACTTCTAAGGTCTGGAGCTATATTCCACTTACACCGTTGATGAATCTCCATTTCATCACCTTTATTCTATCATTTTGGCCTTAAAAACCCCAACAAATGCATGTAAATAGCCTCAATTTGTACATAATAGTATTCATTATTCATTGTATTCATTGTACATAAAATAAGGTTTCTAATGCCAAAATTATAGAATAAAGAGAAGAAAAGAAAAGGGAATAAAATATTGCAAATATTTTATGACCCGAACCCCGAGACCAAGGCCAGCATGGAATTGGTCGACAAGGAATAAAGTAGGGGGAGATAAGGGCCAATTATACAATAAATACCTCATTTATTTATTCATTTATTAATGCATTTTTGGCACCTATTTTGTATTTAATTATTAATTCATCAAATAGAGAAACTTTGTACATGAAAGTTGTAAATAATAATGAGAATAAAATTACAAAATTGAGTTTGTACAAAAATAATACACAGTGTACATTTTATACCCAGAATAAAAAGCCAAAATCTCAACTTCACAGACCCATATCTTGCAAATAAAAACTCCAAATCACTCAAACTCACCTTTAATTGTATATAGCTTTCCATGAACTATTTAATAAAATTAAGTCCATAATTTTTGGAGTTCATCTGTAGAAGTTAGCTTTTTGGGCCCTCCTTGTATATAGTACTGATTAAAATATTCATTTTATTCAATATTTATTATTTCTATAAATTTATATTTTTAGAATCTTGTAAATAATGTATATAATACATGTACATATTGAAATTAAAGGAAAACAAAAAAGGATATGTAAAATAAAATAAGTCTATAAGCTATATAGACAAAATACCTATGCTAACTATATGTATATAAATAAAAAGGGATTTTATTCTTTTATTCCTTATTCATCTATATTTTTATAATAATGTATATATTATATATAACTTATTAAAAATACAAATCCAAATTAAAAACAAATAAAATTCATTAAATAAATAAAATATATATAATATATAGGTAAAATACCTTTTAGTATACTTACATATACATATACTTATTTATTTAAAAATGTAAATAAACTCATAAAAATTAAATAAAAATATATTTATAATCACAAAATAAGTTATAAATTTACAAAAAAGGAAAATGGAATAATAAAATAAAAATAAACAAAATAAAAATAAATATATATAAATATACTTAAAAAAACAATATTAAAATAAAACCATAATAAAATATATCAAAAAAATTAAATAAAAATCAGAAATAAATACTACATTAATTTATAAACATTTTTTATTTTATAAGTAAAATCTAATTAATTCATTTATTATGTTAAATAAATAGGTCAAGATAGTTCTGACGGGGACCAATCAGAAGCCAGGGATTGTTGACCTCCGGTCAACACCCCTGCGCTTCTGATTCCCGTCAGAGCCATCTTGTCCCCCGTTTTCCTCCCTTTTTCATGGGCGTCCCTTTCATCCGTCGCCCTCGAATCCTTTACGAAAAATATTCTCTGATCATCCGAGATTCTCGCCGTGATCCTGGAGCTCTTGTACATATCGCCGATCAGCCGCTATGGCCCGGTCAAATAAGGGTGCTACTTTGTTTACAAATAAGGAACCACCGCCATTTCTCCAAGTTTGGTCAGCCTCAACCCATTTTCTTCCTTGCATTCAGTCCCAGGTGTGCTCCTCGTGACAGGAGGATGCCGCCGGCACCTTGAATCGGCTGGAGATGGTGGTGGTTGCACCCACGGCGGCACTCCGGCAGCCGTCCTGCTCCTTGGCCCTCCGACCAAGTCGAGTTGCGCCTTTACATTTCTTAGGTAGTTTTTCCTTCCCGCATTTCATTTCCGTCTTTTGTTTAGCATTTAGATTATTATAGTAGCGTAATTTAGGTAAATCGAAGTTCGCCGGAGCTCTGCTCCGGCGACTTCGCCACCGTGTTTCCGGTTGTTTTTCGACCACCATTCCACCGTCATTTCGTTCCTCATCGTGTTCTCCACCTCCCAGCCACCCTGTCCAACCAGATCTGATCCAGATTTGCGAATCGAAGCCTCAGCTCTGTCGCTCGTCGGAGGCTTCGCCACCTCACCTCATTTGAGTGCTAACAGCTTCAATCTCAGGTCGAGGGTGAAGCCCTCGAGCCGTGCTTTCTTCCTGTGCAGGTCTAGTGCGCCAAGAAGCACCAAGAGACGAAATCCAAGCTGGCCGAAGAACCTAGAGCTTCACTTCTTCTCCGAGCTCGTGGCGGCGCTCCAGCGTGCCTCCGGCCAATCCAAACCCTCCAGAAGATAGAGCAACCCTCCAGGAAGCTTCTGGGACCTTCAGGTGCGGCGAAGACCGGCAGAGGAGCGAGATCTGGCCGGAACAAGCTCGCCCCGACGAGTTTGCTTCCTTGTTCTTGCACGTGAGCTCCCAGCCGTTGGATGAAGACGAAGGCCCAGGTCGAATCACAGTTGTTCGATCCCCCCGTGCTCAGACCGTCAGATCCCTTTGGAGATCTAATCCTAGCCGTGGATCGCAAACCGTCATCGGCCCACGTGGAGGCGCCACGTGGATTAGTGGACGAAGATGATCCGTCGGATGAAGCGCCTGTTGGGGTAAATTGCATATACAACCCCCGCACTTTTTGTATTTAATTTGTAATACTGTAAAATAAATAGCTTGTAAATAAAATGTAATTTTTGCTAAAGGGCCCTTGAGTTTCTGAGAATTACAAATAGGTCCTTCCGCGCCTCACGTGCAGTCCCACGTGAGGCGCGTGAAATTTGCACTTTAACCCTTGCGGGTTTTATAAATTGTAAAATAGCCCCAAAAGTTTAAATAAATGTTTATTTCTGTAGGTATTTTTGCACCCATGCCCCTGGTACTTATTTTATTTGCAAAAATGCCCCTGCCAGGCTGTATTATTTTTGTGGCTTTTATCTATTTATTAAAAATACCTATGGTGCTTCTAAAAATCCAGAAAAATTAGGGTAGATGTTTCATGTGATGTTCTTACACGCCCATATTTTATTTCACATTTATTTGCATTTTTCCAAATTATTAAAAATGAAAAAGAAGCCCATTTTGTACTGTCAAAATTATAAAATATAAAAAAATATAAAATGTTTTTGAAAAATCCAAAAAATATTATATATGGTATATTTATATCTATATTGAGTCCAGAAATTGAAAAACTCTAAAAATATGAAAAAGAAAAATAAAAAATCAGAAAGCTCCAAAATCTAACAAAAAAATAGAAAAATCCCTAAAAACCCCAAAAATATGTTTTTCTCTTTTATAATCATCTATATATTATTATTAATGTATTAAAATTAATTTGGGTAATTTTGGAGTTCATTTTATAATTTTAAAACCGAAATTATATTTGGTTATGTAATTAGTCCTACATTAAGGACATTTTTGAAATTAAAAATACCTAAAAATTAGAAATATTCCACAAAAATAACAAAAAAATTAGAAAAATAAAAAATATTCTATCTATATCTTTTAAGCATTTATATCTATATATAGGTATAGCCATATATTATATTACCTCTCTCTCTCCTCTTGTATATATATATATATATACCTCTTTATATATACATAAATATATATATTATATAATTAAAAATATTAATAGAAAAAAATATATATCAAATATAAAACAAAATAAAAAAAATTATAAAAAAATAATAAAAAAATTACAAAATCCAAAACCCACAAAAACAATAATATTGGACATGAACAATGGATTGAATGCTTATACAACACATACATCCCTTTGCCTCCCAGTGTTCGACCTCTACCTGTACTTACACCTATACACATTTACATGTAGAGTTATAATAAATTTTAACTCCACATTTTTGGATATTCATTGCATATATTTATTGTGGGTTAATTGTCGATCGATTTGGGAGTCTGTCTGAGGTCAACTCAGCGACTGTTGATCCGCCTTGTGGAAAGACACGACCTTGGCTAATTCCCTTTCATCAAATGGCGCCGTTGCCGGGGAGGCAACGGATTATGTATGGTTTTGTGAGCTTATTTGTTTATTTATTTAATGCTTTGCTCATATCCATTATATATTTGTTTATTTGACTTCTTATTTTTATTGACATTATTTGATTGACTGTTCTGACCCATATTCTTTCTTTGTCTTTGATGCGAGGGACCTCCAAGCGAAGGAGGACCTCTTAGGAGGACCTATGCACCCAAGCAAGGTGGAGTTGGTTCTTCTATGCCAAGCCAACAGGAGAGAGCATCAAAGGGAGATGAAGGAGAAGTTTTGAAGACAGTCTCTATTTTTATACATTTTATTTTATTTCATTTTATTATGTATATTCATGTGAGAGAGTGACACTTAGATTTTTGTAATAATACAGGACTCTCACAGGTACACTTCGACTCCCGAGGTCCAGTGCCCGAGGGATTGTTCCCTTGGGGGCCTCGATGATTTTGACGCTTTTCCTTTTCTTTATTTTATTTTATTAATTTGTGTGAATGAGCCTTAACTTAGGATTTTCTTGCTCGTAGAGTTAGGTCCAAACACCCTAATATATATTTGCATGTACCTATAGTCCGCTTTGGACCTAGATCAAACTCTAAACAACCATTCATTTATCTCTTAGCCTTTGTGCCACAGCGAGCCCCGCAAAGCGCTTTCTCCTAAACTCAAGTGTGTTGAGCAGAGGAGGGGTGAGCCAAGACCGGACTTTTTGAGGCTAAAGATGAATGAGCGACTTGTGGTGATTCAAGATAATAGAAATTTCCGAACCTAGGGCGATTTCTTCGGCTTGCATTTGCATATAGCATAAGTTTCAAATTCTGTTATGCATCCCGCATGGAGAGAGCTGGGATGCACTGTAAGTCTTCTGACTTGGCATGCATCATCGTTTTCTGACTTGCATGGCTTTTCCGATCTTCTCCCTCTATTTTTGCCAACCTAGGATGCTTAATGGAAATTGGAATCTCGATAGGCACGTGCATTGAAAATACCCAAAAAAAGTGATAACTTAAATAAAATCGGGACTGCTAACTTGATTGGACCTAAAAGATAAAACATAATGGACTTCCTTGTTTTGGGGAGAGGAACCCCCTCATTGTATGCGTTTTAAATTGCTCACGTACACACTAAGGAGTAGAGCCCAAATCCCATCAAGCCTCCTAGTGTCTGTACAATTTTTGTGATTCTCACCTAACTCTAAAATCGAAAAGATAAATGACTGTCACCTGACAGTCTTCACTGTGTTGTGTAGGTGAATTGGGGTTTGCCTTGTGTCTTGATTGTGACTTGGAGTCCATTGTGCTTTTCATTCATTACTAGAGTAGTCGGTCCCGTCCGTGTGAGTCATGCATTTTTCATCTTTGAGTCTCTCTATCTCTCTTATACATATATCTCTTCATTTTGCATCAAGTCATGATATTGGCGCTTGAGCTCAATCATTCTTTGCCAAGTCCTTTGTTTCCTTCTTTTTCATCACTCTCTTCGTATTCTCCGTATCATCTTCATCTTCTCAGGTTCGAGGAGAGTATGCTCTTCGGACCACCATTTTGACGGTGTTCCCGCCTTGTGTGGAACACCCAATTTTGTCTATATCTCGATCTGCTAGCCCGCCCTCCTCGTACCCTCTGTATCACCTTTCTACTCCCCATGATATTGGCACGCACGCTCAATCAGCTTCTCCACCCCATTGTTACCCTTCTTACCCACCTTCCTTGTGTACCCCGTATCACCTCTCCCTTTACCCGGGAATGATGTGCATATTGATGAGGCCCGCATCAGGGATTATTCATACAGACTATTTGTGTAAGCCGGGCCCACGATGTTGAGGATGCTGAGATTGATTCGGTGGATCTGACTGTGGATACATGCATATGGGCTTCTTGAGGATTTTTGCTGATGCATAGAGCATAGGTGTGATGCAGTATTGAGGAATTTTAGTTCTCGCACACTGGATCGAGGATATGATATGATGCGATGATTCGATGAGGATTTCATGAGTATTGATTGATCTATCTATCTTGAGGTTCCACCCATCTTGATTTTTGAGGATTGATTGATTATTCTGATTTGGACTTCTTGATAAATGTGTGCGGATCCTACATAATCTCTCATCTTCATGATTGACCCTTCCTTGATCTCCTGAATCTCTAATCCACTCTGGCACTTAGAGGATTCCTGACTATTTTTCATGCCATCTCAGCTGATGGGATTGAACCGAGGGATGTATTATGCTTGGCCTGCTGATTTTCTCCCTTACATGAGCTTATGCCCTCCGGATGATTGAATGATTGAAGGCTTTTGAGGACCTGAGATGACTTGCCAGCATTCCCTTGACCTAAATTGATATAGCTCGCATTACTCTCCGAGGACTATCTGCGGGAGAATGCGACAATTTTTAGGACTGCGATTTCATACACTGCTTTGGTCTCCATCTTGATGGGACCCGAAACCGAGTCAAATGATATGCTTGATTGGCCTCCATCCTGCTTGCGTACCCGACTTGTCGATACATGAGGCTAAGTGACCGATCGCTCCCCTTGACGGTCCTCGCAAGAACGAGCCTTGATATTACAATTATTCATTGCCTAGCTCATAGCTCTCCGAGGGTTATCTGCGAGAAGCTATGACACATTATAGTTATGATGGTCTCCTCTGCTGGTAGGCTGTCTGCCGCCTACCATGACCATATTCTCTGTGGATCCGTCTGATGGATCCGGCTCCTTTGAGCCTTCTCTCTCCTTGACGACCCTCGCAAGGATGAGATATACTCCGATTATTCACTATGTAGCTCACATCACTTCCCGAGGACTATCTGCGGAAGGAAGTGACACTTTCTTTACGATCGGCTTCACTCACTTCTGGTGCCTCCATTTGTTGGGGCACGAAGTCGATTCGGCTTATATAGGCAGTTGGTCTCTCTTTCTGATTATGCGCTCGATCTGTTGGGCCATGAGACCGACTTGATTAGACTCCTTCGAGTCCGCTCGCCTTGACGGTCCTCGCAAGGATGAGCTCTTTTTTGATTATTCCTTGACTAGCTCGTAGCTCCCCTAGGGTTATCTGCGGGAGACTATGACATATTTCCGATCGGACTGGTCTTTGTTGCTGGTAGACGATTTGTAGACTACTGAGACCATTATGTGGGTATGTCTGATGGATCCAGCTCCTTTGAGCCCTCGTCTCTCCTTGACGGCCCTCGCAAGGGTGAGCTTATGTTCTGAGTATTCATTGACTAGTATGTACCATTCCCCGAGGGTCATCTGCGGGAGAGTACATCACCTTGTAGGAACTCGGTTTCACTTCTGGTGTCTCCTATCTGTTGGAGCACAAAGCCGAGTCTTCTGAGCTTTGCACTTGGTCTCCTCCCTGGTTGTGTCTCCTGTCTGTTGGAGAACGGAGCCGAGTACTCTGATTATTCTCTGATTTTGCTCACCTTGAGGACCCTCGCAGGAGTGAGCCATGTATCGTGTTGTTCGGTGTATTCTTGTAACTTTCAGATTATATCACCACTGTGCATCACAAAGTCTCATATGCTTTATTTCCGATCTATCTGAGACTATGATTGACAAGGAGGAGTCTGTACTGCTCTTTCTTCCTCCTGGTCTTACGGTATCAGCTCTGTTCCCTCATGTTGACCCTATGAGTCGATTGACTGCTTCATGCTACCGGACCAGATATCTATCCTTTTGACCTGTTGTCCCCGGTAGTTGACACCCACATGATTGTATATCAGGGTGTCTTTTCACCTTCTGACTGTGTCCTCGTTCTTACAGGGAGACGACGACGAAAGTACGGTATTCACTTTCCAGATACCGTCCTGTGCTCCACCAGTTTTTCACCGCTTGTATATATATGTGCTTTTTTCATTCTTTCTCCCGTATGTTTTAGTGTGCCCTAGATCTATCGCCATATCTTTGTGTCTACACTTAGGACACACCTTGTCCTAAGTATAGGTGGGCACACACCGAGTTGTTCTTTCCTTGTGCAGTTTCGTCACTCCTGTTGTTGCCTATACTTAGGGATATCTCACCCTAAGTATAGGGGGAGTGATGCGTATATTCTCCACAATCTTTTCATCTATCTGTATATATCTATCTTTTCTTCTTTTCTTCCTTTCTTCTTTTCCTTTTCATATTTCTTTATCTAAATAAAAGGTGTCTCCCCTTTGTGGCAGTGTCCTGTACTTAGGACGTACTTTGTCCTAAGTATAGGGGGGTGTATCCCTGATTTGTTTATCTGTCTATTCCCACCCTTGACCCTCCCTGATTTGTGTACAGTCCGCTATACTTAGGATTACTTGATCCTAAGTATAGGGGGGACGGTCAACTTCTCTTTCCGTCATTTCTTATACATATATTCTTTAGACTTGTCTATACTCAGTACGAGTTATGTCTTCTCTTTCTCTTTCCCGATCTATGAGGACATAGCTCAAGCTAAGTATAGGGGGGTCGTATATACTTTGTATATACTTTAGCCATAACTCGTACTTCTGTAATAATATGGCTAATAATTCTTTGAAAACCTTAATAAAAAGATGTGATTATTCCTCAGATTCTTTTTGTATATACTGATTAATAAATCAGGTTAAAAATATTCTTTGCAAAATGACTTGAAAAATGGTGCGAACTGTTTGGAAAACCTTTTGTGAAATATTTTCAACCTTTGTAAAAATATGTTGATTGCAAAAAATCTTCTATTTGTGTGAAATAAAGGATTTGAAAACCTATTTTCAAATGATTTTGAAAATGTTTGTAAAAATATTTTGAAAAATGTATATAGCGTTTGAAAAATCTTTGCAAAATAAGTTTTCAAATGTGTGTAAATATTTGCAAAAATTATTTTGTACTATAGTTTTCAAAATGTTTTCTAAATAAATCTGAGGAATAAAAGCATCTTAAGAAATAAGATAAAATACATTAAAAATAAAGTACATAAAATTCTTTACTAATTGTATATACACCTGTAAATACTTTAAAATTCTTTAAGTCTTGTAAAATAAAGCAGCACGCCCGTGTAAATAGATGTATATATCTATACTTTGGATACCAAAATTCTTTCTTTGTGCAGAATTTTTCTCTTTCTTTTAAAAAATCCTTTGGAAAATTGCATTATTCTCTGCATATTTGTAAATAGCATTTGCATAGCATTCATATTCTTTGATTGAGTATTGATGATTGAACTAGTCCAATAAAGTCGAAGATTGGAGCTTGGTTGGACCTTACCACACCTAATTGCACTAGAACCTTATGAGAACTAGGTTTAAGGTACTTCAGGTCTATTCAGACTTAATTCTTTGAGAAATCAGGGCTGGGTTCAAGTCACCTCAGTGGACTAACTAGAACTTTTCGAAACACATGTATGACTCTTGTCGGTCGTGACCTAACTTGGACACTTGCACCTTTCACTTGCTCAACTCAGTTGGAGTGGTAAGGGGGTGGATTTGCCAGTATGAGACGCACACGGATGGAAACATTCGTCCTCGTCTAGGGAGGGAAGTGCACCCCAACCTGGTCCAATAGCCATGAGGTCTAACGACAGGAGATTGTGGGTTGCAATAATGCTTCAAAAGAGGGACAGTCTTCTGACTCAAGAGGGAAAAACTCCTTATGTAAATGATGTTGTATATAGTATGTTGAAAAAAAAATCTCTCCAAAAAAAGGGACATGCATGAAAATAAAATAAAGTGCCTGCCGGAGAATGTATATATGTTGTATAGAAAATAAGCAAGCTTGAGCATCAAAGTTATACCATGTGAGCCTCCAGCTGGATGACTTGACTACACTGGTCTTGCATCCCAAGATAGGTAGCTACACTGGCTACCGTCCATTCTTTTCTCTACCTCCTCCTCTTGAGTTGGATGCCACTTGAACTTAGAAGGGAATACCTTGCTCCTCGAGGAAAGAGCTGTTGGATTAGGGAATCATTGGGTTGTCATTCTGGAGAAGTCAGTTCCTTTGTCATTTCAGTTGGGGAGAGCCACCATCACTTACACTGTACAAGTCAGCTTCATAGTCATAAGGGTTTGCGTATGACGTAGGCTAGTTCTGACCTGGATATTGAGGAGATTTGAACCGAGTTCTGTGACTCTCGAAGGCTGTTGTGTTTTAAATTTGGTTCCCAACCAGGTTCCACACAAATTTTCACACCAAAGTCTAACCTGAGCTCCAAACTTTGATTTTGTACAGATGACTTTAATAATCATGATCAATTCAATTTATTCTTTGAATTCTTTATTTTTGCTTTTTCTTTTCTTCTTATTCTTTATTCATTTTGAACTTATTGCATAAGTGTTTGCTAGGGACTAGCAAAGGCAAGTATAGGGGGGTGATGAATCTCCATTTCATCACCTTTATTCTATCATTTTGGCCTTAAAAACCCCAGCAAATGCATGTAAATAGCCTCAATTTGTACATAATAGTATTCATTATTCATTGTATTCATTGTACATAAAATAAGGTTTCTAATGCCAAAATTATAGAATAAAGAGAAGAAAAGAAAAAGGAATAAAATATTGCAAATATTTTATGACCCGAACCCCGAGACCAAGGCCAGCATGGAATTGGTCGACGAGGAATAAAGTAGGGGGAGATAAGGGCCAATTATACAATAAATACCTCATTTATTTATTCATTTATTTAAGCATGTTTGGCACCTATTTTGTATTTAATTATTCATTCATCAAATAGAGAAACTTTGTACATTAAAGTTGTAAATAATAATGAGAATAAAATTACAAAATTGAGTTTGTACAAAAATAATACACAGTGTACATTTTATACACATAATAAAAAGCCAAAATCTCAACTTCACAGACCCATATCTTGCAAATAAAAACTCCAAATCACTCAAACTCACCTTTAATTGTATATAGCTTTCCATGAACTATTTAATAAAATTAAGTCCATAATTTTTGGAGTTCATCTGTAGAAGTTAGCTTTTTGGGCCCTCCTTGTATATAGTACTGATTAAAATATTCATTTTATTCAATATTTATTATTTCTATAAATTTATATTTTTAGAATCTTTTAAATAATGTATATAATACATGTACATATTGAAATTAAAAGAAAACCAAAAGGGATGTGTAAAATAAAATAAGTCTATAAGCTATATAGACAAAATACCTATGCTAACTATATGTATATATATAAAAAGGGATTTTATTCTTTTATTCCTTATTCATCTATATTTTTATAATAATGTATATATTATATATAACTTATTAAAAATACAAATCCAAAATAAAAACAAATAAAATTCATTAAATAAATAAAATATATATAATATATAGGTAAAATACCTATAAGTATACTTACATATACATATACTTATTTATTTAAAAATGTAAATAAACTCATAAAAATTAAATAAAAATATATTTATACTCACAAAAAATAAGTTATAAATTTACAAAATAAGAAAATAGAATAATAAAATAAAAATAAACAAAATAAAAATAAATACATATAAATATACTTAAAAATACATTATTAAAATAAAACCATAATAAAATATATCAAAAAAATTAAATAAAAATCAGAAATAAATACTACATTAATTTATAAACATTTTTTATTTTATAAGTAAAATCTAATTAATTCATTTATTATGTTAAATAAATAGGTCAAGATAGTTCTGACGTGGACCAATCAGAAGCCAGGGATTGTTGACCTCCGGTCAACTCCCCCTGCGCTTCTGATTCCCGTCAGAGCCATCTTGTCCCCCGTTTTCCTCCCTTTTTCATGGGCGTCCCTTTCATCCGTCGCCCTCGAATCCTTCACGAAAAATATTCTCTGATCATCTGAGATTCTCGCCGTGGTCCTGGAGCTCTTGTACATATCGCGATCAGCCGCTATGGCCCGGTCAAATAAGGGTGCTACTTTGTTTATAAATAAGGAACCACCACCATTTCTCCAAGTTTGGTCAGCTTCAACCCATTTTCTTCCTTGCATTCAGTCCCAGGTGTGCTCCTCGTGACAGGAGGATGCCGCCGGCACCTTGAATCGGCTGGAGATGGTGGTGGTTGCACCCACGGCGGCGCTCCGGCAACCGTCCTGCTCCTTGGCCCTCCGGCCAAGTCGAGCTGCGCCATTACATTTCTTAGGTAGTTTTTCCTTCCCGCATTTCATTTCCGTCTTTTGTTTAGCATTTAGATAATTAGAGTAGTGTAATTTAGGTAAATCAAAGTTCGCCGGAGCTCTGCTCTGGTGACTTCGCCACCGTGTTTCCGATTGTTTTTCGACCACCATTCCACCGTAATTTCGTTCCTCATCGTGTTCTCCACCTCCCAGCCACCCTGTCCAACCAGATCTGATCCAGATCTGCGAATCGAAGCCTCAGCTCCGTCGCTCGTCGGAGGCTTCGCCACCTCACCCCATTTGAGTGCTAACAGCTTCAATCTTAGGTCGAGGGTGAAGCCCTCGAGCCGTGCTTTCTTCCTGTGCAGGTCTAGTGCGCCAAGAAGCGCGAGGAGACGAAATCCAAGCTAGCCGAGGTACCTGGAGCTCTGCTTCTTCTCCGAGCTCGTGGCGGCGCTCCAGCGTGCCTCCGGCCAATCCAAACCCTCCAGAAGATAGAGCAACCCTCCAGGAAGCTTCTGGGACCTTCAGCTGCGGCGAAGACCGGCAGAGGAGCGAGATCTGGCCGGAACAAGCTCGCCCCGGCGAGTTTGCTTCCCTGTTCTTGCACGTGAGCTCCCAACCGTTGGATGAAGACGACGGCCCAGGTCGAATCATAGCCATTCGATCCCCCCGTGCTCAGACCGTCAGATCCCTTTGGAGATCTAATCATAGCCGTGGATCGCGGACCGTCATCGGCCCACGTGGAGGCGCCACGTGGATTAGTGGACGAAGATCAGTCGTCGGATGAAGTGCCTGTTGGGGTAAATTGCATATACAACCTCCGCACTTTTTGTATTTAATTTGTAATACTGTAAAATAAATAGCACGTTGTAAATAAAATGTAATTTTTGCTAAAGGGCCCTTGAGTTTCTGAGAATTACAAATAGGTCCTTCCGTGCCTCACGTGCAGTCCAACGTGAGGCGCGTGAAATTTGCACTTTAACCCTGGCGGGTTTTATAAATTGTAAAATAGCCCCAAAAGTTTAAATAAATGTTTATTTCTGTAGGTATTTTTGCACCCATGCCCTGGTACTTATTTTATTTGCAAAAATGCCCCTGCCATGCTGTATTATTTTTGTGGCTTTTATCTATTTATTAAAAATACATATGGTGCTTCTAAAAATCCAGAAAAATTAGGGTAGATGTTTCATGTGATGTTCTTACACGCCCATATTTTATTTCACATTTATTTGCATTTTTCCTAATTATTAAAAATGAAAAAGAAGTCCATTTTGTACTGTCTAAATTATAAAATACAAAAAAATATAAAATGTTTTTGAAAAATCCCAAAAAAATTATATATGGTATATTTATATCTATATTGAGTCCAGAAATTGAAAAACTCTAAAAAAATGAAAAAGAAAAATAAAAAATCAGAAAGCTCCAAAATCTAACAAAAAAATAGAAAAATCCCTAAAAAACCCCAAAAATATGTTTTTCTCTTTTATAATCATCTATATATTATTACTAATGTATTAAAATTAATTTGGGTAATTTTGGAGTTCATTTTATAATTTTAAAACCCAAATTATATTCGGCTATGTAATTAGTCCAACATTAAGGACATTTTTTAAATTAAAAATACCTAAAAATTAGAAATATTCCAGAAAAATAACAAAAAAATTAGAAACATAAAAAAAATAAAAATTATTATATCTATATCTTTTAAGCATTTATATCTATATATAGGTATAGCCAAATATTATATTACCTCTCTCTCTCCTCTTGTATATATATACCTCTTTATATATACATAAATATATATATATTATATAGTTAAAAATATTAACAGAAAAAAATATATATCAAGTATAAAACAAAACAAAAAAATTAAAAAAATATAATAAAAAAATTACAAAATCCAAAACCCACAAAAACAATAATATTGGACATGAACAATGGATTGAATGCTTATACAACACATACATCCCTTTGCCTCCCAGTGTTCGACCTCTACCTGTACTTACACCTATACACATTTACATGTAGAGTTATAATAAATTTTAACTCCACATTTTTGGATATTCATTGCATATATTTATTGTGGGTTAATTGTTGATCGATTTGGGAGTCTGTCTGAGGTCAACTCAGCGACTGTCGATCCGCCTTGTGGAAAGACACGACCTTGGCTAATTCCCTTTCATCAACCGTACAAGTAAAGATTCATAGTCATAAGAATTTGTGTATGTAGACTTGTTCTGACCTAACTGAGGAGGTGACCTGAATAAGAGTCTTGTGGAACTTGAGGGTTGTCAGGTTTTAAATCCATTTCCCAATAAGGTTCCTCTACAATAATAATCCAAAGGTCTGACTGAGCTCCATACTATAATTTTATGAAGATAAGTTTAACACTCAATATTGTTATAACTTTTTATTTTTCCTTTATTCTTTTCTTCTATTCACTTATTCTTTCAAATAAGTGTTTGCTAATGTCTAGAAAAGGTAAAGCATAGGGGGATGATATATCTACAATTGATCATCTTTATTCATTTATTTTAGCTTAAATCCCTTATAAAACACCTGTATATATTAAAATCTATTCTTACTAACTTGCATCTTTGTATAAATATTGTACATTTCTTATTATTTTAACCTAAATAAATAAAGAAAGAAGCAAAGGGAAAATAAAGAAAATCAAGGACTATATATATGTAATAGATACAGGCTTAGTCGGAACCCAAGAGAAGGTCAAGACTTGACCTGATCGATAAGTAATATAATACGGGGAGATCGGGCCATAAATCCAGAAAAATACTTGACAATTGTGTGAATTCCTCATCTTTCTAATATTGTCTATATTACACACTATTACATTGACTTATTCATAGCTAAATCCCTTATAAATGAATATAGTTATTTCTTAAAATTATGCATAAAACCCTCTTGATAATAATAAAATTAATGTTATCAAAAAACTTGTGTAAATTGTATAGATTACATCTCTCTCCAAATGCCACAAAGTCCAAACTCCCAAGACCATTTTCTGCTCCACCCAAATTCCAAATCCATCAAACTCACTTTCGTTGTACTCTAAATTAACTTATCTTTAAAATGAAGGAAATTTCATAAAAATTTGAATTAAGGTGCGAAATGTGGCCAATTTGGGTATTATTATATATTATATGTATATACTATGTGCATTATTTAATTAATTGTTTCCTTGTGCATATCAGTGAATAAGGTATTTTCAGTTACTCTTAAATATTGTATTTAACTCACATAAAATATAAATAAAAATTACAAAATCAAAAATCAACAAAAATAAAATCATGTATATATTGTATATGTATCACCATGTATATGTTGTACTTACGCCAATTTAATTAACCTAATAAATTAAATCATAAAAATAAAATAAAAATATCATTAAAATCCTTGTAAAATATTCTAAATAAAATATTAAATTACATATATAATTAATTAATTATAAATCAAAATACTATGTATATATGTATATGAACTTGTAAATAACACATTGTATTTATTTTCTCCCTTGTAACTATATTATTTAATTAGATTAAACTCACTAAAATTAACTTTAGTTTTTTTTAACATTTTTAATTTGCATTATTTAATTTAATTAATTCATTTTTATTTTGATTTAATTATTTGACATATTATTGTATTTTTTCACGTAGCCTATTTTTTCCGTATTCCAAGCGCGCTCTCATTTGCCAACCCGGGTCTGTTAACCTTGGTCAACTCTCGATTCTGCGCCCGCCCTCTGCTAACTTCGCCTCCACCCGTCTCTTCTCATATTTTTCCCACATGCATAATTTCGTAATGCCTCCTACTTCCTCCTCCATTATTATCGCTCGATCATTCATCTTCACCGCCAGCACCTCGTCTCCATTCATCCCTCCATGAGTTATGCTCCTTTTCAATTTCAAAATCCATTGGAGCCATATCTATAAAATGAGAACATCCATCTCCGAGGAGGGGGTAATCTGTCTCTATCCCATTTCCTTACCCACGATAAGTTCCTAGAGATAGCTGTTATGACGAAGCTGCTGCTCTATGATTTGGAGTGCGAGATTTTTGAACGAAAGTCATTATTCAACTACGTCGCCGTCGATCTCCACCGCACATCTCCGCCTCTCCGACTAACCGCAAATTGAGGCGTCTATGTTCCTTTTTCTTATATGTAGGCATCTTAAATAGTCTATTTTCAATTTAGTGTTTATTTCGCACCTTGTTTTCATTCAAATCATATTGATCATATCAACATCCCTAACCTCTGATCTACACAATCGGAGGAGCTCTGTTCGCGATTAATCACTTTCGACTACGCAGACACCTCTGACATACTCTTCTCCATCTACTTCCACCATCTTTTCTCCTCCAGATCGCCCCTGATTAGGAGTTAGGTCTCCATCCTGACTACCTTCATCGAAAACCCCCACTCAATCCCATTTAGCACACTTTTGACCTAACTTTTGAGCTGGAGAGCCTCTTTGAGCTTCAGTTATAATTTGCCGGTCTCCGGAGCTACAGGGGAAGGTGTGAAGCGCATAGATCAAATCTAGAACAAGTTCCTGGAGCAGCATAGTTTGACCACCTTCCAGATCATCGATATGGTGTTTTCTCGCCGATCCAAGGTGTTCATCATACGCGGAATCACTTGGGCTATCTTCTGAGCGTGATTGGAACCAGATCAGTGTGGAAGGAGATTCACTTGATTGAAGTTTGTTAGAGGTTGTATGGTTCACAGTTCTTCCAGAGGCATCAGGAGCCGTCAGATAAGGAAAACCTACTCCATATTTGATCTGAACCATCGATAAATCACCAAATGTCCATTGTTGATTAAAGTCTCATATCTGTTCGTCGCCATCCATTCAAGAGTTAATCTTCACCGTCTGAACCGCTCGCACCTCCATGTCATGTTAAGGGTATAATTTTATCATTGCCCTCTTTATTTTATTCGTAAATAAGTCCCCAGAGGATGTGTATGTATTCCCCTTATTTGAACAATTGTAATTTTTCCTCACCTTTTATTTTATTTGCATTTTCATTCGATTTGAACTGTACGGGTGTATTGCACATACTTTGTTGGATATTTTGCAATACAATTTCTGACATTTTGAGTTATTGATTAGCCCCTGAATTCATTTTAAATTCATTTTGGTCCAATACAACGGGTCACATGTGCCTACGCGTATGTTATTTTGGGAAATTTACATCTTTCATCCCGCCATTTTATTTCATGTTATCATTTAGTTCGCATAACTAAAATATGTGCATAATAGTCCTAGTGAGTCTACATTTAAATTTCCTTTTGAAAATTAAATAAAAATATCAAAATATGTCTAAAATTCCATAAAATATCACATAGCCTCTTGGAGCATTCATCTTGCATACAAAAATTTCAAATTACATTTTCGTCTTTTTTCATATTTATGAAAATCCAAAAACATCCTAAAATTGTCCTGTTGCATTGAAAATAAATAAAAATTATAAAAACTCATCCAAAAATTCTAAAAAAATCGTGCGTACGTGTTTTGATTTATTTTTATAACATTTAAAATTATAAAACTGAAAAATAATAAAAAAACATAAAAATTCATATAAAATCAAATCAAATCCTATAAATCATGAAACTGCTTTCTAGAAAATATTAAAATTCATTTTTCATTTTGTATAATTTTAATCAATTTTTATCATTATTTGTTATTTTAAAAGTCCAAAATTGATCGCATTATTTTCTATATACTTTATTTACTATTTTTGATTTACTTAAAGTCATTAGAATTTGCTAAAAATTCCAGAAAATTCATAAAAACATGAGAAATTGTTGAAAAACCCAAAAATAGTGTTTATCTCATTTTCTCTATATATTTTCTATTATTTAAAAATTTAATAAGAGTGCTTTGTCTTAAATTATTCATTTATTTTTCTTTAACCATTTTATTTCTTTAAAATTAAAAAATATTTTATAGATTTTAAATAAAAAATTTTACAAAATAGAAAAATAGAAAATCAAAATAATAATAAAATAAAAACCCCAAAAAAGTACAAAATTCAAATACAAAAACCAAGCATAGTTTGACCTTAGAGTTCCTTCATTCTTTGAATTGATTTATTTCAATTATTTGAATAAACCTCAAGATTTTAGTAGCCTCCCTTAGTTCCATCCTGTTTTCTATACATGTATATTAGATAAGAATTACTCTCGCTACACTTTTGTATTTATTTTTAGTTGAGAATAATTATTTTTTGTTTGATGCTTGTATAGGTTGCGATAATTCACGTAAATAAAAAACCTAGAGAAAATAGTGTCAACAAAATGGCTCTGTTGCCGGGGTGGCATGATGAGGGTCTAAAAACGGGATGTTGTGGGATTGCAATAATGCTGCAAAAGAGGGATAGTCTACTAGCGCAAAGGGAAAATTCCTTATGTAAATATTGAAAAGCCATGAACTTGGCATCTATCAGATCCTATATCATAAGATCCAGCTCGTCAAGAGAAAACCAACAGAATTTGTTTCGTGTGAATCAGACTTCGTTTCGATTTGTTATGATTTTCGGAAGAAAGAGAAGTAAGGAGGATTAAGACATCATTATCCCATAATGAATGTCATTAAGATTAATTAAGCATGATTAAAGAAACTAATGATGGATTGAAAACCACTAATGATCATTAGCAAACACTAATCAATAGTTAGCCAAAGATAAGCGTAAGCTGCGAAAGTTAAATCGCGATTAGTGAAAGTTAATCACGATTAGTGTTAATTAAGCATCATTAGTGATTCTAGAATCCTATGGAATGTTCTAACTTAAGCCCTAAGTTTCGTATAAGTTTTGGCCAAAACCATGGGCTGCTAACTGTGGTTAAGTTCTAACCCATGGTTTTCTAACCATAGTTAGTGGTTTTCTGGAGCCTATAAATAGCCCCCCTACCCATTCATTCTCTACGATTTCCACTACCAACACCACCCCAAGGGATAGGGTCGAGAGGTTGGGAGGAGGAGTAGGAGGTGAGGAAGGAGCGCTAGCGAAGCGCTATCGGGAGAACGAGAAGGAGGAAGGTATGATCCTCTCTTACTTAGTTTACTTTGTGAGTTAGGTTTTCAATTCATATTCAGTTTCCCTGTTGTTTTCCTTTCGATGATTTTATAATGGTAATTCTGTCGAAAGTTTCTTAGAAATATGTCCCGATATAAGGGGAAACTCTGACGAAATTTTCTTAGAAATATGTCCCGATATAAGGGGAAACTCGGCCGAAATTTTCTTAGAAATATTACCCCGTATAAGGGGAAGCTCTGACGAAATTTCAAGATAAAATATGTTCTTCACGTTCTTCATGTTCTTCGTGTGTTCTTTGTGTTCTTCGTGTTCTTCGTTCGTTCTTCATGTTCTTGGTACGTTCTTAGCGTTTTTGATATGAAAATGAAATTCTATCGTTTCAGGAGCCATAAATCATCCTTTTGAAAGAGAATCACGATAAAGAATTGTATATAAGAGAGAGAGCTCGATTAGGTAACGAAATCCTTCCTTTTGTTATTGGGTTTTCATATGAGATCGTTGAAATTTCTGATTTTATGTTCTTTGCTACGAGTTACCCTAATTTGGCTATTTCTGAGAAAATATGAAAAGTTGCTTTGTGATTTCAACTAAAATAAGGTCTAAGCATCGGACTGATGCAGTGGCTTGGAAAGTTAGGGTGTGGAAGTTAAAATGAGCATAAGTATGAGTATATAAATATATGAATTAATATATGTGTAAGTCTATACTCAGTATTTTTTTGTTATGCATATATAAGGATGAATTGATGAATTACATCATGGGAATTGATATTTGTTGGTTTGGATCGTGAAAAAGATCATGTGTTACGTTAAGAAATGACTAGGAGTAGAACTACAAGTCGGGCATGCAAATTGTAGGTTTATTGGAAGGAACTCGTATTGGCGTGACCCTACCTAGGTGGTACATGGTTGCCTTGTTTTCATAAGTACGCACGAAATGAATGATTTTCATCACTTGGTACCAGGTGCCAATATATTCGTGTTGAATGACGGAAGATCTGGTTGTGCCATGTGGAGGAATGGGTGGTTTAATAGCGGCTGGGTCACGATAACATGTATTCAAAGCCGCTAGGTTATGTGATTAAAGGTTAGCCTGAGGTTTTAAGCAATCGGGTCCTCGAGGACGGTGTGCTCCTTTGTGTTCCAGGTTGAGGGTTTGAAACCTTGATTAATAAAAGAAAAGGAAAATTGTCAGGATAGTATTGGAGGATTTGTTGAGGCGACGTGCAGCAGCTTAAGCTCACCAGACCAACACAATCTACAATCCTAAAGTATCCACAGCTTTGGAGTCCATGAATGGTGGGGTTCTCCTGGACTAATCCCTGATGTGGAATAGAAAGGAAAAGGATTTAAATTAATCGGAATGGATGTAACTTTTAATGACAACAAGTTTTGCAAAATTACACAATGTGTTTACTTTTCTCTTCTCCGTTACTTAGCACTCGCTAATTGTTATCCTATGATTTATTTGAAAATCCAACTGGTGTTGATGAGCCATCGTAAGGACTTTTGCCATCCAGTCAGCCACAGTAGCTTTACTCTCTAAGGTGGTTAGTAATATTTATGTGTATTTCCTTCCAGCTGATGTACATGTAAAGGGTTGTAGTGGGATAATGGATCATGTAAACTTTATTTTGTGGATAGAAAAGTATTAAATACTTCTTTTTGAGTTTTTTTATTTGCAATTTGTTTCTGAATGTTAGTTGTGATTGCTGGATAAATTATTGTTGAGTAACCAGATTCGGATATGGGAGGATCCGATGGCTCGGAACTGGGGTCTTGACAGTTTGGTATCAGAGGCCAGTTACTCCAGTAATTTATTTAGTAATTGACAACTATGAGCGGTATTCAGAAACTAACGTTGTATTAAGATCCTTTGATCTTAATAATTGATTGCAGTACCATTCACAAGTCATTGTCCCTTATGTACACCATGCTAAGACATATAGGATCTGACCTTTGGCCTTGATTCATCAGAGGATCATGGAAAACCAAGACATGTCTAGATAATTAGCCTCTATTATGACAATGCTGCAAGAAATGGAGCAAAAGCAGTAAGCATTAGAGTTGAGGCTCAATGCACAAGCTGAGAGACCTAAGGCATCCGGACCTGTGGATCCTAGGATTGAAGGTTTTGTTCATCTTTCTGAGGAAGAATCTAGTTACCATCCTTCAACTAAGTCTTCTCCTACCCCAGCTGAAGGAGCAATGAAGAAGGCCCTTCTTAGACACCAAACATTACTAGACAATTACCGAAAGGGAAAGATTCCTCGATTTAAAGGCATAGAGACACCTACTGAGGCAGAACTATGGCTTGATGATGCCAGCAGGATGTTGAGAATAATACACGCACCAGCAGACACTTGGGTGCACTTCGTTGTTTACTCCTTAGCAGACTATGCCAGACGATGGTGGAGAGCCATTTCCAAGAAATTATTAGATCATGTTCCATGGGATGTTTTTGAAGAAAGGTTCCGAGCTCACTTCTGTCCCTCCCATTGGGAAGAATTAAAGAGGAGGGAGTTGGCTTCTTTGAACCAAGGATACAAGAATGTACGAGATTATCATATTCACTTTACGGCATTGCTACGTTACTCCCCAGCTCTAGAAGCTTCACCACAAGAGTGTCTTACCACATTTGTTAGCCGTCTTCACAGAGATTTGAGAGATAAGCTTGCAGGTTTTAGAGCCACCACTTTAGATGAAGCCATGGACATCGCCTCTCATATTGTGATGGAGAGGGATGAAAACTGCCAAAGAAGAAGCTTCCAATTTACTGGTGGACCATCCAAACGTAAGGCGAATTATAACCGAAGAGACAAACGTTATCATCCAGTCGGGTCAAATATAAGCTCGCCATAGACTTTGGACCTGGAATTATCCGGAAGAAGGGGTTTCTCTTGACCTCCACTATATCCTCACGACTCAGCAGCAGGAGCTAGTACCTCTGTGGCTAGATCTTCAGCTCAAACAGGAGCACGTGTGTATTTTAACTGTCATCAGGAAGGCCACATCAAGGAAGACTGTCCGAAGTTGAGAGGTTTGGGGTTTAAACCAACCCTAATTAACAGTATAACATCCACCTCGAGCAATGGAGCAACGCATGGAGGAAAACAAGGTAGAGGTCGTGGCTCACAAGGAGCGTCTCCTACACAACAACAACCGCAATGTGTTGTGGGTTCTAGTTTACCTATTCCTAATGGCCAGCTCAATGCAATCACTGAAGTACAAGCCTATGATTCAGGCACAGTCGTACGAGGTACCGTTACTATTCATGGTTTTTCAGTACATGCCTTATTTGATTTTGGTGTTTCACATTCATTTATTGCTCGATGGTTAGTACCCACTTTGGATAAAATACCAGTAGAGTACAACATTCCTATCTCATCAAGGGACCAGGAGGACAAGTATTTATAATCTGAGAAATCCTGGATAATTGTATAGTACTAATAGCGGGACATCAGTTACCTGTTTCACTACTACTAATCGAAATGGTAGACTTTGATCTTATCCTAGGAATGGATTGGCTAGAAAGGCATCATGCATGTCTTGACTGTTTTCAGAAGACAATAACGTTTCACCTTCCTATCTCGATAGAGTTCCAGTTCGTTGGAAAGACATCCAATGATAATGTCAAATATATCTCTACATTGAAGGCACAACAGTTGTTAGAGCAAGGGTGCCAAGGTTATTTAGCCTATGTAACCACTACATCAGGGTCAGACAGAATGATGGAAGATATGCCTATAGTGTGCAAGTTTCTTGATGTATTTCCATAGGAACTACTTGGATTACCACCTGAGCAAGAGATTGAATTTGAAATCTCTCATATCTAATACTCAGCCTATCTCTATCCCTCCGTATAGGATGGAACCAGCTGAGTTACGAGAGTTAAAGGTACAGTTGCAAGAACTGTTAGATAAATGATTCATTCCTCCTTGTACTTCACCATGGGGTGCACCTGTCTTATTTGTCAGGAAAAAGGATTAGGTCAATGCGGTTGTGGATTGACTATAGACAACTAAACAAGAAGATCATAAAGAACACGTATCCTCTGCCAAGAATAGATGATCTCTTTGATTAGTTACATGGTTCAACCGTGTATTCCAAGAGTGATTTAAGATCTGGATACCATCAGTTGAAAACTAAAGATATAGATATTCCTAAGATAGCTTTTCGAACTAGATATAGGCATTATCAATTCTTAGTTATGCCTTTTGGACTAACAAATGCCCCAGCATCCTTCATGGATCTCATAAATAGAGTATTCAAGGAGTTCTTAGATCACTTTGTAATAGTCTTTATTGATGATGTGCTTATTTACTCTAAGGATAAGTATCTGCATGAACACCATCTCAGGCAGGCACTTGAAACTCCCAAGAAGAACAAACTATATTCTAAATATAGCAAATGTGACTTCTGGTTATCTGAAGTATCTTTCTTAGGCCATGTTATTACTTGGGAAGGTATATCAGTCGATCCTACAAAGGTTAGTGCGGTGATGAGTTGGGAATGCCTGAAGACTGTCACAGAAATACGATCTTTTCTGGGATTAGTGGGATATTATAGAAGATTTGTGAAGGACTTTTCACGAATAGCATTGCCAATGACTATGTTGGCTCAGAAGGAAGTTCCATTCATATGGTCTGATGCATGCGAAATTAGTTTCCAAACACTTAAAGAATGCCTAACATCTGCACCCGTCCTTACTCTACCCTCCAGGAGTGAAGGGTTTACAGTGTACACTGACGCATCTAAAGGACTTGGGGTAGTTCTTATGCAACATGGTAAGGTAGTTGTGTATGCATCACGATAGCTCAGGACACATGAGAAGAACTACCCGACACATGACCTTGAATTAGCTGCCCTAGTTTTCGCTTTAAAGATATGGAGACACTATCTGTATGGTATTACTTTTGAAATCTTAACCGATCATAAAAGCTTGAAATATCTGTTTGATCAAAAGGAGATCAATATGAGACAGAGACGGTGTCTAGAGTTGTTGAAAGATTATGATTGCACTATCTCCTACCACCCTGGTAAGGGGAACGTCGTAGTAGATACCCTTAGCAGAAGAACTTATTCACCTGGGTTAGTGAGTGCTATCCAATTATGGGGTTTACTATCAACGTTAAGTGAATGGAAGCCATTTGATAGTAGTGTCGATATTATAACTATTCCTCACCAATACAAACCAGAGATCTAGGATAGAATAAAGAAAGGACAGGAGGAATCCAGTCCTTCAAGACTTGAGATGACAACTTGAGAAGAATGAGTTGGAGGGATTCCAGATACAAGAAGGGTTACTATCTAACCATCACAGAGCTTGTGTACCAGACACACCTGAACTGAGGAAAGACATCTTACGTGAAGCGTATTGTTCTAGATTATCTATTCATTCAAGAATTACAAAGCTGTATAAGGATCTTCATTCATACTTTTCGTGGCCGGGAATGAAGAAAGATATTGCTGAGTTTGTGAATTCATGTTTCACTTGCCAACAGGTAAAAGCTTCACACCAAAAGCCATCTGGATTGTTACAACCCCTCCCTATACCTGAGTGGAAATGGGAAAGCATTTCTATGGACTTTGTAACTGGCTTACCTCAGATGACTATTGGTAAAGATAGTATCTGGGTTATAATAGATCATCTGACCAAGGTGGCACACTTTATTCCAATAATACTATCTTTCACTCCAGACGACCATGCTGAGTTATATATTATACATGTAATCCGCCTCCATGGTATCCCAAAGGAAGTAGTTTCCGATCGAGATTCACGATTCACCTCACACTATTGAGAGAACTTCATAAAAGCCTTAGGCACACACTTATGCTTGAGCACAGCATATCATCCACAAATAGACGGTCAGTCAGAATGTACGATTCAGACACTAGAGGATATGCTACAAGCATATGCTTTAGAATAGAAGGGATCGTGGATTAAACATTTGCCTCTTGCAGAATTCACCTACAACAATAGTTGCTATGCAAGTATTGACATGGCACCATTTGAAGCACTATATGGACGTAAGTGTACTACTCCTTTGTGTTGGCAAGAGGTCAGGATAAAGAACTTTTACGATTCAGATAGACTCTAGGAGACACGGGAAGCTGTAGAGCTTTCTCAAAAAAGACTAATAACTGCCCAGAGCCGCAAGAAAAGCTATTGTGATACTAGGTGAAGAGACCTTGAATTTGAGGTAGGTGACTTTGTATTTCTCAAAGTATCACCTATGAAGGGTGTTCAAAGGTTTGTCTTGCGTGGGAAGTTAGCACCCAGGTTCGTGTTTCCCTTTGAAATTATTCAACGGATTGGAAAAGTCGCATATATACTTGTACTTCCTCTACATCTTTCGGCAATACATGATGTTTTCATGTAGCAAATCTGAGAAAGTATATCAAGGATCCTGAACATAAGATAATCTACGATGATCTGCATGTTGAGCCAGACTTGACATACCTAGAAATACCTGTGCAAATACTTGACAGAGATATCAAGAAGTTGAGGAACAGAGAGGTACCTCTAGTTAAAGTGTTATGACACAACTAAGAGTTTGAAGAAGCAACATGGGAATCTGAGGTAGAAATGAAAGAAAAGTACCCGTACTTGTTTGAATGATAAAACTATGTATTCTTTATATGTTCATTATAAATGAAATGGCGTTCATTCTCTTTAAGGTTGTTATAGTCTCAATCCTCTTTAAGGTTGTTATGACTGTATCTCAAGTCTTGAGGACGAGACTTCCTTTAAGGTTGTTATAATTGTAAAGGCGTGAACTTGGCATCTCTCAGATCCTATATTATAAGATCTGGCTCGTCAAGAGAAAACCAATGGAATTTGTTTCGTGTGAATCGGACTTCATTTCAATTTGTTATGATTTTCGGAAGAAAGAGAAGTAAGGAGGATTAAGATGTCAATAACCCATAATGACTTTCATTAAGACTAATTAATCATGATTAAAGAAACTAATGATGGATTGAAAACCGCTAATGATAATTAGCAAACACTAATCAATAGTCAGCAAAATATAAACGTAAGCCACGAAAGTTAAATCGTGATTAGTGAAAGTTAATTACAATTAGTATTAATTAAGCGTCATTAGTGAATCTAGAATCCTCTGGAATGTTCTAACCTAAGCCCTAAGTTTCGGATAAGTTTTGGCCAAAACCATGGGCCAAAACCATGGGCCGCTAACCATGGTTAAGGTCTAAACCATGGTTTTCTAACCATGGTTTGTGGTTTTCTGGAGCCTATAAATAGCCCCTCCTATCCATTCATTCCCTACGATTTCCACTACCACCACCACCCCAAGGGCTAGGGTCGAGAGGTCGGGAGGAGGAGTAGGAGGTGAGGAAGGAACGCTAACAAAGTGCTACCGGGAGACGAGAAGGAGGAAGGTACGATCCTCTCTTACTTAGTTTACTTAGTGAGTTAGGTTTTTGATTCATATTCACTTTCCCTGATGTTTTCCTTTCGAAGATTTTATAATAGTAACTCTACCGAAAGTTTCTTAGAAATATATCCTGATATAAGGGGAAACTCTACCGAAATTTTCTAAGAAATATGTCCTGATATAAGGGGAAACTTTGTCGAAATTTTCTTAGAAATATCACCCCGTATAAGGGGAAGCTCTGCCGAAATTTCAAGAGAAAATAAGTTCTTCTCGGTCTTTGTGTTCTTTGTGTGTTCTTCACGTTCTTCGTGTTCTTCGTTCGTTCTTCGCGTTCTTAGCACGTTATTAGCGTTTTTGATATGAAAATGAAATTCGATCATTTCAGGAGCCATAAATCATCCTTTTGAAAGAGAATCACGATGAAGAACTGTATACAAGAGAGAGAGCTCGATTAGGTAACGAAATCCTTCCTTTTGCTGCTGGGTTTTCATATGAGATCATTGAAATTTCTGATTTTATGTTCTTTGCTACGAAGAACCCTAATTTGCCTATTTTTGAGAAAATATGAAAAGTTGCTTTGGGATTTCAACTAAAATAAGGTCTAAGCATCGAATTGATGCAGTGACCTGGATAGTTAGGGTTTGGAAGTTAAAATGAGCATAATTATGAGTATATAAAAATATGAATTAATATATGTGTAAGTCTATACTCAGTATTTTATGGTTATGCAAATATAAGGCTGAATTAAGGAATTACATCATGGGAATTGATATTTGTTGTTTTGGATCGTGAAAAAGATCATGTGCTACATTAAGAAATGACTGGGAATAGAACTACAAGTCGGGCATGCAACCTGTAGGTTTATCGGAAGGAACCCGTATTGGTGTGACCCTACCTATGTGGTACACAGTTGCCTTGTTTCTATAAGTGTGCATGAAATGAATGATTTGCAACGCTTGGTATCAGGTGCCAATATATTCAGGTTAAATGTCGGAAGATGTGGTCGTGCCATGTGGAGGCCCGGGTGGTTCAATAGTGGCTGGGTCATAATAATATGTATTTAAAGCCACTAGGTTATGTAATTAAAGGTTAGCCTGAAGTTTTAAGTAACCGGGTCCTTGAGGAAGGTGTTCTCCTTTGTGTTCCAGGATGAGGATTTGAAGCACTGATTAATAAAAGAAAAGGAAAATTATCTGGGTAGTATTAGAGGATTGGTTGAGGCGACGTGCGGCAACATAAGCTCATCAGATCAATGCAATCTCTAATCCTAAAGTATCCACTACTTCGAAGTCCATGAATGGTGGGGTTCCCCTGGACTAATACCTGATGTGGAATAGAAAGGAATAAGACTTAAACTAATGAGAATGGATGTAACTTTTAATGACAACTAGTTTTGCAAAATTACACAATTTGTTTACTTTTCTCTTCTTCATCACTTAGCACTCGCTAATTCTTATCCTATGGTTTATTGAAAAACCCATCAGGTGTCGGTGAGCCATCGTTCAGACCTTAGCCATCCAGTCAGCCACAATAGCTTTACTCTCTAAGGTGGTTAGCAATATTTCTATGTATTTCCTTCCAGCTGATGTACATGTAAAGGGTTGTAGTGGGACAATGGATCATGTAAACTTTATTTTTGAATGGAAAAGTATTAAATACTACTTTTTGAGTATTTTTATTTGCAGTTTATTTCTAAATGTTAGTTTTGATTGCTTGATAAATTATTACTGGGTAACCAGATCTGGATATAGGAGGATCCGACATCCCAGAACTGAGGTCGCGACACATATTGTACCCTTGTATATATTAAAAAAATATAGAATCTCCAAAAGTGGATATGCCTGATTGAAAAGTAAAATTCCTGTCGGAGTGTATATACAAGTGTAGTCAAATAAGATGAGCTTCAAAGATAAATTTTTGTGAGCTTGCAGCTAGATGACTTGGCTACACTGGTCATGCATCTAAGGATAGGTAGCTACACTCAATATCGTCCATTCTTTTCTCCATCTCCTCTTCTTGAGCTGGTTGCACTTAACTTAGAAGGGAATATATCCGCACCTAGAGGAAACAGTTGCTAGACCGGGGGACTATAGTTACCTTGTTGACGGAGGCTGTTTCATTATCACTTTTGAGGTGTGGAGCTATATTCCACTTACACTGTACAAGTAAAGATTCATAGACATAAGAATTTGTGTATGCAGACTTGTTCTGACCTTGACCTAACTGATGAGGTGACCTTAATAGGAGTCTTGTGGAACTTGAGGGAAGTTAGGTTTTAAAATAATTTCCCATTACAGTTCCGCCACACTAATAATCCAAAGGTCTGACCGATCATCATATTACAATTTTATGAAGATAAGTTTAACACTCAATATTATTCTAAGTTCTTTATTTTTCCTTTATTCTTTTCTTTTATTCACTTATTCTTTCAAATAAGTGTTTGCTAAGGGACTAGTAAAGGTAAAGTATAGGGGGCTGATGAATCTACAACTCATCAACTTTATTCATTTATTTTATCTTAAAATCCCTTATAAAAAACATGTATATATTAATAAATTTGTATTCTTACTAATCTGCATCTTCGTGTAAATACTATACACTTATTATTTTTTTATCCTAAAATAAATAAAGGAAAAATAAAGAAAATCAAGGACTGTATATATGTAATAGATACATGCTTAATCAGACCCTGAGAGAAGGTCAAGCCTTCACCTGATCGACAAGGAATAAAGTAGGAGGAGATAGGGCCAAAAATCCACAAAAATACTTGACACATGTGTATATTCATCACATGTATAATATTGTCTATATTACACACTATTTAATTGACTTATTCATAGCCAAATACCTTGTAAATGAAGAAAATTCTTTCTTAAAATTGTGCTTAAAACCATCTTGATAATAATAAAAATAATGTCAGCAAAAACTTGTGTATATTGTATAGATTACATCTCTCTCCAAAAGCCACAAAGCACAAACTCCCTAGATCATTATCTGCTCCACCCAAACTCCAAATTAATGAGACTCACTTTTGTTGTACTTCAAATTAAATTGTCTTTAAAATGAAGGTGATTTCATAAAATTCTAAGTTAATGAGAGAAATGTGGCCAATTGGAGTATTATTGCATATTATACATATATGTTATGAGCATTATTTAATTAATTATTTCCATATGCATGTTTGTGAATAAGGTATTTTCAGTTACTTGTAAATATTATATTTAACTCATATAAAATATAAATAAAAAATAAAAAATCAATAAAAAAGTCCTATATATATTTTATATGTATCACAATATATATTGTACTTAAGCCTATTTAATTAACCTAATAAATTACCTCATAAAAATCGAATTAAAATATCATTAAAATCCTTGTAAATAAATAAAATATTAAATTATGTTTATATGTATAAAAAGAATAAATTAAAAATCAAAATACTACGTATATAGGTATGCATACTTGTAAATAACATCATGTATTTACTTTTACCCTTGTAACTATATTGTTTAAATAATTACACTAAAATTAACTTTAATTTATTCTCAATATTTTGTTTACATAACTTAATTTAATTAGATCATTTTCAACTTTTTATTGAATTATTTAACATTTTATTGTATTTTTGTCGCATAACTTATTTTGTTCGTACTCCAGACATGCTCTGATTGGCCAACCCGAGTATGTTGACCCGGGTCAACTCTCCATTCTTCGCCTGCCCTCCGCTAACTTCGCATCCACCTGTATCTTGTACTTTTCCCATGTGCACCACTTCATAATGCCTCCCACTTCCTTCTCAATTATTATCACTCGATCATTCATCTTCACTACCAGTACCTCATCTCCAGTCATCACTCCATGAGTTGAGCACCTTTAGAATTTCTAAATCCACTGGAGCCACGCCTATAAAATGAGAACCTCTGTCTCTAGAGTGGGGGTAATCCGTCTCTAGCCCATTTCCTTACCTGTGATTGGTTCCTAGAGATAGCATTTGTGAAAGATCTGCTTCTCTACAATTTAGAGTGCGAGATTTTTGAGTGAAAGTCATGATTCACCTATTTCGTCAGCGAGCTCCGTCTCATGTCTCTGCCACTCTGACCATCCGCAGATTGATCATTTCCATCCCCTTTCCTTATCCGTAGATATCTTAAATAGTCTAGTTTCAATTTAGTGTTTATTCCATACCTTTTTTTCATTAAAATCATGTTGATCATATCAACATCCCTAACCTCCAATCTACACAATCGGAGGATCTCTGTTCGTGTTTAATCACTTTAGACCACGCAGACACCTTTGCCATACTCCCCCATGTACTTCCACCATCTGTTCTCCTCCAGATCGCCCCCGATCAGGAGTTAGGTCTCCATCCCGACCACCTTTATTGGAGACCCACACTCATTCCCATTTAGCACACTTTTGACCTAACTTTTGAGTCGGAGAGCCTCTCTGAGCATCAACTATAATTAGTAGGTTTCAGGAGCACTAGGGAATGCATGAAGAGCATAGATCAGATCTAGAACAGGTTCTTGGAGCAACATAGTTTGACCACCTTCCAGATCCTCGGTCTGGTGTTTCTCACCGATCCAAGGTTTTCACCAGGTGCAGAATCACTTGGGCTATCTTCTAAGCGTGATTTGAAGCAGATCGGTGCTGAATGGATGGAGATTCACCCGATTGAAGTTCCTCAGAGGTCTCCTGCATCCCAATTCTTCCAGAGGCATCCAGAGCTGATAGATCAAGAAACCTACTCCACATTTGATCCTGATCGTCGATAAATCCCCAAATGTTTATCGCTGATTGAAATCTCAGATCTGATCGTTGCCATCGATTCAAGAGTTAACCATCACTGTCCGATCAAACTTCTAGAGAATATGAACTACTTGTGCCTCCACGTCATGTTATGGGTATAATTACATCATTTCCCTCTATCTTTATTTTATTTGCAAATAAGTCCCTAGAGGGACACATGTTGGTATTTCCCTTATTTGAACAATTGTGTATTTTTCCTCAACTTTATTTTATTTGCATTTTCATCTGGTTTGAACTGCATGGGTGTATTGCACGTGCTTTGTTGTGTATTTTTCAATAAAAGTTCTAACATTATGAGTTATTGATTAGCCCCTGAATTCATTTTAGTTTCATTTTGGTCCAATCCACTAGAGCACACATGCTTGCATCATTTTATCCGACCATTTCATTTCTTATTATCATTTAGTCTGCATAAATAAAATATGTGCATAATAGTCCCTGTGAGTCTACATTTAAATTTCCTTTTGAAATTTAAATAAAAAATATCAAAATGTGTGTAAAATTCCATCAAAATTTGCATAGCTTCTAAGAGCATTCATCTTGCATACATAAATTACAAATTGCATTTTTTAGGTTTTATTATTATTTATTAAAATCTAAAAAATCCTAAAATTATCTTGTTTGCATTGAAAATTCAATAAAAAAATATAAAAACACTTCCAAAAATTCTGAAAAATCATGCGTGCTTGTTTTGATTTGTTTTAATTACAGTATCATTATTTCATATATATATATATATATATATATATATATCATTTATTAAAACCATAAAAATTGTAAAATAAAAAAACATAAAAAATTCATATAAAATTAATTAAAAATCTAAAAATCATAAAATTACTTTTTGGAAAATATTAAAATTCGTCTTTCATTCTGCATAATTCTCATCAATTTTGTCATTATTTGATGTTTTAAGAATAAAAAATGTTCGCATTATTTTCTGTTTACTTTATTTGTTCTTTCTAATTTATTTAAAGGGTTTAATAGTTACTAAAATTTTCAAAAACTCATAAAAACATAAGAAAATGTTGAAAACCCAAAAAATAATTTTTACCTGTTTTTTGCATATATTTGCTATTAATGAAACTTCAAAAAGAGTGCTTTGTCTTAAATTGTTCATTTCTTTTTCTTTAATTATTTTCATATTTTCAAAATTAAAAAAAACTTTTGCAAAATAAAATAAAAATTAAGAAAAAGAGAAATATAAAAAAAACTAAAAAATAATAAAATAATAATGCCTTAAATTACAAAATTCTAAAATACAACCAAGCATAGTTTGACCTAGAAATTCTTTCTTTCTTTGCATTCATTTAATTAAATTATTTGAATAACCTTCAGGATTTTTATAACCTCCCTGAGTTCGATCTGATTTCTATACAGGTAAATTAGATAGCGATTTCTCTTGCTACATTTTTGTATTTATTTTTGCTTGTGATAAATATTTTTTTATTTGACGCTTCTTTGGGTTGCGACGACACTTGTGAATAATTCATCCAAATAGAAACCTAGAGAAAGAAGTGTCAACAAAATTGTGTCGTTGCCAGGGAGGCACGATGAGGGTAGTTAGGATTTTCTTTTGACCTCCTATTCTTGGGTTGTATATACTTGTTTATCTTCTTTTATTTTTGTCTATATTTTTATTCCTTAATTCATTGCATTTACTATTTTTGGCTCATACACAAGCATTTGTGTCTCTTACACATTCTTTATTTCCTCTTTCTTGCGATGGCTCGACGAGCGAGGCAGTCATTCTTAGTAGCGGCAGCACACCAAAGCAAAATAGAGGCATCTTGTTTCTTCACCGAGCCATAGGAGAGCGTAGACGGAGGAAAATAATTCAAGGAGACCAATATTTGGAGCATAGATAGTTGTAGATAGATTTTAGCATTTTTATTCTTTCAAAAGCTCTTGTAAAAAAGATATTATATACTTTGTGTATGGGGTCTGTTTTACCAAATGCTGATGCACTTGGGGGACCTCACCGGTTTCGTTTTTCATCGATTTCTTTTAATTTGTTTCACAAAGTTTTCTACACTAAGCCACTAATGATTGCTTTAATTTACTTGCTTGAGCTAGGTAATTAATTAGGTCCAAAGCCATAAACAATAATTTATGTACCTATAGAGTAGAGCATATTTGGACTTAGTCAAATTAACCAGTTCTTGCCTGCTAATAGAAGTTATTGCTAGGACGGTTTACATGCATAATTTAGGTTAGTTTTAATTTATGTATTTCAATTCTACATAGATCATCCTGCATGTAGAGTGCTAGAGACAAGGTACACATCTATAAACTCTTGCATGCATCATAGTATTTAATCGTGCATTGGATTTTCTGATTTCCTCCCCTGTTTTCACTCACATAATTCAAAAAAGAAATTGGATACTCATTAGGTGATTTATTGAAAATATTCAAAAAGAGTGATTATTTCATAAAACCGTGAATGCTAAAGAAAACACGATCCTAAAATTAAGGATAAATCAATATTTTGGGGAGAGTAACCCCCTCATTATTTTATATATTTGTAAAGTGAGAGGGGGACGAACACTAGGATAGAGCAAAGCCCAGATTTCCATATAGACTATTGGTTCTACAAAAATGATTAGCTACTCCTCAGAGAGGAAAAGAAGTAGCTGGTAAATGATCCGAATTTCCTTATTAGAGTGGGTGGTTTAGAGGACACTATGTAAGGCTCCGTCCTCAAGTAACGAGTAGCCATTTTTATGGTCTGTACTTACTGTTGACAGCGGTTTTCTCGAGGATCGGAAATTAATGATATGTAAGTTGTTGTTATCCCCAAAAATCCCGTGACAAATAAACAAAAATCTTTTTATTGCTACTTATTAACCTGTACAGTGGACAGGGTCGAACTCAGGGAGGCTACAAATCCCGAGGGTTACTCAATTAATCGAAAATCAATTAAGAGAAAAACAGGAATCTCAAAGGATTAGTATCCTTGTTTTTTTTCATTTTTTATTTCTAATTAATTTTTTTATTTTCTAATATTCATTTTTTTAGTGATTTTGATTTTGCAATTTTTTTATTTAAAAAATAATATGGAGCAATATTTACAAGATCAAAAATGCACACACCAACTCTTTTTGTAATTTTTCAATTTATCAAAAATGCTTAAAAATTCAGAGAAAATATTTTTGGTTTTTAAAAGTTTTGAAATATTTTTCGAAATTTTTGTGGAATTTTTAGATGTTTTTCTATTTTTCTAAAAATCAGACAGTGAGAAAATGCTAAATTGTGTATGGTCTAGAGTAAATTGCAACTTAAAAATATTTTAATTGCCCAAAACTCCTGGCAATTATATTTATGATAAACTACAAAGCAATATCTACAATCAGAGACTGAGATCAAAGTTTTTTTATACAATTTTTTTAAGAATTTTAGTTTTTCGTAATTGTTTTTTCTTTCAAAAAGAGTTAATGCATAAAAATTTGACATAAATTAAATGACAAAAAAAATAATACATTAAATTTTTTGGAATTTTTAGACCAATTTTCAAATTTTTATGATTTTTCAAATTTTGGGTAAGTGAAAAGACATTGTTTTTTATTTTTTAAACAAATCAAATGACAACAAAAACTATGAAAATTTTACACAATGATAAAAACTACAGCAGGAGCATGTACAATTTTTTGAGAATTTTTCGACTGATAAAAACATTAATTTAACCACAAAGGGGATGCAAATTCAAGTCCGCAAGCATAGGGACTGAAATGTAATTATGGAAAGTTTTTGCAACTAATAATAATAAAAATAAAGTTCAGGATGAATGTCGTAAATTACCCAAAATATCTAGAGAGGAAGACTCTTCTGTAATTTTCAAAACTTTGGAGGATCTTGTTGTAATTTCTTTAATTTTTTTTCAAAAAGCCAAGCCCCTAGGGTTCTTCATCGTTTCCTATTCGTACTCAACAAGTGGGAAGTAGGGTCACCGCCCACCTCTTCTTCTCCAATGGTGGCGTGGGTTGTGCAAGGAAAGC
The DNA here is from genome assembly GCA_037367405.1 of Ottelia alismoides. Taxonomy (NCBI): domain Eukaryota; kingdom Viridiplantae; phylum Streptophyta; class Magnoliopsida; order Alismatales; family Hydrocharitaceae; genus Ottelia; species Ottelia alismoides. The sequence goes on from JAZKJV010011214.1 coordinate 977,058, forward strand.
AGAGATGGATGGTGGCCGCACCAGGCGCGCGGGGCGAGAGGATGGAGGAACGGTGACTTGGAGCGGCCGCGCAGCGGGGGGTGTGGGCGGCGTTCAGGTGGAGTAAGGAAGCAGCGATCGATGTTCTGGCGGAGGAGCGGTTGGAGACCCAAGCTCCAGGCGGCGGAGCTTCTCGCGTGTGGTCGCGGGAGGGTTGTACGGTGGACGCGCATGAGGACGGCACAGGAATGCAGTTGGAGGTGAAGATGGTCGGTGCAGAGGCGGCACCGTGTTGCGGCGTGCCGCCTAGGTGGCCGGGCGGAGGAGCGCGGAGGGCTGGAGGGTCTACCGCGCAGGCGCGCAGCGTACGCGTGGCAGCTGGAGGGGTGCGGCTGGAGCATCGCTGTGACTAGATGTTGTTTTATTATTATTATTATTATTATTATTATTTGTTTTTATATGTAAATAGAAATGTAAATAAATTTTTTTGAAGGAAATATAAACAGGTACTATTTTTTAATTTTATTGTTTTTTAAGATTATCCTGCAAAACCAATGTTAGAGAGAACAAGAAAACAAATAATTTTTTTGTATTATTATTTTTTATTTATTCACCAATAGAAAAATGAATTTAGGATCTTGCAGAAATGAAAGGAATCGAATTCGATTCTCCGACCACCGTGCGTGGTTGGAGTTGATAGATCGTGGGAGGTAGAAATTAAATGCGGAGAGATCAAGAAATTAATGATCTAAATAAAAAATGATGATGAAATAAAAGTGCGAGAAATAAAACTACGATTAACCTAGATAAAAAATAAGAAAAATGTGGATCTCACCTTAGGAGCGGAAATGGCCGTAATCGCCTCGATGAAGGCCGACGCGGTGTCACCGGACGGCTCGAAGGCTAGGCACTTTTCTCGACGAAATTTTCTCTCAGAGATTGGTCTCCTCTCTTTAAAGATTGATCAAGTTGGAATGAGGTAGAAGGAGCCATATAAATAGAAAAGATAGAGATGAAATTTGAATTTTTGAATTTTTGAATTTTTTGGTGGAAGAGATAAGAGAGATGAAATTTGAAATGAGATAAAGTAAAAGAGAGATAAAAATATTTACAAAATTAACTATTATTTTGAATTTTCATCACTTTATTTATTTGAATAAAAATGTTATTTTTTAAAAAATATTTATGGTGGTTAATTGAGAATAACAACTATATAAATATATGACATTATATACAAGGGTAATTGAGGAAATTAGCTTTTTTATTTTAAAAATTTTAATTTTTTTGTTTTAAATTTTTTATTCTAAATAATTAGTAAGAACAATTTACAAATATTTATAAATACAATATTTACAAAATACATGGGAAAATTGCACAAACCACCCCAGAAAATCGACTTTTCAACCGTAACTCTAAAAATTATGAAAATATAGCCATTTTAAAGATAATTTAATTTAGAATTCAATGGAAGTGAGATTGGTTCAATTTGAGTTCATATGGAGCTGGAATTGGTCTTTCAATTAGTGCTTAGTGGCTTTTTCCAAGTGTGGTTGCTTTTATTCTCTATATGATTTAATTGTGCAATTATTTTTATGAATTAGAACACATTTTTATTTACAACTTTGGTTTTGAAAGTTATTTGATTTGACGTCAAGTAATGCACAAATAAATTAGTGTCAGTTTTATACATATATACACAAAATAAGTGAGAAGTATTTACAACAACACACATACATATTTTTTTGGATTTTCGGCTTAAGGACCGTATCTCCCCCTACTTTATTCCTGGTCGATCAGGTTAAGTCTTGACCTTCTCTCGGGGTTCAGGTCAGCCTGTATACAATCTTCCTTTTTTATTTTATTTTCTTTATTTTTCCTTTCTTTGTTTATTTATTTATTTTAGGTTAAAATTAGTAAGAAATGTACAATATTTACACACAGATGCAAGATAGTAAGAATATGGAGTTGGTGTTATATGCAGGTATTTTATAAGGGATTTTAAGCTAAAATAAATGAATAAAGATGACGAATCACAGATTAATCATCCCCCTATACTTTACCTTTGCTAGTCCCTTAGCAAACACTTATTTGAAAGAATAAGTGAAGAAAAAGAAAAAGAAATGGAAAATAAAGAAAGTAGGACAATATTGAGTATTAAACTTATCTTCCAAAAATTGTAATTTGGGGGTCTGTTGGACCTTTGGATTATTAGTGTGTCGAAACTTCTGTGACTTAGAATTTTAAAATCGACAGCCTTCAAGTTCTAAATATCATTGTCACAGTTTCGTCTCAGAAGTCATCTTAGATCAATCCTCTTCCCAAAGCATACCCTATGAACATTGAACAATCTACTCATGTGTGTGAAAGGTTTTAGCTCCATCCAGAATGTCGAACTACCATGCAATTCTCCTCTCCAGTAACTCATCCTCGGGGAATTAGGTATTTCCTTCTATGGTCTGCTGCGTTGTGTTCACAATCGAATTGGGGGGGAAGTTAGAAGAAGGAGAAAAGAACTGGAGAGTGGCCAGTGTAGTCACCTCTCCTTGTGAAGCTGGCCAGTGTAGCCGAGTCTCCACCAAGATCTGCAGGTTTTCTTGGAGCTTGGGCCTTTTTGGTCAAATATTTATTTGTTAGTGGCTTCTTTGTATTTGGATTTTTGGTGGTTCTGCTTGGATCTTGTTGTGCCCCTACGGATATAGAATCTTTTTGTTTCCGTACATGTTTTGAGGTCTTAGAAAAAATTGTGCCCAGCCGTACATCCCTTTTTTGAAGCTTTATTTCAACCCGTACTCTGGTCTTTAGTTTTCCACGCTACCAGAAAAGAAACTCACACAGTCTTCCAACATTCCGCCTGAGTTGAGCTAAGTGCATAGTACGAGAGTACAAATTAATTCCCTATTCCAGAGTTGTACCCAGATGAAGAGACCGGGTTAGACACTAAGAGTCAAACGCTGCACATTGTCATGTGGAACTCAAAGAATTAAGTCAAAGACCTGAAGCTTCTAAAATCCTATTTCTCGGTGAAGTTCCTCTGAGAATTAGGTGGATTAAGGTCCAACTAAGCTCCATTCTTCAATTTTATTCAAGACATAGTTTAAATGTCAATACTATACTGAAAAATGCACATGCAAATGCAAGAAAATATGAACTATTCAAAGAGTTTTTTAAAAAAATTGATGCATATGTGAAAAAAACATTTTTTAAACAATTTTCTAATTTTGAACATTTTATGGTTTTTTTGAAGAAAAATGCAAATGTAAAAGAAAGGTTTCTTTTAAATTATGCAAGTTCTTATAGATTTTTGGTTTTGTAGTTTTTTTTGTAAAAAAGGTTAGTAAAACATATACAAGAATTTTTTTTGTGTGTTTTTTTTGTTTGTTTGTTTTTTTGTTGTTTTTTTTGTTTTTTTGCTTTTGTTTTGTTTTTGTTTGTTTTGTTGACACACGTGGATTTTACACAATTATATACATAACCCCCCCCCTCATAAACATATTTAAAAGTACGAGTTATGTCTAAAGTATATATACAATATATACGACACCCCCTATACTTAGCTCGAACTATGTCCCCATAGTTATCAGAGAGAGAAAAAGGAAGACATAACTCGTGCTAAGTATAGAAAAGTGAAAAGACTCCTATGCTACAACAACTCAAAGAAAAGATAAAAAGAAGAGAAGTTGGTGATCCCCCCTATACTTAGGATCAAGTAATCCTAAGTATAGTAGAGTATACAAAAGGGGAAAACCGATGAAGAGAATGTACAGACTCAAAAATAAGAAGACATGATATGAACAACATCACCCCCCCCCCAATACTTAGGGTAGAGCATCCCTATGTATAGACAACAACAAGAGTGATGAACAGGACGAATATGAAAAACACAAATTATTCACCCCCTATATTTAAGATAAAGCATATCCTAAGTATAGCATATATACACACACGGAAAATGGGTGAATGATAAAATGGAAGAAGAAAGAGTTAAACAAAAGGATATACAAGAGGAGTGGATGTACAAAGGTCAAGAAGGTCAAAAGTGAACATTCTTGCAGGACCACTGAGGTATGGATTTGACAAGGTGTAGGTCGATATTGGGATCATCATTAGACATAAACTGAGTAGGATCGACCAAGAATGTATCCTCAGTGGTTTCAGATTATGCAGGCCTAAACCGGTTATTGGAAGTAGTGTGGTCATGTCCTGCCTGGGAAGTCTCTCAAACATCAAAGTAAAATGGCTCGAAATCATTATCAAAAAAAGTAGGATCAATTTCAGCCTGGCGAGCCTCTACCAGATCATCATCTTTATCGAAAGGCCCAAATTCCTTTATAAAAGCAATCAAATCAAATTTGGCATGATCGGTCTCATCTGAATCAGGGTGAATAGGAGCGGACTCATCAATGAAAGTGGTCGAATCATGTCCGTCATGTCTAGTCTCAGGGTCTGCCTTCTGCTCTAGGGTGTTTATCGAGTAAATTCCAAAGATGTCATCAATACATCGCCACATACCAGATGGGAGAAGTCCAAGGTCTATGATTTCCGAGTCTTCCTCCTTGAAGAGGAATTCGTGGGTTTCATTATCATCCAACATATAACAAGAATCTCTGATATTATCATCGAGGTCAAAATCCTTGGGGTTGGCTAACACGGGCAGGTTCTCATGGGATGCTGGTCTCTTGTCAGTAGTGGGTGTAGTGATTAACACATCGCTCCCTGCATCAAAACGGAAGCGAATCTCTCCTGAACCATAATCAATAACGGCTCCCGTAGAGGCGCGGAAAGGCTGTCCCAGGATGATGGGAGGGTGCTCCACAGGGGTGGAGGTCTCCATAGGCATTACAACAAAATTCGAAGTAAAATTCATGCCCTGAATGAGAATGACAACGTTTTCTAGAATACCCTTCGGCCTCTTGATAAATCCATCAGCAAATTGAACTATCATCCTGGTTTTCTTGAGAGGCCCAAGATGAAGAGATTGCACCATAGAGAAGGGTATTATATTTATTGATGAACCGTCGTCAAGGAGAGTGTTATCACAAGAATAGTCAGATATGGAGAAACTCACAAGAGGTGTGGCGGTGTTCCCTTTCTTAAAATACGGACGGTGAGAGATGGCGTAGGCAGTGACCATAGTTAAAATGTGACGCTCAGATCTTCTCCTTCTCTTTCTCTTCTTGTGTTGAGAAGTAGATAAATCTGTCATGGCCTGTTGAAGTGGGTCTTTAATGATCTCGTGAATGGTGGCCAACACTTCAGGTTCAATCAACATTTTTTTGAATTTTTGGACCTCCTCCATACAAAGGAGGAGGTCAGAATCAGTATATATACGAGAATTGCCAAGAGCAATTTGTATAGTGGAATCCTCGAGGTCAAAGTTGGGACATGATGTGAATAGATGTGTGGGTAAATGATCGGGCATTTGGATCCTCTCCTCACAAAATGAATCAATAATGTGTCTCCTAGAATCTTTTTGGATTTTTAAAATTTTCTCATTTTTTGTATTTTGGGCGATTGCAAGCTCTCATGATTATCCTCAAGTGAATCCATATCCTCAAATAGTGGAGCAGCGTTCTAGCTCGTATTTTTGTTAAATAGATTGCTAATCCTCGAATTCATATGCTCCATCATCCGGTTCAGTGTCTCAAGTGTGGAAATCATTAAAGATGACTCCAAAATCCCAAGATCGGGTGGGTTGAATAAGGGTGGGTGAAAATCAAAGTACTCTGATTCCTGAAATAATGGGTTAGGCGGATATGCACAAAAATCAGGAGGAAAGTCCTCTTGGAAAAAGGAAGGTGGATCGCCTGGAGAGTATGAGGTATCCGCGAAGATCAGATTAAAATAACTCAAGTCAGCCATCTCTGAAACAAAATACGAGATTGGGAGAACATGAGGGTGAAGTCAAAAGATATGGAGAAAAAGGTGCAAATGCACAGAAGGACCGAGTATGCACACAAGCAATCAAACACAATACAAACCCCTAGTTCACCAACTCAACTCACAGTGAAGACCGTGAAGGTTCGGTCAATTATCTTGTCAATTTTAGAGTTTGATGACAATACAATCTATCAGAGTGGTTAGAGCGAACTGTTAGGAACCTAATGCTCTCAGGAGACTGGCCCAATCCCAAAATTATATCTTTCCCAGCCAGTATGAATTACGGACCGTTTACCTGCTACCCGATCAATTCAATATGTTAAGGACGTCACAGGCTGCTTTACTGGCTACCGGAGAGATCCTCACTAGAGAATGACTAACCCAAGATAGTAGTCTGAAAAGAGTTCGGGTGTGGTTCTATCCTAGTGTACGGGTCGCTCTCTCGCTCAAGCAAACCAAACAATGAGGGGGTTACTCTCCCCAAAAAAATGATTTTTTCTTGTGTTTATTTTAGGGTCGAGTTTTCTTTAGCAGTCCTGGTTTTAGGCAGTTATCACTTGGTTGAAATATTTTCAACGAGTCGCCTACCGAGTGTCCAATTTCGTTTTTAACTTATGTGAGTTAAAACAAGGAAGTAGATCGGAAATGCCAATGCGCGATTAAAAATAATGATGCATGCAGAGGTTAGAGGTATGTACCTTGTCGCCAGCACTCTACATGCAAGTGATCCACGCAGAATTTAAATAAACTATCCTATATGATGCAAGTGAACCGTCCTAGATGATAGCTTCTATTAACGGACAAGAAAAAGTTAATTTGACTAAGTCCAAATTACGCTCTACTCTATAGGCACAGAAATTTCTTGTTTACGGTGTTTAGACCAAATTAATGACCTAGCTCAAACAAATTAATTAAAGCAATCAAGAGGTAGCTCACGAAATCCGCGGGAAACAAAGAAAAATAAGGCGATGAAAACAAAATCGGTGAGGTCCCCCAAGTGCACCGGCACTTGGTGAAACAGACCCCGCAACAAATGAATGTCCGTTTGCAAGAGTTCAAATGGTTGAAAAGAAAAACTCTCTCTCTCTCTCTCTTTATTTTTTTTCAATTCTTCTTCTCCTCTTCTCACGATATCCTACGGCTTGGTGAAGAACTAAGTCGCCTCCACGTCGCTTGGGTGCTTCAACTCTCCTAGGATCGCCTCCTTCGCTCCACGGGCCCTCGCAAGAAAAAGAAAAGAGAATGTGTAAGAAACACAATTATCAAATATGAGAAAAAAAGAAATGAATGCAGTGGATATAAACAATGAAGTGAATGGCAAAAAATGTAAACAGATATTTATAACCAAGAATAACAAGTCAAAAGAGAAACCTAACTACCCTCGATGTGCCTCCCCGGCAACGACGCCACTTTGTTGACAGTGGTTTTCTCGAGGATCGGAAAATAATGATATGTAAATTGTTGCTATCCCCAAAAATCCCATGACAAACAAACAAAAAAAATTTATTGCTACTTATTATCTTGTATAGCGGACAGGGTCGAACTCAGGGAGGCTACAAATCTCGAGGGTTATTCAATTAATCGAAAATAAATTAAGAGAAATACAGGAATCTCAAAGCATAACTATACTTGGTTTTTCTGATTTTTTTATTTCTAATTAATTTTTTTATTTTCTGATTTTCAAATTTTTAGTGATTTTGATTTTGCAAATTTTTTTATTTTCAAAAATAATACGGAGCAATATTCACAAGATCAAAAATACGCACACCAACTATTTTTGTAATTTTTCAATTTGTCAAAAATGCTCAGAAAAATTCAGAGAAAATATTTTTGGTTTTTTAAAGTTTTGAACTATTTTTTTGAAATTTTTGTGGAATTTTTAGATGTTTTTTTATTTTTCTAAAAATCAAACAGTGAGAAATGCGAAATTATGCACAGCCTGGAGTAAATTGCAACATAAAAATATTTTAAGGAAAACTCCTGTCAATTATTCTTATGATAAACTACAAAGCAATATCTACAATCAGAGACTAAGATCATAATTTTTTTATTTTTCTACAATTTTCTACAATTTTTTAAAAATTGTAGTTTTTCGCATTTTTTTGACTTTTATAAAGAGTTAATGCACAAAAATTTGTTAGAAATTAAATGACACTAAAATATACCTACAGTAATTTTTTGGAAATTTTAGTCTAATTTTCAAATTTTTATGAATTTTCAAATTTCAGGCAAGTAAAAAGACAGTGTTTTTTATTTTTTTAAACAAATCAACTATGAAAATTTTACACAATGATAAAAACTACAACAGGAGTATGCATATTTTTTTGAGAATTTTTCGACTGACAAAAACATTTATTTAATCATAAAGGGGATGCAAATTCAAGTCTGCAAGCACAGGGACTAAAATGTAATTATTGAAAGTTTTTGCAACTAATTATAATAAAAATAAAGTCAGGATGAATGTCGTAAGTTACTCAAAATATCTGAAGAGGATGACTCTTCTACAATTTTCAAAACTTTGGAGGATCTTATTGCAATTTCTCTAATTTTTTATTAAAAAACTAAGCCCCTAGGGTTCTTCATCATTTCATGCTCATTCTCAACAAGTGGGAGTAGGGTCGTAGCCCACCCCTTCTTCTCCAATGGTGGCATGGGCCGTGCAAGGACAACAGAGATGGATGGGGGTTGCGCGCGGCGTGCGGGGCGAGAGGACGGAGGAATGTCGACTCGGAGCGGTCGCGTAGCGGGGGGCATTGGTGGCGTTCAGGTGGAGAAGGAAGCGACGATCGGCATTCTGGCGGAGGAGCGGATGGAGACCCAAGCTCCAAGCGGTGGAGCTTCTCGCACGTGGCCGCGGGAGGGCGATGCGGCGGACTCCCACGGGGACGGCGCAGGAAAGCGGTTGGAGGTGAAGATGGTCGGTGCGAAGGCGGCACCGTGCTGCGGCGTGCCGCCCAGGTGGCCGGGCAGAGGAGTGCAAAGGACTGGAGGGTCTACCGCGCTAGCGCACGGTGTGCGCGTGGTGACTGGAGCGCCGCTTTGACTGGTTGTTTATTATTATTGTTGTTGTTGTTTTTTTTATATGTAAATAGAATGTAAATAAAAATTTTATTTTTTTGATGGAAATGTGAAGATGAACTAAATTTTTTTTATTTTTATTATTTTTTAAGATTATCCTGCAAAACAAATGTTAGAGAGAACAAAAACAAATAATTTTTTGTATTATTATTTTATTATTTATTTACAAAAAGAAAAATGAATGAGGATCTGACGAAAATGAAAGGAATCGAATCCGATTCTCCGACCACCATGCCTGGTCGGAGTTGATAGATCGTGGGAGGTAGAAATTGATTGCGGAGAGATCAAGAATGTGGGATGAAAAATCGAGTCGAAGCAGATCAAATCTTGATGAAATTAATGATCTAAATACAAAAATAATGACGAAATAAAAGTGCAAGAAATAAATAAAACTACGATTAACCTAGATAAAAAATAAGAAAATGTGGATCTCACCTTCGGAGCGGAAATGGCCTTGATCGCCTCGACAAGGCCGATGCGCTGTCACCGGACTGCTCGGAGGCTAGGCACTTTTCTCGACGAAATTTTCTCTCAAAGATTGGGCTCCTTTCTCTAAATATTGATCAAGTTGGAATGAGGGAGAAGGAGCCATATAAATAGAAAAGATAGAGATGAAATTTGAATTTTTGAATTTTTGAATTTTTTGGTGGAAGAGATAAGAGAGATGAAATTTGAAATGAGATAAAGTAAAAGAGAGATAAAACTATTTACAAAATTAACTAATTTTTTTGAATTTTTGTCAGTTTATTTATTTGAATAAAAAATGTTTTTTTTAATTTTTTTATGGTAGTTAATTGAGAATAGCAACTATATACATATATTATATAGATATATGACATTATATATAAGGGTAATTGAGAAAATTAGCTTTTTTTTGTTTTCAAAATTTTAATTTTTTTTATTTTTTTATTTTAAATAATTAGTAAGAATAATTTACAAATATATACAAATACAATATTTACAAAATACACGGGAGAATTGCACAAACCACCCCAGAAAATGACTTTTCAATCGTAACTCCAAAAATTATGAAAATATAGCCATTTTAAAGATAATTTAATTTAGAATCCAATGGAAGTGAGATTGTTCAATTTGAGTTCATATGGAGCCGGAATTGGTCTTTCAATTAGTGCTTAGTTGCTTTTTCCAAGTATGGTTTCTTTTATTCTGTACATGATTTAATTGTGCAATTATTTTTATTAATTAGAACACATTTTAATTTACAACTTTGGTTTTGAAAGTTATTTGATTTGAGGTCAATTAATGCACAAATAAATTAGTGTCAATTTTATACAGATATACACAAAATAAGTGAGAAGTATTTACAACAACACATACACATTTTTTTTGGATTTTCTGATTAAGGACCCTATCTCCCCCTACATTATTCCTGGTCGATCAGGTCAAGTCTTGACCTTCTCTTGAGGTTCGGGTCAGCCTGTATACAGTCTTCCTTTATTTATTTTCTTTTCTTTATTTTTCCTTTATTTATTTATTTTAGGTTAAAATTAGTAAGAAGTGTACAATATTTACACACAGATGCAAGTTAGTAAGAATATGGAGTTAGTGTTATATGCATGTGTTTTATAAGGGATTTTAGGCTAAAATAAATGAATAAAGATGACAAATCACAGATTCATCACTTACTCCTATACTAGCGGAAAGTAGGTGCAACTAGTCGTAAGAATCGAGTCAGTCTTTAGGAAAATACATGTACCTAACAGCTCGTTAACTCTTTCGAAGATTGTATTTATCACCAACTAAAATTGAAAAGTAAAAGATTGAACTCTTCGGGTCTCCACTTGTGTTGAGTTGGTGAAAAAGGGGGTTTGTATTGTGTCTTGATTGCTAGTGTTAGAGATCCTTCCATGCCCTTTGGCCTTCAACTCAATTTTTCCTCTTGTATTGACCTTCATGTTCATGCATCTTGCCTATTGATTTCGAAGATGTCGGATCACAGTATTCCTCATTCGGATTTTGCGAACTCCTTTTACACTCCGATTCGTTCGTCTTCTATTCAGGGAGACTCACTTCTGGAATATTCCTCTTTCTCCACTTCACCCTTCACCTCATCCATCGACCTGCTGTTTGAGATTGGATCTAATCTCGAACTAGTATTTGAGACTCCATCATTCCTGAGGATCAATTGATGTCATGCAGATTTTCAGGGTCAGATTCAAAACCCTTGATGCCACCCATGTGAAAAGGATCCATGGACGAAGAGTATGAGATCAACACTACCATGTTAGTCTCCACTTAGTCCATTCGTGTGCAATAAAATAACATGCTGACATTCAAACTACATTGAGAGGTATGATTCTCGAGCTAAGGCATGATAGATAACACATGAGAGAGGAGGATAGAAACACTGGAGGTGGTGGGAATGGGGGAGAAAATCCTATAGAGCCAGTGACTAACTTACATTAAAGGATGCCTATAATCCAGGGGTAGGACAGTTGAATTCATGGAGTCAAATCCTACAATTCATGGGAATTTCGAGCTCAAGCCCACAATTTTACCACTTCGTTGTATATTCCATGGAAATATAAATGAAGAACCTTACGTACAAATCCAACATTTTGATCATATATGTGGAACAATACACTACCCAAATGTCCCATTAGTGGTAGTGAAGATGACAACCTTCCTGTTCAGTCTGATGGACAAGGAATTATATTGGATCGATCATTTGGGAAGGGTTGTGACAACATGGGAAGAGTTGAGGTCCACATTTTTGACCAAATATTATCCTCTCGGATGTCTCAACCAAATGCGATCATTAATTTCTAACTTCTCCAAGATGTCCCATGAGCCTATTCACAAGGCATGGGAAAGATTAAAAGACTTGATGGAGAAGTGCCCCACTGTGATATTTCCAAGACGATCTTAGTGCAAATTTTTTTTGGGGTGTTAAGCATAGAAAACCAGAAGCCGGTAGATGCCGCTTGTGGGGGAAGTAACTTCAACAAGGACGAAGATGTCCTTTATCATATTTTTGAGAAGATGGCGGAGAGTTCCGCAACTCTTTCTTCTTCACGTGATTTTTAAAAGCATCGCATTACCTCTCATGTAGTACCCCACAAGGTTGTCAATATGACGACGTCGCATGAAGTGGATAGGGTGGACAGTTCTGATGTACCCATCATTGGGAATTACCTATCCAAAGTTGATATAATTGAGAAACGATCCAAGGATCTCGAGATTTCCAAGTGATTGAACAGAGGACGAAGAACCTGGACAAGCTGGATGAAATCACAAAGCACCTATAACTTATTGTTAGTACGATCAGCACAGTTCATAGCACGAGTGCAGCATCCGACAGTTCAACCTGGGAGCAGACTTCTTCCACCCAGCATAGTATCGGAGGACCATCCATAGTTCAGCATGTTTACAACATGCAGACCCATGATCAGGTCCCACAACATTCACAACAAATTGCTCCATACCAACAAGAGGGTCCAAATATTCCTAAGCAGCAGGGTCCACCTCCACCTATCATTCAGGAGGTGAATGATATCCGGTTCGACCGTGAGAGAAACCATCCCCTTCCATTAGGGCAAGGCCAGTTGGGTTCACAGTAGGTTCAGAGACCCGCCCACCAGTTTCATGGAGGCAGAACTCAACAATACTATCACCTACAGTTCCCGCCTCAGTATCAGTCTCCACACAATTTCCAAAACTGGAGACATGGCCAGCAGCATATGCAACCTGCATATTTCCCACAGTCTTACCAGCAACAAAATGCATCTTATGGATGGTATCTAGATCCTCCACCTCCTCATTATCAGCAGCAGTGTGGATACCAATAGCCTCCACACTATCAGTCTCAGCGACAGCCTTTCTTCAAGCAACCAAAAGCCCTTTCAGTGAATCATGCACTTGATAAGTTGGCATTGCTGATGAAGAACATGAACGATCTCACTCAGAGGTTTGACGACCTGATGAATCTCGGATTCACCATTCTAAGTCTCATTAATTAAGCTCAAGTCCCTCAAAATCAACTGCATTTCGGCATCTATTTCGCATAATTAGCATTTATGCATGATTTCATAGAATTGCATTTAGGGGTTAATTTCTGCATATTTTAAGAAGCCAAAAATCCAAGCCCAAATTGACATGTAAATAGCCTAACTTCCCCTATTTTTAACTCCTTCATGCTAACACCGCATAACCCAAAACCACCTCCATTGTGTACACATTACTGACAAGAATAAATAAAAAATACAAAAAAATAATTAACCCAGGAAAGTGGACCAAAAACCCAAACCCTAGTATCAGGATTTTCAGACTAAAAGCCACATATCTTCCCCATCCAGGGTCCGATTTGATCCTACTCACTTTTGAACTAGTGTACATTCAATTACCTTCAAAACAAGACCAAGTTCAAGTGAATCGGAGCTCGTATGTGAAAGTTGGGTTTTGGGCCTCTTTTGTACATTGTATTTTTCGCGGCTTTTGACCTTGTATTTTATGTACTTATTTTCTTCATTAATAAAAATCCAAAAAATTAGATTAAGGTCTCTTTTATTTATCTTTGAGTTTTTCGTATTTTCCGGTTTTTTATCTTGTTTAAAAATGACAAAAAAATAGAAAACCCAAAAATCAAGGTATTCTATGTACATGGGATACCCCAAAAATTCACTTTTCACATTCGACCGAATTTGTCTTTGATGTCTTCATGAAAGTTGTAGATCTCGTTGAGACGAGAATTTTTCGTGAAGGAACTTTTTCGATCCGAGGTCATTTGATATTTCTTTTTGATTTTATAAAGAGTTTTATTGTCAAATTTTCTGGTGTTGACATGTGGCAGCCCCAGAGGCCGCCACGTGTCAGCGCTTTTTAGCCTTTATTTTTATCAATTTTTATTAAAAAAATAAATAAAAAAATATAAACGACGCACGTGTGTCGCACGTGCCTCCCAGGCACGTGCTCCGCACGTGCCTCGCCCCATCCTCCTCTCATCGCCACGTGTCGCTTTTTCGGCCGTTCGATCTCGGCCGATCGAACGGCCTGGAGCCCATCGTCTTCCCCAACAGAGCCACCCCGACTTCTCTGCAATCTTCGCAACCGCCGCCACCGCAACACCCCTCCGCAGCTTTCGCCAACGAACCTCCGCTAATCTCATCGCCGACCCCCCTTCTATCTCGCACCTGCCGATCGTTCGCCCTCGCCTATTTAAAACCCTCGCCGCCCCCTTTCTCAGATCATCCGCCGATGGCCCTAAACTAAGTGACCTCCAGTGGTAACAGCCCGGAGAATAACCACTCGCGGCGAGATCCAAGGCTCGCGGGCCTTGCTGCAGCGCAGTCCCGGCGACCACTGCTCTTGCTCCGGTCCTTGACCGTGGAGCCCTCGACGACATCTCCGCCGCTACTTCATCAACATCATCCGCCTGGAGCTCCTTGGACCGGCCAACATCGTCAACACCGCCTCCGCCTTGGCCTTCGCTCCACCAGCCACCTGCTCCGACTTCATCAAGTTTCCCCGCTGCTCCATCCACGCCACGCCCAACCACCGCAGGAGGCGGTGGTTCTCCAGCTGCGCCGCCACCCTGCCGGCCTTGCCTCGCCCCCCTCCGCCGCTGAAGCCACCGGGCGTGACGCCCGAGACCTCCCCACGCACGTGCGAGGCACGTGCGTCCCGGGGAGGGACGTCAGGCTGACGTCAGCCCAGGTCACGTGCTTTGCACGTGACCGTGGGAAATTTACATCTACGCCGCCGGAGCTCTGCGGATTTGCGCTTCAATCCCCGCCTCCAGAGGGCACGTGCTTTGGACGTGCCCCTTGGGAAAATTGCATATTCGCCCCTCATTTTATAGGTAATTAACAGTAGGTCACCCCCTGCATTATTTTTTATTTATCTGTTTGCATCTGTACCCATGTCTTTGTCATCCATTATAGACCTCTACATTACATCATTTTATTTATTTAAATATAGCATTTTGTTCATCTTTTAATTCTCTACATTTTGACATGTCATGGACATTTTTGTGATGACCGGTTGATTAATAATTAATTATTCTGTGGAAATTACTATATTTTGCCCAGTCTGTGCTCTTCAAATTTTATTTAATTAACCATTACTCTAAAAATCTCCGAAAAATCAGACATTGTAGAGATTATTTTGATTAACATTGTGCCCAAAAATCTTTGCAATTGCATGCATATTTTACTTTGTAAAAATCATTTTGCATATTTCATTGTTTAATTTTTAATAGGTATTATACCCCACATTTTCAAGGTTTAGGATTTTTCTAGGATCCATCACCTAGTGATAGATTTTAGATAATTTTATTTCTCGAAAATAAATAGGTTTAATATTTATTATAATTAAATATTGAAAATCATTCTGTTTGCATTTAAAAATTCATAAAAAATTCATATTGCATCAGAAAATTCCAAAAAAATTACAAAATACTCATTTCATCATATTTTACATCTCGGCCAAGTTTCGTATTTTTCGGACATCGTTTAATTGAAATTTACATTTTAGTCCCTAAAATAGGCCGAAATTGCACTTTGCATCCCTTTATTGCATTAAAAAATCCAAAAAAAAAGACCGCTTTGAAAACCGAACACGAAATTGGATAGACATATTTCTAGGTTGTTCCTTTGCCTCCTTGTGATCGACCTTGGGACTTGCCCAAGTAAAATAAACATAAACCACGAGAATTAAAATTGAATGATTACTTTGTGGTTATTTCTTGACTGTTTCCGAAAGCCGCCTACAACAAACGACAATTAATAATTTCACACACGAACGATAAAAACACATTCTTAACGCGGCTTTTACGGACTCGTTAGATGGTGCCGTTGCCGGGGAGGCAAACGGCTTAGTTTTTGTTTTGAAAATTTTTGTTCGGTTTTCCGAATTCGGGTAGTCTGACCCCCGAATTTTTCACTATAAATCCCATTTTATTTCTTGTATTTATTTTTCAGCATTTATTTCATTTATTTTATTTTTGATTATTTTCTGAGTCACTCTCTTACATTCTCTCTCTTATTTTTCTTGCGAGGTACCCGGCGCACGTGGAGCGGTTTTTCAAGGAACCGACGCATCTTCACCGACACCCGAAGAAACCGCAATTAAATTAAGATCGAGTCGAGTTGTGAGAGAGAGTAGAGTCTAGGTTTTTAATTTCTGCACTTTTAATTTCTGCTCATTTCTAGCGGTGTCCGTTTGGACTCTCGCGTGTGTACAAAGACATTGAATTTTATTTGTGGTGTGTCGTGGCATGTTTCACTCTCCGGAGAGGGTGGGGCCCGACTTGAGTGGCAATTAGGATAGACCTGCACATACGGCTCTTAGAGCATTTTTATTTTTGATTGTTCTCGTAGGATCTTAAGCCACACTGCACTGTAACTGAGACGCACATTAGATCGTTCAACTTAGCCAAATACAACTCAATTCTTCCCGCTAATAGAACTTTCTGCTTAGGTGCGGTTCTCACCGGCTTGCACGCATTTAGTATAAATCTTTAAAATTCTGTATTGCATCCCACATGGAGATTGCGAGGAGGCACTGTAAGTCTTCTAACTGAGCATTCATCATAGTTTTCCACGTGCATCGGCTTTTCCCCGAATTCCTCTCTCTTGTTTTATCACATAAATCTAAAGGAAATTGGGACTGGACGGTAGACGTGTATTTGTGCTCATCTAAATTCTTCAGTGATCGCCTCATTAAAATTGGGACTGCTAAATAAAGCTGATCTTAAAAAAATCCATAAAATCAAGAATTTCTGCGGGAGAGCAACCCC
Organism: Ottelia alismoides; assembly: GCA_037367405.1. Taxonomy (NCBI): domain Eukaryota; kingdom Viridiplantae; phylum Streptophyta; class Magnoliopsida; order Alismatales; family Hydrocharitaceae; genus Ottelia; species Ottelia alismoides. The sequence goes on from JAZKJV010011214.1 coordinate 993,748, forward strand.
GACATTGTTTGATTTTATCTTGCAGCGAGGAGAGAGACGCACACTAGGATAGAGCCCAGCTCCAAACCTAACAACTCGTTTAAACGGCTTGCAAGATTGAATTTATCACCAACTAAAATTGAAAAGATAATAGCCGAACTCTTACGGCTTCATTGTGTGAGTTGGTGAACCCGGGGTTTGAATTGTGTTTGCATTGGTGTGCGCGAACCGATTTCAAGATCAATAGCCGCACATTCGATAAAAATTCTCTTGACTATCCCGTGCAATCATCTCTTCCCTATCTTGATTTAAACCTCATAATGGAACTCTTGTCCAAAAACTCTCACAGATCCAACTCCCCATTCCTCTCAAAAATGACCGAACACCCATCAGAGCTATACTATGAAAATGAATTTGTTTCGGTTAGGCCCAAATCAACTCAATCCCCTTCTTTCAATAATCCTCCAACCTTTGCGGGAGGCTTTCACCCGCAGATAAATTCGGCCTCCTCATTAAATTTCTATTCAAACCACCCAACCGCAAATGACCACCTACCACCTTGGACTGAATCGCCTTATTCTCAGTTTCTTGCCAATAAAACTTTTCAAGATCAAAATCCCTTCAAATCTCATGACTGGCAGAGAAACCAAACTCACATGGAAAGACATGCACTGAATAATCATCGGCATTGGATTGACCATGATAGACCCATAGTCGGACATGATACGCATACAGAGGACTGGACTGACCGCTTAGAAACACATAAACCCTGTATGTTGACTCCACAATATCAAGGTCTGACCAATCAACGACACATGTCTGAACCATATGAGCAGCCTCCTTCCATTATTTTTGAGGAGAAATTTTCAGAAAATAATGATCATATTTCGGATATTCCAAGAAGCTCTCCTCTCAGCACAAAGGGAAAAATGGAAGATGAAATTATCGAACATACACCTACTGCTCCCATAATTAATCATGAACCGAATCTTGAGGAGGATATTTCGAGGATAAATAAGAAATTCAATTCAATAGAGGAGAGATTTCAAAAATTTACCGATCGATTCATCGCATTCTATGGTGGCTCGGACAGTAAAATGAATGAGGAAATAACTGGATCTGAGATTGAAAATTCTGAGGATATTCAGGGACCTATGGACAATTCTGAAAATGACTATGTCGTTGACCCTCACCCTGAACACCAGAGCCCCTTTTCATCTGAAGAACATCCCACACCCCCACACCACCCAGAAAATACCAAAAAATGGAAATATTTGAAAACCACAAAAAAATTGAAAATTCAGAAAATTTCATAAAAATTAAAACTGAAGATGATCTGCGGAATTTGGATCCGACTATACGGGAAGCACTGGAAAAACGCTTGTGTTTGAACTTCCCTTTATACAGGCCATTGAACACTTCCCCGACCTTAAAAGATTTATAACAGATAAATTAATGAACAAAAAGTCGGGCAGGATACGAACAAAGACTGAAATACATATCTTGTCAATGGCCTTATCCTTGGTGTTGAGGAGAAAAACCAAGAGCCGCATAGTGAATCGGTTACCCAGATTTGACTGCAAAATCAAAGACACAATTTTCACCCATGCTCGGATTGATGATGATTCACCGATTAATATCCTCCCGACCTCGGTATTCCATGAACTCAAACTCGGACCGATTCGGAAGATACGAGAGATTGTACAATTAGCGGACCAATCGATAAAGTGACCGAGAGGAAATATTTCTGTCATCATGAAATTCCAAGGTGCTCCGCTCAAGGTAGAATTCACGATCATTGATATTGAGCATCAAGGAGAATTCACCCAGTCTCCAATAATTCTCAGAAAGCCATTCTTGGCATTGGCCAAGGCGAGTATCGATTGTGAGACTTGGGAAATCAATTTCACAGCATTGGAAGCACTTAAAACCGACCCTATCTTTGAGGAACCACGATCTTCTGAGGCAGCCCACGAAGTCCCCAACAACCGTAACCATGAAGCGGTAGAAGAGCCCCACCCCGCAACCACACCTGAGATAGCGGTTGTTGATGAGACTATTGGTTTAGAAAATCTCCCCCCTGCTCCATTCCCAGCTGCTCTCACCATGGACAACCATGTATATGAATCATATGATCCGGAGACTTATGCATGGGCACACCCTGGGTCAACCTACTCTGACTACATGGATTACAACAACTCGACTCAGGAATGCACCAACATCGAATCAATGGAGAAAGAACATGCAGAGACTCTCCCCAATATTCAAATCCCCGAGGATCTTAAAATAGACAAATCTTTCTACTACGATCCTGAGACATATGCATGGTCACACCCTGGAGCAACATTCTCTGAATATCTTGACCAAATCATCCCAAATCGAGAGTGCTCAAACATTCGGGAGACTAAGAACAAGCCTGCATATCAAACACCGACCAAGGAGAATTCAAATGGTTATTCATCTGGATACTCAAGTGAACCGACACCTTCATGACAAAATAAAAAGAGAGTCACCTTTGACCTTTCGGAAGAGGAATCAGTTGATGATCCCTCATCAGGTCCGGAAAAGATGGTTTACATGAGTGAAGTCTGTTCGGCAGCCCTAAAGCCATATCTTCGTAAGGATCCAAAATTCAATCCTCGTTGGACAACTCCCGTTCCTAACTACTACTCATCCAAAGCTGATGCTCCTACATTCTTCAAGTACACTGGAATTCTTTCGTATGAGCTGACTGAGACCGGTGCTTCTGAGTATTCATCCGAGGACAAACTGATTGACCCCAAGAAGGAACGAATTCTGAGGAAACAATTAAAGAAACAAAAAGACCAGAATACTTGGAGTATGTCCACTTTCAATTACTGCTCCTCTGAGGATAACTCTGATGATGGATATCTTTCATCTGACTCAAACACTTCATCTATTATCCATCATGATTTTTCTGAGGATGACACTGATAATAGTTGGGAATCTTATGCTTCATCTCCATCTCGTCATTACGATCTCCCACCACAGGCTCACAAAAAGATCAGCCGAAAACCACCTTAATCATCGGCTAACCACCTTCCCTCCCGACCACATTGGTTCCCTTGTACTGCTTCTTCCTCTACTTAGGCCAAGGCCTAAGTATAGGGGGGACCGATGCCATCTGTATATACCATTCTTCTCCTAATTCCTGATCGCGTCATTTCCACCCTTCTTCCATACTTAGGCTGTCCAGAGCCTAAGTATAGGGGGAACCAACATCCACCTGTATTTACTCTCCTCATTTCCTGACCGCTTTTCTTTTATTTTTCCACTCCCTTACGCTTAGCCCGAGCTATGTCTTCCGCTTCTTGTGCTCTGAGGACACAGCACTAGCTAAGTACAGGGGGGTCTGTGTATATACTTTGTATATATTTTACCCATATCTCGTACTTGCACGTAAGTCTATATGTATTTACGGGGTGGGTACTAACTTGAAAAAAAAACAACAACAACAAAAAAAAAGTTTTGCTACTAACACTGACTTGCCCAAAATTTTAGAAAAAAAAAAGAAAAAAAAAAGAGGTTTCTTATTCCATTTTTTTCTGCATAAAAAATGTCCCTTGCATAAAAAAAATCATCAAAAAAAATGTGTGTCTGCATTTCACACACCTGCACTTCATCCAACATCACATGCATCCGTGAAAAGTCACTGGGTTCTGAACCGAGTTATGAACAGAAACCGAGAGTGGTCTGGGCTTGACCTTAATCCACCTAATTTTCAGAGGAACTTCACCGAGAAATAGGATTTTAAGAGCTTCAGGTCTTTTTGACTTAATTCCTTAAGTTCCACATGACAATGTACAGCGTTTGACTCTTAGTGTCTAACCTGGTCTCTTCATTCTGGGTACAACTCTGGAATAGGGAATTAATTCGCACTCTCGCACTATGCACTTACCTCAACCCAAACGGGATGTTGGAAGACTGTGTGAGTTTCTTTTCTGGTAGCGTGGAAATCTAAAGACCGGAGTACGGGTTGAAATAAAGCTTCGGAAAAGGGATGGACGGCTGGGCACAATTTTTTCTAAGACCCCAAAAAAATGTACGGAACAAAAAGATTCTATATCCGTAGGGGCACAACAAGATCCAAGCAGAACCACCAAAAATTCCAAATACATAGAAGCATTCTACCAAATAAAAATCCGACCAAAAAGGTCCAAGCTTCAAAAACCTACAGATCTTGGTGGAGACTCGGCTACACTGGCCATCTTCACAAGGAGAGGTGACTACACTGGCCACCCTCCAGTTCTTTTCTCTTTCTTCTATCTTCTCCCTCATTCGATTGTGAACACAGCACGGCAGACCTTAGAAGGAAATACCTGACTCCCCGAGGACGAGTTACTGGAAAGGAGAGGAGCATGGTAGTCTGGCATTCTGAATGGGAAGAGCTAAAACCCTTCACACACATGAGTCAGTTATTCAATGTTCATAGGGTATACTTTGGGAAGAGGATTGATCTAAGATGACTTCTGAGCCAAAACTGTGACAATGATGTGTAGAACTTGAGGGCTGTTGATTTTAAAATTCTAAGTCTCACAGAAGTTCCGCCACATTATTATTCCAAAGGTCGAGTTTAGTTTCACTTTCACCTTCAGTTCATGGTCTTGGTATGGAACCCAGTCTCATTTCACTTCATAGCATTTCTTTTTGATGCTCAGGGACGAGCATGGTTTAAGTATAGGGGGATGATGAATCTCGGATTCACCATTCTAAGTCTCATTAATTAAGCTCAAGTCCCTCAAAATCAACTGCATTTCGGCATCTATTTCGCATAATTAGCATTTATGCATGATTTCATAAGAATTGCATTTTAGCGTTAATTTCTGCATATTTTAAGAAGCCAAAAATCCAAGCCCAAATTGACCTGTAAATAGCCTAACTTCCCCTATTTTTAACTCCTTCATGCTAACACCACATAACCCAAAACCACCTCCACTGTGTACACATTACTAACAAGAATAAATAAAAAATACAAAAAAATAATTAACCCAGGAAAGTGGACCAAAAACCCAAACCCTAGTTTCAGGATTTTCGGACTAAAAGCCACATATCTTCCCCATCTAGAGTCCGATTTGATCCTACTCACTTTTGAACTAGTGTACATTCAATTACCTTCAAAACAAGACCAAGTTCAAGTGAATCGGAGCTCGTATGTGAAAGTTGGGTTTTGGGCCTCTTTTGTACATTGTATTTTTCGCGGCTTTTGACCTTGTATTTTATGTACTTATTTTCTTCATTAATAAAAATCCAAAAAATTAGATTAAGGACTCTTTTATTTATCTTTGAGTTTTCCGAATTTTCCGGTTTTTTATCTTGTTTAAAAATGACAAAAAATAGAAAACCCAAAAATCAAGGTATTCTATGTACATGGGATACCCCAAAAATTCACTTTTCACATTTGACCGAATTTAACTTTGATGTCTTCATGAAAGTTGTAGATCTCGTCGAGACGAGCATTTTTCGTGAAGGAACTTTTTCGATCCGAGGTCATTTGATATTTCTTTTTGATTTTATAAAGGGTTTTATTGTCGAATTTTCTGGTGCTGACACGTGGCAGCCCTAGAGGCCGCCACGTGTCAGCGTTTTTTAGCCTTTATTTTTATCAATTTTTATTAAAAATAAATAAAAAAAAATATATAAACGACACACGTGCGTCGCACTGCCTCGCCCCATCCTCCTCTCATCGCCACGTGTCGCTTTTTCGGTCGTTCGATCTCGGCCGATCGAACGGCCTGGAGCCCATCGTCTTCCCCAACAGAGCCACCCCGACTTCTCCGCAATCTTCGCAACCGCCGCCACCGCAACACCCCTCCGCAGCTTTCGCCAACGAACCTCCGCTAATCTCATCGCCGACCCCCCTTCTATCTCGCACCTGCCGATAGTTCGCCCTCGCCTATTTAAAACCCTCGCCACCCCCTTTCTCAGATCATCCGCCGATGGCCCTAAACTAAGTGACCTCCGGTGGTGACGGCCCGGAGAATCACCACTCGCGGCGAGATCCAAGGCTCGTGGGCCTTGCTGCAGCGCAGTCCCGGCGACCACTGCTCTTGCTCCGGTCCTTGACCGTGGAGCCCTCAACGACATCTCGCCGCTACTTCATCAACATCATCCGCCTGGAGCTCCTTGGGCCGGCCAACATCGTCAACACCGCCTCCGCCTTGGCCTTCGCTCCACCAGCCACCTGCTCCGACTTCATCAAGTTTCCCCGCTGCTCCATCCACGCCACGCCCAACCACCGCAGGAGGCGGTGGTTCTCCAGCTGCGCCGCCACCCTGCCGGCCTTGCCTCGCCCCCCTCCGCCGCTGAAGCCACCGGGCGTGACGCCCGAGACCTCCCCACGCACGTGCGAGGCACGTGCGTCCCGGGGAGGGACGTCAGGCTGACGTCAGCCCAGGTCACGTGCTTTGCACGTGACCGTGGGTAATTTACATCCACGCCCCGGAGCTCTGCGGATTTGCGCTTCAATCCCTGCCTCCAGAGGGCACGTCCTTTGCACGTGCCCCTTGGGAAAATTGCATATTCGCCCCTCATTTTATAGGTAATTAACAGTAAGTCCCCCCTGCATTATTTTTTATTTATTCTGTTTGCATCTGTACCCCTGTCTTTGTCATCCATTATAAACCTCTACATTACATCATTTTATTTATTTAAATATAGCATTTTGTTCATCTTTTAATTCTCTACATTTTGACATGTCATGGACATTTTTGTGATGATCGGTTGATTAATAATTAATTATTCTGTGGAAATTACTATATTTTGCCCAGTCTGTGCTCTTTAAATTTTATTTAATTAACCATTGCTCTAAAAATCTCCGAAAAATCACACATTGTAGAGATTAGTTTGATTAACATTGTGCTTAAAATCTTTGCAATTGCATGCATATTTTACTCTGTAAAAATCATTTTGCATATTTCATTGTTTAATTTTTAATAGGTATTAGACCCCACATTTTCAAGGTTTAGGATTTTTCTAGGATCCATCACCTAGTGATGGATTTTAAATAATTTTATTTCTTGAAAATAAATAGGTTTAATATTTATTATAATTAAATTTTGAAAATCATTCTGTTTGCATTTAAAAATTCATAAAAAATTCATATTGCATCAGAAAATTCCAAAAAAATTACAGAATACTCATTTCATCATATTTTACATCTCGGCCAAGTTTCGTATTTTTCGGACATCGTTTGATTGAAATTTACATTTTAGTCCCTAAAATAGGCCGAAATTGCATTTTGCATCCCTTTATTGCATTAAAAAAATCCAAAAAAAAAAGACCGCTTTGAAAACCGAACACGAAATTGGATAGACATATTTCTAGGTTGATCCTTTGCCTCCTTGTGATCGACCTTGGGACTTGCCCAAGTAAAATAAACATAAACCACGAGAATTAAAATTGAATGATTATTTTGTGGTTATTTCTTGACTGTTTCCGAAAGCCGCCTACAATGAACGACAATTAATAATTTCACACACGAACGATAAAAACACATTCTTAACGCGGCTTTTACGGACTCGTCACGACCTAACCACCAGCAAGATATTGATCCCAACACAGATTGAGGCCAATCCCATTAATTTAAGACACAAGGAGCAAGTAGCCCAAGATCCATCCACACCCGAGACAGTTATGGTTCTTGACTTTACATGTTTATATGATGTCAATCATCTTAGGAGAGGTAGGAGATTGCAACCTCCTCCACAACTGTTGGGATTGGGGGATCAAGCCAGTGAATGAGCTTCACCTTCTACATCATCTTAATCACCATCGTTGCCAAAACCAGTGTAGCAGCACTCGCGTCTGGAGTTTCACCACCTTCACTTTCACACGGCAGATGCATACCACCATCACTCGAGAGGGAGAATACACTACTCGTGGATCCTTCTTCTAAAAAAGCAGTAACAACCCACCCTATTTTAGATTCTGGTTTTTCCTTCAACCATTTTTGACAACATTGTATAGACTAATTCTGGTTGTCCTAATGTACATGAGGATACTCCTTTGAATAATGGAAATGAGCATGTGAATGTTTCTTCTGACCCTGTGCCATTTCCTTTTGCTCTAAACAAATCCAAAAAAAACAAAATTAAAAACAACCCTATCTGATCCTAGAAGTGGCTGAGATGTTACAGAATATCTTTTTAGAGATGCCACTTCTTAAGGCCATGGAGTACATGCCAACAATAAAAAAAGGGAATGAAAGAAGCATGTACTCGAAAGTGTTAAATAAAGACAGGAGAAAGAAGATAGAAAAGCATATCTTAACCATGGCCACAATTTATGCCATGAACAACCTCCTGCCTAAAAAGAAAGATAAGGGAGCACCTCAAATTCGTTGCCAAATATTCGATCATGAAGTCGATCGCACTCTTCTCGGTAGCGGTTCCTCCAATAATCTCATTCCATCCTCTCTGCTAACTGAGTTGGGTTAGGACCTCTTAATAAGACCATGATGATCCTTCAATTTGCTAATAGATCAATTAAGAAGTTGAGGGACATTTTACAGGACATTATTGTAACGGTGTAGAGAATGAAATTCCCTATTCATTTGGTGTCATGGATATGGACATACCTGCACCGTTACTCCGTACCCCAATCATGCTAGATTGATCGTTCCTCTGAATGATCGAAGCAGTAGTTGATTATGGTACCATAAAGAACATCTTTCACTCTCGGAGTGATAATGTGGAAGTAGGGATGATCCCCAATCGTAGACCATCACCGCCACCAACAACAGCAGATGAGAGACAAACAGTTACATCAGATCTCGAGGACTATGATTTTCTTGTGGAATTTATAGAGACAGATTTTTTGATCGATTTCATAGACAACCATGAGTTCCTTTCCCAGAAGGACCTTCCGGAAAGCACAGTCGACATGAGCCCCCTTGTTGATCCTAGTGATGTGTTTTCTAATGGAAAGTTTGAGCTAATTTCTGAGGATCAGTCTGAGTTTTTAGAGGCATCTTCTGATATTCCTTTGACACATTATTCTGAGATTACTGATGATATTCCTCCTTCTGAGAGTCTTGAGGAAAAGATATCTGAGTTACATGCTGAGTTTCCTGAGATATGCACTGATGAGAGACACATTTCTGAGATTGTTGCTGAGATATCTGAATCCTTTGTTGATGAGATCACATAACACCAAGATGAGCCCTCCTTTATGAGAAGGGATTATCCGTTGATTATCTATCTGAGATTTTATTTGTTGAGCCGTTAGTAGCCATTGTGGGCAGTTCACATAATACAGATCACATTCCTCTATCAGTACAACTACAGAGGTCGTTATAGAGTCGATTCAGACCTCACCTGAGCTCAAGGTTTTACCATCAACATTGAAATATGCCTTCCTTGCAGGTCCCTCTCTGATGTTTCCGATCATCCTCAGCTCGCATTTGACCGATGAACAAGAATCTCACGTGTTAGAGGTTCTTGAGAGAAACTGCAAGGTCATTGGATGCACCGAGCAACTAGTATGACTAGTCGCAATTCATCGTATATGATATGATCATCATGCTTCCGTCATGTGCGTAAGGATCCTCCTGTATCCTTCAAGTGGTATCAGAGCCTGGTTTGCGAAGGTCTTGGATATGATCCATGAACCCACGAAATTTGGGTTGTTTGGGTTCGTGAAGATTTTAGCATTTCAATTTTCGCAGCCCTGTCTTGTGATATTTTTTCGACCCTGTTTAAAATGTTGAAACATGAATTTATAACTTAGATAATGTTCCTCAGTAAATAAGGAAAATTTGGAATTTGAGTTTGCGTAATTTTGATTCCGTATGCTCAAGATATGATCGTTTTAATGACCATATGACCATTGTTTCGGGGATGGCGATTAGAGACGTAATTAAGATGTTAATTACGATTTCAAAATGCCTGGAAATACGTGTTTATCACATGATTTCTGTTTTAAATCAAGTTGTCAATCTCTGAAAATTGATTTTGCTTAATTTGGTTAAAATGAATGAGATATGCTAATTTTAGTTAGTGAGACTCACTGCTGGAAATTGCATGATTATCCAAAACTTTGTGATTGTCGTTTAAGAAAATTATGAAATTAAAAGTTAATTTCCTAGAAAAATTATGGATAATATTTGAGAAATATTATAATAATAATTATTCCCGTAAATGACATTGCCTCAACCAATGAATGATTAGATTAGATATAGATCACCAATTGGTTACTTGATACACTTTCATCAAACATGTTATAATCAAAATGGTTTTGATTATTACTTTATGGTATAATTTCGGTTGAAAATCGATGATCATATCAAGTACAAAGTAATTAACTCAGCATTATTTTTTTCCCGAGGCAAATATGGTGTCTAGTTGGCGAGTGTTGGGGTAGCAGGTTGCACCGTGTGCGGTCTGTCCCACTCCTGTCGGTACTGGCCATGAAAGCGGGTAGAGAACGAATGATACCTGAGAGATCATGATGTATTTTTTAATTATTAAATTTCGAATAATACATACTTTGAGATAATTCCACTAATTCAAGTAACAATCAAGTTTGATGATTAAATTGGATTGATAATTGATTTAATGAAATTAGATTAATTACATCCAATTGAAACACTCTATTATGAATAGATGTGTATTTCCCTTGAAAGAATTTATTTCATGAATATGATTTATGATAATTAATTAAAATTTGAATATGAGGTGGAGGATCACATAAGTGACATCCATGGTCTCCCGTCAAGGCGAAGGTTCCATCGCCAGATATTGTATATAGGAGATGCTTGTCCGAAGTGACAGCTCCTGCATACGATCCATTTGGACCGGGTTGTTCGCTTCTCGAAAGAGTAAGGACGTATGGGTAGTGACCCCAATATCGAGTCCTCATATTATTGGGGCAATATTGGATTGTGCATAGTGAGTTGTATTCCTGTTAACGGTTGGTTCAATTAATGACAGGTCAACATCACCTTAGGGGTGGTGGGCCCGGATGTTAAAGACCGAATTGGGAGATGCAAGTTGGACTTGCAATGCAGAATGTGTTACCGCTTCTTTTTATCCAAGTTACATGTTCTCATATTATTGGGATGTGTGACAAAGATAAGAAAGGAGATCCCAGATCTTGCTTGGGATATATTGATAAGTATATCTCTTACATTGAAAGTGATTAAGGGAATGAATTTTCAGTGTTGACAAGGTAAGACAACTTTTATATAAAAATTCCTAAATCAAAGTAAAATGTGTGTGTGTGTGTGTATATATATATATATATATATATATATATTTATGCAAATTTCTTATTTCAGATAATCCTTCATTAAACCCACTCAGTACTATACTCAATAAAAACCAGTAAAGTATCATGGATTGGATCCATGATCAAAATATTGAACTTGCAATTGGACATATATCATATGTGGTTGCAATGTGAATGTTTCCTCATAATAATGAGGAATGACAATTAAATAGATAATAGGACTACAACCCTAGGGTTTGTATGTCTCTAGAATCTTGATCTCTCATCGAATGTACTTTGGAAGTGACATGTCCATGATGATCGCAATTGTTAAATAATCCTTATAAAATTCTAAGAAGATATTCTGGCATACATATGTGCTCATGACATTTAATCATGAATGAAATGGTTCACTGCATTATGCAGAGTGGTGGCACTATAAGAGATGATGTATTCAAAATATTTGAATACCTACCTGAACCTAAGTCTTTAAGAGTTAAGATGTTTGTAGATATGATGAGCGTCATCATCCTTCTGTCTATACTCTAGTCATTCATGAAGCTTCATAATATTGCATGAATTAAATGAAGCATATATAAGTGTCGAAATACTCTTATATTGAAATCTTTTGAATTCAGCATGAGAGATCCTTTGTCTTAAGCAATGGTTGTTTAGAGATGAAAGGAGCGCAGTGGAAGCATGGGTCGGACCCAAGTTAGAAGGAAAGTCAAAGAGTATGATGTACTTCAATGATTTCCACACACATATGACATCCAACTAGTTGGATGAATGCCAATACTGCAATGAGCCGATGTATTGATAGTACGACTATCAATTCTATCTAGAACCCTTAGAGAAGGACTCAGATAGTACATCGAAATAATTTACATCTACATATAATCATTTAAATTGACTTTCTTATTTGATAAGATCAAAGTCTAATAATTGTATCTCATTCTTCTAATAACACTTGCAATTAGTTGCATATGTATTAGAAGACTGAAATTTGATCTTAAGGTTTAATAATCATCCATGGATATTGATGCAATGGTTGCAACAACCTCTTTTGGATAAATAGACTTCATTTTTTCAGTGGGAGAGCCCTTAGTCTTAGAGAATGTCTCTATGACCTGGATATTAGAATACACTCGTTGTTTATTTCTAAATGTTGGAAATAAACAAGAATTTTGGAATAGACCTATCATAAAGAGTTATAATGGATATATTTCAAATAGTAATCTAAGATCTAGTGGACTCTACTAAATTAGAAAATTAATGAACGGTTCATTAATGTTTCTTAATACTGGAAATCAAACCTTATAAGATCAATAGGAGGATGGAGATCATTTGTAAATGATCTGGCATCGAGTCTTGGACATCTGTCTGTTGATGAGATCAATAGACTAGTAAGAGATGAACTTTAGAATGTCTAGAATTTCAAATCTTACATACTTGTGAATATTGTATTCAAAATAAAAATTATCCAATACACGCTTCTCTGGGAATGGTGTTAGATGCCAAGGTATTCAAGATCTAATACATATTGATGTATGTGGATCATTTGTATCATAATAAATAGTGATGATATGTGATATCATTTGATGATTAATTGTGATATGAAATTTCTTCCCTTCACCTAAGAAAACTTTGAAATGTTCAAAGATTTCATAACATTTGTTTTAGAACCAAAAGTTTGAAGAAAGATTAAATGAATTTGATCTAACCTAGGTTGCTTGTACCTATTAGATGAATTCAAAGGAATACCTTATGGAGATATGAATCCTCCTAATGCACCTAAACTCAATAAGAGTTGTAGGAAGATATAATTAGATCAATGTTTGACATGATTTTGATCAATGATTAATCTTAGCGTAATTATCTCTTAGTTTCCAGGTATATATATATATATGGCAGAGACTACATTATATATCCTTATAAGGTTCGATGCTAGTAAGCTGGAATCTAGCACCATAGAATGCTACTTCATTAGGAAAATAAAGGATGATATTGGATACCTACTTTATGACCTTGAGATTCTTAAAAGATCTCATCTCGAAGGATATGATTCTTAGAGGATGACTCTCTTGAGAATCAAGATGAAAATGAATTAAAGGAACTCATTTAATCTTGAGAAGATAATGAGGCTCCTAAAATCGGAAATTAAATGGACAATTAAAGATGAACCACTAATACCTCTTCAAATGAGTTTGAGGATGAATTCCATGTGTCAGAGAAATCTAACAGTGATCGACCTTCATGTGATGAAGCTTCTGAATATCATGTCATGGAAAGACGGATGTTAGCAATAAAGTCTATAGTAGACTTCATATACAAGTGTTGTTGTTGAGAGGCACTCTACCCACAAACCCTAGGGGTAGATTTGTCATGTTGTAAAGCACTCTACCCATAAACCCTAGGGGTAGATTTGTCATCTCATATACTAATTGAATTGTAACCCTAGGCCTCTCTACCAATATAAAGAGCCCTAGGGATTCCCTTTCTCAATAAGAAAAAGAATGATCCCTTTCAACTTGGTATCAGACACCTCACCCCCCCCCCCCCCCCCGCTGCCGCCCTCTAGTCTCCGCCCTCCATCCAAACTGCAGACCCCTACCTCCGCCCCCACTGCTGCCCCGTTGATAAACCACAAATCCGGCCCTCTAATAATGCGGAATTACTATTAAATGGTCATTGCAGCCGTGCTGAACTAGGTCCATTAAAAACCATCTATGTTGGGTATGTCAAGGAAATCAGATGGTCCTATTTTTATTTTACTTGGCAAGAAACCAAGGTCGAACTCAAGGACACGAGCCTCTCTTGTATTATCTAGATTTTTAATTATTTATTCACGTGTTGAGTTGGAAAACAAAGGTCAAACATTGCTAAGGAACAAGACAATGCATTAAAACAAATATAAACATACACTTTTTTTTATTTTGTTTTAATCATGCAAATAAATGTGATGAAATGCAATGCAAACAAGCCCTAGACCATAAATACTTGAGACATTAAAATACAATTCAAACAGGGTCAAATAATGAAGCACTCTTCATTCATGTGTAAATTAGGCAAGATAATCATTGAAATCAAGACACTTAATCAATAAAATAATACATAAAAATTCTTGGTGTCAATTGTGAAATAAAAGCATTCCATAAGAAAGACAATAAAGAGAGCTTCAAAATGCCACTGAAATCGTCTCAATCAGAGTTACGAAGCTCAAGATATACACAAGTGAAGTGGGGGGCATAAATGCAAGAAAACATAAAAAATAAATAACAAGCAGGTCCCTAGGAGGAACTAAAATGCAAATATGAAACAGTACGGGACCTTCCCTGTAAATAACCCACACGCATAGGGGCATTTTTGCAATTATTAAAACCCGCGAGGGCATAACTGCAAAATACCCCTATGCACGTGGTCAGCACATGGTTGGAAGGACCTGGATGCAATTGGACAAAGTTCTGAGGGTGCTGATGCAAAAAGCCCAGCACCCACGTGTCTGAGGCACGTGAGTACTGGCTCAGGTGGGGGCGAGGTTCGACGCAAGTTCGGATGGCCGTAGTAGGTGGCTCGGGCCACGTGGCGGCTTGAGCGTGCCTCGGACGAGGCTCAGTCCCACCGAGCCTCCATGCTCCGGGAAGACGACGTGGCTGCTCCAGGGCCGTTGGATCTCCACCGGGGTGCGAGATCCAATGGCATCTGCATCTCCTCCTTCCTCGCTGGTGGTGGCACGATTGGAGCTCCGGCGTGAGGTCTGGAGCTCCTCTGCGCCTCTCCGTGCTCGGTGAAGGTCGGGGGAGGAATATGGACGCCTGGTGATGAAGACCCAAGCTCGGGGAAGATGCGGGAGTGCTTGGATTCCGCGGTCGACTCGTGCTTGTCGGAGGCGGAGCTCTAGATCTTGGCTCCGCCCGAGGTCCGGGCAATGGAGTTTTGGACCTGCAAGAAGGCTTAGATGAAGGCCGAGGCATGTGTGCATACGAGCTGAGGTGAACGTAGGCCTTAGGGCGACGAGGAAGCGGAGCCCTTAGTGGGTCCTCCTCCGCCTCCGGCGGAGGAGAAAGCTTGGGATGGAGGAGGATTTGATGGAGGACGAAGGTGGTCGGAGGGCTTGGCGAAGGTGACGGGTGCTCTGCGGAGCTCGTGGGATGATCAGGTGATGGTGAAGGAGTGGAGTCTAACCTAGATAATTCAGAGAAAATAAAGGAAAACTAAGAAGCTAAACTACCTAAGCTTGAAGAAGGATCTAGAGGCGGAGCGGAGATTTGGCTGAGCACCTGGAGGTGCTCGGGTCATCGCAAATGCTGGGCAGCTACTCCAGCGAGCTTGGGGCGCCCGGAGGAGCCCGATCATGGCCGGTGACGGTCATTGGTCTCACTGGAGTGCTAGGTCGTCTTCGCTCGATCCTAGCTCCTCCCCTATCACAGGGAGGAGAAGGAGGGCTGGGCCTCAGCCCCTTGCTAGGTGGACGGCGAAGATATGGGGCGGAGGCGACTTATTTATAGTCGGGAGATGGTTGTGGCGTCGTGAGTTTCGTGGGTAGATGCTGACCGGAGGAGAGGAGGGTGGTCATGGCTAAGTGTTGCGTGAGCGTAGGGGATGTGAGGGCTAAGTGTGGGTTATCACTCCGAAGGAAGAGGGTGACCAGGGCTCTGGCTAAAAATGGAAGGGGGAAGGAGGTCTACGAGGCGCGGGGCTTGGGCGGAGGTTGCGGGAGTTGGAAGACGAGGTCCAGACCGTTGGATCGCGAGATCCAATGCTCTTGGTGGAGGTGCGTTGGGACGGTTCGGATCAGATCTAGGGTGATTGCGATGGACGGTGATTGGGTTCTCCACGTGTCGTGCTGGAGGCGAAGCGCCAACGGACGGGCGTGATTAAATCAGGAGATTGATCGGGTGGTGGAAATCAAAGCGATAGTGGACGGTGAAGATCAAGGTGCCAACTGGCGTAATCGGATGGCGCACAAACTGCCACGTGGTGGGATATAGACGCAGCGCTAGAGGCCGGTCCAGATCGTATTTGGAGAATGATCGGAGGGTCGTGGATGTAGGTGGAGATAGCGGTTGAGATGGAGCATCTTAGAAATGATCGTGAGGTGTTGAAACTGCCACGTGGCATAGGGAGAAAAAGGCAGACACGGGTGGCTGTGATGAGATCAAGAGCTTGATCTGACGGCGGGTATTGAGTGTGGGTGGCGGTAGTAGGGCCGTTGGATCAAGAAGAGATCCAATGGTCAGGGGCGCGGGCGAATAGAGCAAAGGGGTCGGGCTACGTGGCCCAATCAGATTATTCAGAGAAAAAAATGAAATATGAGGGTGAAGATGATATAATTTGAGAAGACTCAGAACATGAAAGTTGTAGATCTCGATGAGATCTACAAGTTTCATGTTGACCAAAAACTGAGATGAGGTCATTTGAAGACACAAAATATTTTTGAGGGTGTTTTAAGGCTAAAAACACCATGGATTTTAATTTTGAAATTTTTGTGATTTTTAATTTATTCAAGACTCTGATAATTACTAAACTTTATCTGGTTTTTAATTGCCACACTTTTAAGCAAAGGGGTTAAAAATGGTGAATTAAGATGATGAAATCGAGTTTCATCACCCCCCTATACTTAAACTATGCTCATCCCCGAGCATCAAAGCGAATGAATAAACTGGATTAACCCCCTTGTGCATGTGAGTACATGATCCAATCTGTTCAATTCCACTCAACTTTAGAGGTCCAAAATTTTAGAGCTCAACCCAGCCTTAATCAAGAGGCACCCAATTCCTCTAATTATCCAGACTCTCTCTGATGTACATATAGACTAAGGGTATGATATTTAGTGTTGACTGTATTCACGAGACTAGAGGCAAATCTTCACCCAAGGTCTTGGTCCGAGAAACTCTCCTAAGGACCCAATCCTCAATACTAGGGAATAAATCAAATCTTGCGTTCAGTTCACCGTCTCTTTAGTTGTCAGACTTAAAAATGTGGATGGAAGGCCAGTAATGGAGGGCATAGGATTGTGTCATTTCTTCTCTCCCTCTCATTGTGACAAGGATTCTCTCTTAGTGCCTTATTACGCAACACATTTTTTTATCAGTGCGTCCGTCAAGAGAAGTTGGAGCCGTCTGCACTTATTTTCTTGGGAATACACCAGGGTTTGTCTTTTTTGAGTACCTATCGTACCTTCTACACCCAGACTTGTAGCATTTACAATGCAGAGCCCTTTTTTGGTGCAAGCCTGACTCCTGGTCCTAATAGCGGTGGTCCAAGTGGACACTTTGAAAAGTTTGGGAGCGCTCGCCTTTGGTGGAAGCTCTTTGATATGTAACTCTTGGGGAATGAGAGCTTTTCTTTGACATTTCATTTATTTGTAGTATTTTGTCTAGCTCCATTGCTTTTACCAAGAGTTGGCGTACACTGATCAACATTTTTTTATTTATTTCACACCATGGCACTTAGGTCAATGTCAAGAGATTAGTATAAAAACCAAGTTCTCACACTGGCTAAAATTGCTGACACTCAGGTTTCATGAAGCCTTCAAAGATTTAAACCCATCCTCGAGCATCATTAGATCAAGTCCAAACTCGAATCCCTCATCCCAGTCCCTCAAGTGAAGAATCAACTCATCTCATCGAAACCGTAGTCATGCATGTGATGTGCTGATCATATACTTATGGTCTGAGACTAAGCATGAAATATAGCATGCAAATCTAGAAATCTAGGGAGATGTGGATGATTAAGTCTACGACCCTGATGGCTAAGGCTGGTTAACCTAAAATCTCAAGTCCTCCTAAACTAAGTTTCCTTGAACATTTCAGATCCTGGGTGGAAGTGTAAATATAGAGGATTAATCCAATTCCTTCATTCAAAAAACAAAACAATTTTTTTAAACTTCAAGAGATATTATGACTGCCTAAACTCAATTAAGTAGATGCATCTGCATTCAGCCAGTATGGATGTAAGTACAGGTCGGAGCCTGTTGCTTGAGGATGGGACCTTACGCGATGTCCTCTAAACCATCCACTCTGTTAAGGGTGAACCCTCACTGAACGCAGCTACTTATTTGGGCTTAGTAGTCACAAATGACTCTTAAAGGAGTTTTTTTTATTTTTCTCATTTTAATAGAAGGTTAGAACACTGGTTAGACTCAACTTTCCTTGAAAAGAGAAAGAAAATTTTCAAAACCATGTCACACAAATAAAACTTTTCAAAACATTTTCAAAAGATTTTTCAAAACAAGGAAAACTCATTTTTCAAATCATTTTCGAAAATATTTTTATAAAAATAGTGTAACATAATATAGAAAGCCGTAAAAACATTTGAGTCCACTTAGTTCGAAGGATTTTACTTTAGCTAAAAAGTTTAAATTTTTCAAATTTTTAAGATTATAGCTAAAGTAAGTATATTATATATACGGTATACCCCCCCATACTTAAACTTTGTTATGTCCTCATAGCACTAGATGATACAAGTCCATAGGTCCATTTAAATATAGAGAAATATATGGGAGCTAAGAGGGGCTCCCCCTATACTTAGGTTAAAAATAACCTAAGAATAAAGGCAAGGAAAGAAGAGTAGAGAAAATCACGGGGACTCGAGTATCCCCTATACTTAGGCTGAGATTAGCCTAAGTGTAAAGATGGAGATTTGATGTTCGGAGAGACACGAGGTGAACGAAGAAGAAGAATGGATATACAAGTGAGTGAATGAATCTGCGGAGATGGATGGACTGACTAAGCTCAAGGGAGGGTGTCGGAACAAACATGGCTCAATCAAGCATGCAAAACCCTTCAATTTCACCAACTCACACATGAAACCAATCGAGGTTGGTTTATTATCTTGTCGGTTTTATTGACGATTAAAACATGTTATCTTTACGCGAAAAAAGTGTTAAATAAAATCAATTGCGTACGAGGGTGTTGCTCTTCCAAAACAATATTTTACTCCATTTTTAGGTTGACTTGCAATTAACAGTCCCAATTATTTTAGGTTGTCACTGAATTAAGGTGAGCACAAAATCAAGCAATCATCGTCTATAGTTCATTCCCATTTTCCTTTAACCTAGGTGATGAAGCTAGGAGGGGAAAATGAGAAAAATCATGTATTCGATAAAAACCACGATCTAAGCTAAGCGAGAAAACATGCAGTGCTTTGGCGAAAATCCATGCAAATTTGGGTTGTTTTAAAAACTAAAAATCATGTATGCAAGTCGATAAAAAAAACCGCACCTAATCATGCTTCTATTAACGGGGAAAGATGTCCATTAAATTTGGCTAAGTGAAGCGAGATTATGTGTGTCTGTATTTTAGTGTGTCCTACCTAAGAGCAAGCACGTAAAAAATGAAAAATAGAATACGCTCAAAGAGTCGCGTGCCTTGTCCTAGGTCGACACTCAAGTGGGGAGGACCCCCACACAACCACATTCGTTCGATTACACTCGCGAGTCTTCGATCGAAGACCGTTGTAAAAGACGATTATTACATGATAAAATGTTATGCAAAATGACACATTTTTTTCTTTCTTTTCTATTTGCTTTAAGCATGCTTGTGCGGCTCCTTGCAGCAGGGAGCACCTGCTCCTCGCCTCCTTGAATCATCAAGGGCCCTGCCACAGAAACAAAGGTTAGAGATCAAATAAAGAAGGAAAATTTTGTAATGCAAAATAGATGAACAAGTTGACCTATAAAAAACACTTAATTAGATAAATAAAAATCCAAATAATAGAAGAAATGAACCGTATCCCCGGCAATGGTACCATTTGATAAACCATGAATCCGGCCCTCTAAAAATGCGGAATTACTATTCAATGGTCATTGCAGCCGGGCTGAACTAGTTCCATCAAAAACCATCTAAGTTGGATATGTCAAGGAAATCAGATGGTCCTATTTTTATTTTACTTGGCAAGAAACCAAGGTCGAACTCAGGGACACGAGCCTCTCTTGTATTATCTAGATTTTTAATTATATATTCAAGTGTTGAGTTGGAAAACAAAGGTCAAATAATGCTAAGGAATGAGACAATGCATTAAAACAAATATAAACATGCATTTTTTATTTTATTTTTATCACGCAAATAAATGTGATGAAATGCAATGCAAACAAGCCCTAGACCATAAATACTTGAGCCATTAAAATACAATTCAAATAGGGTCAAATAATGAAGCACTCTTCATTCATGTGTAAATTAGGCAACAGAATCAATGAAATCAAGACACTTAATCAATAAAATAATACATAAAAATTCTATTGTCAATTGTGAAATAAGAGCATGCCATAAGAAAGACAATAAAGAGAGCTTCAAAATGCCACTGAAATCGTCTCAATCGGAGTTACGAAGCTCAAGATATACACAAGTGAAGCCAGGGGCATAAATGCAAGAAAACGTAAAAAATAAATAACAAATAGGTCCTTGGGAGGGACTAAAATGCAAATATTGAAAAGTAAGGGACCTTCCTTGTAAATAACCTGCACGTACGGGGGCATTTTTGCAATTATTAAAACCCGCGAGGGCATAACTGAAAAATACCCCTATGCACGTGGTCGGCACATGGTTGGAAGGACCTGGATGCAATTGGACAAAGTTGTGAGGGCGTTGATGCAAAAAGCCCAGCACCCATGTGCGTGAGGCACGTGAGTACAGGCTTGGGTGGGGGCGAGGTTCGGCGCATGTTCGGATGGCTGTAGCAGGTGAATCGGGCCACGTGGCGGCTCGAGCGTGCCTTGGATGAGGCTCGGTCCCACCGAGCCTCCGCACTCCGGGAAGACGACGTGGCTGCTCTAGGGCCATTGGATCTCCGTCGAGGTGCGAGATCCAACGGCATCTGCATCACCTCCTTTCTCACTGGTGGCGGCGCAATTGGAGCTCCGGCTTGAGGCTTGGAGCTCCTCCGCGCCTCTCCGTGCTCGGTGAAGATCGGGGGAGGAAGCTGGACGCCTGGCAATTAAGATCCAAGCTCGGGGAAGATGCGGGAGTGCCTGGATTCCGCGGTCGATTTATGCTCGCCGGAGGCAGATCTATAGAACTTGGCTCCGCCCGAGGTCCGGCCAATGGAGTTTTTGACCTGCAAGAAGGGTTAGATGAAAGTCGAGGCGTGTGTGCGTGCGAGTTGAGGTGAACGGAGGGCTTAGGGATACGAGGAAGTGGAGCCCTTGGTGGGTCCTCCTCCGCCTCCGGTGGAGGAGAAAGCTTGGGATCGCGGAGGTTTTGATGGAGGATGAAGGTGATCGGAGGGCCTGGCGAAGGTGACGGGTGCTCTACGGAGCTTGTGGGATGGTCAGGTGATGGTGAAGGAGTGGAGTCTTAACCAAGATAATTCAGAGAAAACAAAGGAAAACTAAGAAGCTAAACTACTTGAGCTTGAAGAAGGATCTAGAGGCGGAGCGGAGCTTTGGCTGAGCACCTGGAGGTTATCGGGTCATCGCACATGCTGGGCAGCTACTCCAGCGAGCTTGGGGCACCAGGAGGAGCCCGGTCATGGCCGACGACGGCCATGGGTCTCACTGGAGTGCTGGGTCATCGTCGCTCAATCCTAGCTCCTCCCCCTGTCACAGGGAGGAGGAGGGTTGGGCCTCAGCCCCTTGGTAGGTGGACGACGAAGATATGGGGCGGAGGTGACTTATTTATAGTCGGGAGATGGTTGTGGGATCGTGAGTTTCGTGGGTAGATGCTGACCAGAGGAGAGGAGGGTGGTCGTGGCTAAGTGTTGTGTGAGGGTAGGGGATGTGAGGGCTACGTGTGGGTTATCACTACAAAGGCAGAGGGTGACCAGGGCTCTGGCTAAAAATGGAAGGGGGAAGGAGGTCTGCGAGGCGCAGAGCTCGGGCGGAGGTTGTGGGAGGTGGAAGACGAGGTCCGGACCGTTGGATCGCGAGATCCAACGGTCCTGGAGGAGGCGCGTTGGGACGGTTCGGATCAGATCCAGCGGACCGGCGTGTTAAAATCATGAGATTGATCGGGTGGTGGAAATCAAAGAGATAGTGGACGGTGAAGATCAAGGTGCCAACTAGCGAGATCGGATGGCGCATAAAGTGACACGTGGCAGGCTATGGACGCAGCGCTAGCGGCCGGTCCAGATCGTATTTGGAGAACGATCGGAGGGTCGCGGACGTAGGTGGAGATAGCGGCTGAGATGGAGCATCTTAGAAATGATCGTGAGGTGCAGAAGCTGCCACGTGGCGTAGGGAGAAAAAGGTGGACACGGGTGGTTGTGATGAGATCAAGAGCTTGATCTGACGGCGGGTATTGAGTGTGGGTGGCGATAGTAGGGCCGTTGGATCAAGAAGAGATCCAACGGCCAGGGGTGCGGGCGGATAGAGCAAAGGGGCCGGGCCACGTGGCCCAATCAGATTATTCAGAGAAATGAAATATGATGGTGAAGATGATAGAATTTGAGAAAACTCAGAACATGATAGTTGTAGATCTCGATGAGATCTACAAGTTTCATGTTGATCAAAAACGGAGATGAGGTCATTTGAAGATACAAAATATTTTTGAGGGCGTTTTAAGCTAAAAACACCATGGATTTTAATTTTGACATTTTTTTTGTGATTTTTAATTTATTCATGACTCTGATAATTACTAGACTTTATCTGGTTTTTATTGACACACTTTTAAGAAAGGGGGTTAAAAATGGAGAATTGAGATAATGAAATCGAGTTTTATCACCCGCCTCCGTCCTGTTGCCTGCCAATCCCCTCGCAAATAGCCTCGTGTCCCACTACCCCTGCCAGCGTCCCATAGCCCCGCCCCGTGTCCCGCACCCCCCCTCCCTAGTCCCGTGTTCCCGTACCTAGACCCGTCACCCATTAACCCCACCCCGCGTTAGCCCGCAACAGCCCCATCACCCCCCCTACTGAGCATCCCGACCCTCACACCCGAACCAGTGTGCCGACCCTCCCTCCCGAAACCAGCGTCCCAACCCACCCTCCCAAAGCATCCCCTGCGGGAAAACCCTCGCCTTTCGCCCTTGCAACCAACCCTCACCCCCGTGTCCTGCTGCCTTTCGCCCAAACCCCTCCACATGTCCTACCGCCTTTCACCCTCCCCTTTGTCTGTCCACGTGTCCCGCCCCCCCCCCTGTACTCTCCCACCCCGACCACCCCGAACCCCTATCTACATTGCCCGGGCTTGCCCCACCTGCAGATCTCCCTCCCCCACGCGGCTCCCCCCTCCCACGGAGCCCCCTCCTCCATGCCCCCCCCCTCCACGCAGCAGCCTGCAGAGCTCCATACTCCCCAGTGGCTCCCCCCTTCACGTGCCAGGCACCCCTCCCGGCTCCGAGTCCAGAGCACCCCACTGCTCTCGTGGGTCCCGTCCCCACCAGCCTGTCGGCACCGACTCCAGCAGTACTTTCTTACGGTTCCCATCTCCTCCAGTCCCTTTCTCGGGCATTCACGCATGCCATCATTCAACCTCTGTGTGACATGGTTTAGGGATGCATTGTTTTTCCCTATCTTCTTTTTAATACAGCAGGTCTGATTTCTTATGACAAAATGTGACAATCAAATGTGACATCACCGGGATATGATGGAGGGAGCACCCGACTACCCTCATTTGGGTCGATCCCTAAATTGGACGATGCCAACTACCCCAAGTGGTCCCGCATGTTCCTCATGATCGTACTTGGATACAATAAGGAACACATTCTCTTCAAGTCAGAACCTGCTGACAAGACAGGAAAAAACGCAACTTGGGACAAAGACGACGGAATGGTTAGTTCTTGGATTATGGTCAGTGTCATTGACCGGATTGCTGATGAACTCGTTTATTACAAAACTGCCCATGATATGTGGACCTCTCTTCAAGCCACATATGGTCAGGATAAGAATTCAACCAGGATGTATCAGATGTATTTTGACATGCTCAAGATGAAGCAAGCAGGACGCCCCCTACCTGAGTATTTTTCTCTCTTGAAATCTCTTTTTGAGCGAATAATGCTTGTATCCCAGGTTGCACATGTCCGACTCAGAAACAACATCGTCAGCAGATGTCGGTCCTTGTACTTCTTGACGAACTCGATTCTGGCTATTCTGCTGCTCGTGATCAAATGATCACAGCGACAACTCTCCCCACCATTGAAGAAGCCTACAATACCCTGAGTCGCCTTGCTATTCCTCCTACAAGTGCTAAAGGCACTGACCAGGGGCAAATTTCTGCTCTCGCTGCCCCATCTGGACGAGGAAGTCGTGGCACCTTCAGGGGCCGTGGTCGAGGACGCTTCACTCCAGGATGAGGTCGTAGCACAATCCAATGCTCTTACTGTCATAAATTTGGTCACACATAAGCTGTATGCTACAGCAAGTAGGGGTACCCTACTCCTAGTGCTCGAATGGCCAATGAAGGAGATAGTCCTCCAGTGGAGGTCCCTAGACGGGACTTCGATGATCTGATGTAGCATCTCAACAGGTTACAATCGAACGAATCCTCTACCTCATATCAGGACAATACTACAAACACTGCAGCGATGGCACGATCAAGTATCTTTATCGCGTCTGCAAAAAGAATTACAAAATCAGAATGATTGATTGATACAGGTTCTTCTACTCATCTGTGTGGCGAACGAACTCTCATACAACAGATGCGTAACGTCCCTCCTGGACGGACTGTACAGGTTGCTGATGGACGATTTTCCCTAATAAAAGGAAAAGGTGATGTCCATCTAACTCCTAATATCAGACTCAACAATGTTTTATTTGTTCCGTATTTTCCCATCAGTCTCCTTGCAGTTAGCCACATTTGCAAGGAACTCAACTGTCGAGCAATCTTTGATGCTATATCTTGTGTGTTTCAGGGCATACTAACTGGGAGGACAATTGGTGCGGGCCGTGAAGAAGGGGAGTATATCACCTTGTCTAGTCCTCTGACACTACAGCTTACTCTGGGACCACTTTCTCTGCATCCTCTGGTGCTCTTTGTCACCAACGTCTAGGTCATCCTTTTGTTCACAAGCTTCGACGAGTTCTTCCCTAGCTCCCTCCCACTGTCAACCTAGAGTGTGAGGCCTGCCAACTGGGGAAACATCACCGGAGTTCCTTTCCTTCGTCGGGTACCATTCATTCTATTAATCTATTTGAACTTGTTCATCTTGACATATGGGGACCCAGTCGTTATCCTGATCGACTGGGGAATAGATATTATTTGGTTATTATAGACGATTGTTCTTGTGTGTCTTGGTCTTTCTTAATGAAAAATAAGTCTGATGTCTTTCAAATCATTGTTAATTTCATACATGAAATAAAGAATCAGTTTGGTACCACCATAAAAACCCTTAGATCTGACGATGTTAAAGAGTTGGTCTCACATGACATGCAATCATTCTTAGAATCTCAAGGCATTTTGCATCAAACCACCTGTCCTCATACATCCCAGCAGAATGGAGTGGTGGAGTGTAAACATAGACATATTCTTGATATTGCTCGCACAATACTCATTGACTATCATGTGCCATCTACATATTGGGGTGATGCGGTACTAACTGCCACATATCTTATTAACTGCATGCTTGCTACCCGTATTGACGAGCAGATAACTATTGAGGTTCTTTTCCCAAGAAAATCCATATTTCATGTCCCTCCAAAAGTCTTTGGTTGTGTCGCCTTCATTCATCTTCTTGATCCTGGTAGGGATAAACTATCAGCCAGAGCAGTCAAATGTATTGTTCCAGGATATGCTCGAAATCAGAAAGGTTATAGGTGATATGACCCACGTTCCAAGAGACACTACATAAGTGTTGATGTTACTTTCTTTGAATATCTCCCTTATTACTCCCGATTCGGCACTCATGTATCACCTCCCCCCGTTACCACTTCTCCTCTTCATGTTCCTCTTCCTCAGGTTGATTACACCCCTTCTGCGCATGCACCATCTCCTCAGGTATATCCCTCGATTGAGTTATTACAAACTGAAGACACAGATGCTAATGCATGTATCTTCACCAACCCAAGAGAAGCTCCAAGTGACTACCTATCGCTCTTTGGAAGGGGACCAGGCAATGTCCACCGTGATACAGTATGAAGCATCCAATCTCTATTGTTGTAACCTTTTCCAGACTCGGCCCTACATACAGGCAGTTTGCCCAAGCCATCTCGAGTACCATTATTCCTCGTAATCATACAGAGGCCATTCAGGACTCGAAATGGCGCCTAGCGATGGAAGAAGAGATGCCTGCCTTGATCTCTCAGAACACCTGGACACTTGTAGATCCACCAGGCGATAATAAAATTATTGGCTCCAAATGGGTCTTCACTGTGAAGTGCAATCCAGATGGGTCTATTTCTCGCTACAAAGCCCGCCTTGTGGCAAAAGGGTTTACGCAAGCTTATGGTGTTGATTTCTTCGATACTTTCTCTCCAGTTGCTCGTTTATCCACCATAAGAATTCTCATGGCAGTAGCAGTACCACTTGATTGGCCCTTCCATCAATTAGATGTGAAAAACGCATTCCTTTATGGGGACCTCCAAGAAATAGTGTATGCAGCAACCACCCGGGTTCGAGATTCAAGGGGAGTGTCAGAAAGTTTGTTTGCTACGCAAGGCCATATATGGTCTCAAGAAGAGTCCTCGCGTATGGTTTCAAAAATTATTAGAAGCATTAGAGAATCTGTGCCTTATCCGATCTTCAGCAGAGCATTCCTTATTCATACGAAATAATGGAAAAGGAACTGTGGCTATGGTTCTATATGTGGATGACATTATCCTCACAGGACATGACCATGATGGTATTATATAAGTGAAGAAACAACTGGCAGAACAATTTGTAATCAAGGACTTGGGACCTCTAAGACATTTCCTAGGGATTGAAATAGCAAGATCCAAGAGAGGAATTGTTATGTCTCAACGAAAGTACGCTGCTGACCTCCTTCAAGAAACAGGGATGCTAGGATCCAAGCCATCTTAGATACCAATGGATCCTAGGGACGCATCTACGAGGCAGGCGATGTTGAGGATAGTGGTCGATACAGACGTCTAGTGGGTAAACTATTATATCTTACCATCACCCGACCATATATCTCTCTTGCTGTCGGAAAACTTAGCCAATTCATGGACTCACCTACCTCAGCCCACTATGATGCATGCATGATGGTCTTAAGGTACATCAAATCATCTCCAGGTTGAGGACTATTATTCACCAAAGGCAATATCTTTGATCTCATGGCGTATTCAGATGCATACTATGGAGGAAGCCTGATTCATAGAAAGTCTACTACAGGGTTATGCACTTATCTTGCAGGAAATTTAATCACGTGGAGAAGCAAGAAACAAGCTGTGGTCTCTCGCTCGAGTGTTGAAAGTGAATACCGAGCCATGGCTCAAGCTGCAGCAGAACTTGTATAGGTCCAATCTATACTTACCGATCTTCATATCACTCATGGAAAGATCATGGAACTTAGATGCGACAACCAAGCAGCAATGCACATAGCCAACAAACCTATGTTCCACGAACGCACCAAACATGTGGAAATTTACTGCCACTATACTAGAGATTTGATACAGAAAGGGCTACTTCGTACTCAGAGCGTACCTTCCTCGGATCAAACGGGAGATATATTCACCAAGCCGCTTGCACTCATACAGTTTGAAAAATGTTGTAACAAACTGAGCATGATTGATATATGCTCCAGCTTGAAGGGAGTGTTGAGAGGCACTCTACCCATAAACTCTAGGGGCAGATTAGTCATGTTGTAAAGCACTCTACCCATAAACCCTAGGGGTAGATTTGTCATCTCATATACCAGTTGTATTGTAACCCTAAGCCTCTCTACCTATATAAAGAGCCCTAGGGATTCCCTTTCTCAATAAGAAAAAGAATTATCCCTTTCAACTATTGTATATTGACCCTCAAGGATCCACCTATATGGGTAAGACCCGTTAAGATGTAAATGGATCTTCAAAAAAAAGAGGAAACCTGATGAGAAGGTAGAGACCTTCAAAAGCATGACTCGTAGCCATGAGATATACACTGAATAGAAATTGCTTGCAATGAGACTTGCTCTTCAGTGACCTTGCTTAAACCCATCGGAATATAGCTACATATAGCTACATCTTCAAGATGGAGGTCAAGATTGCATTCCTCCACGAATATCTCTCCGAGGATATTCACCTGAAGTAGCCCCAGGGCTTCATGGTTGAGGAAAGCAAGGTGTGCAAGCTAAAGAAACTCCATCTATGGACTCGAATAAGTTTCTTGTAGTTGAAACATAAGATTTGATAATATTATAAATGTTGTGATTTCAGATAGAATCTTGATGTACCATGTGAAGCTTAGTGGGAGTGACATTGTGTTCATCATGCTATATGTAGATGATATCCTAATCATTTGGAATGATATAAGGATAATAATAATAATAAGTATTTTATATACTGACTATTCCATACCTTGAGATATGATCTCAAGGATACCTCTTAGATCTTAGCTCTGAAGATGTTTAGAAGCAAAGAGAAGAGGGATTGGAACCGTCGCATTAATGGTACACCTTGGATATATATTCCACTTTCTGGAAAAACCCAAGAAAGGCTTAATTCCCTTAAGATATGGTACTGACCTATCTAAAGGCATATCACCTCAAAGAGTTGAGGAAGTAAATGCTAGAACTGCTTGCCCTTGTGCATTAGTTACGAGAAGCCAAGTGTATGCTAGATATGTACGAAAGTTAAATATCTGCCATGCAGTCGAAGTAGTAATTGTTACTAATCCTACTAAGGAGATAAAACACTTGATTGCAGTAATAACAATATATTCAAAGATGAAAAGATTTTTGAGATGGTGATCTCAAAGTCTTATCTTCAAAAACTTAAGAAGTTATAGAAAGTGATCTAAAAAGGTCTTAACTGTGGATACCTTAGGAGATAGAGATCTCCACGAATAAGGGTATTCTGATAAGGATTATGGAAATACTAGTTATAATAATTATTAAGCTATAGTGTCAAGGAAACTATAACTGACAAAATTGAGTATTGGTTGCATAAGATGCAACATTCGCATTGGATGCGAGCACTGTTACTGGGGATATGCAAGTGCCGTAAAAGGACTTGGCGTAGTCTCTCAGAAACAGAGTGATTGATCAGCTTACCTAGCTATTTTTCTAAGTAGCCTATGATTGTCACATGAGTGCAGGTTTAAATGATTAGCCCATTAATGGCTCTTTGGGCTAGTGGGAGATTGTTGGACATGTGAGCCCACGGCGAGCCATTATGCAATAAATGTTATTACGAATATCATTCCCTGATCTGAAATGAAGAATAACTAATTTGCAGAATAGGTCCCTCTGTACAATTGGGGTTATGTACCATGGCCATCTTAATGATCATACAGTTGTTGATTCAATAATTGAATCATAGTAGCTGGTGTTTGGATGAATATCTAAGGAGTTAGATTGAGGACTCATCAAACACCGTCAAATGATTGTTAAGAGATGATCTCCAGCCTGAGTAGGAGATTGCAATCCTTTCTCATATAGGCTGATATCTGACCGACCTCTTGATGCAGGTCCTCTGCATAGGAATAGAGATTCGGAGGTGTCAGATTAGTTTGGTCAAAGGGTTGA
This sequence comes from Ottelia alismoides, assembly GCA_037367405.1. Classification (NCBI taxonomy): domain Eukaryota; kingdom Viridiplantae; phylum Streptophyta; class Magnoliopsida; order Alismatales; family Hydrocharitaceae; genus Ottelia; species Ottelia alismoides. The sequence goes on from JAZKJV010011214.1 coordinate 1,023,490, forward strand.
TTTAACGAGATTGAGATAACCAAAGTCCTATGTCGAATGATGTCACGATATAGGCACACATCCTCTGATCGGAGACAGATGTATTGCTATATGTCTGAGTATGTACATTTGGCATACCAATAGGTTGATGACATAACCAAGGTCTATACACCGGCGAGCTGGTGTGCATATAAGGGCATATGAGTAATACGATCTCTCGAAGGGATCATACAGGTTCACTTCTTAACCGGAAGACATGAGCTCACTCATGAGGTATTGGGATCGATAAATTCCATGCATGGTCGTCTCGCTTATGAAGCCTTATAGAATTTAGAGGTATGATATATGTTTTTGGAAAGCATATGATCGATACCAAATCCCAATGATCAAATGAGAATCTTAATGATAAAACCCTGAAGGTGGCAGTCTGAAAGAGATCTTGAACTTCGGGTTTATTAAAAGGTCTTCCAGTATGCAGGATGTACAGGTATTGGGAATACCTGAGGGTGGTGTGATCATAAACGATTGTATAACCATGGCACTTCCATTCCGAGGGTGTGATGAAACATGTCTGTATTTTAATGACTCCTCTCAGTAGAGAAGTAACTTGATCTTAGTCCAAATGTTGGACATTGATCTGAATGAGATTCAGATGCAATGAGAAGATTAAGTTTACGGACTTGATTTAATCAAGCATCTATGGGAGGTCCGTAATATCTGGATTTGAAATGTGATCTCAATGTCTAAGTCACTATACGTGGAACAATACAATCGCCATGTCCTTATCTCCAAGTATCTACGGAGAAAGCACACTATTCTTGAAGGAGTTCAAGAATAATTCCTTTGATGAATTATGTATCCAAGCAACATGATATTGATGATTAAATGATATTTAATTATCAAGAATAATATGAATGAGATTCATATTATGAGAATGATTAACCAATATAATTAAATGATATTTAATTATCAAGGAAATGCAGAATGTGGATAGTAATATCCATGCTATCCATAATATCAATGTATATTATAAAATGATTTATAATATATGGAGAGAGAACTTTTGTAAATAATTTTTACTGATTGATTGTTGATGTGAATTGGATTCACATTGGACAATTACTTGGAAATATAATTTACATTTTGTTTTGGGTTGTGAATATGATGCATAATTTTTCAATGGTATGATTGAAATATTCACTAATTAATTTGGAATTAATTTAGTGAATATATTTGCAATAAATGTTGTTGCAAATAATAAAAAGGATAATGAGATGATAATCACCTTAAGAGGTGACGTCACCCATGGCTTTTTTCAAGGGTGACGCCACCCCTTTAGGAGATGATCATCATCTCCTTTATTATCCTTTCTTGATTAATTTTATTAAGTTAAATTATGTTGATAATGCAACATATATTTAATTTAATATAAATCAATAGTTGTTGCTTTATTAAACAATAAATGATCATGGCCATTGATTAAAAACACAAATCATCCTAACCGTTGATTTTGAGTGTCCATGGATTGTGATCCATGGACTCCCAAATTACTATTTAAAAAGGGGCAACCCTAGCCCTTCAACAACACGCATGAAGTGTTCTCTCTCCTTCTCTCATTCTCACGTCCCATCTCTCTCCCTAAGAGTGCATGTCCACTCTGAGTTCTTGAGAGAACTACAGTCGTCGCTACACCGTCGCGCTATCGGATCTCAGTCTTCCTTGGTGCTTATCGCACAAGTAGAAGACGTCGGATTTCGTTGGACGAAATCAAGAGATTCAAGGCTTAGATCTTCATCTTGGATTACGGGAAGCTTGCGTCTCATCATCGCACCCGCATGTGCCATCTTCGTGGATCGGACTTGAGTCAGGAGGATCTCTTGCTTTAGAGATCAAGTGATCGCAACCACACTTCAAGAGGTATTTTTAATACTTTAAGGTTAGATGAAACGATCCAAGAACTGTTCTTGGATCGTGTGGTCTCATCTTATGTTTTATTTTTTAAAATTCTGCTGCACCGAGCAACTAGTATGACTAGTCGCTCTTGATCGTATATGATACGATCATCACACTTCCGTGATGCGCTTAAGGATCCTCCCGTATCCTTCATTATCAGGGCAAGTTTTCTCTGTTAACGGAGCGGGGATCTAAGCCTGAGACGTTACAAATGGTACCACAACCAATTTTCCTCTGATAAAGGGAAATGGCTACCCGAGAGTTGAAGCCACCTCTACAAAGAAGTAGGACGAAAAACCTAACCGGAACGTGCAGCCGCCACTGCTACTGGGAATAAGTGATGGATCATGTTGCAATGAGGACATTGCGAATATACGTGGAAGAGATTGTAAACCGCAATCCCTGAAGACAGTCAAACATCTAAAACTCACAAAGTGTGAGTGTGTGTTATAAATAGTGGGGATTATTACTTTGCAACTTGAGCTTAAGCATTTTGGTTGGTTTCCAGCATATCTAATTGGATCCAAACCCAACAAGTTGTCAGGAACAGTTTTCTCCGTTAGGGGACCTAGAATCTAAACCTGGGACGTTACAGATTTGTCAAGTCCTAGATTTGGAATTTGGCCTCCTAATAATTTTATCAATAACTTGTATTTTTGTTAAGGGTTACCTTTTATCCACTTGCATCACAAGATCCACTTAAAACATATAATTTTGTAAGCATCTTCGAATTAGAGACTAATTGTGTCTTTGATGCTACTCATTTATGTAATGTTTCGAGTTTAGGATTCTTTACTATTAGCGATTAAAACTGTTCCTAACAACTTGTTGAATTAATGTCTGATTGGACATGTTGACAAAAAAAATTAAGATCAACTTGTCAAGTAGTAATCTCCCACTTTTATTACAAACTCTCATTCTCATGCGATTATGTTGGGGATGAGGTGTTACATTTTAAATCTAAATTTTGTGCACTACTTTTTTTGCGTTTAGATTATTAAAAGATTTAATTGGATCTCAAACAAGTTCAGCTTGGTGGTCACTTAAGTTGGCTAACATTCAATAAATTAATTTGTATTGGGAATCGTCCACCAATTAGGACATAATTTGTGTTTGTGACACCACTCAATTTCAATCAAAATCCTGTCCCCAAAATTGGCAATCATTCTGATGGTTAAGTACTCTACTATCTTAACATCATCCCACTTTGCCCTTCCGGAGTTTTCCTCCAACACTTGGAAATTTGTGAATGGACAAGTGATTTATAAATCTAAATAGTACCTAAAATATTTATTCAAGCTGACAGAAATAACCTTCCATATCAATTGTTCCCAATTATAGCAATATCGTCGTGTTGTAACAGGTAGTATGGTGAGCAAAGCTTTTGATTTGAGATTATAAATTTATGTTAGTAAGGATCTCGGTAGAATTGCTAATTGTTGAGATTAAAGGTAACTCGGATGTTAATTAGTAGATTGGAATTCTCAATTTGAAGTATGGAGGAGTTAGAAGTAGAAAGTAAGTACCATTTTGCTTGATTCTAGACTTTTGATACAGTTATATATGAGTTCCTCACTTAAGCTCTTGTAGAGAAAGTAGAAAGTGGGATTGAAGGACCATATTCGTGTGCACACTTTACTCCGCTCCTACTCCGGCTCCAATTTTAGAAAGTCCATTCAGATCTTTGATTATTTTATAGATATATACATTTTAGACGCATTGGATAAATTAACCTATATGATTAATTTGGAATTAGATCGTTGGATTTCTAGTGATATGTTTTGGATTCCAATTGTTTCGGATCTGAAATCTAAACATTGGGAATCCAATGTACATCTTTATTCGTCGTTACGGCTCGGAGAGCACTCGAACCATTCTTCCTACAATTAATAAATTGGGGGTGATAACCTCCTTGGAAAGTCCAATATGGATACTTCAACGATCTCTGATATTTTTTACGTTTGTTATTGTTGATTTATTTTTTGAATTTTATCAGTCGTGCCCCTATAGGATATTGTAGTATCAGTTATGCTCCTCTTTTTTTTGAAATATTAGTTGTGGCATCATCTTCTTCCACAATGATCACATGTGCCTCTCGGTTTAGTTGTCATCCATCTCAATGCAATCGAACGTTAACTTTGAAGAAATAAGGGGAATTAAATAAAAGAAGAGGTTGAAATGTTTTTCCACCAACTCTTCCCTCTCCCCAGCCTCCTCCGCCCCCTCCTCCCAAGCCACCTCGACCCCTATCCCCCCCCCCCCCCAAGCGACCTCTGCTCTCAGCTCCTCCTCTTACCACTTCCCAGCATCCTCTGCCTCCTGCTTCTCCTCCCCCTCCCAGCCTCCGCCCCATTTTCTACGCTTTCTCCTCCCCCTTGTCCACCCTCCCCTCTAGCCTCTCGTCCACTGCCACACATACCTCCCCCTCCGCCGTCTTCCTCGTCGTCCACGTAAGGAAGAATGCCATCTCCTCCTTAGTGTTCCTCTTCCTTGACCCAATTTCGAACAGCATCATCCTGTAACTGTACACATTCGCTTTCACTGTGATTCGCTCTTTTCTAATGCACCGGAGGCCTGCTGTCGTGGGTGAAGTTTCATGCATCAACGAGGATGACGAAGGAGGAGGCCGGAGGATGTGGGACGGTATAGGAGGGGCCGGAGGAGGATGAGTGGGGGGGAGTTTTTGGACAGTTATGCCCTCTTAACCTCAACATGGTTTGTTCAACTCATTGATAACTAAAGTAACAAAGGGGCACAAGTGATTGAACAACAAGAAGTTGGAGACACAACTAATATTCCAAACAAGAAAGGGACATAACTAGTATTGCAATATCTTATAAGGCCATAATAATAGATAAAAACACTTTTTTCACCCTTTTTACATCCATTCTAACATCATATAATAGTGTATTTATATTTTACCATGAATATCTATAATCAGATCTTGATTTTGATTGTGACTAGCTGATTATGATAGAAATAATGTATGGTATTGTCATTTTCATTCTTATTGATTCGGAAAGTCGCTATTTATTTTTTTAATACTACTTAAAGCACTTGTTCCATAGTAGGATTTTCAATCTTCTCTAATTTTATGTTATTACTAAAAAACTTATTGTAGAATCGTGAATATCTTCTCAATTCATGACGTGATTTATAAATTTAAGCGATATTACGAAATTGTTTTAAAAATTGGTAGACAGATTCAAGCAAGGATCAAAGATTCAGGAATAAATTAACGAAACTTAACAAAAAAAGTGAAGGTTCCAAATCTTATCATAAACAGTCGTAAGATATATTTATATCATATACAAGAATCCAAAGTATACGAATCTTGTTACGAACCTTCCTACTATAAAGCTAGAATTTTCTATGTTAAAAGCTTACTTGCCGTAATTACAGGGGATTCCGTTGGAATCAATTCTCAAGAATGAAGTGTGCAGTATCCAGTGAATTGCTCGTTCGCCAAGTGTGGAGACGTCATAGGAGGGGTAGATGGAATCGTAGTTGAGGAATGTCTCAAAACTATAGGCTACACAATGCTCTCACGGCAAATTGGCAGTGGTAATGATGAAATTACGCAGATGGTGTGAAAAATTCCGGATTGCTCAAGTCACTCACCTCTCCAAAATATCAAACTACAGATTAGCTGCATACTAAGTTGGTAATTCTCTGGATGGGAATATCAGGGGACAAATTCCTTACCCTCATGCGTTCCTATGTTGGGAAACTTGTTTAGATTCTTACCCATACCTACGATGCTCCCTCCGATCCCTGATCTATACACGAAGCAACCAAAAGTTGGAAAGACGAGGAATCCGAAATCCATAGACAACACACACGAACGAGGAAGAGGACACAGCCAAGAGGGGTACCGACCATAGTATAGTAGCAGAAGCAGGGGATCGAGTATGTGATGATCACATCTTTGGCTTGGGCCTGAGAAGGCTGTACTGAACCATATCGAGGAGCTCCCCCTTGACAATCCTGAATCTCCTGAGGAGGGCCTCTCTGTGGAACCCCGCCTTCTCCAGCGCCCTCTGCGACGCCTCGTTCCTCACCTCCGCCCTCGCTTCCAGCCTCTCCACCTCCGGCCACATCGCGAACACCTCCGCGGCCGCCATCCTCGTCGCCGCCGCTGCGATTCCCCTTCCCCAGTGCTCCCAGGCCAGGCTGCAGCCCAGCTCCGCGCGGCACGAATCGACGCCCGAGAGCCGCTGGCTGTAGATGAATCCCACGGGGTCCCCGCCGCCCACGCAGATAGCTCTGCACCACGGGTGGGGGAGGATGACGCGGGTCAGGAAGGACAGGGCCTCGTCGCGGGTCTTGCAGGTGTCCCACCGCATGTTGCGGCCAACGCGGTCGTCGGTGAGCCACGTCATGGCCGCGTCGAGGTCCGAGATGGTGAAAGGGCGGAGGGAGATGTCGGCGGAGGGCGGTGCGGACTGGTCCTTCATGCCTGCAGGTCGTTGGGGATATGCTTCTCGGCTCTGCGCTGCTGTTGCCTAGTATTAGGGGTCATTATAGAATCAACTATTGTTAAATTGACCACTTATAATTCTGTCATAAATGGACCGAATAATATGATAAATTTTGAAGAAGATCTACTTTCGCATTAAATTAAGTCCACTCTTTACTTTGAGATGAGGGGTAAGGTTGCTTATCTCGGAATCCGAGAAAGGGCTAATTCCTCTTAAAATAGACAATTCCAAAACAAGTCCTCTTAAAATAGTTATTCATTTCTTATATTTCAAACTAATCACCTAAAAGCCGGAATAAACTCCACCTGTGTCCTTATATATGTTATCTAATGAGAATGGAAGAGGAGCGGGTTAGGGGGTTCCCGAAAGTTCGATCTCGATGAGCTCAGCTCGAACTCAATTCGATAGGGGCTTGGGAGCTAAGCTCGAAAAATTATTAAATACGACTTTGAATCGGATAAATGGCTCGTTAAGGTTATTGAGTTGAATTCGCTAACTCTGACTCGGTATCTCGATTTGATTTTACCAGTATATATATATATATATATATATATATATATATATATTATATATATATATATATATATATATGAGTGATCCTATGAGATGAGATTTTGTGAGATGGTGAGATGGGACATTCTGGAACACAAGTTGCTGTATTCTCTCTCCTGCCTTTCTCTCTCCTGGTTGGAACTAGTGGTCCAGAATACCCCATCTCACCATCTTACCAAAATCACATCTCATAGGATCGCCCCTATATATATATATATATATATATATATATATATATATATATATATATATATATATATATATATTCCCATTCCATATGTACATACATGATGTATGAATGAGGAGAAAATAGTGTGGCACGAGTATGCTATATGGTATTGTGTGATGTTTACATGTACTCCTATTATTAGTCAAGTTTATTTATATTTCTTATCAAACGCACATGAATAAATGCATTATATATTATCCAAAAAAATGCAGACATTGCTATTGCTAATGAGATTCTTAAGGAGTTCAATTACTTATCTAAAGAAAGTTTACAAGCAAATATTATAAAATCAACCTACATAAGGTTTGTGAGCCAATTCGAACTCAACAAATTCGAGCTCGATTCAACATTCTTGGACTTGAAACTACTTGCGTCTGAGTTTGGTTATCGAATTTGAGTCTGGATTTGCACAAACTCTATTTGTTCAACTCGATAAACACCCTTGAGGGGGTGCATTGGAGGAGGGCCCCAAATGGACGAGACATTGTTTTAAAGCCCATGTGATCTAATCGTATAACGGAAACAGATATGACTTTTAAGTGAATGACACTGAGGCTGCATCATTTATTACCAAATTTAATGAAAAATCCTTTTCATTCCAATGCCTGTGTTCAGGAATGCCAATCTGATTAAGGACATATAATCCATTACATTTTATTTCCTTAAATTTATTTACTAGCTAAGAAAATGTCCAAATCTTGTGATGTGAGCAAAATATCAAATAGAATCGCACCGATCATCGAGTAAGAAGTTTAGGGATCCAAGCAAGCAAGTAAAAAAGAAATAAGAGGATCTTTTTACAGAATTCCAGCAATAGGGTTGTGCATCCTAAGCATGTTCTAGATTTGATTTCTCACAACCTCTCTTTGAGAGCTGATGCCTCGAAGTAATTGGCGGAGAGAAGTTAAAAAGCTTTGTCATTTTGCTGTAGGGTATCCACATGTGAATAGTAGTTGTTTGGATGATTATAAGGTTTGGAGAGGGGTTGGAATAAGGAATGCCATGTGGTGTCATATTGATTCGTGATGGAATTCTAACCTATGGATGCAGAGGGGTAAATCGGGTTACCCTAGAATAACCCGGTAACCAAACGAACCCTACATGTCAATGTGATTTTAATAAAGACGTGGGTATGTCTATGTGAGTCATGTGACCCACTATATGGCGCAATGCATTCCCCTCACTTGGTTAAATTTGAAGATGCCATCCATAATCAGTGGGAGTTGATTACCTTATCAAGTAAATTTCTTAGGTAAATCTTCTTCGAGTTCACCAAACTCGATCGGAATAAAAGAAAAAGGATAAGGATGAATAAGACAATGTTCTTGTTTGGTTGGAGGGATATTTTATTGAGGAATAAGGATGGATAAACGGTAATTTTTGTATATTCTTTGTTCGGTATGAGGAAGATGATAAGGAGGGATAATGTGGTTATGGTAGATAAGATTGTTGGATAAGTACTAATTATTTGTATTTTTTTTTTGCTTAGAGGCATATGATAAGGGGATAATGAGGGAAACTTTATGCTTCGTGTTGGCTCCAAGACAAAAATGTTGATTGTCTATGGAGAGATAAGAAATATGAAGAATAAGGATGGATGAACACACCCTACGCTACTGAGAAATATGTGATTCATTCCTCTATCTTGCTCATCTTTATAAAAAAATCGATGGATCTGCACATATTATGCATTCAAAGTGTCACGAGTTTATCTCGAATACTGTATCTAAACCGCCTCTTGAACAAAGTATCACCCTTGATAATCGTCTGTCGCTTACTGCAGCCCACTACCCTCCTCAACCATGACCGCCTTCAGCTTCAGTTGATCTCCAGGTTGTGTTATCATCCTCCATAGTCACCTCCACTTCCTGGCAATCCGAAGCCATCTACACAACTGGTCTCATCTCCTACCACATTGCTGCTACACCAACCTGCAATGACCAGACACCTCTGTGCTCGAGCCCTAGCTGTCACCTACTTGCCATTGCGCTCTTACCACTTCGACGACCAAGCATCGCCTTCCACCGTGCCCTCGTCCCCGCATTTTGACAACCCAATAGTTCTTCTTATGGTGGGTTTCTCTTGCAATGCCATATACCAAAACCACCACATCGTTTTTATCCCCTCGCGAGTGTCCTCTAGCTCACACCGCTGCTCAGGAGTTTAGATCCTCGCCATGATCTGCATCCTCCTCTCCAGTCGTCACTCAAAGCCCTAGGACCTCATTGAACATCGCCCTCCCAAAATAGGGGCGTGATCGATACAAAAGAAGAGAGACCATCCCAGATTGGGCTCAACCCCTCGAAAGATAGTAAATGGGGTAAGGTACATTGTTATAGAACGAGACGCTGTTGATCATATATAACACTAACGCATAGAAAAGGGATGGAGAAACTAGTCCATGATTTAACATCAGTAAAATGCTACCACCAATTCTCTGTATGTTCGATATACCCCATGCAAGATATTCTCCACCTATCATATGGCTCTAAATCCCTTAAATAAAGGTAAATTATTTTCTCTAGATATTTAAAATTATTTTATTTATTTGTTTCTAATTCTCTTTGTTATGTAGCTATTGAATCCATTGATGCACACATAAGTAATCCAACATTATATGACTTGTATATATCTAATTGCAAGTATTTCTAATTTATGCACTTTTCATTAAATGATGTTTAATAAGTACCTTTGAATGCGATCACCCTATTTCTTTTTTTTTTTGAAAGAAAAAAGGACCTTCACTTTATAGATGAGTGCCCAAAACTTCACCATTAATCACCACTAAAATACACACTTGTGAACAGGTCAGATACATAAATAAAATTACAAGTTCCAACGCTCTGCTAACGCTCGAGCATGACCAACAATGTTCTCTTTGTAACAGCGCTCCTGACGGAATATTACACCATTCTTGGCAAGCCAGATCGCCCAAATCATAGCCAAAATGCCCGATCTCTTAATCTCTGTGCCATTCCAATCCGCTCCAATGGACTTCCAGAAATCTAATACACTATCTACATTAATTGTCTGGTTCCCAAATAACTCACATGCATTCTTTGAGCTCTCACACCCGAAGAAAAATATGATCCGCATCTTCCACCTCACCCAATCACCCTATTTCTTTCTAATTAAGTAGTTTTGAGAATTACTATGCTAATATTCCTAGGTTCTTACATTTACCAATCGACCCCTTAGAATGTCCCTTTTATAATATTGTAGTTTTTGTTAATTCCTCTTGTAATTGACCCATTTATTTCATTTAGTTATTTTGTCATAATTACACTTGTTATAGGTTCGCTTTGATTATTTACTTCTAGTTTATATTATTTAGTTCTATATATACCTGCCCCTTACTTTTTACATACTTACAAAAGACTCCTCGAAAATATTTTATGCTTAAAAATACAAAGCAAATTATAAATATTGAAAAAAATAGCAGAAAGTATGTAGAACACTTTAAGGTAGATATTACCTTTATTTAAGACCCATAAAATAGAAAAAAAATAGAGACTTGTTTTAATCTTTTAGAGTTTATATAATTGAGTTAAAAATTATCGAAAGGTACTCGAGGTACAGAATCGGGGACCTGCGGAATGCATGTTTCATTTTTTTTCTCTTCTTTTCTTGGCCAGGTTTTGATTTCCATTCCAATTCTCTTGTCTTGTTTCAGTTATATCTCATGATTGATTGAATTTTTGGAGGAGAAATCTGACAGTCTTTTACAAAGACGTTATCGTGACAGGAGCTCCATTTTTGTATTCCGTTTTTTTGAATGTTAGGATCTTATGCTAATGTGAGCAGTTGGATATTTTGTGTTGTAATAACTTCTAAACTTTTCCCTCCACAGGTCAAACTTGTATTTGTCATTTGTTTTTGTGTAAGGATTGGTTTCTTTTTAAATAAATTAATAATGATAAAAAAAAAGGTGTAACCAATTTCCAATGATAATGTGGTTATTATTATTTTTTATTAATAAAGAAAAGATAATGAATTAGGACTATTATCCATTAATTATACAATAATTATCCCTTGCTTAGTCAAAACTATTATCCATTGATTAATTCAATTTATTATTGTTATTTTATCTCATTATTGGTACCTATAAAAAGGGCATGAAACCCTCTATTAGAATCATCACATATTGCATACACGTGAGAGAGAGTTTAGAGAGAGAGAGGTCGGCGGCGACATATCTCGCAACACCGTTCTTTAGTCCGGCAACGACAACCTTCTCCGTCAACGTCGAAGTCTCATTCCGGCGAAATCGGAGGGGAAATGACGTGGTCATCATAGTCGTATTCGCGTCATCTTTGTCAGTGAATTTCTCATGCAAGCAAGGTATGTGTCGAACACATAGGATCGTTAAGTGATGTTTGTGTTGATCCTTGGTTTAAAATTACGACTTATAGATGTATGTGTCAAACCCCATAAGAACGAGACACAAGATTTCTTTTGTGGTTGTATTGAGAATTTATTGAAATTAGCACACTAATGAATAATTTCCTAATTTAGAGGAGGATTATTTCGTATAGGCGTGCTAATCCTTTCGATATTTGTGTGCGCATTCCAATCGTCAAACTTAATCCGTAGAAATCGTTTGTAGTCTATATGAACTTATAATCGGTGAATCGAGCAATCATTTATGCCTTTGGTTCCTTCTGTTATGCATGCCATCAGCTAACCCTTATTTTTTTAAAATTGAAAACAGATGTCTAGTTCTTAAAAAAAGAATGGAACGGATGATATAGTCACGCATGTCGTATTATTTTTCTTTTTATAATATGGCAGTGCATTTGCACATTTAAATCGACTCTGTGCACCTCTACTAAATGTGTTTAATAGATTTTCATATTCTAAGATAACACTCTTTTGAAGTTAATGATTCCAGTTCCGTGAACGTCGAGTGTAATTGGTTGATTACAGGACATTAAAAAGGATTTAACCTTTGCATCGAAGATAAATTTTAACCCTCATTTTGTACGCATCAAAGTGTGAGATAAATCAGAAAGAAAACATGTTAATAAAATCTGTATTCTCCCCGTTAAAGAAATAATGTACGCTTAAATACTCAAGATAATTATAAGTTTTGGCATCGACTCGAACTAAGGGGTCGTAAGGGCCTAAAAGGGCCAGCGTCTTCCGATGGCGTGAGGCAAAAGATAAGTCCTCTACAGTTGTAGCTACACTGTCATGTTATGTATTGTTTATGAACCGCTTGTGCTGGCGGTAAGCCATCAAAGCCGCCTAAGTAGTAACAATCAAGACCACTCTAAACATGAAAAATGTCATGGGCATATGTGCAATATATGTTAATGTTATGTGCGTATATGCAATTATATTGCTGTTATGGACTTATGTGTAAGTTCCGTTAAAGTTAAGTGTACTTATGAAACTTAAGTTAAGGTTATGGACATATATGCAATTTATGTCAATGGTATGTGCATAATTGTCAATTATGATAGTTTTAAGGGTACATTTGCAATTATATTATTCTAAAGTGTATATGTGTAATTTATGTATATATTATGGGCATACATGCAAATACGGTAAAACATACGGATATATGTGCAAATATGTTATGTCATCTGTGGTTATGAAGAAACTTTAGTTATATGAATTAAATAAGTTGATTTATGAAACAGGAGAATGACTTTTGTGACTTGTTTTCTACGCTAGTCGGCTTGACCCCAACTCGGCACATACTGAGCGTTATGCTCATAACATGCATTGCCAATCTTTTTCAGGAGAACGTGATGACTAGTTCATTAACGGTTAAAGGGAGACGACACAGTCTTCAAGAAATAGGAGCGGTATGGAACTACTGAGAGTTTGCTTTGGAAGGATGTCTTTTATGCCCACTAGAATAAGAAAATCGTGGATACGATTTCATCTAGTTATTTATTGTTTTCTTTAATGAAGAAACTCTTGGAAATGTGACCTTATGGAAAAAAATTTTTGTTGGTTCTTTACTGCTCTTTTATGCTATGTTTGACGCTATGAGTAACGTTCCCGAGATGTCCGCCGAGTTTCTCGCTTCCACATCATTCTCGGACGATCGGGTTCGTTACAGGTGGTATCAGAGCAGGAGTTCCTCTGAGCATAAGATATCCGACCAAAACAAACTTAGATCCACTAGTTTTAGAAAATATAGGCTTTTGACCGTGAATTTCACATGTCATCATTTCAGATGGCCCCTCGTCGTGGGAATGAGGCGAACGGAGATCGTGACTCTTCATCTACCCAGGATATGGCTATGGACATGCAACGTCAAATGTTGGAATTGATGACCATGATGGCTCAGCAGCAAAAGCACCAAGGCCATGGTTCTGGTGGATTGGCCCTGAAGACTTTCATTCAGCATGATCCACCTATCTTTAAAGGAGAACATGAGCTGGATAAAGCTGAGCATTGGTTGAGGGAGATGGAACTTACCTTTGAGGCAACCGATTGTTCTGAGGAGAAGAAGGTGATATTTGGCACTTATCGTCTACGCGATAATGCGAAAGAATGGTGGACTTCTTGTAAAAGCATACACTTTGCTGATAAAACCACCATCGAATGGAAGGACTTTAAGGAACGTTTTACTGAACGTTACATTCCTCGGCATGTTCGAGATGCAAAAAGATTGGAATTTATTGAACTTCGATAAGGGAGTTTATCCGTTGAACAATATGCTTCCAAATTCCAAGAGCTGGAAAAGTACGGAAAAGGAATATGCGAAAATGAAAGACAACGTGCTAGGAAATTTATCGAAGGTTTGAATTCAGGTTTGGGCATGAAGGTGCTCACTCGAGGCCCTCAGATCTTTTCGGATGCAGTTTCAGCGGCTGTGGAGATCGACTCAGCCTATAAAAGAATCCAACAACAAGGTGGTGGAAAACGTCCCCATTCTGCCGACAATAAGAAGGGTAAGCATGATAAGGATAAAGGAAAGAAGCCCAGAATCGAGAATGCCACGAAAGATAAACCAGTATATCCTCTATGCCCTCACTGCGATAGGAGGCACACGGGAGAATGCTATAAGCTTACAGGAGCTTTCCTGGCTTGCGGACAGAAGTGGCACTTTATTAGCGATTGTCCCAAGAAGAAGGAACAGAACTCTGAAGATCAAAAGAAGCACGTCAAAGGGCGGGTGTTCGCTCTACCTACAGGAGAGGAGGAAGATGGACATGCCACAGTGGAAGGTACTCTTTCTATTGCGGATCATTTGAGCTATGTTTTATTTGATTCTGGTGCATCGCATTCTTTTATCTCTCATCGATTTGCCAACAAGTTGAATTTTGCGGTTATTGAACTTCCATATACACTTAGTGTGACTTCACCAATGGGTGAACACTCTACTTTGGGAACCTACATGGCGGATGTGCCTTTCCTTGTTGAAGGACACAATCTACCAGCCAACTTGATATTACTACAGATGAATAACTTTGATGTTATTTTGGGTATGGACTGGCTTTGGGAGCACTATGCAGCCATATATTGCAGACAAAAGAAGGTGATTTTTCAATAAACCACACATGACAGAATTGGTCATTCGTGGAGACAAGAAGAGAAGTCAGATGATTATATCATCTCTAACAACACACCGATTAATAGCTACCGGGTGCACGACTTATTTGGCTAGCATAATAAGTACAAAACCCTCTATGGTGCAACTTGAGGATTTGGACGTCGTACGGGATTTTCCGGATGTTTTTCCAGATGACCTCCCGGGTCTTCCGCCTAGAAGGGAGATTGACTTCACTATTGATGTGTTACCGGGTACTACACCCATTCTCTAAAGCACCTTACAGAATGACTCCTGCGGAATTAGATGAGCTGAAAAAGCAATTGCAAGAATAATTAAATAAAAGATTCTTGAGACCAAGTGTTTCTCCTTGGGGTGCTCCTGTATTATTCGTGAAAAAGAAGGACGGGTCCCTTAGGCTCTGCATTGATTACAGGGCATTGAATAAAGTCATCATAAAAAATAAGTACCCGCTACCTCGCATTGATGATTTGTTCGATCAATTGCAGCAAGCAGCGATCTTCTCCAAGATTGATCTTCGGTCTGGTTACCATCAGCTCAGGATCATGGATGAAGACATATCAAAGACAACGTTCAGGACAAGATACGGGCACTATGAATTCTTAGTGATGCCTTTTGGCCTCACAAATGCGCCTGCTGCATTTATGGAGTTAATGAATAGGGTATTTTGAGAATACCTAGATAAGTTTGTGATTGTCTTTGTTGATGATATTTTGATTTATTCATCAGATATTGAACAACACCGAGTGCATCTTCGATTAGTTCTTGAGACATTGCAGCAACACCAGCTCTATGCTAAATTATCCAAATGCGACTTTTGGCTTCAGGAAGTTGCATTTCTTGGTCATGTTGTATCCAAGGATGGTATTTTTGTGGATCCCACGAAGGTGGAGGCTATTTTAAATTGGAGTCAGTCCAAGAATGTCTCTGAAATCCGCTGTTTTCTAGGACCGGCAGGATATTACAGGAGATTCATCCAAAATTTTTCTAGGATCTCCCTACCTCTAACCCGATTGTTGAGAAAGGACGTGAAATTTGAATGGTCTCAAAAGTGTGAGAAAAGCTTTCAAGAGTTAAAGGAAAGATTGACGACTGCTCCTGTTCTCACGCTACCCTCGGATAGTGGTGGATTTGTGGTCTACACTGATGCGTCAGGCTCCGGTTTGGGATGTGTCCTCATGCAACATGGAAAAGTTGTAGCTTACGCATCCCGACAGTTGAAGGAAGCTAAAAGAAATTATCCGACACATGATTTAGAGCTTGCAGCGGTAGTTTTTGTACTAAAGATATGGCGTCATTATTTATATGGAGAGAAATTTGAGGTATTTACTGATCATAAAAGCCTCAAGTATATCTTCTCTCAGAAGGAACTGAATTTGAGGCAGAGGCGATGGTTGGAGTTTTTGTCAGACTATGATCTTTTCATTGACTATCATTCGGGAAAGGCAAATGCAGTCGCCGATGCGCTTAGCAGGAAATATGAAGGAAGCTCGCAAGTATGAAATTGCAATGGCAGTTAATGAAAGATTTAGAGGAATGGAACCCTTTTATTGAAAGAAAGACTAGAGTTCTTATGGCTGGAATGAAGATCCACTCATCATTGGTAGAGAAAGTTATGTTGGCTCAGAAGGATAATAATGACCTTCAAAAATTGATAATCGCTTCTCAAAAAGAAGGATCTGATTTCTCAATCGGGATAGATGGAGCATTGAGGTTCCGTAATAGATTGTGGGTTCATGATAATAGTGAATTAAAGCACAAAATTCTTGAAGAGGCTCACAAGTCCATGTATACCATTCATCCCGGCATTACAAAA
The DNA here is from genome assembly GCA_037367405.1 of Ottelia alismoides. Classification (NCBI taxonomy): domain Eukaryota; kingdom Viridiplantae; phylum Streptophyta; class Magnoliopsida; order Alismatales; family Hydrocharitaceae; genus Ottelia; species Ottelia alismoides. The sequence goes on from JAZKJV010011214.1 coordinate 1,040,031, forward strand.
ATGTACAAAGACTTACAACGGAATTTTTGGTGGCCTAAGATGAAGAACGACATTGCAAAATTTGTTTCGGTGTGTCTTATTTGTCAGCAAGTAAAGATTGAGCACCAGAAGCCTGCAGGTCCTCTGCAATCACTAGAGATCCCTGAATGGAAATGGGAGCATATCACTATGGATTTTGTTTGCGGGTTGCCAAAAACAAAGAAGGGGCACTTTGACACTATTTGGGTGATTGTTGATCGTTTAACAAAGTCGATGCATTTCTTACCCATTAGATTAGATCAATCTACAGAGAGCCTTGCTGAATTGTTTGTGAATAAGATAGTGAAATTGCATGGTGTTTCGGTATCGATCGTGTCAGACAGAGACATAAGATATACCTCCCGATTATGGAAGAGCGTACAGGATGCTTTGGGTACTAGTTTGAAGTTCAGCACATCATTCCATCCTCAGACTGATGGACAATCTGAAAGAACAATCCAGACATTAGAAGACATGTTGAGAGCTTGTGCCCTCGACTTTGTTGGAAATTGGGATAGACATTTACCTTTGGTTGAATTTGCTTATAATAATAGCTATCATGCAAGTATTAAGATGGCTCCTTTTGAAGCATTATAAGGCCGACCTTGTAGATCCCCTTTGTGCTGGAGCGATGTTGGGGAAAAATACATATTGGGATCTGAATTAGTCCAAGTTTGTACGAAGGGTGTGGAAGTAATTCGGAAGAGACTTTTAGCCGCTCAGAGTAGACAAAAGTCTTATGCTGATTATCGAAGGCGGGAATTGAATTTTGAGGTAGGTGACCATGTGTTCTTAAAGATTTCTCCTACCAAGAGAGTAGTGCGATTTGGCAAAAAGGGAAAATTGAGTCCTAGATATGTGGGACCTTTTGAGATAATAAAGAAAGTGGGAGAAGTGACATATCAGGTTGCTCTTCCGTCTCATTATTCCAAGTTACATGATGTTTTTCATGTATCGATGTTAAGGAAGTACAATCCTGATCCATCGCACGTGATCGAGCATGAAGTTCTGGACATTCAGCCGAACCTAACATATGAAGAAAGACCAGTTCGTATCGTAGACCGTAAGGAGCACCAGTTGCGACGTCGCATAGTTTCGATGGTCAAAGTACTTTGGCAACACTATCAGAGAGAAGAAGCGACTTGGGAGTTAGAGGATGAAATGCGTCAACATTACCCGCATCGCTTTGATAAGTGACTTTTTTTCAGTATAAATTTTGAGGACGAAATTTCTTTAAGGAGGGTAGATTGTAACGGATTGGTTTCTTTTTAAATAAATTAATAATGATAAAAAAAGGGTGTAACCAATTTCCAATGATAATGTGGTTATTATTATTATTTTATTAATAAGGAAACGATAATGAATTAGGACTATTATCCATTAATTATACAATAATTATCCATTGCTTAGTCAAAACTATTATCCATTGATTAATTCAATTTATTATTGTTATTTTATCTCATTATTGGTACCTATAAAAAGGGCATGAAGCCCTCCATTAGAATCACCACATATTGCATACACGTGAGAGAGAGTTTAGAGAGAGAGAGAGGTCATCAGCGACATATCTCGCAACGCCGTTCTTTAGTCCGACAACGACAACCTTCTCCGTCAACGTCGAAGTCTCATTCCGGCGAAATCGGAGGGGAAACGATGTGGTCATCATAGTCGGAATCGCGTCATCTTTGTCAGTGAATTTCTCGTGCAAGCAAGGTATGCGTCGAACACATAGGATCGTTAAGTGATGTTTGTGTTGATCCTTGGTTTAAAATTACGACTTATAGATGTATATCTCAAACCCCATAAGAACGAGACACAAGATTTCTTTTGTGGTTGTATTGAGAATTTATTGAAATTAGCACACTAATGAATAATTTCCTAATTTAGATGAGGATTATTTCGTATAGGCATGCTAATCCTTTCGATATTTGTGTGCGCATTCCAATCGTCAAACTTAATCCGTAGAAACCGTTTGTAGTCTATATGAACTTATAATCGGTGAATCGAGCAATCATTTATGCCTTTGGTTCCTTCTGTTATGCATGCCATCAGCTAACCCTTATTTTTTAAAATTCAAAATAGATGTCTAGTTCTTAAAAAAAGAATGGAACGGATGATATAGTCATGCATGTCGTATTATTTTTCTTTTTATAATATGGCAGTGCATTTGCACATTTAAATCGACTCCGTGCACCTATACTACATTTGTTTAATAGATTTTCATATTTTAAGATAACACTCTTTTGAAGTTAATGATTCCAGTTCCGTGAACGTCGAGTGTAATAATTGGTTGATTACAGGACTTTAGAAAGGATTTAACCTTTGCATCGAAGATAAATTTTAACCCTCATTTTGTACGCATCAAAGTGTGAGATAAATCAGAAATAAAACATGTTAATAAAATCTGTATTCTCACCGTTAAAGAAATAATGTATGCTTAAATACTCAAGTTAATTATAAGTTTTGGCACCGACTCGAACTAAGGGGTCGTAAGGGCCTAAAAGGGCCGGCGCCTTCCGGAGGTGTGAGGCAAAAGATAAGTCCTCTACAGTTGTAGCTACACTGTCATGTTATGTATTGTTTATGAACCGCTTGTGACGGCGATAAGCCATCAAAGCCATCAAAGCCGCCTAAGTAGTTTCAATCAAGACCACTCTAAACATGAAAAATGTCATGGGCATATGTGCAATATATGTTAATGTTATGTGCATATATGCAATTATGTTGTTGTTATGGACTTATGTGTAAGTTCCGTTAAAGTTAAGTGTGCGTATGAAACTTAAGTTAAGGTTATGGACATATATGCAATTTATGTCAATGGTATGTGCATAATTGTCAATTATGATAGTTTTAAGGGTACATTTGCAATTATATTATTGTAAAGTGTATATGTGTAATTTATGTATATATTATGGGCATACATGCAAATACGGTAAAACTTACGGATATATGTGCAAATATGTTATGGCATCCGTGGTTATGAAGAAACTTTAGTTATATGAATTAAATAAGTTGATTTATGAAACAGGAGAATGACTTTTGTGACTTGTTTTCTACGCTAGCCGGCTTGACCCCAACTCGGCACATACTGAGCGTTATGCTCATAACATGCATTGTCAATCTTTTTCAGGAGAACGTGAGGACTAGTTCATTAATGGTTAAAGGAGACGACACCGTCTTCAAGAAATAGGAGCGGTATGGAACTACTGCGAGTTTGCTTTGGAAGGATGTCTTTTATGCCCACTGGAATAAGGAAATCGTGGATACGATTTCATCTAGTTATTTATTATTTTCTTTAATGAAGAAACTCTTGGAAATGTAACCTTATGGAAAAAGTTTTAGTTCTTTACTGCTCTTTTATGCTATGTTTGATGCTATGAGTAACGTTCTCGAGATGTCCGCCGAGTTTCTCGCTTCCGCATCATTCTCGGACGATCGGGTTCGTTACATTTTGCTTTGGTGCTTATTTTTCCTTCCTCGTCTAGGCTCTTGAGATTAAAACACAAAAACAAAAAATGAAAAGAACACCGAGTTTTTAATTTCAGAATCATTCTTGCTCTCTGACAGTTGAAACAATGTATGCAGTTCTCGTCATTTATTAAATCGCACCACTCTCATTAGATTAATTGCAAGATCATATTTTTTTGAATTGGTTAATCGTTGCAGTCAACACAAAAATCACTAGCCATTTACTCGTGCTTGAGTGTTTTCTTGGAAAATATTGCAGTCCACCACAACAAACATCTAACGAAGGCCTAGAACTTTGGTGTTACGTGGGTTGCATAGAGGTCGTAGTTTCTCGATGCATTGGGCACGAGTTCTTATTGGGGAGTAATAGTTCTTCGCAAATGTAATTTGCTACCCTGATTTTCCTTGCCATATTAGAACATCGACCACACAATCTTCTACAAAACCTCGTGTAGTTCAAGGCCAATATTTTGTGAGAACCTTGGCTTGTGAAATCAAAATCTAAAGCCAAAAGATAAAGTGCACTCGTGGTATTTGAGCAAGTTGGTGAGCAGAGTGTTGCTTTGTGTTTTATTTTTACTTGTATGGTCATTGAATCTCAGAAACCCTAGCAGAGCGATTGCAAGCATGGCTATTACGGAAGAGCTATGGGCACAACTTTACCGACTAAATTCCGGTCATCAATCTTGTAAACTTGTCTACCCCTTTCCCATGCTTGAGGAAAATCATTACATGTACAATACCAATCCTAAACCAAATTCTTTTTGTGCAACCCAACCCCACTTGGGGAAATCATCTAAAATGTCGACACCCTCAAAACCCTCACAAAATCTTTCATTAACTCTCTCAAAGGTAATTAAGGAGAATATTGAGGTCAGATTTGTCTTGAACCAAGATAAAGATCAATTGAAACCCATGATGAAAACCCTCTTTTTTCTCTCTAGATTTGACCGTAAGTTAGACATCTTTCCTAATGATTCTCTAGGGACAAGAACAGTACTGTGTCCCGTTCCATTTCCTTCCTTGTTGGGAAACGAAGAGCTGCCTCACTTGGTTTATGACTATCAATACATGTTTTATATCATCAAACCATTTCCAATCGAAATGACCATCCATCTACCAATCATGCTTGAATGGCGACTAAGAAATATGTCGAGATTTACTATATGGTCCCGTATATGGACAACACTTTGGTCATGCTTTTGTCGGATCCACCTTGTTGGGCCATGCTACCTTAGTTAATAACTTGCAAAGTGTAATACCACACTGCTTTCACCAATACTCCATCTTTAGATTCCAAAACCATGATGAATTTGTGATTCATCTACTTTGTACTCGAATTTTAGTCCAAATTTCCTCACAAACTCATAAAGAATCACGTAAAATGCCCTTCTTATAAAAATAACACTATCAATAAAATCTTGTTACTTACACAAAAAGTATATTAAGAGAATAACAAGGAAAGAAAATCAAAGAAGAGAGAAAAAAAGATGCCAAAAATCATGAATATATGGCTGTAAAATAAAAGTTATATAAATAAATAGAAATCTTTTAGAGTTTCTATCTAGCTCATAAAATGTTCAGATAATGTGATTATTCTTTGCAATGACTCAATAAAAATATGAACAAAAATACAACAAAAAAATCGCAAGGTACATAAAATACTAAGAAACCTAAACCGTAATTGCGAGTAAGCCATACTTATTAACCTATATCTTGAGCATAAGAACTTCAATCAAACTATATTCACCTTTATATTGAACATTAAATATATCCTAATTTCAAAAGAATGTTTGACGTGAATACAATTCATATATGCAAAATAAAATTTTGGGGTCTCATTGTATTGTATCTAGTGAATTTGACATGTACGCAATTTATATAAGACATAATACACCCCCTTTTTCATTTCATATATTTTAGTAAATATTTCATGTTATTATAATGTATCAACAAATATAAAAAGTTCAAAAATATCAAGAAAAAAAATTAAAATTCAAGAACCTAAAAACATAGGTATTTTAATCTTTTTGAAGACAATCTACATAAATTCTATTCTTTAAAACAAAGCCTATAAGATTTAAAACTAATAAAGTCCTAATGATGTGAATATTATTAATAAAATATAAAGTATTTGTACTATTTAGAATAATTAAATTGAGAAACACTCAAATATATATATCTTATACATGTATTTGACCGAAAACTCTTCACTCTAGAACCAAGTGATTAATTGCAAGGAACAGGGTGCCTACCCTCCGGTCTTTTAGGACTTGTGATGTTCGACAAGTCAGAACTGGCAATCATTGTATCAGCACCCCTCTCAGATCTCGGTACCTGAATCGAGCGAGAAGATCAACAATCAACCCACAAATAATATATAACAATGAAAATATGTGAGAAGAAATTTGTTATACCCTAAAAGATATGTGTATAGTATGCAAGTGTAGGGGTCGAATCACAGAGAACAATGGAGGATAGGTATAATTATTAAAAATAATTATTATTAATCATTATTATTTTTTACTTTTAATTTTTTTTCTAATTATTGTTGATTTTTAATTATATTTAAATTTTATGAATTTTAATTATTTTAATTATTTTATTTTTATATTTTGAATTTTTATTTTCTTTTTACTTTTTTCCAATTCTTATTTTTTTAAAAAATAATAACATATAATTATATATAATAATGATAATGTATATAATACAAGCTTTATATCGAGTATATAGTATATAAAGGGTTCTATATTTTTAAATATACATAAATATACTCAAAATACAAAAAATAAATTTTTACATTTTAAATATTTTATATATTTTTGGTAATTTTTATATAATATTTGTTTTATATTTTTAAATATACATAAATAAACTCAAAATACACAAAAATATTTTTTTGTTTTAAATATTATATATGTTTTTGGTATTTTTTATAGAATATTTGTTACTTTTTATATATTTTTAAAATATTAAAATGTACAAAACAATGCAAACATTAAATATCTGAAATAGTTTTGGTTTAATAAAAACAAATAAGTCCAAAATTAACCTAAAACTATTTTTAATATATAGTATATAATTTATAGAAAATTCAAAGAAAGAAAGATAATTTTTGGATTTTCTTGAAATTTTACTGATTTTATGGTGTTTTTAGGGTTTTATGATTTTTAATGCTTGGTTTTATATTTTATGGTTTTTGGATATATGATAGAATATAGAATAATATATGTATTCTATTTTGTAGAAAATTTTAGAGATGGTTTTTTTATTTTTTTGAATTTTAATTATCAAATAAGAAGAAAATGCATATTTTGAATTTCTAATAAATAGAAAAATCAATTAAACACCTTACAAAAAATATATGTAAACAAATAATAGCCATGCACCTATATTAATTTTCCTAAAATTTTTACAATAATACAAATATTTATAAAGACAAAAATACATAAAATTAAAATACTTAACTGGAAGGGACCTAATTGAAATTTCTATAAAATTAAACTTCTTTTAAAAACCAATTCAGACAATAGAGGGGACTAGATGCAATTATCCCAAAAGGTGACATGGATTGAACCAAATGCAAATGCAAGGATGTTTGAGGGTCCAATTGTAGATATTACATAAAATATTACACTTAACAAAATATTTACATGACTAATTATTTAATACAAAAGCGGGAGGGGGTTCTTTCAATTACCCACTAAAGGGCACTCATCAATGATTGATAGTATGTTACGTAGGCACACCTAAGTAGCTCGAGCAGCTGAGGCGAGGCATTGATTCGCTTGGAATCAACGAGCCAAATTAGATCTGGGTTGTGCTTGTAATCTGACAGTGCTGAAAGGGGATTGGAAGAATGCTCAATAGTAGCATCTCCCCAACATCCGATCATCGATTTATTCTCATTCAAACCACTTCCTTCTTCTCTTATGAGCTCTACACCTTCTATGAATGCACCCACATCAGCAGGGAACCTTCAAATGATTCCAAGTCCCATCGATAGGGACCTGGGGGTACTTCAAGCTTGACGACCTGGAGGAGTTGTTCTCATTTCGAATACTTCTCTATGCTTGTCTCCAGGCTTCAACACATGCACCAAATCTTTAAGGAGACGAGGATGATGCACCTAGTACCTTCCTGAAGATGCAACGCAAATGAAAATGGATAGGCAGAGGAGCTTCTTCGAACGTTGGAGGATGGAGCTCGTCAGACCTGGATTTTACAAAACCAAGATGTTTAATGGAGCTTTGACGGAGAAGACGATGGGAATTAATATGAAGATGAAAATGAGTCAAAATGGAGGGGTTTCACAGTGATACATGAGCTGGAGTTTGAAGCTCCAACAATTAAAGAAAGTTAGAATTAAACCTAAACTACAAATTAAATGACCTAAATAAATGCTAGACTAATTACAGGAATGAAATTACGATTAAGAAAACCCAAAATAATCAGCTCAGACTGGCAAAGCAGAGAGCAAAGGAAGCTCCACTAGATGACTCTGATGAGGCTAGGATCGCACCTTCTCTGCCTTTTCCACACCGCAAATCGAAGATCCACGCCTTCATGTCATTGAGGGGGATTCAATCCTTGGTTATTCGTTGGGTTACAGAGGATAAAGAAGGACTAAAAACGCAAAATATGCGATGTGAATGTATTTATAGATAGTGAGTTTTGGTGATCTTTGAGGCGAAATTGCATGAGAAGCGGTGGTTGTTAGTAGAGCCTATGGTTCCAACGTGGGTTAGGATAATGGGAGCTGCAGCTTGGGAGATGCTCGAGGAAGAAGGAAGGTGTGGAGTGATGAATCCACATTTCATCATCTTTATTCTATCATTTTGGCACCAAAAACCCTAGCAAATACCTATAAATACCCTTAAATAGAGCAGCTTAGCATTCATGCATGTGCATCCTATTAGTGTATAAAATACTGTAATTAAAGCCAAAATTATAGAATAAATAAAAGAAAAGAAAAAGAATAAAATATTGTAGATATTTTATGACCCGAAACCCCGAGACCTAGGCATCTTGATGAATAGATCGACCAGGAATAAAGTAGGGCGAGATAAGGGCCAAATACCTATATTTATTAATTCATTCTTTATTCATTTTGGGACCTATTTTTGGTTCCACCTTTTATACATCAAATAAAGAAACTTTGTACATGAAAGTTGTAGATAATTAAATAAAGAAAAATATAAAATTGATTTCACTGAAAAATAATGTATAGATAAAAAGTTATGGTCTGAATAAAAATCCAGAATCCCAACTTCCTAGACCCGTATCTCACAAACGATAACTCCAAATGCATCAAAATCACTTTAATTGTATATAGAATAAAATAAGCTATTTAATGGCGGTAGTTTCGCATTTGGCGGAGCTACGGTTTGAAAGTTGAGTTTTGGACCCTCATTGTATACCTGTACATCTTAAAATATTCAATTTATTCTTTAATCATTATTTTTGTATATTTATATTTTTATAATCTTGTGGATATTATCTATAATAATTAGGTGTGTTAAAACAGGAGTAAAAAAAAGCCAAATAAAACTCAAAATAAAAATAAATGTAAATAACATATACAGGTATTATACCTATATACATACCTACACAAGATCTACTTATATTTTATTTAATATACAAAACACCTCAGAAAAATAGAATAAAAATATATTTGTGTATATAAAAGTATGTTATAATTTTAGAAAGTAATATATAAAAATAATAGAATTAAAATACATAAAAAAATTAAAGACTAAAATAAATAGGTAATATACCTATATAGGGTGTAAAAAGCAATTTGTAAAAATATAGCTCATAAAAATAAACAAAAATCACCATAAAATACTTCATAAAATTACAAACATTTTTTATTTTACAATCAAAATTTAATTAATTCATCTGTTATTTTTAATTCATTTTATAAGGTTTTTTCGCCAAGGAATTTTCTGGTTGGTCCACGTGGACCAACCAGAACACTCCGTTGGTTGACCTCGGTCAACTCCCTGACCGAGGTCTGAACCTTGTCAGAAGCGGGTTTGACCCTGATTTCACCCTTTTTTCGAGGTTGCCTCGATCACCATTTGGTGATGGTTCCTTCTTGGAATCTCTTCCTCGGTCAATGGTGATTCACACCCAAGTGATTCCTTGGGTTGTGGATCACTGACCGAGGCGCTGGGCCCTCGTCTTCCACGCCTCGCCGTCAACCCTTCAAAAGGAGACCCCCAACTTCGATTCAAACTTGATCCTTCTTCCGCCAAAATCATCCGAAAACCCCTACCTCCTCGTGCTCCTAATGACAGTGGGAGTCGAATCGACCCGGGGTTCGCGTCGTTTGGTGTAGAATCGAAGCGATCCATCCCTTGCCGGAGCTCCGCCACGCCTCACAGCCCGTCGTCTCTGGTGAGCTTCTTCCCCTTTTCTTTCCATTTTCTTGTAGCCTTAGCTTAGATTAGGTTAGGTCTAGAGCAGTTTTGCGTTTCGTTTCGTCAATCGCTGGGATTCCTTGATCGAAGCCACGACGGAGCTAAGCTCCGCCCCTATTTTCCGGCCACTCCAGTTGTCGACCGCCGCCAAAAGCACCTCCATTCTCTCCCCCTTCACTCTGTCCCTCCGCTCCACCCATCCATTCACCTCGATCTCGCCCAGATCGAATCGCCCGAGATCCTCTCTCCGCCGCTCGTCGGAGCTACACGCCCGAGCCACCCTCCGCCTCCATCGAACCATCCGAGACCGCCTTTTTGTTCGCCTGGATTTTGCGCACCTAACCTTGCAGGTCCGAGCCCAAGAGAAGGCTCAATCGACCTTTGACGACTCCAGGACCAGCCGCCCAGGTCGCCTCCGCCGTCCGACCACCTCGCACCGTCCCTGCCTCGCCTGAGACCACCTGCTGACGCGGAAGGGCCCCAGGATCATTTTGCCCCTGATCCTCCGGCCGGAGCGGCCGTGTGTCGGCCGCAATCGCCACCCGAAGCTCGTCAGGGGAGGTGTTCTTCGTGACCCTCTCCCCACCGTTGGATCGACAGCCCTCTCCAGACGCCACGTCCGCCGTCCGATTGCCAGGAGTCCCCAGCCGTTCGATCAACCTTCGAAGATCTAATCTCAACCGCCAGGACGAAGGGGTATCCGTCGTCAGATGCACGCCACGTGGATTAGTGAAGCTCCATCGGCCGCACAATCAGATCCGTGGGTATTTTGCATCTTAAACCCACGATTTTTTGTATTTACTTTTTAGTCTTAAAACTTTCGTTTGAAGTTTAAAAACTTTTGTAATAATTGCACTTAGGCCCCTGCACTTTTTATATTTGCACTTCAGTCCGCGCCACGTCACCTCACATGACTGGGGCGCGTGCATTTTGGGTAATTTGCAGTTTTGAACCCGAACTTTTTGGTATTTGTAGTTATACCCCTGTGCGTAGTTAATTAAATATGTTTTTGGGAAAATTGCATTGATGCCCGGCTGGTTTCTTTTATTTGCAAAAATGCCCCTGTGATTGACAGAACGCGTGCCTTGCGCGTGTCTTTTGGTGAAATTTGCATCTAAGCCCCTGTATGTTCCGATAATTGCATATCTACCCCTGTCAGGCTTAGGATTTTTGTATGCTTGATCAATTTATTTCATGCATCTTTTTAATCCCAAAAATTCTCAAAAAATAGAATTAAGCTCCTGTGTGCTTGTTCTTTAACGCCATATTTTTAGTTTTTCATTTTATTGCATTTTTATATTTATTAAAAATCAAAAACATGTTGTTTCAGCCCTGTATTGCTTAGAAAATACAAAAAAATATGAAAAGGCCTTAAAAAATTCCAAAAATATTCCCTATTGTGTATTTTGACGTACTTTATCTTCAGTCCAAAAACCACTAAAAACTTCAAAAGAAAAACCTTAAAAATTAAAAATTACTTAAAAACTTCAAAAAAGTATATAAATTCATAGAAAACTCAGAAAAATATAAACTCAGTTCCTGTTTCTTCTATATTTTATTGGCTTTATTTGAAAATTAGTGTGAAAAATTTTTGTGACTGTTTGCTATTTTTAATTTCCATTTTATCCCCAGCCAGTAGCTTATTCACTGTTTTGCTTTATTTTGCTATTTAAAAATACCAAAAACACTCTGAAAAATACCCAAAAATCACAAAAATAGTAAAAAATTATAACAATACCAAAAAGATTTTATTTCTAAATTTTTGACTATTTTAGCATATTTTTATAAACATTTTATCTTGTCTTTTATTATATTGCCTTCTTATTCCAATATTGAAGAAGAAAAAAATATATAAAATATAAAATTATAAAAATTGGAAAATTAAAAACCAAAATACAAAATTAAAAATTAAAAATAATATAATAATAAAAAATTAAAAGTTAAAAACCCACAAAAAATTAGATTGGCTAAGTGATGTATTAGACCTTGATTTTGACTTTGTCTACTCTGCACCTTTGTTTCCAGTGTTCGACCCCTACTTGCTTGCCATTATACATTGTTAGTAGGGTATAATAAATTTTAATCCTTGCTATTGATTGCTTTATTGATTGTGTGGGTTAATTGTTGACGAACGAAGAGGCTTGAGTAGTCGCATCAGCTACAGTGAGTCTGATTTGTCGGATCACTATTTAGCGGCTCTCGCCAATTCGTTTTTCATGGAGGAAGAGAGAATAGGGGGAGAAGGAGGGCCTCCTCCTGAGTTTCTGAAAAAAGTCATAAGAGAAGGACAATGGGTCAACAGTCCATGGCCTCTAGTTGGTCCACGTGGTCTAACAAGAAAAAGACATGGATTCTTTCTCTTATAAATTAGGTTTAAAATAATAAATAATTATATTAATTAAAAGTTAAAAATAAAAAGTATTTCTTATTATATGTACTATTTTATGACTATTTTTATTAATCTTTATAACCTTATTTATTATGTGCTAATTTTTACAAGTATAATTTAAGTATTTTATTTTTATTGTGTATTTTAAATTTTATTATAATTTGTATATATTTATAATATATTTAAATACATATATACATAACTTTACTTTATTTTTATGATTTTATTATTATACTTAAATAAATATGTGTATATATATTATAGGTTTAGAAAGCCTATATAGTCTATTGTATTATTTACTTCAATGAATTTTAAAAGCTTTTATTATGTGTTTATATTTTTAATATATTTTAAATAAAATTTACAAGTATTTAAAAAAATAAGAAAGGTAAAAATATAAATAATAAATTAAAAAAATAAAATATACAAGTAAAAGGTACAATAGAACCTCAAAAGGCTAACTTTTATATATTAACCTCATTTTTAATGAAACCACCCTCATTAGATAAATAATTTAGTTTTTATGAACAATAAATGTTACTTTGGTCCATTTTGAGTTCATATGGAGGAGATATTGGTCTTTGAAGTTTGATTTACGACTTTTTCATTTGTGTGTCCCAGTTGCATTGTGCATTATATTCTTTGAGAATTATTTTTATATTTTTCTATGTATTTTTATGTACAAGTTTCATGTAGAAAAATTTATTATTTGAGGTATTTAGAAAGATAAATAAAAAAATGAATATATTTATAGGGTATATTGAATACAAAAGAATTAGAGTTTCTAAGGTATTTTTGTACAATTATTTGCCCTGTCTCCCCTTACTTTTCCTTGTCGACCAAGTTAATATTGACCTGGTATCGGGTTTTAAGGCCAAGAAATATTTACAAAACTTCCTTTATTTTTCTTTATAGATAGTGAGATTTGGTGATCTTCGAGGTGAGATTGCATGAGAGGCGGTGGTTGTTGGTATAGCCCATGGCTCTGACGTGGGTTAGGATGATGGGAGATGTAGATTGAGAGGTGCTCGAGGAATAAGGAAGGTGTGGAGGAAGAGTGAACATGGGGAGAAGGAGGGCCTCCTCGTGAGTTTCTGACAAACAGTCCATGGCCTCTAGTTGGTCCGTGTGGTCCAACAAGAAAAAGACATGGATTAATTCCCTTGTAAACTAGCCTAAAAATAATAAATAATTTTATTAATTAAAAGTCAAAATAAAAAAATATTTCTTATTTTATATTTACGAGTATTTTTATTTATTTTTATAACCTTATATATTAGGTGCTAATTATTACAAGTATATGCATAGGTAAATTTACTTATACTTTAAGTATTTCATTTTTATTGAATTTTATTATAACTACTCTATATTTTATATATATAAGAAATTTAGAAACATATTTACAATTTTTACTTTATTTTTCTAATTTTTTTATACTTAAATAAATATGTGTATATATATTATATGTTTAGTATGCATATATAGTTTATCGTATTATTTACTTTAATGTATTTTGACGCTTTTATTACGTATTTATATTTTTAGCATATTTGAAATATTATTCACAAGTATTTAAAAAAATAAAAAGGTAAAAATATAAATAATAAATTAAATGAATAAAATATACAAGTATATAGTACAATGGGACCCCAGAAACATGACTTGTATATCTTAACCCCATTTTTAATGAAACCACCATCATTAGACAAATAATTTAGTTTTATGAACAATACGAGTTTGATCAATTTTGTGTTCATATGGAGGAGATATTGGTCTTTGAAGTCTGGTTTACGGCTTTTTCATTTGTGTGTCCAAGTTGCATTGTATATTATTTTTCTTGAGAATTATTTTTATATTTTTTATGTATTTTTATGTACAAGTTTCATATGGAAAAATTTATTATTGAGGTATTTAGAATGATAAATAAAATATATGAATATATTTATAGGGTATATTGAATATAAAAGAATTAGGGTTTCTATGGTATTTTTGTACAATTATTTGCGCTACCTCCCCCTACTTTTCCTTGTCGACCACATCAATATTGACCTGGTCTCGAGTTTTAAGGTCAGATAATATTTACAATACTTCCTTTATATTTTTTATAGATAGTGGGATTTGGTGATCTTTGAGGTGAGATTGCATGAGAGGTGGTGGTTGTTGGTATAGCTTAGGGCTCTGATGTGGGTTAGGATGATGGGAGTTGTAGGTTGAGAGGTGCTCGAGGAAGAAGGAAGGTGTGGAGGAAGAGTGAACATAAGGAGAAGGAGGGCCTCCTCGTGAGTTTCTGACAAAAGTCAGAAGAGAAGGACAGTTGACCAGCGAGTCAACAGTCCATGGCCTCTAGTTGGTCTGCGTGGTCCAACAAGAAAAAGGCATGTATTAATTCCCTTGTAAATTATGTTAAAAATAATAAATAATTGTATTAATAAAAATTCAAAATAAAAAAATATTTCTTATTTTATGTACTATTTTATGAGTATTTATATTCATTTTTATAGACTTATTTATTAGCTGTTAATTTTTATAAGTATATGCATATGTATATTTAAATATACTTTAAGTATTTCTTTTGTATCATTTATTTTAAATTTTATTATAATTACTGTATATTTTATATATTTATAAAAAATTTAAATACATATTTACAAATGTTTACTTTATTTTATTATTTTATTTTTATACTTAAATAAATATGGTAATACATATTATAGGTTTAGTAAGACTATATAGTTTATTATATTATTACTTTAATGTATTTTGATGCTTTTATTATGTGCTTATATTTTTTGTATATTTTAAATAATATTTATAAGTATTTAAAAAAATAAAAAAGGTAAAAATATAAATTATAAATTAAATGAATAAAATATACAAGTATATAGTACAATGGGACCCTGGAAAGCTGACTTTTATATCTAAACCTTATTTTTAATGAAACCACCCTCATTAGATAAATAATTTAGTTTTATGAACAATAAAAGTGAGTTTGGTCAATTTCGAGTTCAGATGGAGGAGATATTGGTCTTTGAAGTTTGGTTTACAGCTTTTTCATCTGTGTGTCCTAGTTGCATTGTGCATTATTTTTATATTTTTCTACGTATTTTTATGTACAAGTTTCATATAGAAGAAAAATATTATTTGAGGTATGTAGAATGATAAATAAAATAGATAAATATTGGCTATTTACCGGGTATATTGAATGCAAAAGAATTAGTGTTGCTATGGTATTTTTGTACAATAATTCATCCTATCTCCCTCTACTTTTCCTTGTCGGCTAGGTCAATATTGACCTGGTCTCAGGATTTAAGGTCAGTCAGTATTTACAATACTTCTTTTAATTTTCTTTTCTTTTCTTTTTTTATTTTGGATTTAAACATATATATATATATGTATATATGTTTATTTAGTATTATAGGACAGTAATGAATGTGTTAATTTGTACAATTTATTTGTATTTACATGTGCTTTGATAAGGATTTTAACGTAAAATAGAAGAATAAAGGTAGATGAATGGCTATTCATCACCAGGCTAAATCACACTTTGATCTTTGATATAAAAATTAAGATCTTAAATTTTCCCCACTTTTTTTTATTTTTTTCAGTATTTTCAAACTCGGCCAATGTTTATTACTTTCCCATTTTAAATGTTTTTAGCTTCGCAGAATGAGGGTGGCAACATGTTTCACCACCTTGTGTTTTCTCCTTCCCCACGTTTTGCAGCTTCCGACCAACTTCCTGGTCATCCAGCAACTGCCTCTATTAATCGATGTCATCCCCACTACTCTCACTCGATCCCCCACTCATCCATCTATGTTGTCGAGCACTCACCTCTCACTCTTTCCCACCTATATCATTCACACGAGAACCCCTAAAACCATTGTCTAATTCATATGTCACCACCTCTAGTGCTCTAAGAAATCGGGTCTTTGATGGTGACAATGCTGCAACTCTAGCAAGCGCTAGGAGGAAGGAGCAATCAAGATACTTGGATCCATTGTATGATGCATTCATTACACATGCAGTTCTAGGATGCCTCCATATCGAGGAACGTATACTAAGGATCCGATAGCCCTCTCCCATAGAAAATAAGCCATTGACCTCCATTCGACTTGTTTTTCTGTTCGTTGGAATCTAGGTGTGATCAAACAATCATTCATTTCTGTCACTTTGATTTCCATCTAAGACTATAATTTATATGTCGAGTTCGATTGTATGATCTTTCCCAAAAATCGATTCCATTTTCACCTAAGCTTCTTCACCCTATTTTCAGCTTTGAATCCTTTTTCCTTAATATATATCTAAACTCTAACCTTCCTTTGATACCATTACAATATTTTTCTATTGTATGCCATTTTATCGAGCTATCACTAATAAAGCTACCTTTGCATGATCTAACAAAGCAGCTGTAACAATAGTAGAGGACGTGATACTTTAGAGATTCCATAGATTTTGCACTGAAAAAGATGCGTATAGTTTTTGAGAATTTATTTGCTTATGCATTGTTTTCTACTTTATTTAAAAGATACTATAGTGAGGTCTTGTTAAGTAAATTTGTGATACTTCCAATAATTGCTCGTGTCTCAATTTGTGGACATGGACTTGGCATATGATTAATGGAGAAGAGTGTAATAGTTTCCATTTCATATTATATGATTTCTTATGTATATTTCAAATATTAATTTAATTTATATGAGTTTCTTATTGAGTATCAAATATCATGGGCAAATGATGAATATTAAATTTATCATGTCAATATCTGCGAGAGTTAAGAAAAAAGATCTGAGCACATTTCATTCACTTCTATCTTGGTGCATAAATCACCTTACTTATTCTTTGTGCTTATTACTATGCAATTCTCTAAAAATGCATTATTTTGTTAGCTTTGAATTCTTTGTAGTTTTACTTATAATTTTGTAATAAGTTAAGGGATAATAACTTCTTAATATTGACCAAAGTCTCTTTAACATTTCTTTATTTTATTAGATCCAAAAATCATGAATCCTCTTCTTCCTAAAATGGGCCTAAAGTTGGCAGCAGCAGGCCCACTAACACAATGGATGCATGCATTAGAGGGGAGGGGTTGACGTCAGCATGATGTTATGCCCTTCATTCTTTGGCGTTGCCGCCCCCTGCGGCCCTTCTCCTTCCTGTGGCGCAACGGCTTTGCCGCTTCCTCTCCTGGTACACACAACAGCTGCGGGCATGGTGCTCTGATCCTCGGTTCTTCCTTCCCCTCAATGGCTCTTCCTCATCATCAATATGAAGGGAGGAGGAGCTTTGGACAAGGAAGAAACTACATGGGCTTCAATCCCTAGAACTCAATTGGGGCCTACACTGGCCTTCCACAACCACAACCTCCACTCCACGGCGTTGCTTTGTCATATGCCCTCCATAGCCAAACTCTCATATCCCCTCCATGCTTTCTCTATCTCCATGTGATTGGCGGTAGCTGTGAAAACCCCAAAACTCGAATAGGGGTTTAACTATAAAATCCAGCTGGATCTAGACTTAATTGCAAATCTACTTTTATTCTATTATCAAAAAAACTTGGTAGAGTATATCATCATGTAGTGCTCGTCGAGATCTTCCCAACGAATCTAAAAATGTAAAAGTCCGAGTTCGGGAGTCCGAGTTACAGCTATTTTAGCGAGGAGGGGTTGGGGTCTTATTCGGATCCGAACCCGGATCCGATTTCGAGTTGAACCCAATAAAACCCACCCCACCTCTTCCAAAAATGCCCCATACCCAGCTCCAACCCCTTCCTCCTCCCTCCTCCTCGCTGAAGCTCCGTCGGAATGTCTCGGATTGATGATCCAAGACCATCCACGTGTAAAGAAGGACGAGGTCATCCTCGTGTGAGGCTTCGCATCGCGGACCGAGTGACAAGCGTGCGGTTCTTCACGGTCCTCCTCGCACAATGGTTGCGTGGAGGATCTCCAGTGAGGTTCGAAAAGCTCCTCTAGGTTCCTTCCCTCATTAAAGGTCATGGAACCTTTGTGAAGACCTTGCAAAGATGATGGAAGCTCGAAGGCCGTGCAGGAGCATCGAGTTCCTTGCAACGATGCACCTATATCAGAACACATCCTCTAGAACGGACCTAACTCAAAGGTTCTGATTATTTAATGATTCTAAACCTGCAAGTGTAAGTTGCAACCAAGCAAGTGTGTGCACAAACAAAGTGAGTGAAATGGAGGGTCCTTAGGGTGTTGTAGATTGAGATCCTAAATGGGTTCTTCTTCGATGAACAGAGTTGAAGGGACTATGTGAGTTAGTGATTGGTAATGGGAATAAGCAAGGAGGACCTCCCGCGAAGATCACTAATCTTCGGTGAAGTCTAACATTAATCGGATCAAAATGGAATTGCATGTACAATGTCGATTAAATCGAATAAAACCAAATAAAACCCATAGCCAAATACCATAACGATTATAGAAGAAACAAATGGATAAATAACATGGGCTTGAGTTTCAGATGAAACTCGGATCTTTGCTTGACCAATTCAGCACGATTGGAAGCTCGAACAACCTTGATTTGGTCATAGCATGGCCTGTAGGCCATGTATCCTCAACGGATGCGATACGCCATTATCACTCCTCCTTGCTCCCTCCTTCCCGTTGATGAGTCCGATTTTCGCTTGTTAAGAAGATGTATTTATCGTCGTGCGTAAAAATTAATGTGTCGTTCGTTGTAGACGACAATCGGAATCGGCCGAGAAAATAACCACACAAAATTTAATCAATTTTTAATCAAGTGGTTTCATGTTTATTTTACTTGGACAAGTCTCAAGATCAATCACAAGGAGGCAAAGGAACAACCTAGAATTATGTCTATCAAAATTCATGCACGGTTTTCGAGGCGATCTTTTTTTTTTGAAATTTTAATGCAATAATGGATGCAATATGCAATTTTGGCCTATTTTAAGGGACTAAAATGTCAATTATGTTCAAACGATGTCCGAAAAATATGAAATTTGGCCGAGATGATAATTATGACAAAAAGAATGCACTGTAATTTTTTTGGAATTTTTTTATGCAATATGAATTTTTTAATGCAAACAGAGTGAATTTAAATATTTAATTATAATAAATATTAAACCTACTTGTTTTCAAGGGATAACATTATCTAAGATCTATCACTAGGTGATGGACCTCAGAAAAATCCTAAACTTTGAAAATGTGAGATCTAATACATATTAAAAATCAAACACTGAAATGTGTAAAATAATTTTTACAAGGCAAATTATGCATACAAATGCAAAACTTTTTAGGCACAATGTCAAGCACAATAAACTCTACAATATAGGATCTTTTTGGGAATTTTTAGAGCAAAAATTAATCAATGGCAATTTTAATAGCATGAAACGGGCAAAATATGCAATTTTCCATAAAACAATTAGTTATTAATTAACCATCAATCACAAAAATATCCACAATTTGTCTGACTGTAGAGAATTAAATGATAAACATCATGCTATTTTTTGAATAATAAAAAAATGTTGAGAAGAGGTTCAAAACAGAGGGAGAACACATAGGTACAAATGCAATATATAAATATGAAAATAAGCAGATGGGGACCTACGTTTAATTACATTGAACTCCGGGGGGTGTCTTGCAAATTTACGAGAGAGTCACGTGCGGAGCACGTGACCTCTTGCTGGCCGGGCTGATCTGTAATTCATGGGCTGGCCGGGGGGTCCTCTGTAATTAACCCAACGAGTCACGTACGGAGCACGTGACCCTGGGGGTAGCGTGTAAATCTAGATCTCTCCGGGGGCTTGGACGCAAAGTGTCCCCTCGCTCACGTGTGTAACACGTGAGGAGGGTCTCGGACTTAGGCCCGGACTTGGTCGGTAGAGGAGCGGCTGAGAAGTTGCTAACGGTTTGTTGGTCGCCGCTCCGGTGTCGAGGAGGTGGTCTTCCTGGTGGCGAGGCTCTGGTGCGGGGCTGAGCTCCGGCCATGAAGTCGGCGGCTACTCCCACGATGTGGGATACGAAGGTGTTGTCAGGGATAGTTGTTGATGGCGGTGCGCTCCGGTGGTCGATGAAGACGATGGTGCTTGCTGGAGGCGAAACACGGGGCAGAGACGTTGGAAATCAGTCGGTGGAGAGCGGAGGCGTTGGCGCAACGGGATGAAACCCGGAGCTAAGCAGTAGCGGTGGAGATGGCCGTAGCTGCAACGAGGGGAGAGGGCCCTCAGACCTCGCCAGCTTTAAGGAGGAGGAGGGGTGCTGTCACCACCGGCTCCTCCTCTACGATGGGTCTAACGGCGGATGGGAGAACGAGGCAGCAGTGGCATTTGCAAAATAGAGGAATGGGTTCGTCCGACGAAGGAAGGTGGAGATCTGACAGGATTCGAGGGGGTGATTGAAGCTTGACGCGGATCGGAGATGAGGTGCTCGAATCTTTGATGGATCGAAGACGGTTGTGCGAGAGGATCTCATGGCGGAGATCTCGGATGGGATCAGGGATTCACGACGGTGGAGCAAAAGGGGAAGTCGGCAGTGATTTCCAAAGGGGGAGGTTGAAGATGTACAGCAGTCGTCTGAACGGCAGTGATCGGGCAGTGGGGATCATGCCAGGTGGCGACCGAAGGAGGGAGAGAGAGGTGGCACGTGCTGGGCGCATGCCTGGAAGGCACGTGCCCTGCACGTGCAGTCGCTTTAACTTTTTTTTTATAAAAACGAATACATAAATAAGCCAAAATTGGTTGATACGTGGCAGCACCAGGTACTGCCACGTGTCAGCACCAGAAAATTGAAGAAATAAATATTTTGTAAAATGCAAAATAAATAACAAGTGACCTCAGATCGAAAAAGTTTCTTCATGAAAATTGCTCGTCTTGATGAGATATACAACTTTCATGAAGACATCAAAACAAAAATCGATCAAATGCACAAAGTTATATTTTTGGGGTATCCCATGTACATAGAATACCTTGATTTTTGGGTTTTGTAATTTTTATGTCATTTTTAAACCAGATAAAAATCCAGAAAAAAATATGGTAAAATCAGAGATAAATAATTACACATTAATCTGAATTTTTTTGGATTCTTAAATACGTACATAAAATATCAGCTCAAAAACCACTAAAATACACAATGTACAAAAGAGGCCCAAAACCCAACTTTCACATATGAGCTCCGATTCACTTGAACTTGGTCTTGTTTTGAAGATAATTGAATGTACATTAGTTCAAAAGTGAGTAGGATTAAAACAGACACTGGATGGGGACGATATGAGGTTTTTTGTCCGAAAATCTTGAAATTAGGGTTTGGGTTTTTGGTCCATTTTTTGGGTTAGTTATTTTTTTATATTTTTTATTTATTCTTGTTAGTAATATGTACACAGTGGAGGTGGTTTTGTGTCATTCGGAGTTAGCATGAATGAGTTAAAAATCCGAGAAGTTAGGCTATTTACAGGTCAATTTTGGCTTGGATATTTGGCTTCTTATTTTGTGCAGAAATTAGTGCTAAAATGCAATTCTTATGAAAACTTACATGAATGCTAATTATACAGAATAGATGCAG
Organism: Ottelia alismoides; assembly: GCA_037367405.1. Classification (NCBI taxonomy): domain Eukaryota; kingdom Viridiplantae; phylum Streptophyta; class Magnoliopsida; order Alismatales; family Hydrocharitaceae; genus Ottelia; species Ottelia alismoides. The sequence goes on from JAZKJV010011214.1 coordinate 1,061,861, forward strand.
AAATGTTGGTGATTTTGAGGGATTTGAGCTTAATAAATGAGATTTAGAGTGATGAATCTGAGATTCATCATCCCCCTATGCTTAAACCATGCTCGTCCCTGAGCATCAAAAAGAAATGCCATGAGGTGAAATGAGATTGGGTTCCATACCAAGACCATGAACTAAAGGTCAAAGTGAATCTAAACTCAACCTTTGGATTATTTTTGTGTCGAAAATTCTGTGAGACTTAGAATTTTAAAATCAACAGCCCTCAAGTTCTACACATCATTGCTACAGTTTCACCTCAGAAGTCATCTTAGATCAATCCTCTTCCCAAAGTATACCCTATGAACATTGAACAACCGACTCATGTGTGTGAAAGGTTTTAGCTCTTCCCATCCAAAATGCCGGACTACCCTGCTCCTCTCCTCTCCAGTAACTCGTCCTCGGGGAGTCAGGTATTTCCTTCTAATGTCTGTCGCGTTGTGTTCACAATCGAACTGGGGGGAGAAGTTAGAAGAAGGGGAAAAGAACTGGAGGGTGGCTAGTGTAGTCACCTGTCCTTGTGAAGATGGCCAGTGTAGCTGAGTCTCCACCAAGATCTGTAGGTTTCTTGAAGCTTGGACCTTTTTGGTCAGATTTTATTTGGTATTTGCTTCTTTGTATTTGGAATTTTTTGTGGTTCTGCTTGGATCTTGTTGTGCCCCTACGGATATAGAATCTTTTTATTTCCGTACATTTTTTTGGGTCTTGGAAAAAATTGTGCACAATCGTCCATCCCTTTTCCGAAGCTTTATTTCAACCCATACTCCGGTCTTTAGATTTCCACGCTACCATAAAAGAAACTCACAAAGTCTTCCAACATCCCGTCTGAGTTGAGCTAAGTGCCTAGCACGAGAGTACAAATTAATTCCATATTCCAGAGTTGTACCCAGAATGAAGAGACCAAGTTAGACACTAAGAGTCAAACGCTACACATTGTCATGTGGAACTCAAAGAATTAAGTCAAAGACCTAAAGTTTCTAAAATCCTATTTCTCAGCGAAGTTCCTCTAAAAATTAAGTAGATTAAGGTCAAGTCCAGACCACTCTCGATTTCGGCTCATAACTCGGTTCAGAACCCAAGGACTTTTCACATATGCAAATGAATGCGATGCTGGAAGAAGTGCAGGTGTGTGAAATGCAGACACATTTTTTTCTTTTCTTTTTTTATGCAAGGGATTTTTTTGTTTTTGTATACAAGGGATTTTTGGGTTTTTTTTTGCAAAAAAAGAAGAAGCCATTTTTTCAAAAATTTTGGGCACAGTTAGTGTTAGTAACAAAACTCTTTTTTTCTTTTTCTTTTGTTTTTTTGTTTTTGTTTGTTTTTTTGAATTAATACCCATCCCGTAAATACATATAGACTTACGCACAAGTACGAGATATGGGTAAAATATATACGAAGTATATATACAAACCCCCTATACTTAGCGAGTGTTGTGTCCTTAGAGCACAAGAAGCGTAAAGAAGACATAGCTCGGGCTAAGCGTAGGAGAGTGAAAAAGGGAAAAGAAAAAAGAAAGAAGATTTACAGAACCGCCCCTTGACTGTGAACAGTCTAAGTATAGAAGAAGGGTGGAAAAGAAATAAATGAAAAAATAAGGCGGTTGGGATATGTGAATGAGGAGAGTATATACAAGTGGACGTCTGCTCCCCCTATACTTAGGCTCTGGTCAACCTAAGTATAAGAGGAGGGTGGAAATGGAGCGATCGGGAGATAGAGTGTGATGCAGGGAAATGGTATGTACAGATGGCATCGGTCCCCCCTATACTTAGGCCTTGGCCTAAGTAGAGGAAGAAGCTGTACAAGGGGATCGATGTGTTTGGGAGGGAGGGTGGGTAGCTGATGATTAAGGCAGTTTTCGGCTGATCTTTTTGTAAGCCTGTGATGGGATATCGGTATAATGAGACGGAGATGAAGCATATGATTCCTAACTATTATCAGTGTCATCCTCAGAAAAATCATGATGGATAGTAGATGAAACATTTGAGTCAGATGAAAGGTAGCCATCATCAGAGTTATCCTTAGAGGAATAGTATTTGAAAGTGGATATACTCTAGATATTCATGTATTTTTGTTTCTTCAATTATTTCCTCAAAATTCGTTTCTTCTTTTGATCAAGCAGTTTGTCCTCAGATGAACACTCAGAAGCACCGGTCTCAGTCATCTCATAAGAAATAATTCCGATGTACTTGTAGAGGGTAGGAGCATCAACTTTGGATGAATAGTAGTTAGGAACGGGAGTTGTCCAACGAGAATCGAATTTTGGATCCTTGTGAAGATATGGCTTTAAAAATGCCGAACACACTTCACTCATGTAGACGACCTTTTTCGGACCTGATGAGGGATCATCAGTTGATTCCTCTTCCGAAAGGTCAAATGTGACTTTCTTTTTCTTGTTTCGTGAATGTGTCGGTTCACTTGAGTATCCAGATAAATAGCCATTGGAATTCTTCTCCTTGGTCGATGTTCGGGCTATGTGTTTGTTCTTAGTCTTCTGAATGTTGGTGCACTCTCGATTTGGGATGATTTGGTCCAGGTATTCAGAGAAGGTTACTCCAGGGTGCGACCATGCATATGTCTCAGGATCGTAGTAGAAGGATTTGTTTATTTTGAGATCCGTGGGAATTGAAATACTGGGGAGAGTTTCTGTATGTTCGTTCTTAATTGATTTGATGTTGGAGCATTCCTGTGTCGAGTTGATGTAATCCATGAAGTCAGAGTAGGTTGACCCCGGGTGTGCCCATGCATAAGTCTCCGGATCATATGATTCATATACTTGATTCTCCATGGTGAGTGCAGCTGGGAATGGAGCAGGGGAAAGATTATCTAAACCAATAGTCTCATCAACAACCGCTATCTCAGGTGTAGTAGCGGGGTAGGGCTCTTCTACCTCTTCATGGTTGTGGCTGTCAGGGACTTCGTGGTTTCCTCAGAAGATCGTGGTTCCTCAAAGACATGGTCCGATCTAAGTGCTTCCAATGCTTTAAAATTGATTTCTCAAGTCTCACAATCAATAATTGCCTTAGTCAATGCTAAGAACGGCATTCCAAGAATGATTGGAGACTGGGTGAATTCTCTTTGATGCTCAATATCAATGATCGTGAATTATACTTTGAGCGGAGCACCTTGGAATTTCATTATGACAGAAATGATTCCTCTCGGTCGCTTTATCGATCGGCACGCCAATTGAACAATCTCTCGTAATTTCCTGATCGGTCCGAGTTTGAGTTCATGAAATACAGAGGTCGGCAGGATATTGATCGGTGAATTGTCATCAATCTGAGTATGAGTGAAAATTGTGTCTTTGATTTCACAGTCAAATCTGGGCAACCGCTTCACTATGCGGCTCTTGGTTTTTCTCCTCGACACCAAGGAGGAGGCCATTGACAAGATTTGTCTTTCAGTTTTTGTTCTAGTCCTTCCCGACTTTTTGATCGTTAATTTGTCTATTACAAATCCTTTTAGGTCGGGGAAGTGTTCAATGGCCTTTATGAAGGGAAGTTCAAAAATCAATCTTTTCTCCAGTGCTTCCCGTACAGCAGGATCCAAATTCTTCAGATCTTCTTCAGTCTCTATTTTTATGAAATTTTCTACATTTTCAATTTTTTTGTGTTTTGAATATTCCAATTTTTTGGTATTTTCTGTGTGGTGTGGTGATGTGGTGTGTTCTTCAGATGAGCAAGGGCTGTTATATTCGGAATAGGAGTCAGAGGCATAGTCATTCCTAGGAGAGTAGTATGCAGAGGTGCTGATGTTGGAATCATTCCTAGGTTCCTGAATATCCTTAAAATTTTTAATCTTAGATCCAATCATTTCCTCATTCATTTTTATGTCCGAGCTCCCATAAAATAAACTAAGTCAGTCAGTAAAATTTCTGAATTTTTCCTCCATTAATTCAAATTTCTTATTTATCCTCGAAATATTATCCTCAAAATTCTGTTCATGATCAATCATGGAAGCAGTCGGTGTGTGTTCAATAATTCCATCTTCCATTTTTCTGTATGTGGTAAAAGGAGAGTTTCTTGAAATATCCATTATATGATCATTATTTTCTGAAAATTTCTCCTCAAAAATTATGGAAGGCGGCAGTTTATATAGTCCAGGTATGTGGAGTTGGACCGAATAGAGTTCAATCCTTTGATCATGATTGATCGGATCCTGATATTGTGGAGTCAGCATACAGGGTTCATGTGTTTCTTTATAGTCAATCCAGTCCTCTGTATGAATGCCATGTCTGAATAAGGGGTTGGCATGGTCAATCCAAGATGATGATTGTTCATTTTGTTCAAGGGTAGGGACGATGGAAGCTGTGAAGAAGTGTTCAATTCGATCATGTGGTTATCATCTCCCATGAATGATGGATTGACATTTACCGAATATGAAGGATGAATTGTATGATCAGAGTAGAGTGGATTGATGTATGAAGAAGCGGAGACCTCAGTCGGTTGTTGGTTTGTCTGGTCCGAATACAAAGGGTTGTCATTCATGAAACAGATCGGACTAGCAGAGAGTGTTGGTAGTTGAGAGTCTCTTATTGAAGTTGGAGGAGGTGTTTTGGGTCTAACCGAAACAAATTCGTTTTCATAGTATAGCACTGATGGATTCTCGGATAATTGTTCGGCCGTTTTTGAAAGAGCTGAAAGGAATGATGGATTGGGTTTGTTTGAGACGAATTGATTTTTATGATTTGGAAAAAGTTCCGTGACGAGATTTAAATCAAGAAAGGAAAGAGATGATTGCACGGGATACTCAAGAGAAATTTTATCAAATTTATGGCTTTTGATCTTCGATATAGGTTCACGCACACCAATGCAAACACCAATCAAACCCCAGGTTCACCAACTCACACGATGAAGCCGTAAGAGTTCGGCTATTATCTTTTCAATTTTAATTGGTGACAAAACAATCTTGGAAAATAATTAAGCGAGTTGTTAGTTGCCGAAATTTTCGTAATGACTGACCTGAATTCTTACGACTAGTTGCACCTACTTTCAGCCAATATGGGAGTAAGTACGGACCGTAGAATGGCTACCCATTACTTGACGACGGAGCCTTACGCAGTGTCCTCTAAACCACCCACTCTGCTAAGGAAATCCGGATTGTTACCGGCTACTCGTAGATCCTCACTGAGAAGTAGCTAATCGTTTTTAGTAGAATCAGTAGTCAATATGAAAATCTAGTTTTGGGCTCTAGCCTTAAGTGTCGTCTCTCGCTCACTCAAAAAAAAGCATCCGAGGTTGGGGTTGCTCTCCCGCAGAAATTCTTGATTTTATGGGTTATTTTGATCGGTTATATTTAGCAGTCCCAATTTTATTTCGGCTATCACTGAAGAGTTATATGAGCACAAATACACGTCTACCGTCTAGTCCCAATTTTCTTTTAAATTTATGTGACCAAACAAGAGAGATGAGTTCGGGAAAAGCCGATGCACGCAGAAAACTATGATGTATGCTCAGTTAGAAGACTTACAGTGAATCCTCGCAATCTTCATGGGGGATGCTAGACAGAAATTGAAAATGAATGCAAGCCTATGAAAAACCGTACTTAAGAAAGTTCTATTAACGGGGAATAATTGAGTTGAATTTGGCTAAATTGAACAATATGTGTGCGTCTCAATTAATAGTGAAGTGTGACTTAAGTCCTACGAGCACAATCAAAAAATAAAAATGCTCTAAGAGCCGTATGTGCAGGTCTATCCTAATCGCCACTCAAGTCGGGCCTCACCCTCACCGGAGAGTGAAACAGGCCACGACACAACACAAGAATAGTTTAAGGTCTTTTTACACACGCGAGAGTCCAAACGGACATTGCTATAAATAAGCAATTAATTACAGAACTGAAATTGCAGAAATTTAAAACCTAGACTCCACGCTCTCTCACGACTCGACTCGATCTTAAATTAATTGCGGCCTTTTCGGATGTCGGTGAAGATGCGTCGGTTCCTGAAAAACTGCTCCACATACGCCGAGTACCTCGTAAGAAAAATAAGAGAGAAAATATAAGAGAGTGACTCAAAAATAAATCAAAAATAAAATGAGAAAAACAAATGCTGAAAATAAAATAAATTGCAGAAAAAATAGAATTTACAATGAGAAATTCAAGGGTCAGACTACCCGAATGCGGAAAACCAAGCAAAAAAATTTTCAAGAAAAAAACTAAGCCGTTTGCCTCCCCGGCAATGGCGCCATCTGACGAGTCCGATTGTCACTTGTTAAGAAGATGTATTTATCATCGTGCATAAAATTTATGTGCCGTTCGTTGTAGGCGGCAATCGGAATCGGTCGAGAAAATAACCACATAAAATTTAATCAATTTTTAATCAAGTGGTTACTTGGGCAAGTCCCAAGGTCGATCACAAGGAGGCAAAGGAACAACTTAGAATTATGTCTATCAAAATATGTGCACGATTTTTAAGGTAGTCTTTTTTTATTTTTAATGCAATAATGGATGCAATGTGTAATTTTTACCTATTTTAGGGACTAAAATGTCAATTACGTTCAAACGATGTTCGAAAAATATGAAATTTGGCCGAGATAATAATTATGACATAATGAATGCACTGTAATTTTTTTTTGGAATTTTTGGATGCAATATGAATTTTTTAATGCAAACAGAGTGAATTTTAATATTTAATTATAATAAATATTAAACCTATTTATTTTCAGGGGATAAAATTATCTAAGATCTATCAATAGGTGATGGACCTCTGAAAAATCCTAAACCTTGAAAATGTGAGATCTAATACATATTAAAAATCAAACACTGAAATATGCAAAATAATTTTTACAGGGAAAATTATGATACAAATGCAAAACTTTTTGGGCACAATGTCAAACACAATAAATTATACAATATGTGATTTTTCAGGAATTTTTAGAGCAACGGTAAATCAATGGCAATTTTAATAGCATGAAAAGGGCAAAATATGCAATTTTCCATAAAACAATTAGTTATTAATTAATCATCAATCACAAAAATGTCCACAATATGTGTGACTGTAGAGAATTAAATGACAAATATCATGCTATTTTTTGAATAATAAAAAAAATGTTGAGAAGAGGTTCAAAACAGAGGGAGAACACCAGGGTACAAATGCAATATATAAATATGAAATAAATAGAGGGGGACCTACGTTTAGTTACCGTGAACTCCGGGGGGCGTCTTGCAAATTTGCCAGAGAGTCACGTGCGGAGCACGTGACCTCTGGCTGGTGGGGCTGATCTGCAATTCAGGGGCTGGCTGAGGGGTCCTCTGTAATTAACCCAGCGAGTCACGTGCGGAGCACGTGACTCTGGGGGTAGCGTGTAAATCTGGATCTCTCCGGGGGCTTTGATGCAAAGTGTCCCCTCGCTCACGTGTGTAATACGTAAGGAGGGTCTCAGACTTAGGCCCGGACTTGGTCGGTGGAGGAGCGGCTGAGAAGCTGCTGACGGTTTGCTGGTCACCGCTCCGGTGTCGAGGCGGTGGTCTTCCTGGTGGCGAGGCTCTGGTGCAGGGCTGAGCTCCGATCACGAAGTCGGCGGCTGCTGCCGCAGCGTGGGATACGAAGGTGTTGTCGGTGATAGTCGTTGATGCACTATAAGAAAAAGTTGTTTTTGCGACTAAAAATTTGCGACTACATGGAGTGGATATGTAGTCGCAACGTGTATTGCGACTCGTTTGAGACTATTTGACCTCTAAGGTGTATTCGCAAGGATTTGCGACCATTTTGCGACGACAATGTGGTCGCAATGTTGTAGGAACATTTGGCAAACTTTACACGGGCTCCCGCCATTCGAAACCCTAAATTTTGGTCCACCACCGTTGCCTCCTCTCGAACCCCATCACTCTCAAACCCCATCCTCCTGCCGCACCTTCCTCTCAACCTCATCGTCGGCCGATCCTGCACATCTCCATCACCTCCTCGCCGCCACCCTCTCTCCGCCACCTCCTCCCTCCTAGCCACCGCCGGTTCCTCCCCATCTCCATCACTTCCTCGCCGCCGCCCCCTCTCCACCACCTCCTCCTTCATAGCCACCACCGGCTCCTCCCCATCTCCATTTCCTCCTCCTCGCCGCCGCCCCCTCTCCACCACCTCCTCCTTCCTAGCCTCTGCCGGCTCCTCCCCATCTCTTCCCGCAAACAGGAAGCTACCAGTGGCGCCGCCCGTCTCGTCCCAGTGTCTGCAGATCGACGTCGGTCCTTGCCAGGGCTCCCTCAACTCCTCTGCTCATCTCCCTTTTGATACGGTTTTTTTTATACTTTTATTTTTATACCATTTTGATTCCAACAATTAGCGTCTTTATGTGTGTTTCATGTTTGTTTTCTGTATGATGCAGTTGTGTTCTTGATATGTAGTGTATGTATGGTAAAGGATTAGGTAATGATATATGTTCCAGCTATGTTTTAGGTAATGAAGAACACCCCACTCTTAAACCTCTAGGGCCAGGAAACCATCATGTAGAACTCCCATCAATCAAAATAGAATAGGAATTATGACAAATACAAGCCCGGATGGTATCTACATCCTATTATAGCTAAATTTTCCAAGAACCCAATCCATAATACAACCACCTTGATTAGCCACAATAACTTTATGCAATAAAGGACTGAGCCAATTAAATAAACTTAGTAATATTCTTATGCAGAACATTACAAAATCTGGTAGGCCTATATTATGCAAAGTTCATAGGCTTAGGATTTTGGCAATGAGAGTAAGAAAAGCTGATATCACATCCATGTGAGTTCATTTATTTACAAAAAAAATCGTAGATTGCATAACACCACCTTTCACAATATCCAGAAGGACCAGATCTTTGTTCTTGGGAAATCAAGTTAGACCCCATACACTGCACAGGGAGTCTTTTATTATAATCTCGAGTACTAGTATCAAAAAATTCCTTAGTCCAACTGAACTCCTGGGATTGGAACAAATTGCAATAAATTACTTGTGTCAGACCGATTTCTTGCCAGCGCTACCTTGTTTCAATTTGTTGCATACGCAAAAAAAAGTGTTCCTCTTCACTTGAAATTACATACACGGGCTCATGTAGCTGGCCTGTGAAAGTGCACTCATTCTCTTATTTACATTCTGTTATGAAGATATGCTACAGGTGCACATGTTTTGGGGTGGGGCAGCCCGGTCTTTGTGTGCGTGGATGGTGTTCTAGACTTCTAGTTGCAATGCAATTTGCCAATGGCTTATTAATGCTCACACACTGTTGCCATGCTTGGATATGCATCTCCTATACATTTAGGAATACAGATCTACTGATATTTTTGTTCTGATGTGTCAATTTTTTGTGCACAAAAATGGCATCAGGCACTTAACCCTTTTTGGAATGAAGTGTCTCCATCTCGTACTTTCTCATTTTCTGTTGAGCGGAATGTATGATATCTGTTCATCCTCGTGCTCATCAACTTTGCTTATATTCCTTAGTGGTTTTTGAGGTGCCAAATTAAACTTTGTTGAAAAAATAATATGTCTTTCATCACGACTACGATAAAACCATGCAAGTTTTCAGTGTTTTCGTTCTTTGTACTTGGAAGAATTTATCAGCGTTCTCAGAATTCTTTTAACTGCTCAATGGAATAGTTGCTATCTGCGTTTCTTCGGGAGTGTTGAAATTGGCTCAGAATGGATATATGAAGTGGATTCTTTCCTACATATTTTTTAGATTTGGGATTTGGGCTTAAGTGCATGTGAAGAGATGCATTGTTGCGCTGCCTTTCCTTGTTTCAGTTGTAATTCTGCAGAAACTTAGTATCTTTGGATTGACTCCTTCTCAATGTTTCAAATTCAATACGATTTACCATAACCGCACAGCAGATATACAGGTTTCATTCAGGACGTGATTCCTATTAGTTTTCTTGAATAAGACTCAGGAATCATCATGCTTCGAAAAAAAAGATACATGTATAGCTTTTATATACACGAAGCATATGATTAGAGAGACTCATTAACGTGGTGTGAGTATATGCATGGTGGAGCAGTTCTCAGCTTACAGCCACGTAGATAGGTTCACCAGCTACCTCCCCACCCTCCCCGCTTCTCCTCACGATGGCACATGTTTCCTTCCCTACCCCTCCCCAACGTTGCACATGCCATTGAACCTAGTCTTCAAGATTGCATCGTGAAGCTTTGTACCAATCATCGACACAGGTAGAGTTTCTAGGTTGATTGAACTACTGGCTTCAATTGGACTTTGAAGCTGTGAATCCAGATTGACTTTGATTTTCTCCACAGCCATTGCTAATGCCCATATTGCATCGTATGCCCATAAACCATAGATGTTGAGATCCTCTGTTGCATTAGGATACTGCAGCCTGAACCTCCTCTTCCATTTTGACCTGAAATCCAGGCTGGATGAACATAATGTTTCACACCAAGCACCCCTTGCATTGATTTGATGGTAAGAGAGTCTAGTGAGTCCAAGGCATTTGTGATACCGTCAGTCATGATCCAGACATAGCCCTTGCTTATCATACCGATCTCACTAGCTTTTTGAAGGAAGCGGGAGCCTAGTGACGGCGACATGTGAACGATAAAGACCCTTGTCTGCATTGTCATGAGCTTGTATAGCTCCTCATGTATTCGGTCATCTGTTGCAGCAGGAGACAATATGCTGTATCATGTTACATATCAATAATAGTCATATCTGAATTGTTGAACTCTTCGGATGTATCGGCTTAGGATTTTGTATCGGCTTTTGCGTATCATCAATGTATGTGTTGAACCCTTCGTATCAGTAATTCAGTAGACCCTCATGACATACGTATGGCAATAAATCTGCTCAAATGAATTGTTAATGTTGTTACTTGTGGTCCAAAGTCGTGACTTGAATTCCGAGTATAGAATAGTATATAGCCTAAAGTCGTCCATATATAGGGTTTATATTTGCCGATGGATTTATAACTTCAGGTAGACATAAGTTTCCATTATATCAAACTATGTGACTTATTACATGTTTTGGTTTTGTTGTAGGTAGAGCAATGCGTGCAACAAGAGATTGGATGTATAACCGCTTAGTTAATGGATCTGTTTGCATGCCCTTCCTACTAGGTGTGGAGGGCTTTCTTAATTTTGCTTATGCCCAAGGAGACAAAATAGTTGATTTAGGCGGGAAGATAATTTGCCCGTGCATTCAATGTGGATTGATGAAGAAGCAATTTAGGGATGTTGTGGCAGAGCACTTGTGCAAGAAGGGTTTTCTTGATGATTACACATGTTGGTATGCACATGGAGAAAGTTGAACATCTTACCAAGAGCGATCGCAGACTGCAGACAACTCTTTTGTTGAGATGGTTATGGATGCGGCATCCGAACTTTGATCCCTCTGCAGAGGGGTTTGAGGCTGAATTCAATGGGGAGTCCAAAGAGTTTCTTGAATTGTTAAAGAAGGCCGAGGAGGCATTATGGCCTGGTTGTACATCATTTTCTCTCCTATCTGCCATTACGGAGCTACTAACAATTAAAGCTGAGTACAACATGACTGATGCTAGTTTCAATGCCATGATTAAGATCATAAAGAGAATGCTTCCAGACGATAATGTTCTTCCAGGTTCCTATTACAAGGTAAAAACCATGATGAGCACACTTGGCTTATCAGAAAAGTTAATTGATGCCTGCCCCAACCATCATATCATATACTATGGGGATAAACATAAGAATGAGACTGAATGCACGGAATGTGGCGAACCTCGGTATAAACCAAATATGAAATCAAATGTTCCACAGAAGGTTCTTCGTTACTTTCCCATAGCACCACGTTTACGAAGGCTCTATTATTGCAAAGAAACAGCTAAAGATATGACTTGGCATACAGATCATGTCCGTGGTGACTTTATGGAACATCCTTCTGACACAGCTTGTTGGAGAGCTTTGATGGAGTCATCTTCCACTTTTGCTATGGATAAGAGAAATGTTGTAATTGGATTGTCCACTGATGGATTTAATCCACATGGTCGGGGGAAAGATTACTCGTGCTGGCCAGTAATCATTACTCCATACAACCTGCCACCTTGGTTGTGTAACAAGAAGCAATATATGTTTTTGACTTTACTTGTGCCTGGTCCAACAAATCCTGGAAAGTATTTGGATGTGTATCTCCGACCATTAGTCGATGAACTGAAGGAACTATGGGAGAGAGGCCAGGAGACTTATGATGCTATTAGTCGTTGTAATTTTCAAATGTGAGTTGGTTTATTATGGACAATTAGTGATCTCCCTGCATACGGAATGCTATCAGGATGGAGTACACATGGGAAAAGAAGTTGTCCATATTGCATGGAAAGTACTAAAGCATTTCAGCTTACGCATTGTCGAAAACCATGCTTCTTTGACTGCCATCGACAATTCTTGCCAAAGGATCATGTTTATAGGAAACAGAAGATGTCATTCAAAAGAAATACAATTGAAGATTCCGATCCACCTCCTAGATTGCCGGGACTTGAGATATTCAAGAGATTAATGGAGTTGAAGTGATCAGATGATTTTGTTCAACCTCTTCCAGGTTTTGGAGATAGTCATAATTAGACTAAAATGAGCATCTTCTGGGAACTACCATATTGGCCTAATCTACTCATCAGACATAATTTAGATGTGATGCACATAGAAAAGAATGTATTTGATAATCTATTCAATACAATATTGAATGTGACTAATAAGACAAAGGATACCGAGAATGCTCGCAGAGATCTTGTGAAAATTTGTGCGCGTCCTGAATTAGGCTTAATAGAATCTGAAGATGATCGTGTTCATATGCCGAAGGCCAAATACTGCTTAAGCAGAGATCAAATAAAAGATGTTTGTCAGTGGGAAAGTAAATTAAAAATGCCAGATAGTTATTCATCAAATATACCCAAGCTTGTTGATTTGAAGAAAAATATATTTAAGGGAATGAAAAGTCATGATTGTCACATTTTTATGGAACAATTATTGCCTCTCGCTCTTAGAGGTTTATTGTCGAAGGGAGTTCAAGATGTCCTAACAGAGTTGAGTAACTTCTTCAAATGCATATGCTCTGCCAAGTTATTAGCTGAAGATATGGCAATTCTTGAAGAAAGTGTGGCTATAATACTCTGTAACCTTGAAAAGATTTTTCCTCCAGCCTTTTTTGACTCTATGGAACACTTAATGGTTCATCTTCCCTATGAAGCTAAAGTTGGTGGGCCAGTTAAGTACCGTTGGATGTATCCATTTGAGAGGTACAAGATATATTAAATTTATTCCATTAAGTTTTTAATGTTCTGCTATCTAATTATGTATATTGACTTACCTATAGGTATATGTTTTTCTTAAAGAGAAAGGTGCACAATAAAAATAGGGTGGAAGGTTCAATAAGTGCACAATACATTTCTGAAGAGGTAGCCAACTTTTGTTCCAGATATTTGTCGGACGACATTGAAACTGTACATAATCGTCCAATGCGAAATGAATTCAATGAAAGTGAAAGCGTATATGGTCTCTCAATCTTTCGTACACGTGGTCGGCCTTTGAAAAAGGAAAGCCACGCATGATGAGCTCTCAGGAGAAAGAAGCTGCTGAGCTTTATGTCTTAGATAATACAGATGAAGTGACACCTTTTGCGGAGTATGTATCCATATCACATTGTCTTCCAATTAGAATATATATATGTATATATATATGTAGGTTAATTAAACTTTCTTTTGTATGCAGGGAGTATAGGGATAAAATAATGACAGAGAATCCTTTATTTACTGATGATGAAGTGGTAGATAAATTTAGGAGAACATTCTCATCTTGGTTTAAAGAAAGAGTGAAGATTATTGATCCAGCCGATCATAAATTCAAGATTCTAAATGATCTTGTTCTCGGTCCCAATTATATGGTGATGTCGTATGGTGGTTTTTTAACTAATGGGTACATATTTCATTGCTTGGACACAACCAACGGCTTAACTACATATAACTCCGGCGTTATGGTTAAGGGATCATGTTACGGTGAGGACAGCCTGAACTACTATGGGATATTGAATGAGGTGCTTGAGCTTGAATATAATATGCCAGCCCCTAATAAACTCTTCTTATTTTCATGTGACTGGTACGATCCACAACATGGTGTGGTGGTTGACCATATACATGATATTGTGGATGCCATTCCTCGAAAGTATACTCGAAGATTTGAACCTTTTTCCTTAGTTCGCAAGTTGATCAAATATGTTATGTACCAATGTTTGGGAAAAAGCGAAAAAGAGATGATCGTCTAACGGTATTGAAGAGGATGCCACGTACTTATATCGATGATAAAGAACAATCAAATGTGGATGGTGCATCAACAAATTTGTTTATTTCAGAATATGAGCCACCCCAAAATGTTTCCATATACTCTTAAAGTAAGAACCCTCTCGATTTTTATTTTTATTATTTAATCTAAATTATTCATTTATATTTGTTTTTCTAATGATTATTGCATAATGATTTTCATACAGGAAATGCCTATGACACGCGGTCGAGGCCATAGGGGGAGCAGTTCTCAGCGAGATGATCGTCGTACATTAGACCATCATACCCCAGAACCCAATGGTATATATAAATCTCATTATATATTATTATATTTTATGTTCAATTAATTAAAAATATTATGACAGTTGAACGCAATGACGAGGTTGCGAAGCTTGTCGCGTACATGCTTGAGAATGGTGTTGAAGTCCCTCCACAATATGCACATTATATTCCTCAAGCAGGAACACCTCCCAATGTGACACGTAATCGCCAGCCGACCCCGCAATCCTCAAGCCAACATCATAGCCCACGTGAGTCTCAGGGCCCTGCTCAACCTACTCGACCCTGTCAGCCTCTCCCACCTACTCATGATATCATCAGTACAAATGAGGCTCCACAACCTCAAGGCCCTCCTCCATCTCAAGATCCACGCAGAGTCTTGCAATTTCTTCGTGATGGGTATTTCCGACACACATGACTCATCATTTTTTGGGGAAAAAACTTATTCACGGTCGAGTTTCATATATAAATCTATTTCATAATTTTAAATACTTAGGTACACTTTTGATAATCAGCATGCTGTCGCTCAAGCGCTTAGTAAGGCCTTTCGCTCTATGCAAGATTGCTCTGATTACAGATGGAGTTGCATGACTCCAGATGAGCAAGACAGAATTTTGAATGGTGTCTATGTAAGACTCATTACACAAAATGTAATGTTTGTTCAATTTTTAAATAGATTATTTCTAACCAGATTTTGAAATGCAGAATCAATTTGCTTTACCCATGGGTCACACAAAAGAAATGTATCGACATGCCCTAGAAAAATTAGCAACAAATAGAGTGAAAGACAATGTATATAGGGCTAGAAAAGCTACAATGAAAAAACTTGATGATGTAGAAGATTGGGAGAGGGCAAAGGCATGCA
Organism: Ottelia alismoides; assembly: GCA_037367405.1. NCBI lineage: Eukaryota > Viridiplantae > Streptophyta > Magnoliopsida > Alismatales > Hydrocharitaceae > Ottelia > Ottelia alismoides. Next base: position 1,077,249 of record JAZKJV010011214.1, read on the forward strand.
GTCCTACGTGGAGCACTCCAGAGAGGTGGAGACGTTACTGCGATCTCTTTATTCAGGAGAATTTTCAAAAACGTTCCCAAGCAGGGAAAATGAATAGGGGGAAGCAATCAATTAGATCTACTAGTGGATCCAAAAGTTTTGAAACTGTGAGAAATGAAATGGTATGTTTAAATATGCATACTTTTTTCAAGCTCCTTTTTTTAGTGAAGACTAACATATGGTCAATAACAGTGTTCTACTGAAAAACGTCCTCCGTCATTGGAAAAATGGTGGACAAAACGCATACAAGTGGGGGAGACTGGTCTACGCCTGAATCCAAAGCAGTGATGGTAAACATACTAATAGTAGTATAAACTTATAATTGTTTGACAGGAAACTATAAAAATTATGTTTCATAGGATCGTTACATGGAGTTGTTTAAGGAAAAGTTTGGTGCTTCAGAAGAGGAGGAACAAATGGACTTCGACGCCACCTTATGGAAAGAAGTCATCGCAGAGCGCGAAGTGGGGCCTAATAGAAGGCAGATTTTGGGTGGTTTGCCACCAAAGTTCTCCTCCTCTTCTGATTCTACTGAAACCTCTGGTTTTTTTGGGACGACCTCAACGTACAACAAGCCCACATCTCAGCCAGGTCTGCCTGAGTCTGAGTTTAGACAGCTCTCACAGGTAGTGAGTTCATTGGTAAATCAGATTGGTACCATGTCCTCTAGAATAGAACATTTATCTTCTGGAATGAAAACTTTGTCTTCTAGAATGGACAATTTGAAGGCAGATGTTACATTTTTGAGGTATAACTTATATTTAATTATTAAGTAATGTTATATTGTAGTATAGCCATTGATTCATTGTTCTAATTGGTATGGTGTCTTGTTTTGTTATTTAGGAGTGCAAACACGAAGCCACAAGTTCATGTGATGGAAGATGACGAGGATGCAGAGGAGGAGGAGGCGGAAGAGGAGGAGGAAAACGAGGAGGACGTTACTGCATATACAATATCACATCGCAAAGGGGTTGTCATCTTGGAACGTGGGGATAATCAAAAGAAAAACACGAAAACTAACAATGGGAGAAAGGACAAGGGCAAGGTGAAGGCTACAAAAGATGCTTTTTCTGAATGGAGGAGAAGGAAATTTTAGTGTAAACAATGTACTCTATAGTGTCAGTTTATTATCCAAAACTTTATAATGTTAAGAACATTAGAGTTTCGATGTTAGTTAACTTTTTATTGTCTTCAAGTTGTATTTTTTTCAAAAACATTTGCACTATTTTCATCTAGAATCATATATTAATATGTATGTTTAAAATTGGTTGCATACTCCTTTGCATGAATGATTCGAATTATTTGATTTTGTTGAAGATGAATTCTCCATTCTTATGTGTGGATTGTATTTTAATATTCTCAACAGGTTGATTGGAGATTTTAAGATATTAAATGTTGGTTGAGAGATCTCAAAACATTGCAGCATGTTTGTATTATGCAATTTTCCATGCAGGTCTATACAGGTTTATATGGAGATAAGAAGATTCTACTGTATTTTTTTTAAATATGAAAGCAGAGTTGCGACCACACTGCGACTACTTTACTACTACAAATTAGTGTTGTGGTCGCAAAATGGTAGCAACACAGTCTCCATGTGATCGTTGATTGTACTTCCCGATAGTACAAATATAGTTGCAATGTAGTGTACATGTGGTCGCAAATACTCCAATATAAACTGACTTAAGTGCGACTAAATCACGACTATATGCGACTACAATTGCGCCTGAACAACGACTACGTTGTAGTCGCAATAAATTTACGACCAGCTAGGGACGACTACAGTTGTTGCGACTACATGTGGTCGCAAATACGTATTGCGTCCACATTGCGACTATTTTACCACTGCATTGCTACCACTATCGTAGTAGCAAATTCCGCTTTTTCTTGTAGTGATGGCGGTGCGCTCCAGTGGTCGACGACGACGATGGTTCTTGCTGGAGGCGGAACATGGGGCGGAGACGTTGGAGATCAGTCGGTAGAGAGCGGAGGCATTGGCTCAACGGGATGAAACCCGGAGCTAAGCAGTAGCGGTGGAAATGGCCGTAGCTGCAACGAGGGGAGAGGGCCCTCGGACCTCGCCGGCTTTAAGGAGGAGGAGGGGTGCTGTCACCACTGGCTCCTCCTCTACGATGGGTCTAACGGCAGATGGGAAAACGAGGCGGCAGCGGTGTTTGCTAAATAGAGGAATGGGTTCGTCCGGCGAAGGAAGGTGGAGATCTGACGGGATTCGAGGGGGTGATTGAAGCTCGACGCGGATTGGAGATGGGGTGCTCGAATCTTTGATGGATCGAAGACGGCAGTGCGAGAGGATCTCATGGCGGAGATCTCGGATGGGATCGGGGATTTGCGGCGGTGGAGCAAAAGGGGGAGGTCGGCAGTGATTTCCAAAGGGGGAGGTTGAAGACGTACAACAGCCGTCCGATCGGCAGTGATCGGACGACGGGGATCATGTCAGGTGGCGACTGAAGGAGGGAGAGAGAGGTGGAACGTGTTGGGCACGTGCCTGGGAGGCACGTTCCCCGCACCTGCGGTCGCTTTAACTTTTTTTTATAAAAATGAATATATAAATAAGCCAAATTTGGCTGACACATGGCGGCACCAGGTGCTGCCACGTGTCAGCACCAGAAAATTCAAGAAATAAATATTTTGTAAAATACAAAATAAATAACAAATGACATCGGATCGAAAAAGCTTCTTCACGAAAATTGCTCGTCTTGATGGGATATACAACTTTTATGAAGACATCAAAACCAAAATCGATCAAATGCACAAAATGATATTTTTGGGGTATCCCATGTACATAAAATAACTTGATTTTTGGGTTTTGTAATTTTTATGTCATTTTTAAACCAGATAAAAATCCGGAAAAAAATATGGTAAAATCAGAGATAAATAATTACACATAATCTGAATTTTTTTGGATTCTTAAATACGTACATAAAATATCAGGTCAAAAACCGCTAAAATACACAATGTACAAAAGAGGTCCAAAACTCAACTTTCACATATGAGCTCCGATTAACTTGAACTTGGTCTTGTTTTGAAGGTAATTGAATGTACATTAGTTCAAAAGTGAGTAAGAATAAAAAGGATACTGGATCGGGAAGATATAAGGTTTTTAGTCTGGAAATCCTGAAATTAGGGTTTGGGTTTCTGGTCCATTTTTTGAGTTAGTTATTTTTTTGTATTTTTTTATTTATTCTTGTTAGTGATATGTACACAGTGGAGGTGGTTTTGTATTATTCGGAGTTAGCATGAATGAGTTAAAAATCCGAGAAGTTAGGCTATTTACAGGTCAATTTTGGCTTGGATTTTTAGCTTCTTATTTTGTGCAGAAACTAGTGGTAAAATGTAATTCTTATGAAAACTTATACATGAATGCTAATTATGAAGAATAGATGCAGAAATGTTGTTGATTTTGAGGGATTTGAGCTTAATAAATGAGATTTAGAGTGATGAATCTGAGATTCATCACCCGTCACGAACGTGAGTAGAAGGCTAAGGGATTCTTCAAATAAACATGGACAGCTGGCAATGACAGCTGGTAAGGGGGTATTTGAAGAAGGTGGTGGTGGAGGTTAGGTTTCCAGGCGGTAGTTTCAACCACCTCTAGTTATTAGGGAAGTTAGGGAGTTAATCGATTAGGGGGTTAGCATGAAGAAGGGAAGTTAGACGAAGAGGGTGGTGTAATCAGTTGGGGAAGAGGTGTTGTGAGGTTGTTAGGGTAATTAGGAGTTTGGAGAGGTTTGCATCTACTGGGGAACATGATCGAAGGTTGAAGATGAGAGAGTGATTGTCTGATCAAGATAAGATGACCCTCATTTGGGCAGAAAGGAGAGGCTTTGATTCATCTGATCAAAGTGATCAGATGGCTCTAGAAAGAGTGGGTTTGGGGCAATCTCTGTCGTCTGATCAGATGATCAGACGACTCAAAGCAGAGGCAGGTTAATAAGATGCAGGTGTGTATACACACCAGATTGGGCCATATGGCCTAATAAAATAATATAAAATAGGAAAAATAAAGTAAATTAGTTTAAAAATAATTAGAGGTTTCAAATAAAAATGATCTAAATGAAAGCTTCAAGATAAAGTTTTCATGTGGATCTCAAAATAAGATTACATCATATATACATAGATATTATTTCTGCAAGGATCTTTATAGGTATAAAAATACTTATTTTAATCCTTTTTGTTGTTATTTTTTATATTTTAGATTTATATTTAATATTAAAAAATATATGCAATAATATATAATTTTTATTTGATTTTTAATAATAATGAAACACACAAAATAAAGGACATAATAATGCATATTATTTAAATACAATAACTAAGATAAATTAATTACAACATGTTAATTAAATTAGATTAATTATTAATTAATATTAATGAAATACTTAAGCTAAGAAGATAATAAATCTATATTATGATGATAAATATGAGATTTATCAATGTCCCATCATTTTCTACATCCAATTATGTGTTGTTCCCCATGAACATCATATGTTCACCTTTCTTCATCTCTTTAAGGTCCACTAGCCCCTCCTTTGTTTTGGCAATGTCGTGGGCTACCACAGATCAATCCACCACCCATCACAGTCGGTGACCATAGAGTTGCACTCCACGATAATTACGAATTTAATTTTCTTCGTGCCTTTGTTTTCATGCACTTTAGAATTTCATGGTTCTTCTTGTTGGGGCAATTGACCTTGAGATGACCATATTTGTCGCAATCGTAGCATGAGGCACAAGAGTATTTCCCACTTTTTTCCTTGAAATTCATCTTAGAGGGACCTAGTCTTTTCTTTACGTGTATCACATTAGCTTCTTCTTTGTCCTCCTCAACCTCAAAGATCTTGACTTTCGATCTTTTCTTTAAAAGGTCTTGCTTGATTTCCAATTGTGCAGGTAGATCTGTCACAAACTTGATGTTGCCATTCATCCTCAAAGATGTCAAAACCATGTTGAATGACAGTGGAAAGCTTTCCAGAATGGTTGTTATATGCATCCTCAGGAATCATGCATTCAGCAGCCGCTATGCCCTTGGCCATCACGATCATCTTGTTCACGTGCTTGAGAACGCTTGCAGATTCTTTCATTCTACATGAGTTTTACTTGTGCAGAATAAGATGGGCGCTTACTTCCGAAGTGGAGTGATATTCCTCCTAACTACGACCCAGAGCTTACACGTTGATTTGCAGGTTTCGAAGATCCGAATAAGATTCAACTCCATGTGTAAACATAAAGCTCCTAGTCCTAATTTTCTCCCACTATTCATAGGTCCTTATTTCCTCCATGGTTGGATTCTCAGATAAGGTAGGGTCGAGTTTGTCTATTATGGAATGTATGCTATCATGTCGCAGGTTATAGTAGATCTTTCTACTCCACAACTCATAATTTGTACCATTAAGGTACTCAATTTTCTCCACTTCTGCGGTAGTAGTTTTTCTTTTCATTTTGGATCTAATGAAATAAATGTAAGTTTGTATGAGATTGTGATATTTAATAAGAGTAAGCAAATATATTTTTTAAAAGTAGTTAAGATAGATTCACAAAATATCTCAAGAGTTTGATTTTAAGCAATAAGTAGATGGACCAAAAAACACATACACAGATGTATATCAAGTTAATGATAATTTTTTATGTTAAAACAAACTACTAATACAATCAATGAACATATTTTTTAAACAAGGATTTGTGAACACTTCAATGAACAACAAAAAAACAATGTTAATTAATACATGATCATGTTCCCTTTCCTTTTTAATTAATAAAAATGGTGATACAAAATAATAGTTCTTATTTCTTGATGTATTGCCTACAAGCAATAGGTTAAAGCAAATACTGTTTCAAGAAAAAGTAAATTATTTGATATTTAACTATCATTCTTCTTTAAAAAAGTAATTGATTAAACTATCATCTATCTTTTTAATAGATTAAAGAAAATACATCTTAAAGAAAATCAACAATTACATAATTGACATGCTTTAAACTCACATTAAATATAACAAACTTAATTAAAAATTGTGCAGGATTTTTAAAAAAAAGGTTAATAACAAACAACAATCAATTTATTTATTTTACCAAGGATGGTTCTCAACAAGGTAATAAAAAACGTTAATGATTTGATTTTTAAAAAAACATCAATGATTTTTTAATGTTATTAATGTAAGACACCTTTAATGACAACTCCTCCTTTAATGACCCCTCTTAAAAAAATATCCACGTGGGGGAGAAAAAACTACCATTAATAAAAAAATGATTTTTATCAGTTGTGTTCCTATAAAATATTGCAATATCGGTTATACCCTTTCTTTTTTTAGAATATCAATTGTGTCACCACCTTCTTGCAAAATTCACAATCGTTCCCTTCTGTTAAGGTAAAGTAAGGGCATAACTGATATTACAAAAGGGAGGAAATGTAAATTTTGCAAAAAGGTAGAGGTGCAACTTATATTCCAAAAAAAGAAGCATATGGACGGGCTTATATGTGATCAAAAAAATAATAGGCATGATTCTAAGAAAACAAAAAAAGGACCTATAAACCCTCTGGCCCTGTTCGTTTGGGGTATAAGGAGGAATGGAATAAGGGGAATAAGCCCCCAACACGCTTCCCCGTGGTACGACTATTCCCCATTATTTCATCTTATTTCACTCTTATTCCTATCTTTATCCCACCTTACCTACCTTTATTTCACCTTATTCTCCTTATTCTTATCCTCCAGCCGAACGGAGAATAGACCCTTATTACCCTTATTCCCCATCCTTATTCCTGCTCATTTTCCTACCGAAAGGGCCCTCTAGGTTTTGTTGCTACATGAGAGAGGGCGGCAACTTCCACATAGGAGTGATCTGCGATGCGGTTGCGTGTATATCAGCGACGGGAGGTGCATCGACGTGAGAATGCGCAAGATCGATGGCTTAGCTCGGATACAAGTCAAGGATCGAATAGTATATATTTCACAGTCAATTCTTTCGTATTTATTAGGATACGTTGAATTACCGGGTTACTAGGATTATTTCGTATTTACGTTGAATTTTGCCTCTATTGCTCGTCATAATCAGACCGGGTTGTGCATGTAGTAAATTCAAAACCAAAGTCACGTGTCGCATTTACGTTGAATTTTGCCTCTATTGCTCGTCATAATTAGACCGGGTTGTGCATGTAGTAAATTCAAAACCAAAGTCACGTGTCGCATTTTAATCTCCCCATGAAACGTGTTCCCGAACACCGGCCACATGTGTGTTTGTCACCACCACGTACCACCAAGTGCTGCACCACCTTTCCTTTCTTCTCCCTACAAGTACCGTCACAATTTTCCCACTGCTCATCTCCACCGCAGCCTGATTAAAATGGCATCCAATTCTACCCTCTATCTCCTCCTCCTCTCAGCTCTCCTCTCCGCGACTCTCTCCTTCGCGATAGAGGATGACAACAAACTATATGCCCCCGGCCAGTCCAAGGAGGAAGAGATACGACAATGCCGGCAGAGTTGCCAGAGCCGATACCAATCGGACCCGAGTCAGGAACGTGCCTGCTACCAACAATGCCAACAACGGCATCGTCAGCAGCAACAACTTCTTGTCGACGAGCCTCATCTCGAGTCCCATAGAGGTCGCGAGTCACAGGAGTGCCAACGGCGCTGCGCGATCCAATACCAGCAGGATCCAAGGCAGCAGCGTCGCTGTGAGGAAACTTGCGAAGAGCAGAGCCGGCGTTCAGGCAGTGAGATGGAGGATGAGTACGAGAGAGAGGAAGAGTATCCGGGCCGCGGGAGGAGAGGTGAGAGAAAGGAGAAGTATAGGTCTTGCGTGAGGGACTGCAGGGAGCATAGCCAGTCTCCGAGCCACCAGAGGACGTGTGAGAGACGCTGCGCGCAGAGGGAGGAGAAGGGAAGTGGCGAGAGAGGCCGGTGGATGCTCGACGTAGATGAGAACCTCGAGTAACTCCGGGGACTCTTCCGTGGAATTCCCAGGGCTTCTGCTAATGTAATAATACTAAATAAATAAATAAATAAATAAATAAAAGCCCCGTTTCCCGTTGTGTGATAATACTAAAGTAGAAGCTTCTACATCACTAGACGATCCGCACGCTTTTCTTACAACCACACTTCCACCAATACTCGTTAGTAGTGCAGTAAATCGCGATCGCGACCACACTTCCACAAAAACGCTCGATCTTGGGCTGTGAGGACCCACAAAAATGCAGATTTCGTGGGAACTTAGGCTTCTCGCGGTTTACTGCAGATCTCTAAAGTGATCCGCTCGCCTCTTTAGTAATGTATCGTATCATCCCTAAGATATTAGTTATATCTTGTTAGTAAATGTCCCATCATTCGTAACATTCTTCCTTCCTCGCTGGTTCATAAAACTGATAAATGAGTTTGTCGAGGTTGTTAATTTTTATGTTTTTCTGTGCATGTGCTATTGTTGCTGGAAAAAAATCACAAAATTTTATATTAATATTTTAATGAACATGTACAAGTTAATCTTCAGAAGGCGAATATTGCTTTTTTTACCTATTTTTATTTTCATTTTATTTTGCATATACCTTTTAAATTGATTGTATGATTTGTATATCATATTATAAATCTTATCAGTTACATATCGATTTTCGATCTCTGTGTTTTTTTGTTAGTAATTTAAGTTTCGTTTGGTTTTTATTATTTTAGTTTTTATGATTATTGTATTATATCTTATATTTTTTATATTTTTTGGCTCATTCTACGTAGAATATATATTTTTTAATTTCAATTCGATAAAAAGTACTTACATTGTACATTGTATCCACCGATTTTAGTAATCACCAAATATATTATATTTTGTTTTATTTTCAATTGAATTTCAAAGTTTATTTATTATATGATGGGGTTTTAATTACTTATTTTCTATATAGTAATAGAATTTTCTTAAATTGTAATTGGAATATAGAGTACTTATAGTATGTATTTAAATTTTTCATATATTTTTATCCTTTATTTCTGATTTTGTATGATTTTTTAGATGCTTAAGGTTTGATAAATTAGTTCGATTAAATCATATAATATTTTGTTTCAAATTTCTGTCGTCACTAGATATATTAATTCATTGCGTAATTTATGTTTTTCATAATGTTTTGATCTATATTGTATAATATGAAATTAATAGAATATGGAATTTATTTAGTGGCATACATACATATAAAGTTATCAGTTTATTGTAAATTGTAAATAGTAATAATACTTTATGAAACACTTCTACAAAAAGATAATGAGAGTACTTATTTCTAAAATATAAGTATTATTATCAAAAAGATAATGAGAGATTTGATTGCAGGTTTCTGACTAACTTGACTCTATACTCTATAATCTCATAAACGTGCATATAAATGGTAATTCATTTCGATGACAATTAAGTGAACTTAGACTATGTTATGCTAATCTTTGCAAGGTGAATCCCCTCCTCTCGTGGGAGAAGATTCTATGTATGGAAACTAATAACATTGTGTTGGAGCATATCATCTCCAAATAAGGTATGGAGGTTGGCCTATGATGGTGTATATCATTAAAAAAATTCTAAATACCTACCAACTTGAAGCAATTCCAATTGTTTATAGAGCATATTGGTGCTTGCAGTTCACTTCTCCAAAATTATTCGCTACTAACTGAAATACTCGATAAATAAACTGAGGTTTTTTGTTGATTACAAGTGTCTTGATGTGTGCATTGCTTTAAAATAAAATATAATCAATGCTCATATCACGATGGATGCGTTAGAGTCATAGGGAACCAAACATTTGGTCTAGTGGCAGAGCAGTGGCTCCCACAATGGAAAGACCAAGGTTCAAAACCCACAGCCCTCCCTTCTACCAGAAAAAGGGTAATGAAGGATGGTGGTATGGGTATGATCCTGAATCTAAAAAAAAAGTTAGAGTCATAGTGGGGGCAATTTTGAGATAAGGGGAAGGATGAAATTCCAAATGCAGTTCATTATGCCAGTAATGCTCTCGGTGAAAAATCAAATAACTACATAATTATAGAAAAAGAGATGTTGGTTTGACAAGTTCAAATCACTTTTGCGTGGCTCCAAAGTTATTACTCTGCCATTCACTTTCTGATGGAAAAGAAGGATGCTGAAACCACATTCTACGATGGATTTGTTTACATCAAGAATATGATTTGTATGTTAATGATGTTATTTGAATAAAGAACGTGGAGGCAAATCACCACTCTATAATAGAAAGATGGCAAAGTAATCCAAATATTTACGAAAACTTTCCCAATGGAGCATTATTACAGTTTCTTTGCTTCTGTGCTATGCTAAATATTTTTAGCAAGTAGGTTGATCTAAGAACAAAATTGATAGACTACGGGGGAATCGAAGTATTACCATTTGGATGATATGGTGTTTTTCCTTGAAGGATCCTATTACATATAATGGTGGTGTATTCTTCCGTAAGAATATTCCAATGCCCTTACATTATGCATACATTGAAGGTTGAAGGACGCCTTATAGAAAAGGTCAATGCATAAGATACTGTAGAGAGGTTTTTGGTAACCAACTCTTTCCAAAAGACTCTCTCCTTTATTAATAGTTTTTCAGTACGCTAGAATACATGGGGTATAATATATTATAAATTCAATGCCCATGAAGCCAGTTATAAGTTGTGAGATATTTACTACTTGAGGCATTGATTTCATTAGTTCATTTCATGGTGGCAATGGTTTTTTTTACATCCTGCTGTGGATGACACAAATAGATGGGTAGAAGCTATTCTTACGGGGACCATGGACAACAAGGTAGTTTGCGGATTCTTGAGAGCATAACATTTTACGGTTCGTGATTCTAAGGATTTTTATTTCCAACATGTGCAATCATTTTATTAGTTGGGGTGTCAAGAAGCTTTTTGAGTTCAATTGAGAATCAAGTCACCTCTTTTTGCCACCCCCAAAGGAACAACACAACAAAAGTTTTCGACATAAAAACCAATTAAAATTTTTACAGAAGCTAGTGTGACCGAGAGAATTGGTCAACATCAAGCCCCTTATGAATATATAAATAAAAATAAAACTCCTTTTGAGTACTTCACCATTTATATACGAAATCGAGGAGATTCAATATCAACCTTACAAAAATAACCTTTTATTTAGAAAGACGATGTATATTGGTGACAAGATGAGCACATTTGGCACAAAATCTTTGTTTTAGACTATAACGTTCAGCTATGTAATGTTAGGTTGAGAATTTTCTTGGGAGAGTAGAAAGGTGACAGGAATGACCATATATTGTCAAAACAATGCATATAATAATGGTAGCATTTTCTTATTAGAGTTGTTTCTCGATGTTGAATCATTCTTAATTAGAGGGCAAACATTTAAGAACTATCTTGAGAGCACATACTATCTGGTGGAAGTTGAGATGATCTACGTTGTAGGAAATATTTGATTAATTTTATATTTTATATGACTTGTACAAAGTTCTTAAGACCTTACATTCTCTGTATTTACCTTTATTTTCCTTTTCTTTGTCCATTTGTGACGTCCACGATCATCGATCACTTTTCTTCATCTATATACCGAGGATGTCATGTCTTAAGTATAAGAGGGACTAAGGACCTGTTTGGTTGCAAGGTTGGGCAGGGTTGGCCCAACCCTGGTTACTATTCACAAGGGTACTTCCTCCTCACAGATTACTATTCACCCAGCCCAACCCAGCCCTGCCCAACCTAGCAACCAAACAGGCCCTAATTGAGGTTGTTGATTTGTTTATTTCTGTTTTTCATTGTTTTCTTCATGTTTATTCATTTTCAATTATCCCTAAATCCCTTATTTTATTTTGTCTATCCTTAGGATGTCTTATCATAAGCATATGGGCCACTGACTGATTTCATTGAGTTATCGTTATTCACTAATTCATTCTTCGTTTGTATCCTCAATCATTTCATTCCATTTTTTGTTGTATTTAGGACGCTGATGAATCTCTATTTCATAACCTTTGTTCTTTCATTTTGGACCTTAAACCTTACCTAAATGCGTGTAAATGTCATTATTTTCCATAAAGTAACATTCATTATTTATTGTATAAATACTGTATAAAATATTTTGTTTAAAACTAAAATAAAAGAATAAATAAAAGAAAAGAATCAGAAATAAAATGTCAAAGGTATTTTATGACCCTGAACCCCGAGATCTATGCATCTAGATGACCGGGTCGACAAGGAATAAAGTAGAAGGAGATAAGGGTGAAATATACAATGAAAACCCTAATTTTCACCTTTCAATAATTCATTTTTGGGACTTATTTTATTTTCTATTATTTATACCTCAAATAAAGAAACTTTATACATGGAAGTTGTAGATAAAAATATATTGAAAAAATACACAACTAATCTCACATGAAAATATTACACAATGTACTTTTTATATTCAGAAAAAAATTCAAAACTCAAACTTCCCAAACCCATATTTTCTCTATGTGAACTCGAAATGTATCAAAATCACCTTTAATTGTATATAACTTTTGTAAGCTATTTAGTGAATGTGGTTTCATTTAATTTTGAGTTGATATGCAAAAGTTAGGTTTCAGTCCCTATTGTATAGTTTACTTGAATAAAATATTCATTTTATTTATTTTTTATAATTTTATATTATATTTTTTAAACAATATTTATAGTATATGTACATACTTATAATACAATAAAAACATAAAGGAAATAATAAAATAAAATAGTATATAAAAATACATAGATGAATATATAATATTTATACATATATATTTAATATCCATATTTATTAAGTGTACAAAATACATCAAAAATACAATAAAAATATATTTATATGCATTTAAATATGTTATAATTATATAATTTATGAAAATAAAATATTAAAAAACAAAACACAAAATAAAAATAACATATACAAAACATAGGTAAATTTACCTATAAATATACTTGTAAAAAGTAACTTGAAATAAATTAACCTATAAAAATAAATAAAACTTAGATTAAAATACTACATAAATTAATAAACTTTTTTATTTTAACAAAAAATAGTAAAATCATCTTATATTTTATTTTGATTTATTTGTATTTTTCCAGCTGATTTTATCTTCTAGCGACACATCTGGACCAATAGGAGAGCTCTGACTGTTGACTTGGGTCAACTCTTCTGACCCAATCATAGACCTGTCAGAAGTAGCTACCCACCTCTCTTCTCAATTTTTTCCCTCATAATTCAAGGCTCTAGGCCTTGTAATCTCTTCATGAGTTGTCCTCACTATTCCTCCATGATTCACGCTGATCGTATCTCCATGCCATTCCCTTTTCTTTTGCTCGTAATCCTTCCTCGAAAACTACCCGTCCTTCACCAGAACAAAAACTCAGCCAACTGTTTCATTCGATTTTGAATCCCCTTCTTGCCATTTCTTCCTTCAAATTTGAGCTCTAGGGCTTGAGCGAGGTGACAGCTCGCTCACCCAGCTCTTTGATGCATGGAGGAGTGACGTAGAGGAAGGTTCCACCATCTCCGGTGGTCGCCGTCGTGAGGTACCCATCTTGCAGCTCCTGCTTCTCGAGGTTAGTTCTTTTTCACTTTCTAGATAGGTTTTGATTCCAGCATTTTTTTGTTCTTAGTTTATATTTTAATTCATTTATATAGCGTAAAATAACCCATTTGTGGTTCGTCGGAACTCCTCTCGAGCGACCATTCCACCGTGTCACTGCCTAGTGCGGCCCCACCTAACTGCCTCACTTTCTTCCCATATGCTTCTCCTACGCCCCACTTCACTTCGCTCGCCCAGATCCTCTATGGACCTGGAGTTGGGTGCTCCACTTCCACAACTTGCCGGAGCACCTCCACTTCACCCCATCCTGCGCCCATTTCACCTCGCTAATGGGTTGAGGTAGTTTACCCTCGACCTAACTATCTTTTTGTGCAGTCTGCAGGAGCTGAAGGGACTTATCTGAGGGGAGATTTTGTTATGAGCGCCTCCTAGGAACCTCGTCGGAGATGTCAAACTCTTGAGCTCATTCTGTGAGCTCTGGACCTACATGGAGGTTCGGGGAGGAGCGGAGGAACTGCATGAACGTGTAGAGCAAGCCGGAGGTGTGCTAGGTAGTTGGAGGGGCCTACTACACCAGATCCAAACCCACCCGCACCGGGTTCATCTTTGGTTCTTCCACCAGCCTCGAGCACCGTCGGATCAAGAGCAGCTGCCAAAGCGTACAGTGACCATTCGATCGACCGAGCCTTCATCGCCAATCTCGCTTGGGAGTTCTAATCTCCACCGTCGAAGTCGAACCGTCATCGTGAGATGCGGACGTGCCACGTGTCCAAGTGAGAAACCCATCGATATCCGATCAAATGCATGTGAGGGCATTTTGCATTTATTTCACCTGATTTTGTTTATTTATTGTTTAGTCATGTATTTCATTTTGTGCACTTTATATTTTTGTAAAAATTACATGTAAACCCTTTTTCTTATTTGATATTGCCTTCAGGTCCGTGCCACGTTACCTCACATGTTGTCTCACATAAGGTGGCGATTTTGCATTAAACCCCCTACGGGTTTTGTATTTTATATTTAGTACTAAACCTTTATATCGTGTTATAAAATTTTGGGTATTTTGCAAAAACAACCTCACCTTTATTTTTAATTGCAAAAATACCCCTATCAAATTATTTATTTTTGTGCTTGTTTTCTATGTATTAAAATTATCATGTATGCTCTATAAATTATGCAAAAATTGGGTCAAGTTCCTACTAGCATACACATTCACAATATATTTTTGAAAATGCATTTTAGCCATTTTAAGTATTTATTAAAATAAAAATAGCATGGAAAGTCCATGTTTTTATGTAAAAATACCAAAAAAAACTATAAAACCTTTTTCTAAAAAATAAAAAAATATTTTCCTTATTTAAATATTTTACAACTCCAGACCAAAAACCACTAAAAATAGAAAAAAGAAAATGTTTAAAAAAAGATCCAAAATTCTTTATAAAATATATAAAAATCACCAAAATATCCAAAAATATTTATTTCGATTTTTAATTTTTTTATTATATAGTATTAGTTAAAAATAGTTTTGGAAAATTTTGGCTTTATTTACTATTTTTAAATTCTAAAACAATTCAACCTATTTATTCAATCCCTATTTTAGGATATTTTAGATTTTAAAACATCTAAAAATAGCAAAATTTCTCCAAAAATAAAATAACAGTAGAAAATTATATAAAATACAAAAAAATTATGCTATCATTTTTTATTATTTTTAGTTGTATTTATAATTACATTACCTTATATTGTAGAAATAAGTATATAGAAACCTATATTATATATTTAAAAGAAAAAGAAATTTAAAAATCGGGAAAATATAAAAAGAAAAAACATAAAATTAAAAACAATTTAAAAAATATATATAAATTAAAAATTCATAAAAAATACAAAATTAAAACCCACACAAAAATACAATAAAAGGCAAGAGAAAGTGACAAAGTTTGAATTCCATTCCATGATCTGTCGTTTGCCCCCTATGTTCGACACTCTATGCATACTTACACCTATAGACACATTTGTAGAGTTATAATAAATTTTAACTCCACAATTTTTGTTTGCATTGCTATATTTGATCTGTTGTTTAATTGTTGAATTAGAAGGATTTTTGCGGATCGCCACAATAACTATGTCTTTGCCTTGTGAGAACATATTAGACCCGTGATCTCTCGCTCTTTTCAAATGGCACCGTTACCGGGGAGGAACGCCGTATAGATTGCATATCTTTGTTTGTTCTCTCTACTTTCTCTTGTATTAGTTTGTCACTTTATTTATTTATCATTTTTATTTGATATTATTTCTGAGTTGTTTAACCTTCTTCCTTGTTTGAATTTGTTGCGAGGGACCGCAGATCGAGGGAGGTACTCCTAGGAACACCTAGGTATCCATGTGAAGTGGAGTCAGTTTTTCTAACCTAGCCGAGACGAGAGAGTGACAAAGGTGGGCTTGGAGGATTTTCGAAGATAGAGCTTTTGTCTTTTATTTTATTTTATTTTATTTTGTAATTTGAAGTAAGAGAGAGACACTTATAATTGTAATAGTTCAGACTCTCCAGGACAACGCCACTTCATGATGTCCATTACCTTAGTAATTGTTCACTTGGGATCATCGGTTTTGTCACATTTTCTTCACCTTTTCTTTTTATGTTTTTCATGATTTTCTTTTTATTTATTTTGTGTGAATGAACCCTAGATCTATGATTTGTTTGTCGAGTGATTAAGATCCAATCCCTAATTATATTTGCATGTATCTATAGATTTGTACTTGGACTTAGTCAAATCTAATAGTTGATTATTTAGACTTGAGATCGTGCGTCGAGAGAGGCACCATACAATGCTTGCAAAGCCCGTTGTTGCAGGCATCGAGGTTGTCTCGAAGACCGAACCCTTGGTCTCATATCTAGATAATTAGCATATTGTTCTTCTTTCTAATAATATGTTCTATTCTAGGACGATTTCATCGTCTTGCATTGCATATAGTGTAGGTTTTAATTTTGCTTAGCATCCTTGCATGAAGAGAGCTAGAGGTAAGGTGAGCATTTCTATGTAGCATTCATCGTTGTTTTCGTCTCGCAATGCTTTTCCGACTCTCCCCCTCTGATTTTGACCACATATGATATTAAAGGAATTGATCCCTCATTAGTTTCATGCATTTTTATTAAAATTCCAAAAAAATGATAACCAATAAATTAGGACTGCTAAGTTTACTAGACCCTAAAAACAAAAAGAAAAAATATTGTCTTAGGGAGAGCAACCCTCACATTGTATTCGCATTTTATTTGCGACGTACACATTAAGGATTAGTGTCCCAATCCCCAGCTTACTTAGGTGTTTGTACAACTTTGTGAAATTCACCTAACTCTAAAATTTGAAAAGATAAAAAGACCAAACTTTCACGGTCATCATTGTGTTGAGTTGCTGAATTGAGGGGTTTGTTTTGTGTATATTTATTTGTGATTGTTTTATGTGCATACTCGATTTCCTCTGCGCATTTGCTCCTTTTCATGCATAACTTGACTTGACCTTTGTGCTCTCCCGATCACTTTATTTTATTTCATAGATGGTCGACTAGAATGATTTTTATCCAGATTTTGCATATCCCCTGTACCCTTCACCTCCATTTTACCAGCAGGATTTTGCTCCTGATTTTTATTTTTGTACATATATGCCTCAGCCATAATTTCAGGCCTCAAACTTTTACCCACCACCCTCACATTTTCCTCCATCTCACCCACCCGAGACTAGGTTGTTCGAGTCACCTCTTATGGAGTCCACTCGAGCACTTGACCTTGATGGTGGAGCAAATTAAGAAGAGGATTGAAGACCTCACTAGTATAAATAAGAACCACCATGCTGCTTCACCATTTGATTTCATGGATTTACTTGAGGACACCTATGAGAGCTTGCAATCACCCAAAATACAAAAAAATGAGAAAAATCCTAAAATACAAAAAGAGTCTGGGAGACACCTACTTGAGTCAGCTTGTGAGGAGAGGGCACCCATGCCAGATCCTATAGTCACACACACATTCACTATCGTTCCCACCTTTGACCCCAAGGATGACACTATACAGACTACTCTTGGTCATCCTTATGTAGATGATGATTCTCTCCTCTCTTGTATGGAGGAGATCCAAAATCTTAAAAAATGTATCTGAACTAGAAGTGGTGGTAGTTATTCATGAGATTATTGAGGACCCACTTCATCAGGTCATGAACCAACTATCTGCGCTCACACCCAAAAAGAGAAAGTGACGACGTAGATCTAAGCGAAACATTTTAACCATGGCCACTGCCTACGCCATCACTCACCATCCACGTATTAGAAAAGGGAACACTGTTACACTTCTTGTGAGATGAACCATTTCTTACTATTCATGTGATCACACTCTCCTTGACGGTAGTGCTTCGATTAATATTATACCCTCCTTTTTGGTACAGTCTCTTCACTTAGGGCCTCTCAAGAAGACCATGTTGATTTTCCAGTTCGTTTACCGATCAATATAGAGGTTTAAGGGTATTCTTGAGAACATTTTCATTCAGATTCAGGGCATGAGCTTCACTGCTGACTTTGTTGTACTACCATGGAGACCTCCACCCCTGTGGAGTATCCTCCAATCATCCTGTGACGACATTTCCTCACCTTACTGAGAGTCATTATTGACTATGGATCTGAAGAGATTCGCTTGTGTTCTGCTGACGAGAGTGTTGTCTTGATCACCGCACCCTCCACTGACTAGAGACCTACATCTGACGAGAGTGTACCTATGTTAGCCAACCTAGAGGACTATAATCTTGATGGTGGTATCAGAGAGGTTTGCTTTTTGTTGGATGATTCTAAGACCCGAGGATTCCTCTTTGGTAAGGAAGACTCGGAAAGCATAGACTTTGGAGTTCCCCCTTCCGATGAGTGGCGATGCATTGATGATATCCGTGGTATTTACACTGTAGACACTTTAGAGTGGAAGGAAGACTTCATAGAGACTGCAGAGGCCGAATTTGACCTTACTTCTTTCATAAAGGAATTTCAGTCTTTTTGTTCTGAACTAGCAGAGACTTCCCAGGCTAAGCATGACCACACTACCATTGACAGGTTTGTGCCTTTCCCCTTTGAGGCCGCTAAGGATCTTCATCAGGTCGATCCAAATCGATTTGTGTTTACTGATGACTCGATATCGACCTACACCTTGTGAGATCCATTCCTTAGTGGTCACACAAGAATGTATGTTTTCTACCTTATTGATCTCTGTATATCTATCACTTGGTATATATGCTTTTATTTTCTTCCTTCCAGCAACTATTTTTTCTCATCCACCCCATTCCATATTTTTTCCTTTCTTAGGATGTACTTTGTCTTAAGTATAGGAGGTGGATGAGCCGGTTGTTTTTCCTTCATTTTGTTTCATCACTCTTGTTGTTGCCTATACTTAGGGATCTTTTATCCTAAGTATAGGGGGAGTGATGCGTATATTCTCCTCATGTGTATTCTTTTTTTTCATTGGATTTTTTCTTGATTCCCTCCACTGTCTCCTCTCCTGTTGATATTTCTGTCTATACTTAGGGATATTTCACCCTAAACATAGGGGGAGATAGACTGAGTTGTGATCTGTTTATTACCACCCTCAACCGTCCTTGTATGTAGATACAATCTGCTATACTTAGGATTATTTCATCCTAAGTATGGGGGGATGCTTGACTTCCTATTCCTTCATTCTTTATTCATTAGTAGTTGTAGTATATACTCTTTAATACTCAATACGAGTTATCTCTTCTCTTTTTCTTTCTGATCAATGAGGACATGGCTCGAGCTAAGTATAAGGGGTCGTATATACTCTGTATATACTTTAGCCATAACTTGTACTTTCGTATTTTCAACAAGTACAACAAAAATATGATTATTTACATCCTTGTATAAAATTCATTAAAGTCTTTATACATACTGATTAATAAATCAGGTTAGTTTTTTTTTGCAAAATGTTTGAAGAATAGTTTGAATTCCTTTTAAAAAATCTTTTGAAAAATCTTTAGAAAATATTTTGTTAAATATTTTCAACCCTTATTAAAATATTTTGTTTGTAAAAATTTATGTTATTTGTTTGAAATAAAAACTTTTGAAATCTATTTGCAAATGATTTTAAAGATGGTTGCAGATTTTTTTGAAAAATCTATATATACTTTTTGAAAAATCTTTGCAAAATGATTTTTAAATTCTGTAAAATATTTGTAGAAAATATTTGTAAAAATAGTTTGCAAAATAAAGTTTTCAAAATGTTTGCAAAATTATTTTCAAATTATTTTGAGAACTATATACATCCTTTATAAACCTTGTATAAACATGTATTCTTAAAATCCTAACTCTTGTAAATATAAGATGCACTCCCATCTAAATATTTGTACAAATTCCTTTTTTTAAAAACCTTTTGTTTTGAAAAATCCCTAAAATTTTGCAAAATGAAAAATACTAGAAACATTTGCAAAAATCTTTTCAAAAATTGCATAAAAATTTGCAAAACCTTTTTCAAAAGTCCATAAAAATATCAAAACTATAAAATTAAATCACAAAAATATTTTCCTTGCATTGTACATAGCATTTGCATTTTTTGGATTAAAATTGATAATTAAACAAGTCTAAGTAAAATATGAAGATCGAAGCTTGGTTGGACCTTAAATTTACTTAATCACAGGAACCTTATAGGAACTGGAATTGAGATACTTCAGGTCTGGTAGACTTAATTCTTTGAGGTCACCAGACTTAGTTCAATGTCATCTTGACTGCCTAAATAGAATATTTCGGAGCACACGTACGACTCTTTGTGATAATGACCTAGCTTGCACCCCTGCACCTTACACTTTTGCTCACCTCAGTTGAAGTGGTAGAGGGCTGGATTTGCCGACATGAGACACAAGTTAATGAAAACATCGGAAGTCACACTTTTGTGGCCATTGTACCTCAACCCGATCCATTAGCCGTGAGGTCTAAAGATAGAAGTTGTGGGTTGCAATAATTCTTCAAATGAGGGATAGTCTACTGGATCAAGAAGAAAAAGTCCATATGTAAATGTTGTTGTATATAGTATTCACAAAAAAATGGAAAAATCAAAAAATCCAAAAAGGTGGGCATGCTTGATTGAAAATAGAATGACTGTTGGGGTATGTATATAGATGTATAGTCAACAAGCAAGCTTGAGATTCAAATTCAAATATTTGAGAACCTGCAACCAGATGACTCGGCTACACTGGTCAGCATCCAAGGATAGGTAGCAACACTGGCTATCGTCAATTCTTCTCTTCACCTCATCTTGTTGAGCCGATTGTACTTGAACGTAGAAGGGAATACCCCGCTTCTTGAGGAAAGAGTTGATGGATTGGGGAATTAGGGTCAACATATTTGAGAAGACTAACTTCTACCGCTTCAACTGAGGAGAGCTACATATCACACACACTGCCAAAGATAGATTCATAGTCATAAGGGTTTGCGCATGAGCTGACTCATTCTGGCTTGGCTATTGAGGAGACTTGAGGAGAGCTTTCTAGATCTCGAAGTTTGTTTTAATTCAAATCTGTTTCCCAATAAGGTTCCGACCGCACCTAAAATCCAAAGGTCTGACTTAAGTTCCAAACTTTTATTTTATGAAGAAAGGTTTAAGAATTAAAATCTATGTTCTTTCGTTTTCTTTTCTTTATTTTTTTCTGCACTTATTGCTTAAGTGTTTGCTAGGGACTAGTTAAGGCAAGTGTAGAGGGATGATGAATCTCCATTTCATCACCTTTATTCTTTCATTTTGGCCTTTAAACCCTAGCTAAATGCATGTAAATATGATTATTTTACATAAATTAACATTCATTATTTGTTGTATAAATAGTGTATAAAATACATTATTTTAAGCCAAAATAAAAGAATAAAGAAAAGAAACGAAGAAAAAGAAATAAAAATACCAAAGGTATTTTATGACCCCAAACCCAGAGACCTAGGCTTCTTGATGACTGGATCAATAAATAATAAAGTAGGGGGAGATAAGGGTCAAATATGCAATAAAAACCCTAATTTTCTCCTTTCAATAATTCATTTTTGGGACCTGTTTTATTTTCTATTATTTATATATCAAATAAAGAAACTTTATCCATAAACGTTGTAGATAAAAATACATAGACAAAATAAAAAATTTATCTCACACAAAAATAATATACAGTGTACTTTTTATGCTCAGAATAAAATTCCAAAATCCAAACTTCCCAGACCCATATCTTCTCCACATGAACTCAAAATGTACCAAGAATAACTTTTAGTTGTATTTTACTTTTAATAAGCCATTTAATGAAGGTGTTTTCATTTAATTTGGAGTTGAAATGCAAAAGTTGGGTTTTAGATTCTTATTGTATAGTTTACCAGAATAAAATATTCATTTTATTTATTCTTTACATTTTTATAATTTATATTTTTATAGTTTTGTAAATAATATTTATAGTATATATACATATTTATAATACAATAAAACCATAAAGAAAAGAATAAAATGAAATAGTATATAAAAATACATAGATGAATATACTATACTTGTACCTATATATTTAATATCCATATTTATTTAAGTGTACAAAATACATCATAAAATACAATAAAAATATATTTATATGCATTTAAATATGTTATATTTATACAATTTATGAAAATAAAATAATAAAATCAAAAATACAAAATGAAAAAAAATATACTAAACATAGGTCAATTTATCTATAAATATACTAGTAAAAAGTAACTTGTAATAAATTAACATAAAAAAAAATAAAAATCAGATTAAAATACTACATAAATTAATAAACTTTTTTATTTTAAGAAAAAAGTAATAAAAGTATATTTTTTATTTCGATTCATTTGTACTTTTCCAGCTAATTTTGTCTTCTAGCGGCCCATCTGGACTAATAGGAGAGCTACAACTGTTGACTTGGGTCAATTCTTCTTACTCAATCCTAGACCTATCCGAAGTATCTACCCACCTCTCTTCTCGAAAATTTTCCTCATAATGCAAGGCTTGAGGCCTTGTACCCTCTTCATGAGTTGTCCCCACTGTTCCTCCATGATTCACGATGATCATATCTCCTTGCCCATTCCTTTTTCCTTTGCTCTCAATCCTTCCTCGAAAACCACCCATCCTTCACCTATACAAAGACTCAGCCAAGTCCTTCATTCGATTCTGAATCCTCTTCTTGCCATTTCTTCCCCCCAAATTCAAGCTCCAAGGCTTGAGCAAGGTGACAACTCGCTTGCCCAGCTCTTTGGCACGTGGAGGAGTGATGTAGAGGAAGATTCCACCATCTCTGACGGTCGCTACCGTGAGGTACCCATCTCGCAACTCCTGATGCTCGAGGTTAGATCTTTTTTGCTTTCTAGATAGGTTTCGACTCCAACATTTTATTTTCATTCTTAGTTTAGATTTTAATTCATTTCTATAGCGTAAAATCACCCCTTCATAGTTCGCTGGAGCTCCTCTCCGACGAACCATTCCACCGCCACTACCCAGTTCTGACCCACCTGACCGCCTCACTTTCTTCTTCGATGCTTCTCCTGTGCCCCACTTTACTTTGCTCGCCCATATCCTCCCTATATCTGGAGTTGGGTGCTCCACTTCCACCACTCGTCGGAGCACCTCCCGCCCCATCCTACGCCCATTTCACCTGCTAAAAGGTCGAGGCAGTTTGCCCTCGACCCATCCATCTTTTTGTATAGTTTGCAGGAGCTGAAGGGATCTATCTAGGGGGCGATTTTGACAGTAGCACCTCGCAAGAACCTCATCGTTGACATCGACCTCCTGAGCTCATTCCGTGAGATCTAGACCAACTTGGAGGTTTGGGAGGAGTGGTGCAGCTGCAAGAACGTGTAGAGAAAGTCGGAGGTGCACCATCTAGTCGATGGAGCTCACTACATCAGATCCAAACTCGCCTGAGGAGGGTTCATCTTCGGTTCTTCCATTGTCTTCGAGCACTGTCGGATCAAGAGAAGATGCCATAGTGTACAACAACTGTTCGATCGATAGAGCCTTCACCGTCAATCTTGCTTAGGAGATCTAATCTTTACCGTCAAAGCCAAACCATCATCACGAGCTGCGGACATGCCACTTGTCCAAGTAAGAAACCATCGATGTCCGATCAAGCGTACGTGGTGGTATTTTGCATTTATTTCCCATGTCATTTGTTTATTTATCATTTAGTCATGTATTTCATTTTGTATGCTTTATATTTATGTAAAAATTGCATGTAAACCTCTTTTTCATTGATATTACTTTTGGGTGCATGTCACGTCACCTCATGTGCTATCCCACGTGAGGCAGCGATTTTGCATTGAACTTTTATTTTTTTTCATTTTCTATTTATTACGACCATGTCACGTCACGTCACCCCACTTATGGGTTTTGTATTTTCTATTTATTACTTAAATTTTTAATTTTAGTTATTAAATTTTGGGTATTTTGTAGAAACAACCTCACCTTTATTTTTAATTGCAAAAATGTCCTTGCGAGTTCATTTATTCTTTGCTTGTTTTTTTATTTATTAAAATATCACTTATGCTCCAAAAATTATGCAAAAATGGTTAAGTGTCTGCTAGCATATACGTTCATAATATATATTTGGAATTACATTTTAGGCATCTTACCTATTTATTAAAAATAAAAAATTACATGAAAAATCCTTTTTTGTATTTTAAAATACCAAAAATATATAATTTTTTTGAAAATTCCAAAAAAGTATTTTTTTCTTTATTTCAGTATTATACAACTTCAGACCAAAAACCACTGAAATAGAAAAATAAAATTAATAAAAATTAAAATGATTCTAAATGCATTTATAAAAAAACATAAAAAAAATACCCAAAAATCCAAAAAAAATTATATCTCTAAATTTTTTTATTATATAGTAATAATTTAAAATAGTTTTGGAAACTTTGGTTTTATTTATTATTTTTGAATTTCAAAACAATTCGACCTATTTATTTAATCCTTGTTTTGGGATATTTTGGATTTTAAAAATACCTAAACATTAGCAAAAATTCCCCAAAAATCACAAAAATAGCAAAAAACTATATAAAATACAAAACTTCTATCCTGCCATTTTTTATAATTTTTCGTTGTATTTATAATTAAATTAGCTTATATTGTATAAATAGTTATATTGAAGCCAATATTATATATTTAAAAGAAAAAGAATCTTAAAAATCAGAAAAACATAAAAAGAAAATAATGATTGCAAAATTAAAAACAAGTAAAAAATACATAAAAATTC
Organism: Ottelia alismoides; assembly: GCA_037367405.1. Lineage (NCBI taxonomy): Eukaryota > Viridiplantae > Streptophyta > Magnoliopsida > Alismatales > Hydrocharitaceae > Ottelia > Ottelia alismoides. The sequence goes on from JAZKJV010011214.1 coordinate 1,102,094, forward strand.
AAATTCATAAAAAATACAAAATTAAAATCCACACAAAAGGTAATAGAAGACAAGAGAAAAGGACAAAGTTTGGATTCCATTCCTCCATCTACCGTTTGCTCCCTGTGTTCGACACTCTACACATACTTACACATATATACACATATGTAGAGTTATAATATATTTTAAGTTCACAATTTTTGTTTGCATTTCTAGATTTGATTTGTGGGTTAGTTGTTGAATTAGAAGGATTTTTACAGGTCACCACAGCGACTGTGTCTTCACCTCGTGAGGACATATTAGACCCATGGTTTACTAGTTATTCTTCATTCATTTATTCTTTTTACTCTTTTGTGTTTAATACAAGTTATATCTTCCTCTGTACTCTTCTATATAAGGACATAACACAAGCTAAGTAAAGGATGGTATTGTATAAATTTCATATATACTTATAATATAACTCGTAAGTTTATGTATTTTCAATATGTATAAAATTGAAAAAAATGAAAAATATTTGTGCAAAAAAAAGGTAAATTAATTATTATTTTAAAAAAATCTTAAATAAATGCTAACAAATTAAGTTATAACATTATAAAATCATGTATATAATTTTTTATCCCAACTAATACTTGTAAATAAAAATCGTGTTAAAATTGTGCATAATACATTTATAAATTTTTTAACCGCTAAAATTCATACATAGTGTACTAATGTGTAAAATACCTAATATAAAGTGTAAAATATAGTAGTATCATAACATGAATAAAATGCTAATAATCGGTATGAATAAAACCTTTAAAAATTGGGATTATACTTAACAAGTCTTAAATGAAATTTAAATACTTAATTCATAAAAAATTGCTTAATATTTTGGTTTTAACACCACTATGTTACTATATATTCATATTATGACTTGCTCCCTATGCGCCTTATGCTCGCTTGCACGACTCTATCTTTGCGGAAAAGGAATAGTGATTAATCTCCATTTCATCACCTTTATTCTTTTATTTTTGCCTTAAATCCCTATATAATGGCATGCATATATCATTAATTTGTCAAAATAAACACCGGGTAATTTGTACAAATTATTGTATAAATACTGTACATTTATTGTATTCAAGAACAAAATAAAAGAATAAAAGAAAAATAAATGAGACACCATAGGTGTTGAGTGACCTTATCCCTCGAGACTCAAACATCATGATGACTTAGCCGACAAGGAATAAATTCGGGGGATATAGGGCAGCCAATTGTATAGACTACATAGTCTAAAACCCTAAAAATATAGGCCAATAATTGACTTTTTGGTACCAATTTTATTCTTTATTATTTACACATCAAATTAATGAACCGAGTACATGAAAGTTGTAGATAAAAATACGTAGAAAATACAAAATTTATTTCATGTAAAAATAAGGCAAATTGTACATTCTACACCTAGAATACGAATCTAAAACCCTAATTTAGTAGACCTGTATCTCCTCCATATGAACTCAAAATGACCAAAATCACCTTAATTGTAAATAACTTTTTAGCTATTTAACGAAGTGGTTACAAATAATTTGGAGGTAAGCTACAAAAGTTAGGTTTTTGACCCCTATTGTACAATACACATGAATAAAATATTCATTTTACTTATTCTTTAAATTTTCAATTACTTAATATTTTTATAATTTTGTAGATATTTTATAGAATGCATGTGCATGTTTAGAATATAATAAAACCATAAAATTACACTAGAATGAATAATATATCAACATACATAGATGAATATATTATACGTATACTTACGTAATTTATACCCAAAATTAATTAAGCATATATATATTATATCAGAAAAATACAATAAAAATATAATTTTTATATGTAAATAAGTTGTAAATGCATAAATTAAGTAAATAAAATAATAAAACTTAAAATACAAAATAAAAATAAAAATAATCCAAAATAGGTCAATGTACCTATACTTATACTTGTAAATAATAACTTTTAATAAATCACCTCATAAAAATGAATAAAAATATGCATTAAATTATACATAAAATTAAAAACACTTTTTATGTTATAATCCAAAAATAATTAATTCGTTTATTAATTCTTTTATATTTTCCAAGGTATTTTTGCCTTGGAATTTCCTGGTTGGTCCACATGGACCAACCATGCTTCTTCTTTAGTTGACCTTGGGTCAACTGTACCCCAACCATTCTGACTTCTTTCACAGCTCACATATGCCCCACTTCACCGATTTTCCACGCCTCATACCACACATCCTTTGTCTTGAGCCCACGACTCCTGCACAACCACCATGTTCGTCCTCCACACCAGCCATCCCTCCTTTACCTACCATCGCCTTCGTCTACGTAATCACACACCTTGGCCTGTCTATAAAATCCCCCTTCCATCTCCTTTTTGAAGTTTGATCGCTTTAATCCTCTCTCATCCCCTCAAATCAACCCACGTAGCATCGTGAAGGTGACAAATTCACGTAGCTGTCGATTTGTAACGTGGAGGAGTGAAGGTAGAGTAGATCCAGCACCTCCAACGAGCTCCTCCATGAGATTTTGCTTCTCGGCCACCCTCTTGATTGAGACCCCATTTCCATGCTTTCTAGGAAAACATTAGGTTCTAGTTTCGTTTATGCCTTTCAATTAGTCTTTTAATCTATTGGTTTAGGCCTAATCAAAAACCCCTAATTTGACCTGGAGCTCGAGCTCCAGGCGAAATTATCTATCTATGGCCGATAACCTGCCTCGATTTCACCCCTAGAATCTTCCTCATCGTGTTGTCCATCTAATCAACACATTTCCCCCTTGGATCCTTTACCGATTTAAGAAGTTTGAAGCTCCATTTCCATGCATCGCCAGAGCTGCACCCATCCATCACTCCATGTAGTGTTCGGATGTAATTTTGGGTCGAGCATTTTCGCCTCGAGCCAGGAGAACTTTTTGTGCAGGTATCGAGCTTAAAGGAACATCTGGATAGGGAACCCAAGGATCAGAAGAGCTTCAGATGACCCCAAATATTTCTTGACTCACTAGGACGCTACATGTGAGATCTGGCGTACCTGGAGGTACCTGCAGATGCGAAATAACACCAGGTAGATGAAGCATCCCTTGTTGAGGAGTAATATGGTCAGAGTGGACCAGAATTGACGAACAAAGTAACAACCAAGGAGTGTTCTTGGTTGTTCTTCCAAATATCCTACCAGTCGTCCGATGAAGATCAAGGGTGAGGTCTAATCCTGGTCGTTGCATACCTGGTGATTCACTGTGTCCCCTACACCATTTGTTCATCCACGTGGCAACATGAGAACCTTCCGATCCAGGGCATTTAAGGGGTAATTTGCATAGACCCCCTCTACATATTTTGTAATTATTAAGTAACCTTGTAAGTATTTCATCCTGTTCAAAAAGAAGTGGACAAATTGCATCTGGACCCTCGAATATTTCAAAAATTGTAATTTAGTCCCCCACCATGTATACCCCTCTTAGTTTTGTAATTATAGTTTAATTTTTAAAGTTTTAATATTAGTTCAAAAATTTTGGGTATTTTGCATTGCAGCCCCTACTTATAATTTATTTGTAAATATACCCCTATCAGTTCAATTTTTTTGTGTATGCTTGCTTAATTTTTATAAATACCATCCATGCTCCAAAAATTGCGCAAAAATAGGGTTAAGTGCATGTTTGCATTCCCATTCATGCTTTATTTTTTGTTTTGCATTTTAGGTATTTTCCAATTTATTAAAAATCAAAATAGCATGATTTTGACCATATTTGAATTAAAAATTCCAAAAAATATACAATTGTGATTAAAAATTCCAAAAAAGAATATTATTTGTTTATTGTAGTATTTAGTACCTCCAGACCAAAAATCCCTAAAAATAGAAAAATAAAATGATAAAAAATTTAAAAATCTCAAAAATCCTATAAAAATGACCAAAAACCACAAAATCCTTCCTCTTTTTCTGTATTTTTAATTATACATATTAGTTTATAGTAAATTGATTTATAAAAATTTTAAGGCTTTTTGCTATTTTTAAACCCCAAATCAAGTCGTCCTATTTCTTTAGTCCCTCATTTGGGATATTTTAGACTTTAAAAACACCAAAAAAGTAGTAAAATTACTTGAAAAATCACAAAAATAGTAGTAAAATATTAAAAATCCAAAAAAACATTTTATTCTACTATTTTTTACTATTTGTACCTATACTTATAATTATATTATCTTATAGTGTATTATATATCTATATGTAGTCATATAAGTTATAATATTAATAAATATTTTAATTATTATATTATTATTTTAGAAAAATATATATAAATTTAAAAGTAAGAAATAATAAAATATAATAATAACATATATATATTTTAAAAATTTAAAACCCATTAAAACCTAAGTAAATAGTGTGCATAACTATATACGTCTATACCTATATTATTTATTTTTATTTATTTATAAATAATATCTTATGCTACCACGTGTGTTCCATGAGTTCAACCCCTACCTACTTATCCATTATACACTTATTTGTAGAGTATAATAAATTTTGATTCACACCTCTGCTTATTCATTGCTTGATTATTATTGTATGGGTTGATTGTTGAGCGGTCTATTGGGCTTTACGTTCGCTCACACAACGACAACTAATTGTGTGAGATTAGCGAGGTCGTCCTTGAGTTGCTCCTTTGGTCATTTCAAATGGTGCCATTGCCAAGGAGAAACAAAGTGTAGCACATTTTGTTGTATATAGCCTACTTTTTATTTCTTTCTTATTTTTGCTATTTATTTCTGATAATTATTTGACTATTCTGATCCATATTTCTTGTTGAACTTTCTTGCGAGGGACCACTGGGAGATGGCTATCGCTTAGGAGGTGGACACACCCATGGCAAGCGGAGGTTGGCCTTCTACTTTTGAGTAGGGAAGAAGGAGAAGAGCAACCTGACTTTAGCTTTTATTTTCATTTTGTGTGTGAGAGAGGTTTTCTTTTATTTTTGTAAATTACTTTGTAATAATTTGGACACTGCCACACTTAGTAAGGTCCAGTGCCCATGTGTCTATTCACCCAGGGGCTTCGTCATGGTTTTTCATGTTCTCTTCACCTTTGTTTTATTTTGTTTCACGCATTTTGAGCTTTTCACCTTTGTTTCATTTATTTTGTAGAATGAGCCCTTAGACATTAGTATTTCTTGCACGATAAAATAGGTCCAAAACCTAATAGAAGCATGTTCCCATAGTTTTTTATGTTTAGACTTAGTCAAATTTAATTGTTAATTATTTAGACTTGAGATCGAGCGCCAAGAGAAGCTCTATACATCGCTTGTAGGACCCGTTGTGTTGGCCATCGATGAGCTTCCAAGACTAGACTTTTAAATCTCATTTCTGAATAATGTGCATATGGTTCATCACGATAAATAATAATTCTTGTTTAGGGAGATTTCTACCATTTTCCTATCGTACATATAGCATGGGTTTATATGTTTTGTTTTGCATCCCTCATGGAGAGGGATGGAGAGAACTATATGTAATTCTAGCTTTGCATGCATCATTAGTCACTAAGGCGAGATTTCCATGCTAGTGATGACTTGCTTTGCTTTTACGCCTTCTCCCTTTGTTTTTGCGCATACTAGGATTAATGGAATAATAAAAACAAAATTATTAGACGATTTACTCTTAAAAATACTCAAAAAAATTAAAAACCCAAAAATATAAAAGGGGACTACTAATAAAACTTTGAACTTAATTAAAATTGGTAATGGACATCATTATTTTGGGTTCATAAAGCCCTCATTGTTTTCAGGTACATTCTAGTCTGATTGAGGCACGATCCATAAGGAAGAGATCCCAAATCTCGATTTGTGGTGCCTTGGTTATCACATGGGATGGTGAAGTATCAACGCTTGTAACGTACGAGACCGTGTAGGGCCTTGTCAATGACGACACTCCCACCTTGTGAGGAGTATCCGACTTGGTCTAAAGTGTTGAGCCTAGACCACACCCTCATGGGTATGTCTGTCTCATTGGTTTGCGTTCGAGTACCTCGCTTGTAAGGGAAGTAGCAGTTTCACCTATCAGCTTCCTCTCTTTTTCTTTGGCTGAATAGCACCCCAGGCACGAGATCAAGGACCTTTCAGTGCGCAGATCACAAGTTATAAAGGAGGTGGACGATGTACATTGAACTTTCCTGGCAGTATACATGCTCCTATAGGGTTAGCTCTCATAAGGACTCGTTATAAGATCTTGCATGCAAAACAAAAATAAAATTGAAAAGATAAAAAATAACCGAACTCTTATGGCTTCACCTCTGTTGAGTTGGTTAACCTATAATTGTTTGGTGCTTGTTTGATTTTAGTTAAGCTCAAAGATCAGTCCCGCACACTTTAAGACATTTTTCTTTCTTCTGTTCACTCCTCATTTACCCCCGCTCACTTTTGAGCCTTCTACTGTTTTGCATTCCTTTTATTTCACATTGACCATTGTATCTTTCCTCCAGACTCGATCTTCCTCTTCACCTTTGAGATGGCGACTCATGGATGGCTTAGTCAGGACTCCGCCGAAATCAACATCGATTCTATGCGCTCTCCTTCTCTAATAATTCAAGGTGATTCTCGAAACCCAGTTCGGACTCCACGAACTAATCTCCAAACTCCCAACCTTCTTCAATAACTGGGGATCACTCTTGTCCCGAACTCTGCCCATTTTGGATGGCAATTGATTTCACTCCTTACACTTCATCATCCTTAATGAAATTCTGTGTTGACCTTAACATAAAACGATTCATTCCATCTAGTGCTTCTATTCAGACTGATCATGGCATGATTCTATATGCATATCACGAGCCCGATATAAAGCTCGAGTTTCTCTCAAATTCCAATTCATGAAAAGACTTAGAGATGTCTCCCACAGGGAAAGGGAAGGAACACTAGAATCCTCCACAATAAGAGTAGGGCCAGCCATACCAGAATACCGTGAATCCCAGCTTCTCACCTCCATTCATGCAATACAACAGCAGCTCACCAACTAGGCATTGGCCCAAGTCACCTTCCAAGACTTGCTTAATGACTTGAGGAGAAGGATAGATAACCCAAGAGGAGGAGGAGAAGAAGAGAAAATAGGTGGAGGTTGGGCATGCCCTACAGATGAAGACCAAGCGGAGAGGCCCAAGCAAACTCTCAAGGAGATCTACAATCCTGGAGATGGGCAAGTCACTGAGTGGATCCAAATCCCAGCGATCCATGCGCGTTTCGAACTGAAGATTCAAATCTTGGCAGTCTTACCCAACTTCCATGACAACGCAAATGAAGAACCTTATATCCACATGCAACAGTTCAGGTGCATTTGTGGTACAATTCACTACACTAACATACCCTTAGGAGTAGTCAAGATAATGCCATTCCCCTTTAGACTTCAGGACAAAGCCCTTCATTGGATCAACCACTTGGGAAGGTCGTCACGATATGGGATGAGCTTAAGTCCACCTTTCTACAAAAATATTATCCTCTCGGGAGACTTAACCAGATGTGTGCCCGCAAAGCCAACTTCACCCAATCCGCCCACGAATCCATTCATGTGGCTTGGGAGAGGTTTATAGAGTTGCAAGACAAATGTCCCCATCTTGACATTCCTTAACCAGCCTGGTGATGAATGATGAATCCACGATTCTCACTCTTTATTCTTTTATTTTAGCTCTTCTTCTTGGAAAAACACCCTGTAAATACAACAACTTAGTATTTTGCATGGCATTGTTAATATTACATATTTAGCATGTATTTTGCAAAAATAAAAGAATGAAGGAAAAAGAGAAAGAATGATTTATTTAGAATGAATACAAAGTGACCTAAACTCTAAGAAAAGGTCAATACTTAACCTGGTCGCAAAAGAAAATAAGCAGAGAGAGATAAGGTCTACTATGTATTGTGCATATCACCTATACTTCTACATATTATGTATCTATTTATTTTTGATAAAAACAAATTATTTTATTCTTTTACGCCCTTCTATATAGCTCCAATAATATTATAAAAATAAAATAAAAATCAAAAAAATAAAAAAAAATTAAAAAATAAATCATTCAACCTTTGTATAAAATACACATGTACATATCACATACAATATTTATTTTATAGCCTTAAAAAATCTATAAAAATAAAATAAAAATTATTTTATACTCCTAAAATTATGTTGTAAATAAATAATATACAAAATAAAGGTATTTATGTAAAAAAAATAAAATAAAAATACTTGTACATAACACCTAGGTATATTATACCTGTATATAATACTATATACTGTATATACATTATTTAATTTTTCATAAAAATAATTAAAAATCACAGAAAATAGTTTATAAAATAATAAACATTTTTTTGTTTTATACACTTTTTAACTTAAATTCATTTACTATTTTTATTCCTATTTTCTTTGATTTTTTTGTAAATCCTTTATTCTGATTGGTCCAGCCAGGACTGTTGACCCCGGTTAACGTCCCCTTCCCAACCGGGTCGAGTCACACGTGCCTCGCCGGAGCATTTTCTATGCTTTTTAGCACTCGGCTCCGTGCTCCATTTGATCCCCTTCCTGTGGTCGATTGAAGCCCGAACTCCAATGATCCTCATGGATCCCTAGGTGCAACCAGATCTGCCTAGGGTTTTGAGCTCTTCGTCGATTTTTCAAGACCCTTGGCCATGCTTATAAAATGCCTCTTCCTCCTCCTATGCGTGGTAGCTCGTCCCTCGTGCCACCACAGACCCCGAGCCACCTTCCTCGTAGTGACAACCGTTGGAGGAGTGCTTTAGGATTCACCGGAGTTTCCCGGAGACTCGTAGCTCACTTCGTGGCCGGAGAACCACCGCAAGCAGCCTCCCAGCCAGTCGTAGCTTGATTGAGGCCAAGACCTCGACGACCACCTTCGCTTGAAGCTTAGGAACTCATCTGAACCTTCAAATACTTATTTTATCCCTTGCTTTTCCTGTTTCGATTCAATCTTTCCATCTCATGTCGCCACTGTCACCGCTGCTCTGACCATATGGTTGGAGCCCTGCCACCCACTCCTACCCATTCTGATCAGACCCTTGACTCGTCCCGCATATTCCCATGCGACATGTTCACCTTGAGGTCGATCAGAACGTATGCTAGTGCCCTCCTCCATATGCGACACGTGTCCCTGCCAAGGGTATATTTCATTTTTAGCCTTGCATGTTTTTGTTTTTAGCTTTAATCCATTAAACAAAAGTCATCGTTCAGTACATTTACAGTTTGGACCTCGCAGTTTATGTTATTTGCATTTTAATCCCTCTGAACCTAAGCATGTGTAGGCTTACGTGAGTTTTGGGTTATTTACGTATTCTCTTCTGAACTCTAATGCTTTTAGTTAATGAATGTTAATTTTTGGAAATTGCATCCATGCCCCTGTGAGCCTGAACCACGTGTTGTACATGTGAGTGATTAGAATTTTGCAGTATCGACCTCAGACTTTTATTGTGTGTTATCTTTTGGTTTGGAAACTTAATGTAATTACGAATAGGTACCTATAAATTGTGATGAACTACTTGCCTTGTATTGGGCTTAATTAATATTAAATTAACCTTAAAAATTACATAAAAATTAACATTGGCTCCTGTTAGTGTGTAATATTTATTATATTTTTATTGGGCTGATTTATTTGCAATTTCTATTTTTAAAATTCACAAGCCCTAAAAAATGTCCACATTTGCCTTATAAAATTTATAAAAATTTGAAAAAAGCTTTAAAATTTCCATAAAAATTTATGCGTGTGCCTTTTTGCTTGCTTCACCTCCACTTTTAATTTTATTTGTAAATTCATTATAAAAACCGTAAAAATTATAAAACAACTAAAAACTTATAAAAATTATATAAAATCAAAGACAAATCTAAAAATTCCATCTTCAGTTTCTGTTTGTAGCTTTTTATTTCTATTTTATCATAAAATTTCTAATCAGGACTTTGGGGCATATTAAATATTTTTAATTTGTAATTTAGTCATGGTTGTGCACTGTTTTGAACCTTATTTGATTTTCATAAAATTATAAAAACATTTGATAAATCCAGGAAAATTAGCAAAAACACTTTCAAAAATAGAAAACCCAAAAATATTTTTAGTTAATTTTTTGACTATTTTTGGCTATTTAGAAAAATCCAAAAAGTTTGTTGTGTTTTCTTTCTTTTTTTTTGTGCTAGTGTGTTTTACTAAAAACTATAAAAATATAAAAATTAAAAAAATCACTAAAAATTGGTTTATTTTGGGAAATTAGACTACTTTGTATTCTTTTTGTGCTCCTTGTGTTCGAAGATCGGACTCCGGTCTCTCTTCCTGATCGTTATCTATTTGTGCTTCACGGTTAATAGAAGTTGCTCGTATAAGGTTGATTTCCTCGTATATCATATAGGTAATTTATTTCCTGTCTTTACTGATATGTACGCATCACCCTGCTTGTAAAGTTCTAGAATCAGGTATGCATTTCTATCACTGCATGCATCATTGTGTTTGATTGTGAGCTGACTTTTTCGACTTCCTCCCCCTGTTTTATTGGAATCAAATAACCAAGGAAATAGAAAATTTCATTGGGCATTGTATTATTTCAGAAAAATATCTAAAAAGTGAAAACAAAATAAAATTAGGACTGCTAATGCAAACTTGATCATAAAATACACTTCACATAAAAATTCTTGTTTTGGGGAGAGTCACCCCCTCATTGGTTGATTTATCTGCAGCGAGATAGTGGCCCGCACACTAGGCTAGAGCCATACCTGAACTCCTTTCAGACTACTGGTCTTGTAGCTAGTTGTTCTCCAGTGAGGATTTCACAGGGTAGCCGGTAATAGATCTGGGACTTCCTTAGCAGATTGGGCAGATCGGTTAGCCGGTAAATAGTTGCACCCATACTGGTTGGGAAAAACTAGTTGCGAGATTCAGGCCACTCTCTTGGGAGCATTGGGTTCCCAACATCTCACTTAATCGCTCTGATAGATTGATTTGTCACCTTAATAAAATTGGACAAGATTAATGATCGATCTTTCACAGTCATCAGCTCGAGTGTTGAGTAGGTAAAAAGGGGGGTTTGACTTCACATCTTGTTTGCATTCCATATCCAATCTTCATAAATCCCCACATCATGATGATGGAAAGGAGGTCCCTTAGGCCGCCTTTGACAACGCCGCTTTTGAGCACTCCTCTCCATTCATCTAGGGCAATTTCAGAGACCCCAGACCCGCTCTCTGAACCTGAATTCGCTACCATCCTCTTCCCCCTCGATCACCACCCTTCTACTAGTCTTGAGGTGCCAGAGCAGAGGCCAGCATAGTTATTTGTTCACTTGACGACACCTGAGTTGGGGTCTTTTGCCTTTCTAGAGACCCGAGAGATGGCCATCAGTGAGGGACACACCGATGAGTAGCCTCAACGATCATCATATGTACTTTACCAGGCCGCCATCAACAACACATTATTAGCCTCCTTGGAGACTATGCAGCGACAGATTAGAGACCAGGGAGCATTTATGGGTGATGTGCGATGAGAGTTGACGTAGATACGAGCCGACAGAGCAAAGCCATAGAGACTAGTTGGTGGAGAGATACCATCAGCTAGAGGAGGAGACAGACACCCAGATGATTAGCAGAAGCCGGCCAAACCGACACAGATGATGAGGCAATTGCACAACCCTGGTGCAACCCTCACTCACCATTGGATTCAACTTCCGGAGATCCTGGGTGACTTCGAGCTTCGCCCCAAACTATCTAGTTATTGACCAAGTTCCATGGTCTAGCCACCGAGGATCCGCACCTCCATCTGTAGGAATTTGAGATGATCTGCAGCACGGTCCACGATAGATTCGTGGATGAGGACACGATCAAAATGATCACCTTTCCATTCTCCTTCATAGACAGAGCAGCCTACTGGATGAAGCATTTGGGGAGGTATGTCACTGCCTGGGAGGAGCTCTGCATCGAGTACTTGAACAAGTACTATCCACTCAGACGGACCAACGCAACATGAGCCATGATCAACAACTTCACCATGATCCCAAATGAGCAGTTTTCACAAGGCTTGGGATCGATTCTGAGAGCTCATCGACCGATGTCCACATCACGAGATATCCAAGCCCCATCTTTTTTAGAGCTTCTTTTGTGGGCTGACACTGTAGCTGTAGGGGCTAGTAAATGCCTCCTGTGGAGGGTCCTATTTTGTCAAGTGTGAGGACCAAGTCTGTCCCGTCTATGAGGAGATGGCAGAAAACTACATAGTGATGTCCCAGACTAGGGTCTACACTCAGGGGAGGCCCCTTCCACAGGTTGTGTCTTATCAGAGGATTGCACGGGTCGATACTGGTCCTTCTACTTTGTCAGCAGCAGCACATGCCGAGTCCTCTGCCACTGACATGGGGATCACCATCTAGAAACTGGACCGCATCGAAATCATTGAGAAGAAGCAGTGTCAGGGCCTGACCTAGATTGATCAGTTGGTACAGATACTGAGTGACCTGAAGACTCATATCATGTGTCTCCAGGAGGCACAGACAGCTCCATAGCCCCGTCTCAAGTCACGGGGTGATCCTAGCAGCAACAGTTCCACCCATCCATCTGCCACGTACTGACAGGTCCACCACATTCAGGCAGAGCCAGTCCAATAGTTGTAGCACTACCAACTGCCACCATCTCTGGACAATCAGATGGTGGTCTACCAGCCAGATTAGCCCCTGGCAGTTCTTCCCCCGCTACACTTCGAGCAACAGGAGCTGTTGATGGAAGTCAACGGGATTTGATACAAACGATACCAGCAGCAGCCTAGGATCCGTCGTGATCACTCGAGTTTCCGATGGTCTACCAGAGGCACCTCATCCCAGTAGCAGCCTCCAGCTCAGGCAGGGCAGAGCAGCCAACAGTATCCCCATCACTCCCAGCAATACCAAAAGCAGCACCAATAGGGTCCTCGTCCCTCTTATCAGGGACACCAGTGGAGGCAGCCTCAGCAGTACTTCCAGCCTCCCTCTCACTACCAGCAGCAATCTCAGCCTCATTTCCATCGAGGCAACCCGTCCGGTTCTCATGGACCGTCTATGAGAACCCAGACCTTGACGACCTCGCTTACTATCTGATCAGCATGCATCCTTTCAATGAGAGATGGATGATTTTTGGCAAGAGATGAGGGAGATTATCAAGGGCACGACTGCCATACCCGCTCAGGTTGAACTTAACCTGAACAATCTGAAGAGGAAATCTAAGCAGGTATAGTTTACGGAGACTACCACTCCCAGTGCTACTTTGGGAGATATTTCTTCATATGTATTTGATGATGAATTTGTGACACTTAGGAGCAATAGGATGCTAGCTGGCGGTGCCTCATCTGAGTGACGACCACTTGGAGATTTCGGAGCACCAGACGAGGATGAAAGCGGTGATGATGCCGCTCATGATGATGATGACAGTGGTGATGAAGCCACCAAGGATGTTGATTCAGTCGACGGTACTGAGGCCGTCGTGATTCTAGATGCAGACAATGGTTCTGATGCCACCAACATTCCAGATGCTTGGCCAGAGTGCGATGCTGATGTCGCAATTCCAGATGTTGTGGGTGGTGCTGATGCCACCAATTTTCCTTCAGTTGTATTACCTCCTTCTTTATCTCAGGACAATTTTAGGAAAATACAAAAAATGGATAAATAGAAAAGAACCAAAATATTAATAAAGGAAAGGCTTCTGTATCCCTTACGAGTCCATCTGTTTTGCATGGTGATCTTGGTATGGATTCTATTCCTCTACATGCATAAGAGCCTATTCCCGACCATCGTCTTTCTAAAGAGGGTCCAGCCACCCCCTTCCCTCAAGTACTCTGCTTAGCGAAGGGGGATAAACCAGAAAATCCCAAAAAAACACCATGTAGAGTTCAGCCAGCATATGATTGATCGATTTCAGATACAATTGACTCTACAGGAGGTACTAAAGCACATACCCCTCTTCCAGAAGAATTTGAGATAGAAGACTACCATCCGTAGGAAGAGAAGGAACCACAATGCAGAGATTCATGTGCTTACTCATGCCACTTGCTTTGCCATTCAGAACCGACCGCCAGCCAAGAGACCTGATACAGGAGCTCCATATGTCAGATGCCATATCCTGGAGCAGCGGTTCGATCGTACCCTTTTAGATAGTGGGACTTCTATTAACCTTCTTCCGGCAGCCTTACTTGACCGATTCGAGTTTGGCCCTCTTCGACAGAGCCGGACAGTCCTTCAGTTTGCCGATAGATCTGTCAAGTGGCCGAATGGGTTATTGAAGGATGTGGTCGTCACAATTCGGGGCCTGAAATTCCTGTGGACTTTGTTGTATTGGACATGGAGATCCCTGAGTGTGTGACAGATACCCCCATCATAATAGGATACCCATTCTTGACCACAACCAAGGTGGTGTCCGATCATGATAGCGAGAAGGTATACTTTCGCATCATGGGTGAAAGTGTACAAATAGAGACGACCGAGGAGACCATAGCGAGAGATTCAGCCTGCTTCGAGCAGTCGAGTTATTCAGAGCAGATGACAGATGCAAAGCGAGTCATCCACAAGGAGTGTGACTTTGTGATTAGAGACAATGAGGTAGTTTGGTATGATCCTGTGTCACGAGCTCTTGTTGCACCAGCAGACGCTGCAGATTTACAGATTTTAGCAGATGAGATCTTAGAGAGCACACTCTTGGCACCGGATACATTTGAGGTTGATGATCGTGGTTAGGATAGCGAAGCAGAGCTTATTTCATGTTCTTCTGATTCAGATCCCTCGGATTCAGGCATTGATTGAGATGACTTTGATGATTATTTTCCATGTCTGATTCCTTCTAAGCCAACAGCTAGGACATAGAGTGAGCTAGCACAGCTTACAGAGACACCAACAGGGTCACCTTCGTCAGATTTTCACATGCAACGAGAGTTCTCCCATGCAGATCTGGTAGCCTTCACTCATACATTTCAGAAGCCAGATTTGCCAGATTCTAGTTATCCAGAACTTAAGACCTTGCTGCAGTCAATGAAGTATAGATTCCTTGCGGGTGAGCCAGAGATGTTCCCAGTCGTTGTCTCAGTAGATTTGACTGGAGATCATGAATCTCATTTGATGGAGGTTCTTGAAAGAAACCACAAGACAATTGGATGGAGCGTAGCTGATCTCCAGTGGATGAGTCCAGTCCTGTGCTCCCACCATATCTATCTCGAATAGGACGCCAAGCCATCACGTGAGTTTCAGTGACGGCTGAATCCGAATCTTCGAGATGTGGTCATGAAAGAGATATAAAAATGGTGGAGCATCGATTTTATCTACCCCATATCCTACTCCAAGTGAGTTAGTCCATTACTTGTGGTATCCAAGAAGACGGATATCACTACAGTTGTGAGCGAGTCTGGAGAGGAGATAGCTACCTGGGTACCTACTTCATGGAGGGTCTGTGTGGACTACAGACGATTGAATCATGCCACCAAGAAGGATCATTTCCCGCTACCATTTATTAATCAGATTATCAAGAGGCTAGGTGGGAAGAGTCGTTATTGTTTCCTTGACGGGTACTCCAGATACAATCAGGTGGTCATAGTGCCATAAGATCAGGAGAAAATGACATTCACCTGTCCATTTGGGACGTATGCCTTTAGACGGATGCCCTTTGGTTTATATAATGCCCCGGCTACATTCCAAAGGTGCATGCTTTCCATCTTCTTGGACATGGTGGGTGACTGTTTAGAGGTCTTCATTGAAGACTTTTCGGTCTATGGTGATGGTTTTGATGCTTGTCTTTATTGCCTAGGCTATGTACTTCAGCGCTGTATAGAAGTCCATCTTGTATTCTTGTGGGAGAAGAGTCACTTCATGGTGACTCAGGGGACGGTGCTTGGCCATATCATCTCCAACAGGGGCATGGAGGTCGATCCAGCTAAGGTGGATATCATCAAGAAACTCAATACACCATCCAATTTACGGTAGTTGCGGTCTTTTCTGGGGTATCTGTTTCTATCGATGATTCATTCAGTATTTCAGTCGTGCTGTCCGGTCGCTTACTTATCTGCTGACGAAAGACACCAAGTTCATTGTAGATGATAAGTATCTAGTGTCATTTGAGACTCTCAAGGGATTAGTTATCGAGGCTCCTGTCCTTCAGCTATCCGATTGGTCTCTCCCATTCGAGATCTTGACGGATGCTTCTGACTTTGCCATAGAAGTTGTGCTAGAATAGAGGAGGGATGGATTGCCTTATGCCATACACTACGCTAGCCGGACTTTGGACGCTGCTCAACGGAATTACACTGTGGCTGAGAAGGAGATGCTAGCCGTAGTCTTTTCTTTGGACAAGTTCAGATCTTATATTCTTGGAACCCGGGTGACGATATTTACAGATCACACTGCCATCTGATACCTCATGGAAAAGAAGGATGCTAAAGCTAGATTGACTAGATGGATCCTTCTACTCCAGGAGTTTGACATATAGATTAAGGATAAGCCAGGAGTCAAGAATGTAATGGCATATCATCTCTCCCATTTAGAGAACCTTGAGGACTCTTATCATATTGCACCTATTATAGAGACCTTCCCAAACGAGGAAATCCTTGCTATCACCTCGCTTCCATGGTACCCTGACATTGTGAACTATCTTATCGCCAAGAACGTTCCACAATGTTGGCCCAAATAGCGACTTGAGACTTTCCTTGCGAAAACCAAGTCGTCCCATTGGAAGGATCCCATCCTTTATCATGAAGGAAGGGATAGTGTCTGGCATTGATACATTCCTCAGGAGGAGCACCATAGCGTCCTCACATACTGCCAAAAGCTCGAGGTAGGAGGAAATCACTCTGGGAGGAGGACAACACAGAAAGTGCTCCAATCCAGCCTATGGTGGCCTATCCTCTTCAAGGATTCTGATGAATTCGTGAAGAAGTGTACTGACTGTTAGAGGATGGGCACATGTGGACATCATGATATGATGTCGATGCAACCCATTCACTTATGTGAGGTTTTTGACGCATGGGACATCAATTTTATGGGTCCATTTCCTAAGAGACAGGGATTCGAGTACATTCTGCTTGATGTCAATTATGTGAGTCGTTAGGTTGAGGCCATCCCCGCCTGAGCCGCATATGCTAAAACTGTATGCAGATTTCTGAGGAAAAATATCATTTCACGGTTCGGGATACCTAGAGTTTTGATATCTGACGTGGGGACTCACTTTATCAATGACAAGGTAAGGGCTCTTGCTAATGAGTTCTGCATTGACCATTGTATTGCCACTCCATATCACCCTCAGACCAATGGTCTTGCTGAAGTATCAAACATGGAGATCAAGACTATATTACAGAAGGTTGTCTGCCCAGACCGAAAGGATTGGTCACAGCTTTTGGACTCGATCTTGTGGGCCTATCGGACCTCCTTGAAGACACATTTGGGTACATCTCCCTTTTGTCTCGTTTATGGAAAGCCACACCATTTACCTGTGGAGATCAAGAACAAGTCACTTTGGGCAGTCACTGAGTTATTATTGGATCTCAAGAGTATAAGAGATCAGAGGAAAGCGGAGTTGGCAGCCCTGAAGGAGTTGAGAGATACAACCTTTTTGAGTAGCCTACAATATTAGGAGAAAGTGAAGATATGGCATGATTCTCATATCCACCATAAACAGTTTGAGCCGAACCAACGAGTATGGCTATTTGATGCTAGGTTGAGATTATTTTCAGGGAAACTACAAAGCAAATGGAAGGGACCTTACTTGGTCCGAAAGGTGCACGACAATGGAAGCATTGATATATCCGAGTTGTCATCTCAATCCACCTTTCGAGTTAACGATCAGCGCCTGAAGCTATATCTTGATCATGATCTGCTGATCGTTGACATTGTCCCTATTCATTTTGCATGAAATGTGGTCTTTGACTCACTTCATTTGCATCTCATGCCTGATTTTCACTTCTCTTTTGTAGTTGTATAGATCCAGTTGTCCATATCATTCATTCTTTTTGTCTAATACCCCTTATTCATCTTATGATTATGCTATACTTAGGGTGTGCTTTACCCTAAGTATAGGGGGTATCAGACTTGTGATTATTTATTTTTGAGTTCATTACCTCTGTTTTGCTGCCTATACTTAGGGATATTTTACCCTAAGTATAGGGGATGTAAACCTTGTACATCCTAACCCTCGGTTTTCCCCTTGTGTACAGTCTTATATACTGAGGATTACTCGATCCTAAGTATAGGGGGATCACCGACCTCTATTCATTACATTCTTTTATTCGTCATTGCAATACAACATTCTTTTCACATCCCAATACTCAGCACGAGTTATGTCTTCCTTTCATCGCTCTTTGATCACTCCGAGGACATCGTTTGAGCTAAGTATAGGGGGGGTGTTGTATATATTGTATATATACTTTAACCATAACTCATACTTTGAGTACTTTGTGTACCTAAATAATATGGCTACAAACCATAAAATAATAGCACTAAAAATCACAATTTTTTTTAAAATTTTTGTACATATTTGATTGTAAATAACTTTTGTAAAAACTATTTTTGTTCAATTTTTTGTAAAAAAGTTTTGATTATAAAGTCTTTGTAAATACTTTTGTATCAAAATTATATATATAGTACAAAATTTTTGAAAAATATTTGGAAAATAAAAGTTTGCAAAATTTTGTTTGTAAATGTTTGTAAATATTTTGCAAAAGTCTCCCTTCTTCCTTGCATTCAAAATCTGTTCATAAAAATTTGCATATTTTGAAAAATTGCACAAAAAGAGTTTTTGTTCATTCTTCTGAATCGTAGTTGACATTTAAACTAGTCTGGAATTAAATTGAAAAATGGAGCTTGATTAAGACTTTAATCCACTTAACTTCAGAGGAACCTTATAGGAATTGGAGTTAAGATTTTTCAGGTCCATTAGTGACTTAATTCTTTGAGTCCACTAGGCTATGTTCACATGTCATCTTGATGAGCCTAAGTAGAATACTTAACAATGCACGCATGGCTCTTAGAGACAATGGTTTGACTTGGGCACACACCTTACACATAGCTCAACACAATTGAGGTGGTAAGGATGCAGAATTCATTGGCTTGGGGTAGCATACGAGGGTAGTACTTCTAGGCAGAACCTCTCGTCTTCCTCTAGGGAGGGATGGGCACCTCAACCTGGTCCAGTAGCATTGAGGTCTAAAGACATGAGTCTGTGGGTTGAAGTAATGCTTCAAAGAGGGATAGTCTACTAGCTCAAGAGGAAAAACTCCTTATGTACATGCTGCACTATGTAAATATGTTGTATATTCACAAAAAAGTGCAAATGTATGAAAAACTCCAAAAAAGGGGACAAACCTGATCGAAAATTAAATGCCTTCCGGAGTGTATATAGTGAGTAAGCAAAGCTTATGTATCCCACTTCCTCATCTCATGGAAGCTTGCAGATGGAGACTTAGCTACACTGGCTTTGCTCTAGGGGATATGTGGCTAAACTGGTCATGGTCCATTCTTTCCTTTCCCCTCTTCTTGAGCTGTTGAACTTGAACTTAGAAGGGAATACTCCTCTCCTCGAGGAAAGAGCTGCTAGACTGAGGAATTAGAGTTACCTTGTTGAGGGATGATGTTTCTCTATCATTTCTGATGTGGGGAGCTACATATCACTTACACGTTATAAGGAAAGATGCATAGTCATTAGATTTTGCATATGTAGACTTGTTCTGACCTGGTTTATTGAGGAGTCTTAACCATAAAATTTTTGAACTTAGAGGTTGTTGAGTCTTAAACCTATTTCCCAATAAGGTTATGCCAAACTAATAATCCAAAGGTCTGACTGAGCTCCATACTCCAATTTAGTGAAGATAAGTTTAATAATCAGCCTTGACTCTTTTTCTTTCCTTTTCATTTTATTTTCACTTCTTCTTCAAATAAGTATTTCTAAGGGACTAGAAAAGGTAAAGTATAGGGGGTGATGAATCCATGATTCTCACTCTTTATTCTTTTATTTTAGCTCTTTTTCTTGGCAAAACACCCTGTAAATACATGTAAATACAATAACTTAGCAGTTTTCCTAGCATTGTTAATATTGCATATTTAGCATGTATTTTGCAAAAATATAAGAATAAAGAAAAAAGAAAAGAATGAAATATTTAGAATAAATACAGAGTGACCTAAACTCCAAGAGAAGGTCAAGACTTGACCTGGTCGCAAAAGAAAATAAGTAGAGAAAGATGTGGTCTACTATGTATTGTACATATCATCTATACTTGTACATATTTTGAATCTATTTATTTTTGATAAAACCAAATTATTTTATTATTTTACGCCCTTGTATATAGATCCAATAATATTATAAAAATAAAATAAAAATCAGAAAAATAAAATAATAAAATAAAAATAAAATTATTCAACCTTTGTATAAAATACACATGTACATATCACATCCACTATTTATTTTATACCCTTAAATAATCTATAAAAATAAAATAAATTTTTTTATACTCCAAAATTATGTTGTAAATAAATAAAATAAAAAAAAAGGTATTTATGTAAAATAATAAAATAAAATACTTGTACATAACACTTAGATATATTATACCAGTATATAATACTATATAATGTATATACATTATTTTATTTTTCATAAAAATAATTAAAAATCATAGAAATATAGTTTATAAAATAATAAAAAAATTTATTTTATACACTTTTTAATTTAAATTCATTTACTATTTTTAATCTTAATTTCTTTGATTTTTGTAAATCTTTGATTCTGATTGGTCTAGCCGGGACTGTTGACCCCGGGCAACGTCCCCTTCCCAGATGGGTCGGGTCTCACGTGCCTCGTCGGAGCGTTTTCTCTATTTTTTTGCACCCGAATCCATGCTCCATTTGATCCCTTTCCTGCGCCTGATTGAAGCCTGAACTCCAAAGATCTTGCGAAACCCTAGGCGCAATCGGATATGCCTAGGGTTTCGAGCTCTTCGTCAATCTTTCCAGACCCTTGGCCATGCCTATAAACTATCTCTTCCTCCTCCTGCACGTGGTATCTCGTCCCTCGTGCCACCACAGACCCTGAACCACCTTCCTCATAGTGACAGCGTTGGAGTAGTGCTTTAGGATTCACTAGAGGTGCCTGGAGACTCGTAACTCACTCCGTGGCCGGAGAACCACTGCGAGCAGCCTCCCACCCAGCCACAACTCGGTTGAGGCCAAGACCATGATGACCTCCTTCACCGGAAGCTTAGGAACTTATCTGAACTTAAGGTACCCATTTTGTCCCTTTCCTTTCCCGTTTCGATTCGATCATTCCATCTCATGCTGACGTCGCCACCTCTGCTCCAACCAGCTGGTCGAAACCTCACCACCCACTCCTACTGATGATTCTCCATTTCATCACCTTTATTTATCATTTTGGTCTTACAAATCCTAGCAAATGCATGTAAGTACCATTAATTCATGCATTTTAGCATTCATGCATTATTGTACAAAATTTGTATAGAATATTATTTTTAGTGCCAAAATTATAGAATATAGAAAAGAAAAGGAATAAAATATTGAAAATATTTAATGACCCTAAATCCCGAGGCCTAGGAATCTTGATGAATAGGTCGAGAAGGAATAAAGTAGGGGGAGATAATGGTCCAAAATACAATAAAAATCCTTTTTTATTTATTTTAATCATTTTTGGGACCTATGCTCTACTTCAAATAAAGAAAATTTTAATTAGTTGTAGATAATTAAATATAGAAAATTAAAAAATTAATTTCATACAAAAATGATGTACACAATAAAAGTTATGGTCTGAATAAAGTTCCAAAACCCCAACTTCCCAGACCCATATCTCTCAAATAAAAACTCAAAATATATCTTCTAATAAGATATTTAATGAAGGTGGTTTCATATTTTTCGGAGTTAAGGTGTGAAAGTTAGGTTTTGGACACCTATTGTATAATATACCCGAATAAAATATTCATTTTATTCGTTCTTTGTTATTTTTATAATTTTATAATTTTGTAAATATTATTTATAATATATATAAATAATAAAATAGGAATAAAATAATAAAGAAAATATTAAAATAAAATATGTATAGAAAATACATAGATAAAATACCTATATCTATACCTACATAATAAATGTACCTATTTAATTAAGTGTATATATTATATAATAAAAATATAATAAAAATATATTTAAGTATATAAAAATAAGGTATAATTATATAAAATACTAAACTGAATAAAATACATAAAACATAGATGAATATAACTATAATATACCCCTAAAAAGTAACTTGTAATTCTAAAGCTCTAAAAAATAAATAAAAATCATAATAAAATACTTTAAAAAAATCATAAATATTTTTTATTTTATAACCTAAAATTAATAAACTCATTTATTAATAAATATAGAATTTAAAATTACTTTGGGCTAGATTTTTCCAGGTTGGTCCACGTGGACCAACCAAGGCACATGAAGGGTTGACCGGCGGTCAACTCCCCTAACATCCTGGAGCCCTTGTCAGATCTGAATTTTTGCCTCAATTCTCAGATTTTTGGGGCTCGATCCTTGCACCCTTTCATGTCGAGCCCTTCATGACTTTTCCCCTCGTTCATCGAGTATACACGCCAAACGATTATCTTGGGTTTTGGATCACTGCATCTCCTGATACACCTCGTTCTTCCCCTTCGTTCCGTCACCTTGTACATATACCTCCTCCGACTTTCCTCTCTCTTTTGAACCCCTTTTAATCATCGTCTTTCCCTCCTGTTGCGTTCGCTGGTTGGGTGGTGGTGACAGCGCCTCCGCCATACTATCAGGAGGTCGAAGGAACAATCCTAGGGTGGATTCTGCCATCTCCAGCCAAGGTGGGCCGTGAGGTTCAATCTCGTAGATACACTCTCTTGAGGTCCATTTTCTTTCTTTCTTCTCGCTGATGGAACTTTATTTCATCATCTTAATTTGCCAATATTAACCCCCTTGCTTAAATAATGTCAATAAAAATCTGATAAAGCATTGTATATATCTGAGTCATAGAATAAATTAAAAATACAAAAAATGACAAAGTTAAAAATCGTAATGTTTTTATACCCTTAAAAATGCTCACAAAAATATTTCTCCCTTTGTTTAACCTCATTTCCATTTTTGTCAACATGAAACTTGTAGATCTCATCGAGATCTACAAGTTTCATATTTTTAGTTTTTCCAAATTTGGCCATTTTCTCAATCATTTGTGAGGTTGTCTTCTTGAATTACCTGATTGGGCCACATGGCGCTTTCTGGTTGCGCCACATGGCCCACTTCTTTTCGCGCCACGAGCCCTCCACTTGCTGCAGTCGAATCGCCCACTTCTTCAGATCTGTACCATCCACTCCCGCATCCTTTCTTAGCCCTTCGATCACGTCCATCCATCCCCGTCTTTCTCTTGTCTCGCCACGTGTCCATCTCCATAGCCGCCCGATCTTTTCCATTCAGCTATCATCTCAGCCATTAGCTCCTGCTAGGATTCTACACCCTTCTATCGTCCTTACGACACATCACAACCGTTCGTTTGCGGTCGCATATCCTAGCGACATGTGTCGCTCTTCACAGCCATCGATGGTGGCTTCATCAATCTGATCAGGACCGCTACTCCGCGCCCCTCTCCTGACCGTTGGATCACAAGATCCAATGGTCACAACTTCGTTTCCTACCTCCGGTACCCCTTCTCTCCCACGACCTCCACCTCGCGCAACTGCTGCCCCCTTTCCATTTCCCCCATATCCTCAACCCTCTCTACCACTTGCTGACCACCCCACGGCTAAGACCGATCCTCACGGGTACCCACGTTCTGCACACATCCCTCTCGTCCGCTCCGCACACCCCTCTCAACCCACAACTCCCAGCACCGGGCCTTCCAAACTCTACCCTTGAAATACGATGTCGCCACCGTAATTTCGCTTCATCCTCTTGTACGGTGGGTTCCACCCAGCTCCTCTCCACCTCCCCGTGATAGGAGGAGGCTGGATCGATGGCGCAACGACTGTGGAGCCTCTGGTGAGACCCCTTTCCATTGTAGGCAAGGACCTCGACTCCACGATGCCGATTAGCTGCTCCAACCGGTCGATGGGGTTCAGCGATGACCCGAGCTCCATCGAGGAGCTCAAGCCCAGGACCGACGACCATCAAATTCCCCATGTAAGCTTTCTGATCTGACTTTGCTTTTTGTTCGAACTTCTTCTATTTAATTAGGCTCTGACCCATACCATCACCCTCCGTTGATCACCGCACTAGCTTCCCCACACCTCCACCATTCATGTGCTTCCCTCCGATCACCTTTTCTCTCCTCCGCAACCTCCGACCACTCTACCTCCCTCTTCTCCAAGCTCGCTGGAGAAGACGACTGGGTTACCCAATTCTTTGCCCCCACACGGCCCCCATCTCACTTCATTTCGCACACTTTGCATGAGCACCGAGCTTCAGCTATTTTGCACTAACACTGCAGGCATATTCATCAATGGCTAGAGCCTTCGTCGGAGCAATCTTCAAGAGATCCGTCTCCGGCTATGGTTCGATGTCAGTTCCTTCCAGGCAGTCTAGTGGTTTGACCTCGCTTTGAAGATCGCACTAGCACCTCTAGGGATTCCAGCGGAGCAACTCAAGGGTTAGGAGACGATGGCGGAGCTCCTATGGCATCGCTAGAGGACTAAACTCGCCACCTGCCCCGCAGCAGAGGAAGTAGCTCCAGGGTGTACAGTTACCGTTGGATGGCACCCCACGGTGCTCATCCAATGGTGCTCCATTGGCCATGTTGCTCCTCCTTGCACGATCTGCCACCATCTGATCTTCGTGATCGGGTGGTCTACAGGAGACCACGTCAGCCACTTCCGAGCCTCCTATTCGAGCCTCCAGGCTCGGAACACCCAAGCCAAGCCATTGCTCCAGAAGATGACACGTATCCGGATCACCAAGTTTGGATCAACCGAGCCTCCCGAGCCTCTCCCTGAGTCTGAGCCAGCACCCGAGCCACCTCCGAGCCTCAACCGAGCCTCCATCGACCACCGAGCCTAGCCTCACATGGTGCAGGTTGGGAAATTTACAGGGAGGCCTTGGAAACTTTTCATAATTGCATTCAGGTCCTCATATCACGTGCAACACACGTACGCCTGGGGTAAATTGCAACCAACCCCCTCCGGGTTTTAATAATTGCATTTCTACCCCATACATGTGGGTAATTATAGGGAAGGCCTCACAACTTTTTATAATTACATTTAGGTCCTTCTAGGGATATGTTTGTCATATTTTCCTTAATTATATTGCATGTTTTCTTGCATGTATGCCCCTGAGCTCTTTTGTTAATATCTTGAGCATCCGAGCTCTGTTTGAGTTTATTTCAGTTGTGTTTCGAAGCTTCTTTTATGATCTTTCTAATGGCATAGCTTGATCTCTGTTTTGACACTTTAGATTTTGTTGATTAATTCTAATAACATAGTGTCATATGATCAACGATTTTTATGCCATTAATTTTCTAGCCAATGAAAATTGCTCTGTAAATGGATATTGAAATTGATTATCCTTTATTGCTCATTTATTTTAATCTAATTAGGGAATTTTTGCATCATTGTAACATTACATGATAAAAATCCAACAAAAATTGTATGTTTGCATTGGTTTTATATCTTTGTGCACGGATCTATGGATTTTTAATTTCACACTTAATCTGAATAGTAAGAGTCTAGATTCATACTTAAGAGGTTCGTGTCCCTGAGTTCGACCTTGGGCTTGCCTAAGTAAAATAAAAATTGACCGCTTTGTCTTAATCGATGAATCTTTAAGCGGTTTTTGATGGATCCAATTCGGTCGACTACAACGCATTAAAAACGACATTCTTAAGAGGCCGAATTTATGGTTCGTCACTCGCACGTTTAGCTTAACTATTTCCTTAGGCCTAGTTCTTGCATTTTCTTTTGTGTTTTGTGCCTTATTCACCCTCATCGAAGTTCGTCGGAGCATCGCTCCGGTGAACCTCCATTTTCCATCCCCCATTCCCATCCACCTCGCTATGGGGTCGAGGCACTTTTCCCTCGACTCTATAACTTTTCTCGCAGGACCCGGAGTCTTGATCTGCTGTTGGAGCTCGTTTTGAGGAGGCGATTCGAGGTTCCTAGAGCTCCTTTACTCCGCCATCCTCGTACACGCCCTCCGACCATCGCTGGAGATTTTTGGAGCCGCCAACACCTAGAGGGATGCATGCAGGATTGTTCTGGCCATTTTGGAGCTTGCAGGAGCAGTGGAGGAGGGGGTCGAGGTCAGGGATGTTCGCCTCGTCGGAGGACCTTCCCTGTTCTTCCATCTTGGTCTTCTGCCGTTGGATCAAGAGAAGACACCAGATTCTTTAGCAGACGTTGGATCACGTCCTCCCTTCATTTCGGATCACTCTAGATCGTCTAATCTTGGCCATGCATCTGAACCGTCATCGCGTATCCTTGGCGCGACACATGGCATAAGTAGCGCACATCAACCGTTCATCCATGCTTATTGTGAGGTATTTTGCAGCTTTCACCCTACAAGTTTTTATATTTAATAATTAAACTCCAAACTTTCATTTGTAGTTATTTTTTTGTGTACTTTGCAAATAGGCCCTCCAACTTCTCATATTTTCATCTAGGTCAAAGCCGCGTCACCTCACGTGATGCATCATGTGAGGGACATTTTGCAGTGGGACCCCTAGGGTTTTGTTTATTTATGTTTAGTCCCGAAACTTTCTAATTCAGTTTAATATTTGGGGGAAATTGCATACATACCCTCGAACTTTCTGATATTTTCATTAATACCCCTGTTAGTATTGCATTTTCTCTTTGTTGCTTATATTTATTTCATATAGCTACATTTCCCTAAAAAATCCAAAAAAATATATGTAGCTTCATGTTGCATTGTATTTTCATGCCATAATTTTTGTTTTGCATTTTGAAGCTTTTTATTATTTATTAAAAATAAAAAAGTTTCATTTTTATCTATGTTTGTAATAGAAAATATATAAAATCTATAAAAACATTTTGAAAAACTACCAGAAAACTATATTTTGTGTATTTATGAATTTCTAACCTTCATACCAAAAAGCATTAAAAAATACAAAAGAAAACTCTAAAAATTTGAAAAACACTAAAAACCTTTATAAAAATATAAAAAATCCTAAAACAATTCCCAAAGATATAGTTTCTATTTCTGAATTTTATTTATATTATTATTAATAAATTAAGTTAACTTTGAAAATTTTTGACTCTATTTGATATTTTTAATCTCCATTTTAATTTTGGGTATTTAATTATTCCCTATTTTATTGTATTTTTTACTTTAAAAATATATAAAAATTAGCAAAAACTCCTAAAAATCACAAAAACAGTAAAAAAATTACTTTAAAACCAAGAAAATAATTTATCTCATTTTTTGATTATTTTGATTATTTTTTATATTTATCGTAGCCTATATTCTATATATATATATCTTATATATAACTTTATTTATAAATTAGAAGAAAAAGAAAAGATAAAAAGATAAAAATTTTAAAAGAAAATATAAAAATAGAAAATTAAAAATCAAAATATAAAAATCAAAAATCAAAAATAAAAATTAAAAAAATAAAAATTAAAAACCCATATAAAAATATATACAAATAATCTCACAATCATCATTTGTGCTTCATTGCACCGATCTAGCCGTTTGCTCCCTGTGTTCGATACTCTACATACTTGCACTATACACACATTTTGTAGAGTTAAATAAAATAAATTTTAACTCTACATTGCTTTTTATTGCTTAATTATCATTGCAGGTTAATTATTGTCTTAAGTAGGGTTTCTTGCGGATCACCATTGCGATTGTGTCTCCGCCCTGTGTGAGACGTATTTTAGACCCGTGAAAAAGGCCACTTCAACACCTACCCATTCCGATCAAACCCTCGACTCACTCCGCATCTTCCAACGTGACTTGTTAACCCTGGGGCTCGACTGTTGGGTCGAGATTAGGTCGGGTCTCCTCCCCCGTGTTTGTCGGAGACCCAAAACCCCATCCCTCATCGCTTCTTTCATCTCTAGCTGCAATAACCAGGATCGGAGCATAGCCCCGAGTCCCCTCTATCCTTTGAAGGCTCATACGCATGCAAGAAGGCTCCTTAGGACCCTCTGATTATCAGGCGGAGCTGCTCTAGAAGCCCCTCCACCGTCACACACATCCAATCGTTGCCACCTCCATCCGACCATTCCATTTAACGCGGAGTAGTTCCACAAAGCAGTTGGACCTCCCCGATCCTTCATTGGAGTGTCAGATCCCTTCCGATGCTCAGTTGAAGTTCATCGGGGTTTCGGTTCTTACAGATCGGTTCTCCGTAGTTGGATTAGCCCGCTCCTACCAGATTCGATCTGAGCCACCAGACAATGGCAGCTTTGGAACCATTAGATCTGACGCACACGTTAGAGACAAATCCTAAGCTGTCAGATTTGGAGCAGAGATTGATCAGAACTGTACCCCAGTGCCCTTCTCCATGTGTGACATGTGTCCTTGCCAAGGGTGTGTTTCATTTTTATCCATGCATGTTTCTATTTTTAGCTTTAGTCCATTAAATAAAAGTCATAGATGAGTACATTTACAGTTTGGACCTCGTAGTTTATGTTATTTGCATTTTAGTCCCTTTGAACCTGAAGCACGTGTAGGGTCACGCGAGTTTTGGGTTATTTGTGTGTTTTGTCCTAAACTCTGATGCTTTTAGTTAATGAATGTTAAGTTTTGGAAATAGCATCCATGCCTTGTGAGCCTGAACCACGTGCTGTGCATGTGAGTGATTAGAATTTTAACAATATCGATCCCATACTATTATTACATGTTATCTTTTGGTCCAGAAACTTAAAGTAATTGTGAATAGGTTCCTATAAATTGTGATTAATTACTTTCTTTTTATTGGACTAAATAAATATTAAATTAACCTTAAAATTATCATTGGCTCTTGTTAGTGTGTAATATTTGTTGTAATTTTGTTGGGTTGATTTATTTGCATTTTCTATTTTTAAAAATTCAAAACCCATTAAAAATGTCCATGTTTGCCTTATAAAAATTATAAAAATTTGAAAAAAAATTAAAAATTCCATAAAAATGTCTGTGTATGCCTTTTTGCTTGCTTCACCTCCAGTTTTAATTTTGTTTGCAAATTTGTTATAAAAAAACTAAAAATTACAAAATAATTAAAAACTTATAAAAATTATATAAAACCAAAAAAATTCCAAAAATTCCATCTTCAGTTTTTGTTTGTAGCCTTTTATTTCTATTTTATCATAAAATTGCTAATCAGGACTTTGCGGCATATTAAATATTTTTAATTTATAATTTAGTCTTGATTGTGCATTGTTTTGAGTTTTGAGCCTTATTTGGATTTCATAAAATTACAAAAACATTTGAAAAATAAAGGAAAATTAACAAAAACACTTTAAAAATCAGAAAACCCAAAAATATTTTTACTTTAATTTTCTGACTATTTAGAAAAATCCAAAAAGTTTGTTGTGTTTGCTTTCTTTTATTTTTGTGCTTGTGTGTTTTATTAAAAACTAAAAAATATAAAAATAAAAACCACTAAAATTTTTTTTATTTAGGGAAATTTGACTACTTCATATTCTTTTCGTGCTCCTTGTGTTTGACCCTAGTGGCTGTACCAGGTAAAAAAATAGCGAACTGCATACATGCTTTGATTGTTTGTTTGATCTTTCTCAAGTGGTTTTATTTTCTTGTTGAGTGATCAGGTTGATTGAGGGCAACGACACTTCGCTTATTTCCTGACTTAGTCGATCAGGATCAATCGCTCATCAATGAATCTCCATTTCATCACATTTATTCTTTCATCTTCGCCTTAAATCCCTAGATAAATGCATGTATATATCAATAATTTATCAAAATAAGCATTCCTTAACGTGTACAAAATACTATATAAAATGTTGTATATTTATTGTATTTAAGTCCAAAATTAAAGAATAAAGGAAGATAAGAAAAAACATGGAATACCCTAGGTATTGAGTGACCCTAGCCCCCGGGACTCAATCATCATGATGACTTAGTCGACAAGAAATAAAGTAGGGGAGATAGGGTGGCTAATTATACAGATCACACAGTCTAAAAACCGTAAAATATAGGCCAATAATGACCTTTTGGAACCTTTTTTATTCTTTTATTATTTACGCATAAAATAAATAAATTTTGTATGATTGTAGATAAAATTATGGAGAAAAATACAAAATTTATTTCACATTAAAATAACGTATCGTATACATTTTACACTCAGAATAAGAATCCAAAATCCAAACTTCCAGACTTGTATCTCCTTCATATGAACAAAATACATCAAAATCACCTTTAATTGTATATAACTTTTTATTAGCTATTTAATGAAGGCGATTTCACTTAATTTGGAGTTAAGATGTAAAAGTTAGGTTTTAGACCCCTATTGTACAATATACCAGGATAAAATATTAATTTTATTCATTCTTTATATTTTTTACTATTTTATATTTTTATCATTTTGTAAATATTATATATAGTATATGTACATAGTTAGAATAAAATAAAACCATAAATAAAACACTAAAATAAAATAACATATAAAACTACATAGATGGATATACTATACTTATACTTATGTAATTAAGACTCCTATTTATTTAAGTGTACATATTATATAAAAAAATATAATAAAAATATATTTGTGTATATTTAAATAAATTATAAATATATAAACTATGTATATAAAATAATAAATTTGAAAATAAAAAGTAAAAATAAAATATTGAAAATATAGGTCAATATATCTATAAATATACTTGTAAAAAGTAAAATGTAATAAAACACCTCGAAAAAATAAATAAAAGCAGGCATTAAATTCTACATAAAATTCGAGATACTTTTTTTTGTAATCTAAAAATAATTAATCATTTACTAATTCTTTTCTAGTTTCCAAGGCATTTTTGCCTTGTAATTTCTTGGTTGGTCCACATGGACCAACTAGGTGTGTTCGTTTGTTGACCTTGGGCAATTACCTTCCCTAGGCTTTGACTTGTGTCAAAACCTCACGAGCTGCCTGACTTATCACTTTGTTCACTCCTTCCCCATGATTCCATCCCTCTCAAAACCTCCACCACCTCCTTGTCCCTCACCTTCGCCCATTCTAGAATCTTCACCAACCCCCCCCCCCACCGTTGCATGCAACCACTCCTTGAAAAAGACCAAAATTTTGCCTATAAATATAGCACCCTTGTCCCTTTTGATTTTTTTGATCCTTCTTCTTCCACTTTTAACCTCTCAAATCTAGCCCAAGGCCTCGTGTTGGTGACAGGAACACACGACTGCTGATTTGCAGAGAGAAGGAGTGAAGGAGTAGGTGATCCAACCACCTCCGATGAGTCGCCGTGAGGTCCAGTCTCATGTACTTCCAAGCATGGTCGAGGCCCTTCTCATCGTTCTTAAATAGAAATTTTAGTATAGATTATATTTCCGTAATTAGTTTTAAGTTTTAACTACCAGTTTAGAGTAAAATCCATGTTTTTGTGGATCTGGAGCTCAGCTCTAAGTCAATTTCACTGTGGTTTGCCCCACATCAACCCTCGATTTCATGCCCATTTCGATCCTGATCATGTTCTTCATTTAATAACTCCATTTTCCCTTCGATTCGACCAAGATTGATGTGATTCAAAGGTCCTCTCCTTCCCCTCATCAGCATTACACCCAACTCGCCATCCACGAGGTTTCATACCTCCCTTTTTGGGACGAGGCACCCTCCTCAAGCCACCTAATCTTTTTGTGTAGGATACAAGCTTCGTGGATTTGTTTGGAGCTAGTGTGATCACCCGGGATGCCTCCAGGTCACGTCTGAAGAAGATACCATCCAGATTCACTATTGTCCCACCTCCGGCTCATTAAAGACTATGGAATAAGCTAGCTAATGAACCCCAGTGCAAGTTGAATTGTGGATGGACCTGCGAGGAATCGAAGATTCAAAGTCGACGGAGCTCAGTTCTTCCCCTATTCATCCAACCCCTTTCCAGGCCGTCCGATCATTCCCATCTCCATGTCTAATATAGACTGTCAGATCCGAAGCGAAACGATGCATTCTTGAGCTGCACGATCATCCATGTGGCGACGTGAGAATGGTCTGATCTGGTGCTTAAATGGGTAAATTTCTTAGGCCCCCTCTACATTTTTGTAATAGCGATAAAGTCATGTTAATATTAAGTAACATTTAAAAAGTAAGAGATAATTTACATGTAAGCCCTTGGACATTTTAAATATTACATTTTAGTCCTCCACCACATCACTTCACGTAATGACCCATAACATGGGCAAATTGCATGTACACCCTTGATGCTTTTGTAATTAAGTTTTAATATTAAAAGTTTTAATATTAGTTCAAAACTTTTGGGTATTTTGCAACGTAGCCACTGACCTTTATTTTAATTAGAAGTACTCCTTTACTAGTTCAGATATTTTTGTGTATGTTTCCTTAGTTTCTATAAATATTATCCATGCTCCAAAAATCATAAAAACATAGGATGAGGTACTTGGATGCATGATCTTTCTTGCCATGCAATTAGTTTTGCATTTTATGCGCTTTCCTTTTTATTAAAAATCAAATAGTGTACATATATTCTCTGCTTGCCTTAGAAATTCTAAAAAAAATAAAAAAATGGTGTTTACAAATTACCAAAAAATAATTTTATTATAGTATCTAGTACCCCCAGACCAAAAATCCCTAAAAATAGAAAAAGAAAATGAGAAAAAAAATAAAAAGCTCTAAAATCCTATAATTTTTTAAAAAAATCTATAAAGACTTCAAAAATATTTATTTCTGTTTTGTATTTATACTTATATATATATATATATATATATATATTAGTTTAAGCCTCTTGCAATTATTAAACCCCAAATCAATTCGACCTATTTATTTAGTTCCTATTTTGAGATATTTTGGACTTAAAAAATACATAAAAATTAGCAAAAATACCTGAAAATCATAAAAACATTAAAAAAAATTATAAATAAAACATAAAAATATTTTATTTGGCTATTTTTTACTATTTTACCTATATTTATAATCATATTATCTTATAGTGATTATATATCTATATATAGTTATATATAAATTATACTATTATTTGTTATTATAAATATTTATAATTATGTATAATAAAAAATATAAATATATATAAATTAAAATTTATAAAATTTAATTGATTAAAAAATTAAAAAAACCCATAAAAATCTAAGTAAATAGTGTTCATACATATATATAGATACCTATATTATTTATTTATATATATTCATAAATAATATACCCGTGCTACACGTATGTTCCTTGAGTTCGACTCCTACTTGTTTGTCCACTATACACATTCATCGTAGGGTATAATAAATTTTGATCCACATCCCTTGCTTTTATTGCTTCATTACTACGTGTGGGTGATTGTTGTTTTAATTGGTTGGTCTCTATGAGAGTTCGCGACATCGACTATGCTCCGGTTTTGTGTGGAGTGCAAGACCTCCTCACCTGATCGAGCGGTAAAACAAATGACGTCCTTGTATGGAGCAACGAATCGTAACACATTTTGTATAAATAGTTGTACATTATTTTTCTTTATTTTTTGCTTATTATATTTTGATAATTATTTGACCGTTCTAATCCATTTTTTCTTGCTGATCTTTTTATGAGGGACCACTTAACGACGGCTATCTCTTAGGAGGTGGATGCACCTGAGGAGAGTAGAGGTTGGCCTTCTCTTATGAGCCAACCAGGAGAGAGCAGGAGAGCGGAGCAAGGAAGAAGGAGAAGAGCAAATTGGCCTTAGCATTTTTTTTGTGATAAAGTGTGCCATTTTATTTTTAAATTAATTTTTAATAATTTGGGCTCTACCACACATAGTGAGGTCCAGTGTCCGGGTGTTTGTTCACCTAGGGGTCCGCTGTGGTTTCTCGTTTTTTATTTCCTTTCTTTTATTTTTGGTTCACGTGTTTTGAGATTTACTTCCAACATAATAAGCATCACTATAAGATTATAAACCAAGGTGTGGTGATCTAGGGTAGAACAAGATATCATTATAAGTATCTTTCAAGTATTTAAATATATTTTTTACTGCTTTTAGTGACTTTTTTAGAGGGTCGATTGGAACCTAGCACACAGACAAGTACTGAACAGAATGTCTATTTTATGAATCCGTGATTCATCATCTCAATATCTTGATCTTAGCAAAATCCTAGAGTAAAAACCCAAATAAATGTCCATAAAATCAATAAATTAATAAAATATCTCTTATAAATAAAACACACTAATTATTGTATATTAGATTGTACAAAAAATTAACAATAAAAAAGCCGTAAAATTAGAAGAGTTTTTCACCTGTAAATAGCTCAAAACGTCATGGATTTTTTATAATTTTATTTCAACTCCTTTTTGACCAAGTCTTTCTCCAAGTTATTTATAAAAATATATATAAAAATACAAAAATATAAAAAATTTACCCAAATAAATGCTCCTAGATCCCAAAGACAAAAAGCCGTAAAATCCAACATCCAGGCCAAAGTCCCGCTGCGTATGACCTCCAAATTCACCAAACTCACTTTTAAAGTTCAAGTTAGAAAATTATCTATACAACGAAAGTTGTTTCATTAAAATCGGAGCTCATTTGCAAAAGTTGGATTTTGGGACCTAGATATACATTGTATATTATGTATATATTTTTCCTTCTTCATTTTTTATTTACTCTTCTTAATCATTGAAAATCCAAAAAAATCAATTTTGTGTTGTATTTTAATTCTACTATTTTATTGTATTTTTCTATTGTAAATTTCTTTTATTAAAAATATAAAAAAATTAAAATTAAAAAAGCAAAAAAAAATACATAGTGTTTGTCTTATTTTGTAAATACCCCACTTTTTTTCTCTCATTATTTTATTCTCCCTTTTTAGTTGCTTACTTTTATTTTATTTAATTCACATTCTCTACAATAACTTCCCTTTTTTCATTATCCATCAAGTCTTCTTTCAACCTCCATTCCACTCCACCATTCTCTTAACCTCCCATTCAAATTCCACCTTTCCACCATCTCTCTAACTCCCATTCTTCTTCTCTTTTTATTCTTCCATTCATCCCCATTTTTTCGCATCTGCCATTCTAATAGAAAAAAGAGAGAGCTTGGAGAGCTTTGTCGGTGACAGCGGCGAGACATCTTCCTCAAGCGACGACCTCCTTCAGGCGAGATCCGCGGAGCTCCGCTCCGCGTCACGAGTTCCCCATCGAGCTTGCGAAGCTTCTCCGATTTTTATTTTGCCAATCGGATCGAGGCGGCGACAGGAGTTCAGCGTAGCTGCTCCGCCAATCCGGTGTAGAATCAGGTAAGTATTCCTCATTATTTCACTTGTTAATTTATTTTATCTAATATTTTGTTTCTTTGTTGTTTCATTACGCTAATTTTTTTTACCACCATATCATCCCTTCCATCACACCACCATCACACCATCGTTTTTTTCCATCACGTGTATCCCCTGATTAACAAAACAAAAAAATTTTAAAAAAAATTAAAATGTTTCTTGTTACAGCAGAAAAAAAACAACACGTGCAGCAGGCGGCGTCCCCCCCCCCCCCCCCGCAGCCGTCGGCCACCGCCTGCAGCACCACACCGCGCACGACCCCAACCGCCCGCGCCCCCTCCGCCGTAGCGCCGTCGTGGCCGCACGCCCCCTCCTCGCTGGTGGCCCCCCTCCCGATGACCAACGCCGATGAATCCCCCCAGCCGCCCCGCGCCTCTCCGCCACGCGCCTCGCGCATCCACCGCCACCCCTCGCCTCTCACAGCGGCACCACCCTCTCCTTACGGCCGCGCGCAACTGCCCCGCCGTCCTTTGTTGGGTTCTCCTTGCGCCCTAGCCAATGAAGAAGAAGATTTATTTTATTTTATTTTTCTATGTAAAAACTGCTTTTTTGTCTATTACATGTTTATAATATTGCATAATAGTCCCTATACATAAGTTGCATTCTAATTTTAGTTTCTATTGCAAGGATAACCTTGTGTTTGTATGCTAATTTGGACTTCAATCTTTCATCATTTTATTCAATAAAAAATGTCATTGTGTTGAGCAACTAATTGTCTATATTATGAATATTTATTTGTATTTTTGTGAGTTGTGGGTAATTAATTAAAATTATTTAATTGAAATTCTTCATATTTTATCCAATCTAGACTCTTAATTTGATATCTAACTCACGGTTGCTCCAAAAATTCTTAAAAAATCAGGAATGATGCCTTGAAAGGTGATTAAGTTACATCCAAATTTCATGTCCATTGGAGTTATCTTGTGCCTAAAATTAATTAAAGAGTGATGTGACTATTTGATTTTTAATTAAATCCATATACATCATTTTCACAAAATATCAAGTCTCTTGGATTCCATATGAAAATATCTTTTTGAGATAAATTGCACTTTGATTAAGTTGCAATTGTG
The DNA here is from genome assembly GCA_037367405.1 of Ottelia alismoides. NCBI lineage: Eukaryota > Viridiplantae > Streptophyta > Magnoliopsida > Alismatales > Hydrocharitaceae > Ottelia > Ottelia alismoides. The sequence continues at coordinate 1,138,569 of JAZKJV010011214.1, forward strand.
GATTTTTTTGGAATTACTTACTCACTGTTACTCTGTTTTCCCTAAAAAATCCATAAAAATTCATATATTGTCAAAAAATTCCAAAAAAATTACTGTAGTGTACTTGTATCATGTATATGTTCCAGTAACGTTTTCATGTTTTCTTCTTAATGTTGGTGTGAAAAATTGCGAAAATGCCCATAAAAAGTGTGTATTTTTAATTATTGCATCTTAACCCCTAAAATTCTAAAAATATATTTTGCATGCATCTCTGAATTAAGATCTTAGGAAAAATATAATTTGGCTGAATTGAACTGATTTGTCATTAAAATTAATTTAACCTAGTTGTGTGTTTTCTAACTATCTTGATTCATCCACATTTGCATTTGCATTTGTTTTTGCATAAAAAATATAAAAAATACGCACTGAAAATCTAGTTCTTAATTTTTGATTTAATTATAAAGTTGTTCCTTTGCCTCCCTGTTTTCGACCCCGGACTTGCCCGGGATTTAAATTAAGCCGAGACACTCTTCACGGAGATCTTTTCTCGGTTCTGATCGACTCGTTAAGTACACCTACTACAACGTGCCCGAATTAAAACACGTATTCAACGAACCATCAGATGGCACCGTTTCCGGGGAGGCAAACGGTGTAGGGATTAATTTAGAAAAGTTGGATTTAGATTTTCATTTACTCGGGTAGTCTGACCCCCGAGCCACTTGTAATTTATCCATTTTCCTTTCAATTTTTCTTCTTCTAATTTTTGTATATATATTTTATTGCTTTTATCTCTCTAACATGAATTTTATTTTCCTTGCAAGGGCCTGGTGGACTTGGAGTACATCGGAGGTCGACGGACGTAACGGGCGCCGATTGCTGAAGAGCTAGGAGAATTGATTTTATCTTCGAGAGAATTTTTTGAAACTTTTTGTAATTATTTTGTTGTAATTATTTAGGTAATTTGCTTATTTACAACGGCTCTTGTTTGAGAGCTCGCGCTTGTATCCGGACTGGACTTTGGACCCTCTCGTGGTCGTGTGGTTGCTTGACGTACAATAGGACTTGCACTCGCGGCTCTTAGAGCATATTTTTATTAGAATATTTTATTACTTGTGCTCGTAATTTTTTAGGACCACACATCACTTTTAACGAGACACACTTAAACCGTAGAGCTATTAGTCCAAACTAATCCGTTTATCATTCGCTAATAGAACTGTCTGTCTAGGAACGATTTTCTCGTTTGCATCTCATTTAGTATAAAATTCAATTCTGCCTTGCATCCCGCATGTAGAGTGCGAGGATCACTGTAAGTCTTCTGAACTGGGCATGCATCATTGATTTCACTATTTGCATCGGTGTTTCTCGACTCCCTCCCCCTTGGTTTTTGAAACATAGATTAAAAGGAAATTGGGAATGATCGTTAGGCGTACTTTGTTTGGTGGACTAATCAAGTGATAGCCAAACATAAATTCGGGACTGCTAATCAGAGTTGACCAAAAAAATTGACTAAAACTAACACTTGTTTTGGGAGAGTAAAGCCTTCATTGTTTGTTTTACTTGCAAGTGAGAGAGAGACGACCCTAGGATAGAGCCAAGCTAGGATTTCTTACTTACTATTGGTTCTTTCTTTTTAGGCGATTAGCTACTTTTCAGTAAGGATCTACGTGTAGCCGGTAAACGGTCCGGATTTCTTTAGCAGTGCGGGAGGTTTAGAGGACACATTAGTCCTCAAGGTACGGGTAGCTGTATTTATGCGGTCCGCACTTACACCTATACTGGATGAAAGTAGGTCCAACTAGTCGTAAGAACCGGGCCAGTCTATAGGAAAATATGGGCACCTAACAACTCATTAATATTTTCAAGATTGTATTTATCACCAACTAAAACTGACCAGATAATTCGGCCGAACCTTTACGGCCATCACGTGTTGAGTTGGTGAAATCGAGGGTTTGCTCTTGTGTTTGATTGTTTTGTGTGTTATTCGGTGCACTTGTACGCTTTCTTCCTCGATCTGTTTCATTCTCCTATTTCCCTTCCAAGATGTCAGAATATTGGTCACCATATCCATATCACTCTTCCTCGACCTCATTCAAATCATCTCCACCCTCTTATTCCTCTTCATACCCACACCTCGACTGCGAAGTCAGAACTCCGACTAATTTCCCCACTTCTTCATCCTTCTCAACTACTCCACATTCTTACACCCCTGGCCCACATCCACCCTGGATTAACTCACCATATTCTCATCCGCTTGCTGCAATTAAGGAACAAATCGAAGAGCAAGCGACTGCTGAGATGAATAATTGGCATAATCAATTGACCCCACATACCTCATTATCACCTCGAGTTGGGACAGAACAACAATTGCTACACACACATCCTGACTTAACCTTAGGGTACAACATGGTTGACCAGACAAATCGAATGGAGAGGTCTGCACCGTACGATCTTCCTGACTTGATTGACCTGAGTGATAGAGACGACATTGACCAACCTTCATATCACCCATTCGAAGAGCCGACATATACAAGGGATTGGATTCATGCGATGATTTACAGACCCCCTGTCTACCTGATGAGGCTCCGACCAACAACTGCCATACAGATGGGCCATACTCAACCCAGTATTGCACACCTGAGTTAAGGTGTGTTGAGTATAAGAGCCCGAGTTCTCAGCAGTATCCTCCAATTGCGCCGACTTCTCTCATGACATGTCATGAGAACTTATTGGAGGATGACATTTGTAGACCGATCAAGAGTCCAGGTAGGTTAATGGATCATGGATTTCGCGGATTGAATCTTGAAAAACTGGAAGACACCAGATTGACCACTTGTCATGTACAGCTGGAGTCCCTTCTACCTCCCTCTTCTGCTAACCACTTTCCCTCCAAACTAGAGTCTGTACATTCTCCTAGTCCTCCTTCACCTATCAAAAAGACCAAAAAAATGGAAAAATCACAAAATAACATAAAATTTGAAAATAGAAAAGACTTACAAAAATTGGATCTTGTAGTTAGGATGCATTGGATAGAAAGATGATTTTTGAGCTTCCCTTAATAATGGCCATTGAACACTTTCTCGGCCATAAAAGATTTGTGAGAAGTAAATTGATGCATAAAAGGTCAGACAATAAGAGTTTAAGAACTGAGAGACATATAGTGTCTATGGCCACAGCTTTTATGATAGGGAGAAAAACCAAGAGCTGAAGAGTAAAGCGGTTGCCTAGAGTTGATTGTGAAATCAAAGATACCACATTCACCTATGCAAGAATCGATGATGACTCATCGATCAATATCCTCCCGACCTCTGTGTTTGCCAAGCTCAAAGTCGGATCTATCAAAAAGTCAAGAGAGATCATTCAGTTGGCAGATCGGTCAATTAAACAATCGAGAGGAACCATTTCAGTGATCGTTACTTTCCAAGGTGCTAAGATAGACTTCAGGATCATTGACATTGAGCACCGAGGAGAGTTCACCCAGTCTCCGATCATTCTTGGGAAGCCGTTCTTAGCCTTGGCTAAGGCAACTATAGATTGTGAGACTCAGGAGATCGATTTCTCTGCATTGGGAGCACTCTGACCTCACCCGATCTTTGAGGACACACGATATTCCAAGGTAACCCATAAAGTCATAGACAGTCGTGACCTTCGAGAGGAAGATGAGTCCCACTTCTCTGCTACACCTGAGAAACCGACTGTCCAAACGACCATTGGATCAGAGACTCCCCACACCTCCACTTCATCGACTGCTTGCACCACCACTGTGACAACTTCTAAGGAGGAATCACGACCAGAAGCTATCATTGAGTCGAACACGACCTTTGTGGATTGTTTTGATCATTTCGATGATCCGACACAAGAACCCAACAATGTCAAGTCAACTGAGAACACTGTGCCTTACCAGAGATGTGTGCTGACCCTGCAAGAGTATTACAATGCATATGGTGACTCATCTGATGATGAACCTCTGGTCAGAACCTCACACTCACTACATCCAGGATCTACACCAAAAGAGACAACTGAGACCAAATTGACCAATCTTAATAAATCGGTTGCTCCATCCTCTAGTCGGTCATCTAGAAAGAAGAAGACGGTTATTGATTCCTTGAGGTGTTCTCCCGAACTCCTTAAGATGTATCAATCTCATCTTCCTCTTGATGCTTCAGGTTCTAGAAAACGGGCTAACAAAGTTGCCTTTGGCTTACCAGAGAAGGAACTTTCTGAGGAGTCCTCATCAGGTCCGGATGAGGTGATCTACATGAGTGAGCTCAGTTCGGCTGTTCTGAAGCCATATTTGAGCAAGCAGCCGTGTGTCAACCCTCGTTAAACATTCCTCACACCTCACTATTATTCCTTTGCGGACGACTCTGACAGCGATACACATGTATACTAACCTCCTCCTCGCTCACGCAAGAAGGTCCATCACAATCCTTCTTGATCATTGTACATCCTCACTCCTCCTTGTACAGATTTCCCTTCCTTTATTTCCCTCCCTCCCCCGTGATTCGCATCACTCGCCCCAGTTCCGTATCGTTTTCATTTTGTGGCTATACTTAGGATGACTAGATCCTAAGTATAGGGGGGTGAGTGACACGAGTTGCTCCATCTCTTCTTTTGTTTTATTTTTGTATATTCTTTCCCATTCTCATTGGTCCCCCATTCTTGTGTTCTTTCCAATACTTAGGCTGACCAGAGCCTAAGTATAGGGGGGCCGATGCTCGTTGTGTATTATCCACACTCTTATTTCCTTTTTCACTTCTATTCTTTTCACCCGCTTATACTTAGTACGAGCTATGGCTTTTTGTTACCTAGTGCCATGAGGACATAACACATGCTAAGTATAGGGGGGTTTGTATATATTACATATATACTTTACCTATAGCTCGTACTTTGACTTGTTTATAATTAAAATAAGGGGTTATGGGTAAAATATTGTAAATAAGAGGTATAATAAAATAATACAACAAAAATCTTTTTTAAAAAAATAAAAAAAATAATTTCAAAAAAAAATTCTTTTGTGTCTCTTTTAAAAAAAATCTTTTAAAAAATGTTTTTCTTCCTCTTTATATTCAAAAAAAAACTTTTCCGAAAAATGTGCATCCTTTCTTATTTACCTTTCTTTTAGTAAATTTTATTTTTCAAAAAAAATCTTATTTGCTTTAAAAAACTTTTTCAAAGAAAACAAAAAATATCTTTTCTTTCTTTGTTATTAAAAATGTGTGTTTTCAAAAAAACTTTTTGAAAAAAAAAAGAAAAAAATATCTTTCTTTCTTCCTTCCCTTTTCAAAAAAAACAACAAAAACAAAACAAAAAAATACAAGTAAAAATCACAAAAAAACTAATTAATAAGTTGGTTTAATCCCTAACACTTACACTTTCACACAACACTAATGATGTTCAAGAACACTTGGTTTATGATGTCTTGAGATTTTTAGTTAACCAGCCTTAGTCATTAGGGTCTTTGACTTAATTATTTACATTTCCCTAATTTGAAAGATTTGTGTGCTATATTGCATGCTTAGTCTCTACCTTAAGAATATGATCAGCACCTCACATACACGACTGCAGTTATGATGAGATGAGTTGAAATTTCACTTGAGGAACTGGGATGAGGGATTTGAGTTTGGACCTGATTTGATGATACTCGAGGATGGAATAGAATCGATGAAGGCTTCATGAAACCTGAGTGCCAGCACCATTAGCCAGTATGAGAACATGGTTCTTATACTATTTCTTGATATTTACCTATGTGCCAGGGTGTGATATAAAATAAAAAATGTTGATTAGTGTGTGCCAACTCTTGGTAAAAGCAGTGGAGCTAGCCAAAAATACTACAAAGTAATGAAATGTCAAAGAAAAGCTCTCATTCCATACAAAGTCAAATATCAAAGAGCTTCCACCAAAGGCGAGCGCTCCCAACCATTTCAAAGTGTCCACTTGGACAACCGCTATTAGGATCAGGAGTCGAGCTTGCACCAAAAAAGGGCTCTGCATCGTAAATGCTACAAGTCTGGGTGTAGAAGGTACGATAGGTACTCAAAAAAGGCACACCCCGGTGTACTCCCAGGAAAACAAGTGCAGACGACTCCAACTTCTCTTGACGGACGCACTGATCAACACCAAAAAAATGCGTTGAGTAATAAGGCACTAGAGAGAATCCTTGTTCCAATGAGAGGGAGAAGAAGAAATGACACAATCATATGCCCTCCATCAACTGGCCATCATCTACACTTTCAAGTCTTACAACTAAAAAGACGGTGAATTGGATGCAAGAAATGATTTATTCCCTAGTGTTGAGGATTGGGTTCTTAGGAGAGTCTCTTGGACTGGAACCTTGGGTGACGTTGCGACTCTACTCTTGTAACTGCAGTCCACACTTAAATCATATCTCTACTATATATGTATAGAGAGAGAGTCTGATGATTAGGGAAATTGGATACCTTTTGACTAGAGCTTGGTTCAGCTAAGAATTTTAGGATATCTAAAATCGAGAGTTCTTGAACGGATCAAGTCTTGTATTCACATGCACAGTTAGGGGATATTCTAACTTATTCAATCTTTATTTGCTCGAGGACTAGCAATGTTTAAGTATAGGGGGTGATGAATCCGCAATTCATCATCTCGATATCTTGATCTTAGCAAAATCCTTGAGTAAAACCCCAAATAAATGTCCATACAATCAATAAATTAACAAAATATCTCTTGTGAATAAAACACACTAATTATTGTATATTAGATTATATAAAAAATTAACAATGAAAAAGCCGCAAAATTAGAAGAGTTTTTCACCTGTAAATAGCTCAAAACATCATGGATTTGTTATAATTTTATTATAACTCCTTTTGGCTAATTCTTTCTCTAACTTATTTACAAAAATATATATAAAAACATAAAAATATAAAAAAATTTTACCTCAAATAAATGCTCCTAGATCCCAAAGACAAAAGGCCGTAAAATCCAACTTCCAGGCCAAATTCCCACTCCGTATGAACTCCAAATTCATCAAACTCACTTTTATCGTTCAAGTTAGAAAATTATCTATCCAATGGAAGTCGTTTCATTAAAATCAGAGCTCATTTGCAAAAGTTGGATTTTGGGACCTAGATGTACATTGTATATTACGTATATATTTTTCCTTCTTCATTTTTATTTACTCTTCTTAATCAACTAAAAATCCAAAAAAATTCAATTTTGTGTTGTAGTTTAATTCTACTATTTTATTGTATTTTTCTATTGTAAATATCTTTTATTAAAAAATATAAAAAATTGAAATTAGAAAAGCAAAAAAAATTATACATAGTGTTTGTCTTATTTTGTAAATACCCCAACTTTTTCTCTCTTTATTTTATTCCCCCTTTTTAGCAGCCTACTTTTATTTTATTTAATTCACATTCTCTACAATAACGTTCCTTTTTTCATTAACCAACAAGTCTTCTTTCAACCTCCATTCCGCTCCACCATTCTCTTAACCTCCCATTCAGACTCCACCTTTCCACCATCTCTCGAACTTCCATTCTTCTCTTTTTATTCTTCCATTCATCTCCATTTTTTCGCATCCGCCATACTAATAGAAAAAGGAGAGAGCTTGGAGTGCTTTATTGGTGATAGCGGCAGGGCATCTTCCTCAAGCGACGACCTCCTTCAGGCGAGATCTGCGAAGCTCCGCTCCGCGTCACGAGTTCCCCATCGAGCTCGCGTAGCTTCTCCGATTTTTTTCGCCAATCAGATCGAGGCGACGACAAGAGTTCAGCGTAGCTGCTCCACCAATCCGGCGAAGAATCAAGTAAGTATTCCTCATCATTTCTCTTGTTAATTATTTTATCTAATATTTTGTTTCTTTGTTGTTTCATTACGCCAATTTTTTACCACCATAGCATCCCTTCCATCACCACCACCATCACACCATCATTTTTTCCCATCATGTGTATCCCCTGATTAACAAAACAATAAAATATATTTTTTTTGAAAAAAGTGTTTCTTATTACAATAGAAAAAGGAAAAAAATAAAAAACAACACGCACATCAGGCGGCGTCGCCCCCCCAGCAGCCGTCGGCCACTGCCTACAGCTCCACACCGCGCGCGGCCCCAGCCGCCCGCGCCCCCTCCGCCGTAGCGCCGCTGTGGCTGTGCGCCCCCTCCTCGCTGGTGGCCCCCTCCAGCAGGCCAACGCCATAGAAGCCCCCCAGCCATCTCGTGCCTCTCTGCCACCGCCACGCGCCTCGCGCGTCCGCCACCACCCCTCGCCGCTCGCAGCGGCACCGCCCCCTCCTTGCAGCCCCGCCGCCACCCCGCCGTCCTTTGTTGGGTTCTCCTGCGCCCTAGCCAACGAAGAAGAAGGTTTATTTTCATTTTATTTTTTATGTAAAAATTGCATGTTTGTCTATTACATGTTTATAATATTGCATAATAGTCCCTGCACATAAGTTGCATTATAATTTTAGTTTCTGTATTTGCAAGGATAACCCTGTGTTTATATGCTAATTTGGACTTCAATCTTTCATCATTTTATTCAATGAAAAATATCATTTTGTTGACAATCTAATTATATACATTTTGAATATTTATTTATATATTTGTGAGTTGTGGGTAATTAATTAAAATTATTTAATTGAAATCCTTCATATTTTATCCAATCTAGACTCTTAAATTGATATCTAACTCAGGATTGCTTAAAAAATTCTTAAAAAATCAGAAATGATGCCTTGAAATGTGATTAAGTTACAATCCAAATTTCACGTCCATTGAACTTTTCTTGTGCCTAAAATATATTAAAGAGTGATCTGACTATTTGATTTTTAATTAAATCCATATACATCATTTTTACAAAATTTCAAGTCTCTTGGATTCCATATGAAAATATATTTTTGAGATAAATTGCACTCTGATTAATTTGCAATTATGGACTTATTAAGAATTATTTACTCACTGTCACTCTGTTTTCTTAAAAAATCCATAAAAAATTCATATATTGTCAAAAAATTCCGAAAAAATTATTTGTAGTGTCCTTATATCATATTTATGTTCCAGTAAATCTTTCATGACTTTTGCTTACTGTTGATGTCAAAAATTACGAAAATACTCATAAAAAGTTTGCATTGTTAATTGTTGCATCTTAACCCCTAAATTCTAAAAAAATATGTTTTGCATGCATCACTAAATTAAGATATTAGGAAAATATAATTTGGTTGAATTGAACTAATTTGTCATTAAAATTAAGTTGGCCTAGTTGTGTGTTTTCTTACTGTCTTGATTCATCCACATTTGCATTTGCATTTGTTTTTTGCATAAAAAATATAAAAAATATGGACTGAAAATCTAGTTCTTAATTTTTGGATTAATTCTAAAGTTGTTCCTTTGCCTCCCTGTGTTCGACCCCGGACTTGCCCGGGATATAAATTAAGCTGAGACACTCTTCACGGAGATCTTCTCTCGGTTCTGATCGACTCGCTAAGTACACCTACTACAACGTGCCCGAATTAAGACACGTATTGAGCAAACCGTCACTATTGTACTAGTAGTAAGATATAACTATGAACTAATCATGTTTTTGTATTGAATCGCATCAATATCCTCATCCTTTTCATCTGTGTCAAACAAAGCTTGAGCTCCCGTCGATGTCTCCTTTCCTTTTATACTCTTCAACCTGAATCTTTTGAAAAGATCCTGAGTGTACTTTGTTTGACTTATGAAAATTCTTTGAGGTAGTCATTGAATATGCATATTCAGAAAAAACTAAGTTCTCCCGAGACTCATATCAAACTCCTTATGTATCAACTTTGCAAGATCTCTACATAGATCTTCATTAGTAGCTCTAAAAATAATATCATCACCATATATTTGAACTATTAAAAGACCATTCAAATTTCTGTTAAACAAAGTTGACTTTATTTTTAATTTAAAGTTAGCAGATAATAGAAAAGATTTCAATACCATACCAATCTCCTGGTGCTTATTTTAGTCCATATAACACATTGTTCAATTTATAAACAAACTCAGGTTTGTCTTTATCAACAAAACTAGGTGGATGTTTAAAAGAACTTCTTCTTTCAAATAACCATTAACAAAAGCACTTTTACATACACTTGGTAAACTTTTACATCTAAGTGTGCAACATAAACAAGCAGCATCCCAATTGTTTCTAATCTGACTATAGTTGTATATGTTTCATCAAAGTCAATACCGTACTGTTAATTGTAATTTTGTGCAACTAGTCTAGCTTTCCTAATCACTTCACCTTTCTCATTTGATTTGTTTATGTAAACTCATTTAGCTCCAATTATTGATGTGTTTTTTGATTTAGGTACAATTTTTTAAACATCATTTCTTGTGAATTGATTAAGTTCTTCTTGCATTGCTATTATCTGGGATTCATCTTTTAGTGCATTTTCTATCTAATTTGGCTCTATTTTTGATACATAGGAATCAAGAACAAAGTTAAAGTTTAGTTGATATCTTATTTTAACTTTGTCTGATATTTCTTCAATTACTTAAGTTTTATGGTGTTCCTTGTTAAAGATCCATTCTTTAGGAAGATTATCTGTATTTATGTCTTTTGTCTTCATTATATCAATGAATGTTTGTTCTTCATCATCTTCATCTTCAATAATATTTTCTTGGCTATTTATTTCTTGTAGGTTTTCATCAGATTTTATGTGTGTTGATTCTTCCATAACAATATTTTCTTATTAAAAACTCTATAAGCTTTACTACAATTTGGGTATCAAATGAATAAGCATTCATTACTTTTAACATCAGACTTGTTTAAGTTATCTTTTGTATTTAATATAAAGCATTTACTTCCAAACACTTTGAAGTAGTTTATCTTGGAAATCTTATCTTTATAATATTCATAACTTGTCTTTTTAAGGATTGGTCTTATTAATAATTTATTTAGTACATAGTAGACAATATTTGTAGCTTCTGCCCATGGGTATTTAAGTAGATCATATTCTATCAATAAAGTTGTAGCATATTCTTGTAAAGTTATATTTTTTCTTCTTAGAACTATATTTTGTTGAGGTGCTATTGGAAAATAATATGCATGTTTCATTCCATGTTGTTCACAAAACTTGCTGAATTGTTCATTTTCAAACTCTCCTTCACAATCAATACGTATTTTAAGAATTTATTCATTATTTTCTTTTAAAACTAATTTTGAAAATTTTTATAGAAGATTCTATAGTTTGATCTTTAGTTTTTGCGAAGATGGTCCAAGTGAATCTACAGTAGATGACCATTAAAATACAGTGCCTACAATCACTAAGGCTTTCTATTCTTGCTCATCGAAATAGATCAAAGAGATGTAGTTCTAAAGGTCGAGATGTTGAAACAAAGTTTTTGCTCTTGAATGAATTTTTGTGAAATTTTCCTAGTGAGAAAGCATCACAATGTGTTTTCAAGTTTATTCTATTGATAGACAATCCACTTACCAAAATTATTCTTAATCAATAGGATAAAACCAAGACAACATGTGATGATTGACATTAGATCAACCATCATGCTCCGCCCCCACGATAGAGAATAAGCAACCATCGCCAATCACAACCCTTGGCTACAACCAAGTGTTTCTTCTAATTTGTTGCATAAGGATCGATTTGCAATTTTAGGAAATACTAATAATTAATATGTAGTTTACTAATTTCAGTAATTTTATTTACGTGAAAATTGCATGCCCTGTGATGGTTCAAAGTAGGACAAACGATGGTTGATGGCAGGACGTGATTGACTGTTGATTTCCATGCTCGATTGAGGGACCACTGCTATGGCATCGAAGAGAAGAGCGGCAGCTACTGTCACGTCTGTCCCCCTGGAATTCAGGTACTTGGCAAACCAATCCACGCACATACATTCCACATTCGAATATTTGACCTTCACAAAAGTAGGAGAAAATAGCAACATGCATAGGAATTTAAAATTTTTGCTTGCATTGCATTCAACCTGTTCACAACCTTGTGTATTTTCATTCACCAATTCCATTGCATTCCATTATCCATTTCCATATATTCCATTTCCATTTCCATACATTCCATTTCCACTTCCATACATGACATTTCCATGTCCACAAAAATATATATTACATGCCATGTCTCTCAAAAAGTAGAAGCTACAAGTACAGGAAATAGTAAAAGAAGCTATCAATAATGTACCACAAAAAATTGACGCTGCACAAAAAATGGTGCCTCCAACTAGTCAATGCTGCGAACCTGCAGATCCACATGTAGGTACGTTACGAAAATTTTCTCAATACGATATAAACAACTATACAACAACAAACAAGATATAATTTAGGGTAAATTACAATTTGGGTCCCCATCTATGGGTCTGATCCCAGAATGGGTCCCGATCTTTAAATTGTAATGATTCGGGTCCCGGGGCCATTAATGTAAGGAACTTTTTGGGGCTAATGACGAGTATGCCCTTGTTTAAAAGCTAGAACCCAACCCCCATTCCCTTCCCAACAAGGGCATATTCGTCATGAACTCCAAAATTTCCATTTCCTAAATGGTCATAGGACCCAAATCGTTACAATTTAAAGATCGGGACCCATTCTGGGATTGGACCCATAGATGGGGACCCAAATTGTAATTTACCCTATAATTTAAATGCAAAAGAACAAATGGGTAACTGATCTCACAATAATTACACTATTATTATTATTATTTGGTCTGGATATGGATATGAGTAACCAAGTTTCGTGGATAGCATGTGGCCTTGATCTTGATGAGCTGTCACACTATGACTCTAAGGCAAAGAGGATGCCTTAGGGTTGGAATGCCTCCGTAGGCATGCGGTGGGGTACAATGCATCCTAACTAAGCTCCCAACACATCTACTTAGCCCCACACTTCCCAATGATGCTTCTGATTCGCAATTTAGATTCCAACCCGCTGATAATCATGACAACCTAATCCACCTTATACCTAGAGAATTATATCTCATTCCCAACTTCATTAACCACATTTCCCGGAACTCCCCTCTTAGTGCTCCCACTTGGAATACCGACCAATGTGGCCTACATTGGCCCATACACAAGTGTTAAATGTAAGTGACAAGCAAATCACTACAGACCAACGATGAGTACTTGGCCCGCGCTCGAGCACTAGGCTAAAGCACACAAGTGTCGAGGCCCAACACCGTCTGATTAGCACCTCGGTGTGCCAAGCAACATGTCCCCCAATCATTGCGGCTACAGTAGTAGTTGGGATCGCGACCATCTAGGCTTCTACCCTGAGCCCCAAGGGTGCATGCCCATCCCTTGTGGTCACTATCTCCAACTACCCATGGCAACATAGGAACACCATCCGTGGGAGAAACCTCAACCCGAGAAAGGACACTATTGAATGTTAAAGAACATGGAGGACTGCATCCGCAACAAAACAGATACCATAATAATCAAAAGTTGTATCACATCGCCTCAAAGATTTCAGTGTAACATAACCACATATGCCATCTAATCCATAATGATAGTTAGGACCAACCATCTCAGCATGATCATTAGAGTAGCGATGATGTTATGCTGCAATATCTTATACTAACCACATTTGAAAAGACACTTCTACTGCCTGTTATGAGCTTTGTGACAAGTCTCACTATTAGATGAAAGCTAAAAGTTGTAATGGTTGTTTGAAAACATATGGTACAGAACCAAAAAGAGTATAGAATCATGTCATCATTTAAGAAAAAGGTTGAGTTCATGATCACAGATACATTCATGTACTATATGTCAGAAAATTTACAATTTCCCTTATGTGCAATTGAATATGAGTTTATCTTCGACATCGTTCACATCTTGTCAGCATACCCCGCGGAGGTTCTGTTATGTACTTCATTGTCACTTTATTTATGATATTACTTAATGTGAGTGTGATGGTATTGAAGCCACGGTTCCACCTGAACCCCACCAGAACGGATCTTACACGTGAATAAGTTGTTTGATGTTGGTTGGACATCACAAAAAAAGAAAAATAGATCAACGGAAGATTTCTTGAAGGGATGCTTCGATTGAAGCACCATAATCATTGTGAGGAAATGCACGGTCATGAGGAAAAAGAGATACAATGATGAACATGCTCAGAGTATATGTTTCAAGTTCACACATTTAGATCAGTTTACATTGACCTTTCTTTCATTAATAAAAAAATGCTCCTCTAAATATGGGAATCTTTTTTGTATGAGAACTCCTCTCAATGTGGACATTTTTTATAGAAGACCCTGAGGATAAGGTCTGTTTGAAGGAGGGGAGTATTGTTAGGTGCAGACACTATCACAAATTATCGAGAATTAGCATCTACAATATGAAATAGTAGAACCAATCCCCTGGAAAATTTAACACTCAATTAGCCATCTCTATCTCCAAAAATAGCTAAATTATATAGCACAACATAAGCTAGCTGGTTCCATTACACTTACAGATCGAACTATAAATCCCGGTGAACTAGAACACTTAACATCACAAAACTCTCTCTCGAGTCTGACACCTACATGACTGCGACTAAATGAGGAAACAGTAGGGTGATCCACCATAAATTAGAGTCTTAGTGGTTCACCTACTAAAGAAAAAAAAAACTTCATTTAAATTGTAGGAATTCTATGAGACGTCGATTGTGTTCAGACATATCAATTTATACATCTATTGATTGTTTCATATATTCAAAGTTAATTATTATTGAGAAAGTCAGATTAACAACTAAAAAAAGCTAAATTATGGGATCAGAGATAAACGTGTCCCACTATACCAATTTAACCAGTATCTTTGAAAACCCACTACAAGGTGAATTGAACTTATCAAAATTTAAGACCTTATCAAAGAAATAGGTTTTAAAGGATCGACTTCTTTATAAAATAAAGATGCACTCAATCTAAACATGAGAAGGATTCTGTTCAAAAGTCTCACAGTCAGACAGGCCCGGGCAAAATGCATCTCTCTAATTGTTTAGACCCCAAACAATCTGAGGGACCTCCAAATATTTAGATTTAGTGATTTACACAGTCTGTTTGAGTACAATGTATTAGGAGACGAGGACATCAAAGCCATATAGGAATTATCCTAATGAAAGTACACTACTCTTCAAAAAGAGAACTCAAATCTGCCTGGAAAATACCTAGCATAATTACCTACCTTCACTAACATAGTAGACCTCACTCCGATCATTAATGAAATTTCAACACTAAAAAAACTAATCAAGACAAGGTGAGAAGGCTCTATAGATAGTACAACATAGGACCACATCATGTGGAATCTGCAACAAGAGGAGGGGCATCGTACCTCGAAGAAAATGAATTTCCTAGGTTTCTTCACCCGCTAAGAACCACATGCTTGTCGCTCCGTCCGCGATGCGAAGCCTCCCACAAGGATGACCTCGTCCTTCTCCATGCGAGGATGGTCTTGGATCGTCAATCCGAGTCATTCCAACGAGCTCCGGCGGAGCTCCGGCGAGGTGGAGGGAGGAGGAAGGGGCTGGAGATGGGTATGGGGAGTTTTTGGAAGAGGTGGGGTGGGTTTTATTGGGTTCAACTCAGAATCGAATCCGAGTTCTGATCCGAATAAGACCCCGACCCCTCCTCGCTAAAATAGATGTAACTCGGCTCCTGAACTCGGATTTTCACATTCTTGGACTCGTTGGAAAGATCCCGATGAGCACTACGTGATGGAATACTCGAACAAATTTTTTTGATAATAGAATAAAAGCAGATTTGTAATTAATCCTAGATCCAACTGGATTTTACAGTTAAGCCCCTATTCGGGTTTTGGGGTTTTTACATCATAAAAATCTCAAAGGAAGTCTCGTCCCCGAGAATTATTGTGATTCTAATTGATTTTCAAACCCGATCCCCCTACATCCAAGTCTCACAGAGGAATGAACGCATAAAAATCACAAAGAGAGTGAAACCCTTAAAAATCTCAAATAGAATTTGACTATGGTTTCGATTCCATGCATGTGAACAAATGAGGGTTTTTACCCCTCATGTCTGCTTCGGGTTCCCATGTCGCCTCTTCGACCTCTTGACTTCACCACAAGACCTTGACTAAGGGTATCTCCTTCCGCCTCCGCCTCTTGACCGCATGGTCCAATATCTGCATTGGCTCCCTTAGGAAGGAGAGGTTCAAATCTACGAACAGGTCCTCGTAGTTGATCACATGTCAGGGATCTTGGATATATTTCTATAAATTTGACACATGTAACACAACGTGATTGCCCTCAAGATGTGGGGAAGGGCCACTCTCTAAGCTGCTCTACACGGGCCAAAATCTCGAACGGTACTACAAAATACGGTGCTAGCATTCCCTTGACATCGAAATGTTGTATGCCTCTCATTGTGGATACTTGTAAGAACACGAAGTCTCCAACCTATGGTTATGAAAAATTCTTTAGACACACAAGATTAGTTAAGAATCACTTCTTTTATGGTATTAATGTAGGATACTACATCTGAAACTCAAGGTCTCGACGCCACTGGTCAGCGTAGCTCTTTTGATGGCTTTATGCGGTTAGAAATCTCTTCCTGACCGTCTCCACTACTCGAAAGGTCTCCTCTATGATCTGCCGGGTGAACAGGGTGTTATCACCCACTTTGTGCCAACACAAGGGAGTAGTGCCTCATCTCCCATACAAGGCCTCGAAAGGTGCTATGTCTATGCTGGCGTGGTAGCTGTTATTGTATGTAAACTCAACCAGTGAGAGGTGATTCTTCCAGGATCCCTTCCATTCAACTGCACAAGCCCGTAGCAAATCCTTCAAGGTCTAAATGGTCGTCTCAGACCGCCATTTTTCTATGGGAGATAAGCTGAACTCATACATAACTCGATCCTCAAAGCTCTCATGAATTCTCCTCAATAATTTGAAGTAAAGCTGGAATCTCTGTCTGAAACTACCTCTTTTGGTATTCCATGCAACCGAATAACATGCTGGATGTATAATTTGTCTAGTTGTACTGGTGTATATGTCAGGTTGATCAGAATGAAATTGGAGGACTTGATCAACCGATCAATGATCACCCATATGTCATCATGTCCGCCATGGGTACAGGGCAATGATGTGACAAAATTCATGAAGATGCTCTCCCATTTCCATACCGGTATGGAAAGCGGCTGCAGTAAATCAGGAGGTCTCTGGTGCTCTTCCTTCACCATCTAGCAAAGGCATCTCCTGATGTTCGGGCAATATCCTTCTTCATTCCCTCCCACCAAAAGGGTTGGCGGAGGTCCCTGTACATCTTGGTGCCACCTGGATGTATATAAAGTTTCGAACCGTATGCCTCATCCAAGATATCTCTCCTCAGCTCCTCATTAAGTGTGACACATACACGGTTCCCTCTCCATTGGATGTATTCATGGACTCGGAATCCGTCGAACTCATCATTCAAGCATTTGTGGTATATGTACCAGATCCTTTGATCTATTTGTTTCCCTTGTACAATCTTGCCCCATAAGCTATTGTACTTTGTTGTTACGATCACTGCATCAGATGTACTCTCAAATGGATGCTACTCACTAAGTGTAGTAAGCACATTCCTCAGTACGTGGTCGTCTGCGAAAGGCGTCTTCCACCACATTCCCTTTACTGTAATGGTAGGAGATGGTGCAGTCATAACCCTTCAACAACTCCGTCCACCGTCGTGCCTCATGTTCAGCTCCTTCCGATCAAAAAAATGTATTTGAGGCTTTTTGTGATCAGTGAAATTTTCAAATGCTATCCCATACAAATAGTGGCGTTATATCTTTAGTGCAAAGACTATGGCCGCCAACTCCAAGTCATGAGTGGAGTATTTGTGTTCATGGTTCTTTAGCTGGCGTGATGCGTATGCCGCCACCTATCCTCATTGCATCAACACTGAATCAATCCTTCCTTAGAAGCATCAGTGTAAACTATGACACCCAAGGTACCGGAAGGAAAGATAAGGATGGGTACGGAAGTCAACCGCTCCTTGAGTATACAGAAACTGAACTCACATTTGTCACTCCAAACAAATGGCATGCCCTTCTGCGTCAGTTGGTTGAGGGGTAGATCCAACTGGGAGAACCCTCTGATAAATCTCCTATAGTACCCGACGAGGCCAAGGAAACTGTGGATCTATATAGCTGTCTTGGGCCTCTCTCAAGACACCACTGCCTCTATCTTGGTGGGGTTAACTAACACCCCCGTCCCTGAAACCACATGGCCTAGAATGCCACTTTAGAAAGACAAACTCATACTTGTTGTATTTGGCATACAATTGGTGATCTCAAAGTATCCCCAACACCGTGCACATATGGGACTTGTGCTCGTACTCATCATGGGAGTAGACTAAAACATCATATATGAATATGATCATGATCCTGTCTGACTACGGATGGAAGACTCGGTTCATCAAATCCATGAATGTTGCAGGTGCATTCGTAAGTCCAAAAGGCATAATCGTGAACGCATAGTGACCATATCTAGTATGAAATGCAGAATTCATCACAACTGCATCCTTGATCCTCAAGTGGTGGTTTCCTGATCTTTGATCAATCTTGAAAAATACAATTTCTCCTTGTAATTGATCAAGAGAGATCATCGATCCGTTGGAGTGGGTGGCGGTTCTTGACCATTCTCTTATTCAACTATCTGTGGTCTATGCCTAGCTTCAAGGACCTATCCTTCTTTTTCACAAAAAGGACCAGTGCTCCTCGTAGTGATGTGCTAGGATGGATGAATCCCTTCTCCAACAGTTCCTACAACTGCATTTTGAGCTCCATGAGCTCAACAGGTGCTAACATGTAGGGAGGAATAGAGATCGACTGTGTATCTGGCAATAGCGTGATCTTGAACTCTATCTCCCGTACTGGTGGTAATCAAGGTAATTCATATGTAAACACGTCAGGAAACTCACACACAACTCTAACATCCTATATCATCTGAGCCGGTGCCGCTGAGTCTACCACGAAGGCAAGGTAGCCTGCACAACCCTAGCTGAGATACCGGTGAGCCCTCAAGAAGGAGATGCACTCGATCTTGCCATCAGATGTGATGCTTGACTTAAGAGAGACATATGGGCATGGATGTAAACATGTTATTCTCCTTTGGACTTGTGTTTGGTTAGAAGACTTTCACACTATCCAGCATTCAAACACCATTGAGGAATGATATGTGTGGAATAGAATGGAGTACCACTGCTCTCATACCAAACTATCACGTCCGTCCCCCTAGAATCCGGGTACTCAGCAAACCAATCCACACACATACATTCCACATTTGAATATTTGACATTCACAAAAAACAGGAGAAAATAACAACATGCATTGGAATTTGAAAATTTGCTTGCATTGCATTCAACCTGTTCACAACCATGTGTATTTCCATTCATCAATTCCGTTGCATTCCATTGTCCATTTCCATACATTCCATTTCCATTTCCATTCATTCCATTTACACTTCCATACATTACATTTCCATGTCCACAAATATATATATATATATATATATATTACATGTCATGTCTCTCAAAAAGTAGAAGTTACAAGTACAGGAAACAGTAAAAGAAGCTATCAATACTGTACCACAAAAAAGTGAAGCTGCACAAAAAAATAGTGCCTCCAACTAATCAATGCTGCAAACCTGCGGATCCACACATAGGTACGTTATGAGCAAAGTTTCTCAATACTATATAAACTATACAACAACAAACAAGATATAATTTAAATGTATGCAAAAAAATAAATGGGTAACTGATCTCACAAGAATTACGTTATTATTATTATTTGATTTGGATATGGATATGAGTAACTAAGATTCGTTGATAGCATGTGGTCTTGATCTTGATGAGATCTCGCACTATGACTCTAAGGCAAAGAGGATGCCTTAGGGTTGGGGTGCCTCCGTAGGCATGCGGTGGGGTACAATACATCTTAACTAAGTTCCCAACACGTCCACTTAGCCCCACACTTCTCAATGATGCTTCCGATTCACAATTTAGATTCCAACCTGCGGATAATCACGACAACCCAATCCTCCTTATACCTAGAGAATTATATCTTATTCCCAACTTCATTAACCACGTTTCCAGGAACTCCCCTCTTAGCTCTCCCATTCAGAATACCGACCAATATGCCCTACATTGGCCCATACATGAGTGTTAACTCTATGAGACAAGCGAAACACTAGCAGACCAACCTTGAGTACTTGTTCCGCGCTCGAGCACTTGGCTAAAGCACGCAAGTGTCGAGACCAACACCGTCAGATTAGCACCTCGGTGTGCCCAGCAACATGTCCCCCAACCATCGCAGCTACAATAGTAGTTGGGATCGCGACCATCTAGGCTTCTACTTTAGACCTCAAGGGTGCATGCCCATACCTTGTGGTCACTATCTCCAACTACCCATGGCAACACTGGAACATCATCCATGAGCGAAACCTCAACACGGGAAAGGACACTCTCGAAGAATAAAGAGCATGGAGGACTACATCCGCATCAAAACAGATACCACAATAATCAAAATTTGTATCACATCGCCTCAAAGATTTCAGAGTAACATAACCACATATGCCATTTAATCCATAATGATAGTTAGGACCAACCATCTCAGCATGATCATTAAAGTAGCGATGATGTTATGCTGCAATATATTATACTAACGTCATTTGATAAGACACTTCTATTGCTTGTTATGAGCTTTGTGACAAGTCTCACTATTAGATGAAAGCTAAAAGTTGGAATGATTGTTTAAAAACTTATGGTACATAACAAAAAAGTGTATAGAATCATGTCATCATTTAAGAAAAAGGTTGAGTTCATGATCACAGATACATTCATGTACTATATGTCAAAGAAAATTTTCTATTTCCCTTATGTGCAATATGTATTTATCTTCAACATCGTTCACATCTTGTCAGCATACCCCGTGGAGGTTCTATTATGTACTTCATTATCACATTATTTATGATATTACTTGATGTAAGTGTGATGGTATTGAAGCCACGGTTCCACCTGAACCCCACCAGAACGGATCTTACACATGAATAAGTTGTTTGATGTTGGTTGGACATCACAAACAAAAGAAAAACTGATCAAGGAGAAGATTTCTTGAAGGGATGCTTCGATCGAGCCTCCATAATCATTGTGAGGAAATGCACGGTCACGAGGAAAAGGAGATACAATGATGAACATGCTCAGAGTGTATGTTTCAAGTTCACACATTCAGATCAATTTACATTGACCTTTCTTTAGATAATAATAAAAAAAATGCTCCTCTTAATATGGGCATCTTTTTGTATGAGGACTCCTCCCAATGTAGACATTTTTTATAGCAGACCCTGAGGATAAGGTCTGTTTGAAGGAGGGGAGTACTGTTAGGTGAGACACAATCACAAATTACCGAGAATTAGCATCTACAATATGAAATAGTTGAACCAATCCCCTGGGAAATTTAACACTCAATTAACCATCTCTATCTCCAAAATTAGCTAAATTATATAGCACAACATAAGCTGGTTGGTTCCATTACACCTACAGATCAAACTATAAATCCCGGTGAACTAGAACAATTAACATCATGAAACTCTCTCTCTCTCTCTCTCTCTCTCTCTCTCTCTCGAGAGTGACACCTACACGACTACGACTGAATAAGGAAACAATAAGGTGATCCACCACAAATTAGAGTCAATGGTTCACCTACTAAAGAAAAAATTCATTTAAATTATAGGATTTCTATGAGACATCAATTGTGGTCAGACATATCAATTTATACATCTATTGATTGTTTCATATATTCAAAGTTAATTGTTGTTACAAAAGTCAGATTGACAACTAAAAAAAAGCTAAATTATGGGATCAGAGAGAAACATGTCCACTATACCAATTTAACTATTATCTTTGAAAACCCACTTCAAGGTAAATTGAACTTCTCAAAATTTAAGACCTTATCAAAGAAATGGGTTTTAAAGGATCGACTTCTTTATAAAATAAAGATGCACTCAATCTAAACATGAGAAGGATCCTCTTCAAAAGTCTCACAGTCAGACAGGCCCGGGCAAAATACATCTTTCTGATTGTTTAGACCCCAAACAATATGAGGGACCTCCAAAGATTTAGATTTAGTGATTTACACCGTCTGTTTGAGTACAATGTATTAGGAGACGAGGACATCAAAGTCATATAGGAATTATCCTAATGGAAGTATACTATTCTTCAAAAAGAGAACTCTAATCTACCTGGAAAATACCTAGCATAATAACCTACCTTCACTAACATAATAGACCTCACTCCGATCATTAATGAAATCTCAACACTAAAAAAACTAATCAAGACAAGGTGAGAAGGCTCTATAGATAGTACAACACAGGAACAAATCATATGGAATCCACAACAAGAGGAGGGGGCATCGTACCTCAAAAGGTGAGCCAATCACACAGTTGCCGTCGATTCCCATGATAGAATGGTTCATAGTTTGTTAGAGCCTTGGATCCAATCCAACAACCTTGGTGCAATGATCCAATGCCTGAGTCAAGGAGGTACTCCACATAGCCTCCGTACCTGCACCGACCCCGAGCCTTTACCCAAGCCTCATCGTGCATGCTGAGCACACGTGAGCTTGGGTATTTGCAGCTGAAGTACATGAAGTTCTCTAGATTTGCATCCAGGTCCAAGGGTGCATGCTACACATGTGCCCTTGGTCATTTTGCATTCAAGACCCATCATCTTTCTATTTTGCAAAAATGCCCCCGTGCAAGGGGTTAATTTTAAAAGATGTGTCAGTACTTTGCTTATTTGCATTTTAGTATCTCTAGTGACCTATTTGTGATGTTATATTTATTTTATTTAAGTTTTTGTTACAGTTATGCCCCTATAGTAATTGTTGTATAATTTTTGCATGTGAACTCCAATTGAGATGGCTTAAAGGCAAGAAGCTCTGTGCTTCAGCTGAGAAGTGATAAATCTCTGCTCATCACATTTATTCTTTCATTTTAATCTTAAATCCCTAGCTAAATGCATGTATATAGCACTAAGTTGATCAAAATAACATCCATTTGTTGATATATAAATATTGTATAAATAATGTATTTAATTCCTAAAATAAAAGAATAAAGAAAAGAAAAGAAAAAGAATGAAGTGTCAAAGACATTGAGTGACCCTAGGCCTGAGACCCAATCATCATGATGACTTGGTCGATAAGAAATAAAGTAGGGGAAGATAGTGTGGCCAACTGAAGGATACGGGAAAATCCTTAAGTGCATCACAGAAGCATTGAGATCGCATCATATGCGATCGGGAGCTACTAGTAGTACTAGTCGCTCGGGGCAGCATAATTTTAAAAAAAATTAATGTGATGAAAGAACATGATCCTAGAACACTTCTCAAATCATTTCATCTAAACCAAATGCATGTATTAAGGTTACCTCTTGAAGCGTGGTTGCGATCGTGTATTTAAAGTAAGAGACCTCCTGTCTCGAGTCCGATCCAACGGAGGAGACGTTTGCGAGCGCGTTGATGAAACGTATGCTCCTCGCAATCCATATTGATGATCCAAGGGAAGAATCTCCTGGTATCTCACAGGATTCGATGTCTTCTTCATGAGAAAGGTGCACCGAACGAGACGAAGATCCACAAGCGGTCAAAGTAGCGGCACACCGACATGGCGATGATGACGACCCATTCTAGGGTCTGGAGTGGACGACCACTCTAGAATGAGAGAGATGCTTGGCATGTAGAGAGAGAGAGCATATTTCAATTGTATAAAGAAGAGCTAGAGTTGCCTCTTCTTATATATTTTTTTGGGAGTCCATGGATCTGAATTCGTGGACATCACAAATCCAATGGTGGATATTAATTTGTGTTTCTTTTAATGGCCATGATTTTGTTGTAAAAAACACAACGACAATTAATTTAATTAAATTAATTATATTGAGTAATAATCAATATAAATTAATTTTCATTGAAGTAATTTGCCTTGGAGAAATAGGAAGGATGCAAGCCTCCTTCCATAAGAAGAGGGGACACCCACCAATTCCACTTAGGGTTAGGTGGCCGTCCATCCTCCTCTTTAGGAAGATGGCAATCCACTCCTATTTTATGAGATTGCATTTTCTTATGATTCTCTCCAAATTTTGCAACAACTTTTGTTGTAAATTATTTCACAAAAATAAATGTAATTTATTTTGTGAACATTGCAATCATGCAATTAGAAATTTGTGAATCACATTCACAAACAAAAAAAATGTAAATTACATTTTCAATAAAATGTCTAATGTGAATCCAATTCACATCAACATTTAAATTGTAAATGTTATTTACCAATAGCTCTCTAGTATATATTGTAAATAATATTTATAATATATATGATTAACGTAGATAGTGCTATCCACATTATTCATATCCATGATAATTTAATCACATGTAATCATCTTGGATATCTATTCTCATGTTCCCGAATAATATGAATAACATTCACATACATCGTTGACAATTAAATCACATTTAATTATCTTAGATAACTCTCTTTATATGGTCAAATAATGTGAATCCAATTCATATTATTCATGATAATTAAATCCCATTTAACTATCAATTTTTATCAATGATAAGACACATTATCAACAATGAAATTTTCCTTGAACTCTTTCAAGAATAATGCGCTTTCTCTACGGACACTTGGAGATAAGGACAAGATGATTGTACGATCCATATATAGTGACTTGGATATTGAAATCATATCTCAAATCCAGATCTCGGAGACCTCCCATAGATGTTTGATTAAATCAATGCCGTAAATCTAATCTTCTCATTGCATCTGAATCTAATTCAGATTACTGTCCAACATTCGGACCAAGATTAGATTACTTCTCTATTGAGAGAAGTCACTAAAATCCAGACCTATTTCATCACTCCCTCGGAATGGAAGCATCATGGTTATACAATCATTTATTGATCACATCACCCTCAAGTATTCTTAATACTTGCACATCCTGCATACTGGAAGACCTAGAATAACTCGAAGCTTTAGATCTTATTTAGATTGTCTCCTTCAGGATTTTTTCATTAAGTTTCTCATTTGATAATTGGGAGTCGGTATCGATCATATACTTTCCAAAAGCATATATCATACCTAGGTATTGATCATATATATCACACCTAGGTATTGATCATATACTTTCCAAAAGCATATATCAAACCTGCAAATTCAGTCACGCTTCCAAAGCAAGATGGTCGTGCACAGAATTTGATTCCCAATATCTCATGAGTGAGCCCATGTCTTTCGAGTAATAGATGAACCTGTATGATCCCTTTGAAAGATTGTATTATTCATATGCCCTTGTATGCACACCAGTGCGTTGGTGTGTAGACCTTGATTAGATCATCAACCTATCGGTTTGCCAAATGTATATACTATAGTAACACATCTGTCTCATGTGAGAGGATGCATGCCTATATCGTGACTATATACGACATAGGTCTTCGGTTATCTTCATCTCATTAAGTCAACTCTTTGACCTAACTTATCTAACACCTCTGAATCTCGATTCCTATGTAGAGGACATGCATTAAAAGAATGGTTAGATATCAGTCCATTAGAGAAAAGATTACCATCTCCTACTTAGGCTTTAGATCATCTCTTAATAATCATTTAACGGTGCTTGATGAGTCATCAATCTAATTCTTTAGATATTCATCCAAGCACTAACCTCTATGATTCAACAATTTAATCAACAGTTGTATGATCATCAAGATGGAAATTGTACTAAGGGACCTATTATGCAAATGGGTTATTCTTCATTTCAAATCAGGGAATGATATTTGCAATAACATTTTTTGCATAATGGCTTGTAGTGGGCTCGTATGTTCAACAATCTCCCACTAGCCCAAAGAGCCATTAATAAGCTAATCTTTAAACCCACACTCAAGTGCTAATTGTAAGCCATTTAGAAAAATAGCTTGATAAGCTGACCAATCACTCTATTCTTGAGAGACTATGCCAAGTTCTTTTACGATACTTGCATATCTCCTAGCAACAGTGCTCGCATCCAATGCGAATGTTGCATCTTATAGAACCAATACTCAATTTTAAGGCAGGTATAGTGTCTATGACATTACAACTCAATAATCATTATAACCAGTATGCAATTTCTGCTATCCTTATCTGAATGCCCTTATTCCTGGAGATCTCCATCTCCTAAGGTATCCGGAATTAAGACCTTTTAAATCACCATCTATAAAGTCTTAAGCTCTTGATGATAAGATGCATAGAACACAATCTCTAAAATCTTTTCGTCTTTGAAGATATTGTTATTACTGCAATCAAGTGTTTTTATCTCCATAGTAGGATTAGTAATAGTTTACTACTCCCACTATATGGCATATATTTAACTTTTCTACACATCTAGCATACACTGAGCTTCCCCAAGCCGATGCACTACGACATGTAGCTTTGGTATTCACACCATCAACTCTTTGAGGTGATATCTCTTTAGACAGGTCAGTACCATATCTTAAGGGAAGGAAGCCTTCCTTGCGTTTTCCAAGAATGGAACATGTCCATGGTGTACCACTAATGCGATGGTCCCAAAGCCCTCTTCTCTTTGCTTCTGAACAACTTCAGACCTAAGATCTAAGAGATATCCTTGAGGATCATATCTCAGGGTATGGAACAACCAGATTATAAAATACTTATTATTATCCTTATATCATTCCAAATGATTAGGATTTCATCTACATTTAGCATGATGAATACAATGGCACTCCCACTAGGCTTCACACGGTTCGTCAAGATTCTATCTGAAGTCATAACCTTTATAATTTCGCAAGCAATGTCTTCTCATGTGTATCTTATGGATACGAGCCGTGCTCTGAAGGTCTCTACCTTCTCATCAGGTTCCCTCTTTCTCTTGAAGATCCATTTACACCTAATGGGTCATACCCTTATAGGTGCATCCTCGAGGGTCGATATACAACACTTGTATATGAAGTTTACTTTAGACTTTATTGCTAACATCCATCTTTCAAAGCTTTATCATATGAAGTCAGGTCATTGTCAGACTTAACTGACACATGGAATCCATGCTCAAACTAATTTGAAGAGGTATGTGTGTTTCATCTTTAATTTTCCTTTTAGTTTCCAATTTTAGGAGCCTCATTATATTCTCAAGATTTAATGAG
The DNA here is from genome assembly GCA_037367405.1 of Ottelia alismoides. Taxonomy (NCBI): domain Eukaryota; kingdom Viridiplantae; phylum Streptophyta; class Magnoliopsida; order Alismatales; family Hydrocharitaceae; genus Ottelia; species Ottelia alismoides. The sequence goes on from JAZKJV010011214.1 coordinate 1,165,653, forward strand.
ATCCTTCACTTCATTTTCATCTTGATTCTCAAGAAAGTCATTCTCTAAGATCATATCCTTAGAGATGAAATCTTAGAATCTCAAGGTCATAAAGTAGGTATCCAATATCATCCTTTATATTTCTAATGAAGCATCACTCTCTGGTGCTAGATTCCAGCTTACTTGCATGGAATCTTATTATAGATATATATTGTAGTCTCTAATATATATATACTGGAAACTAAGGGGTAATTATGCTAATATTCATCATTGATCAAATCATGTCACACGTGATCCAATTGCATCTCCCTATTACTCTAATGAGTTTAGGTGTATTAGGAGGAGTGAGATAGGAATGATAATCCTGGATCCATAAGGTATTCATTGAATTTATCTAATAGGTACAAGCTACTTAGATTAGATCAAATTCATTCATCTTCCTTCAAACTTTGTTTCTAAACCGAAATTGTGAAATATTTAACATTTCAAAGATTTCTAAGGTGAAGGGAAGAAATCTCATATCACAAATATTCATCAGTAGATATCACATATCATTAATGTTTATTGTGATTTGATGATCCACATACATCAATATGTATGATATCTTGATTACCTTGACATCTTAAACCATTCCAAGAGAAGGGTGCATTGGACATTTTTAGTTTGAACACAATATTCACAAGTATGTAAGATTTGAAGTTTCAGACACTCTAAAGTGTCATCTTACTAGTCTATTGATCTCATCAACAAACATATGTCCAAGGCTTGATGCCAGATCATCGTCAAATGATCTTCATCCTCTTATTGATTTTAAAATGTTTGATTTACAATAGTGGAAATGCAACCATTCATTAATTTTCTAATTTGGTAGAGTCCTCTAAATGTTAAATTACTATATGAAAAATATCCATCATAACTCTTTATGATAGGTCTATTCCAGAACTCATGTTTATTTCCAACATTTAGAAATAAACTATGAGTGTATTGTACTATCTAGGTCATAGAGACATTCTCTAAGACAAAGGGATCTCCCACTGAAAATATGAAGTCTATCTATTCAATAGGGATTGTTGCAACAATTGCATCAATATCCATGTGGATGACGATTAAGTCTTAAGATCAATCTTCTAAAACATATGCAAGCAATTGCAAGTGTTAGTAAAAGAGTGAGATACAATTATTAGACTTTGATCTTATCTAATAAGCAAGTCTATTTCAATGATTATATGTAGATTATTCCGATATACTATCCAAGATTTTTTATAAGGACCCTAGATAGTCTAGATAATCATACTATCAATACATCAGCTTATATCAGTATTGGCATTCATCCAACTCTTTGGATGTCATATGCATGAAAACCATAGAAGTATAGTCAACTCTTTGACTTTCCTTCTAACTTGGGTCAGATCCATGCTTCCACTATGCTTTCTTCATATATAAACAACCATTTCTTAAGAAAAATGATCTCTTAGGTTGAACTCAAAAGATTCAATATAAGAGTATTCAAAATTTATATGTGCTTCGTTTAATTCATACAATATGAATATTATGAAACTTCATGAATTATTAGAATATAGATGGTAGAATTATGACACCCATCATATCTACATCCATTTTATTCAAATACTTTGATTCATGCATGTACTCAAACATTTTGAGTACATCTTCTCATATCGAGCCACCATTCTGCAAAATATAGTGAACCATATCATTCATGATTAAAATGTCTAGATCACAAATGTATACCAAAACATCTTCTTAGATTTTATAAGGATTATTTGACAATTATGATCATCATCGACATGATACTTTCAAAGCACACTCGATGCGAGATCAAGATTATAAAGACATACAAACCCTAGGTTATTGTCTTATTGTCTATTAAATTGTCATTCCTCATTATTATGAGGAAACTTGTACATTGCAACCATATAAATTATGTGTCAAACTGCAAGAACAACATTTTTATCATGAATTCAATTCATGATAATTTACTCGTTATTATTGAGTATAGTATTGAGTGGGGTTTAATGAGGACTATTTGGAATAAGATATTTACATAAATACATGTTTCACTTTGATTTAGGAATTTTTATATCAAAGTTGTCTTACCTTGTCCACTCTGAAAGTTCATTCCCTTATTCACTTTCAAATAAAGAGATATACTTACCATTATCTCTCAAGCAAGGTATGAGATCTCCTTTCTTATCTTTGTTACATCCCAATAATATGAGAACTTACAACTAGGATAAAAAGAAGCGGGAAGTCATTTCGCCTTGCAAGTCCAACTTGCATTCCCAATTAGATTTTTAACACCCTGGCCTGCCACCCCTAAGGTGATGTTGACATGTCGTTAATTGAACCAACCGTCAATAGGAATAGAACTCGCTATGTGCAATCTATTATCGCTCTAATAATATGAGGACTCTATATTGGGGTCACTACGCATACGACCTTACTCTTTCGAGAAGCAAAGATCCTGAGCATTTGTATGTAGGAGCTTTCACTTCGGACATGTGTCTCCTACATACAATCCCTGGCGACAGAACCCTATGCCTTGACGAGAGACCATGGATGTCACTTATGTGATCTTCCATATCATGTTCAAATTTTAATTAATTATTATGAATCATATTCACATAATTAATTCTTCCAAGGGAAATACTACTCTATTCATCGTAGAGAGTTTAATTTTAGTTGGACCTAATTAATTCAATAATATTAAATAAATTATTAATCCAATCAATCAACCAAAAAACAATTTTTAGTTTTTTTTAAAGGATGGTATAATCTCAAAATATGTATTATTCAAATTTTAGTAATTAGAAAAATACATCATGATCGCTTCAAGCACTATTCTTTCCTTACATGCTGTCATGGCCAGTACCAATGGGAGTGAGATAGACCGCTCATGAAGCAAGTTACTATCCCAACGATCCCCCACTATTCGCCATATCTGCCTCAGGTCAGGATAATATGATTTGATCATTTTGTATTTGAGATGATAATAGGTCTTCCAACCGAAGTTATACCATATAAAATTTATCAAAAACATTTTGATTAATATTACAAGGATATTTTCTAAACAATTCCCCAATCCTATTCAAGAATCAATGTTTGTTGGAAAGTATGTAACTAATTGTGATCATGATCAATATCTTATAATTTTTTTGTTAAAAAGCAATGTCATTCAAGGAAATAATCATAATCTTTAAGCATTTCACAAATATTCATCAATAATTATTTCAGGAAATTAGTCATTAATTTCCATTAATTTAATCGAATGATAATCATAAGGTTAATGATCAACTATGTAATTTCCAGCAATGACCCATACTTACGAAAATTAGCATAACTCAATCAAATAAAATCCAAATCATGCAAATTAAGTTTATTTGATTTTCCAATTTGATTTATAACATAATCCGAGTTATGTTCATGCATTTTTAAGCGAATTAAAACCTTAATTAACTCTTCAATTACGTCAAGATTCACCATCCCCGAAACAATAGATACATGTTCACTAAAAAGATCATAACTTGAGCAAACGGATTTCAAATCACGCAAACTCAAGTCCAATGGTTTCCTTATTTAATGGGAAACATAATCTAAGTGATGATTTCGAGTTTAAACACATTGAAATGGGGCCAAAAAAATCACACAAAACAGGGCTGTGGGAAATGTGATGAAAAACCATAAAACAAATTTGTACCCTTATCGCCTTAGGTTTATGGATCATATCCAAAACCTCCAAGCTAACTCTGATACCACTTGAAGGATTTGAGAAAATTCTTAAGTGCATTATGAAAGTGTGAAGATCGCATCATATGCGATCATGAGCGACTAGTCGTACTAGTTGCTTGGGGCAGCGGAATTTAAAAAAATTTAATGCGATGAATCAACATGATCCAAGAACACTTTTCGGATCGTTTCATCTAAACCACATGCAGGTATTAAGGTTACCTCTTGAATCATGGTTGCGATCGAGTCTCTAAAGTAAGAGACCTCTTATCTCAAGTCTGATATAATGGAGGAGACACTTGCAAGCACATTGATGAAATGTGTGCTCCTTGCAAAGTCCATGTTGATGATCCAAGCAGCGTATCTCTTGATCTCACATTACGAGATCCGATATCTTCTTCATGATCAAGGTACACTGAAGGAGATGGAGATCCATGAGCGATCGAAGTAGCGTCACAATGGTGTGGCGATGATGGCGACCCTTTCTAGGGTTTAGAGTGGATGGTTACTCTAGAATGAGAGAGAGGCTTGGAATTTAGAGAGAGAGAGAGAGAGACAGAGCATATTTCGATTGCATAAAGAATAGTTTGGGTTACTATTCTTATATAATATTTTGGGAGTCCATGGATCCCAATCCATGGACAACACAAATCCAATGGTGGAGATTGATTTATGTTTCTTTCAATGGTAATGATTTTGTTGTCAAAAACACAACACCAATTAATTTAATAAGTTAATTGTACTGAATAATAATCAATATAAATTAATTTTTATTAAATCAATTTCCTTGGAGAAATAAGACGGAGGCAAGCCTCCTTCCAAAAGAAGAGGGGACATCCACCAATTCCACTTGGGGTTTGGTGGTCGCCCACCCTCCTCTTTAGGAAGGTGGCAAGCCACTCCTATTTTATTAGATTGCATTATCTCATTATTCTCTCCGAATTTTATAATAACTTTTGTTGCATTATATTTTACAAAAATAAATCTAATTTATTTTGTGAGCATTACAATCATGCCATTGGAAATTTGTGAATCACATTCACAAACCAAAATAAAATGTAAATTAAATTTTCCAGATCTCGAGGACCTCCTATAGATGTTTGATTAAATCAAAGTCATAAATCTAATCTTCTCATTGCATCTGAATCTCATTCAGATCACTCTCCAACATTTGGACCAAGATTAGATTACTTCTCTATTGAGAGCTGTCACTAAAATCCATACCTATTTCATCACTCCCTCAGAATGGAAGCATCATGGTTATACAATCGTTTATTGATCATCACCCTCAGGTATTCCTAATACCTGTACATCCTGCATATTGGAAGACCTAGAATAAACCCGATGTTTTAGATCTTGTTTAGACCGTCTCCTTCAGAATTTATCATTAAGTTTCTCATTTTATCATTGGGAGTCAGTATTGATCATATAATTTCCAAAAGAATATATCATACCTAGGTATTTATCATATATTTTCAGAAAGCATATAACAAACCTACAAATTCAATCAAGCTTCTAAAGAGAGATGACTATGCACGGAATTTGATTCCAAATATCTCATGAGTGGGCTCATGTCTTCCGATTTAGTAAATGAAACTGTATGATCCCTTTGAGAGATCATATTACTCATATGCCCTTGTATGCACATCAGTGCGTCGGTGTATAGACCTTGATTAGACCATCAATGTAACGGTCTGCCAAATGTCATATTCAAATATATGGTAACACATCTGTCTCTAGTCAGAGGATGCGTGCCTATATCGTGACTACATACGACATAGGTCTTTGGTTATCTCGATCTCTTTATGTCAACTATTTGACCCAACTTATCTAACACCTCTGAATCTCTATTCCTATGTAGAGGATATGCATTAGAAGTCGGTTAGATATCAACCCATTATAGAAATGATTGCCGTCTCCTACTCAGGATGGAGATCATCTCTTAATAATCATTTGACAGAACTTGATGAGTCCTCAATCTAATGATTTATATATTTATCCAAGCACCGACCTCTATGATTCAACAATTGAATCAACAACTACATGATCATCAAGATGGCCATGGTGCGTAATCCTAATTGTACGAAGGGACCTATTATGCAAATTAGTTATTCTTCATTTCAGATCAGAGAATGATATTTGCAATAACATTGATTGCATAATGGCTCGCTGTGGGCTTTCATGTCCAACACCAACTTTAAAAAAAACACTACACATAAACCCTAATTCTTTTATCTCAATATGTAATTTTTGGGCCCTATTTTTTCCCATATTTTACACCTAAAATCAACAAACCTTCTACTTGAGACTTGTACATAAAAGTACGAAGAAAAATACAAAGAAAAAATACAAAATTGATTTCATATTAAAATAATGCAAAGCATGCTTGAGGCACACAAAACAAAAAGCCATAAAAAAACTTTACAGTTGTATTTCCATACAAGTTCAAAGTTGACCAAACTCACATTTATTATTTATAAAATTAAATTATCTATTAAATGAAGGTGGTTTCATGTAATTTAGAGTTAAGATGCAGAAGTTGGCTTTTGGGCCTCTATTATGTAATATACCTATATATAAATAATAATGAAAATTACTGGTTATATTTTTAACTTTCTTATATTTTTATATACTTTTAAATATTACAGAAAACAAATTTTCATAATAAACATAGAATAAAATCATAAAAAATACATTAAAATAAACAATGTATTATAATATATATGTAAACTATACCTATATACTACATGTACATATTCATTTAAGTAAATAAATAAAATCAAAAAAATAAACCAAAAATATGTAAATATGTAATTAAATAAGCTATAAATATATGACATATATAATAATAGAATAAAAATATAAAGTAAAAAAATAAAATACTGTAAATATAGTTATATATACCTATGTATATACATGTAATTATTAATATCTAATAAATTAGCTTGTAAAAACAAATAAAAATCATAGTAAACTAGTACATAAAATAATAAACATTTTTTATGCTTTAATAAAAAATAATAACATCATTTAATATTTTTTATTTATTTTAAAAGGGATTTAATCCTTGTAATTCACCAGTTTGTCCACGTGGACCAACCAAATGCAAGATTTTGTTGACCCAGTGGGTCAACTGTCCTGGCTCTACAACCGACACTGTTAGAGTCACAGGGAGGCCTCCTTCTCCCAAAATTTTCCCTTCCTCCATTACTCCATTCATCTCGAGACCCTCACCCTGGTGAACCTCCATCTCCCCTCTCCATCGCCCTACCACTAAGCCTCACCAACCCATCTCCTCCTGCACACCATCTCCCCTCGAAGTCTTCCCCTCACCATGTCTATAAATAGGGAGTTTGACCCCATTTCTCTTTTTGATCTTCCTCCTTTACTGTAACCCCAAAGGGACCCATCTGTAAAGCCTCCTTGGTGATAACAAGCGAAGCCCAACCATAAGACGTGGATAAGGAGGAGTTCTTGGTCGATCCAACAATCGTTGGAGCCTATCTCAGGTGAGGTTCCCCACCTGCTCCAAGTACTGATGAATCTCCTTTTCATCAGCTTTATTCTTTCATTTTGGCCTTTAAACCCTATCTAAATGTATGTATATATCATTATTTAGCATAAATTACCATTCACTATTTATTGTGTAAATAATGTATAAAATACATTGCTTAAAGCTAAAATAAAAGAATAAAGAAAAGAAAAGAAGCAGAAATAAAATGTCAAAGGTACTTTTTGACCCTAAACCCTGAGACCTAGGCATCATGATGACTAGGTTGACAAGGAATAAAGTAAGGGGAGGTAAGGGACAAATACAAAATAAAAACCCTAGCTTTTATCTCTTCAATAGTCCACTTTTGGAACCTATTTTATTCTTTATTACTCATACCTCGAATAAATAAATTTTTGTAAATGAAATTTGTAGCTAACGATACATGGAAAAATACAAAATTAATTTCACACAAAAATAATACATAGTGTACATTTTATACTCGAATAAAATTCCAAAATCCAAATTTCCCAAACCATTATCTTCTCCATATGAACTCAAAATACACAATATAATCTATGGAAAAGGCTTTGGTACATCAGTCTATATATAGTCCTTTTTTCCAATGCGATAAAGTGACATCGTGTCTATTTATCTTTGATAAAGAGGTATTTCAATGGGTTTGCCTTGGTATCGTGTTCATAGGTTTTGACCTGGTCTGTTACTGTTTACTTGGGGCCATTTAATGCATATAACTTTAGTTGCTGGTTGGGCCGGTTCAATGGATCTATACGAATTAGCGGTTTAAAGAGACATACCACAAATCCTAGATACTTACATAGCCTAGGATAGATGAGAGCAGGGAAATGAGATCCTCTTCCTCTATTCTACTAGAAAATGACTCCACGATACAGTAGAACTACTCTAGAGGGAGCTTCCAGTACAGTCAAGAGGCGATTTTCATCTTTAATTGTATATAACTTTTAAAAAGCTATTTAATGAAGGTGGTTTCATTTAATTTAAAGTAAATATACAAAAGTTAGATTTTGAAGCCTATTGCATAATATATGTGAATAAAAAATTCATTTTATTTATTCTTTATAAATTTATATTTTTATAATTTTGTAAATATTCTATACATATTTAGAATAAAATAAAATTTCTAAGAAAATAATAGAATAAAATAATATACAAAATACATAGATGAATATACTATATTTATACCTATATAACAAGTATACATATATATATTTATATATTTAAGTGTACATATTACACCAGAAAAATAAAATAAAATAATATTTATGTATATTTAAATAAGTTTTAAATATATAAATCATGTGTATAAAATAATAAAATAAAATACAAAATATAAATAAAATACCCATAATATATGTATAAATACCTATAAGTAGACCTTTAAAAAGTAACTTGTAACAAATAACCCTATTAAAATAAAAAAATCGCAATAAAATACTACATAAATTATAAACATTTTTCATGTTTAAACAAAACTTAATAAAGACATTTAATATTTTTGAATTATTCTTGAATTTCAAATCTATTTTATCCTTATGTGGGTGACATGGCCCAATCAGCTCCCGTCCCCAGTTGACTCGAGTCAACTCTCTGACCTAAGCCCTTAGTGCGTCAGACCTTGTTTGGCCCCGCTCTTCTCGATTTTTTCACACCTAAGCCTTGCATCCATTTGGCTTGATTTATGCTTGCCTTTTATCCTTGGTAATTGAGATTTTATGCCATGGTGATTCCTTGGTCGGGGAGCCTCTGAATCGAGCATCGCTCCACGAGAAAGACACTATGTATATAGAGTCGCCTCCGACCGTCCTTCAAACCTTGATCCTTCTTCCACCACTGAAACCTTAAACCTCATGCATCTAGTGATTCTTGGTGACAACAGGCCGTCCTAGGAGGCTTCAGTGAGCTCGTACGCTGTTGAATCGAAGGTGGTCCAACTCAACCACCTTCTCCGCCAGAAGCTCTGCTCCAAGCTGGTCTAGGTCTAGCTAGCTCTTCTTTCCCTTGTTATTCTATTCCTTAGCATAATAGTAGTTTAGGCCCATCATTTATTTTGTTTGGTTTTGTTTTATTTTTTGTTAAAATAAAAAATTCGATCTCGACGGAGCTTCAACTCTGCCGCTTATTTCCGATCATCTTAGTTACCCTCCGACTCTGCTTTCACCGCCATCACCTTGCCCTTCAACTGCTCTTCACCCCACACCACTTCATTCACCCAAATCCTCTTTGGATCTGGAGGTAGGTGCTCCACCTCCGCTACGTCACCAAAGCACTTCCACCTCCTCCCATTTCACACCTGTTCCACACGCTAGCGGGTCGATGTTGTTTTCCCTTGAACCTCCATTCTTCTTGTGCTGATAGTGAAGCATCCACTCTAGCTGAAGGGGATTTTGAAGTCCAGGAAGCAGTCCAGGTCGTCGGACCTTCCTCGACCTCCGTAGACCGCTTCAGCGGTCCATGGAGCATTTTGAGCCCTCCAGCAGCTAGAGGATCCCTCCAAGAATATTTTGTGCCCTTGGATCAACTCTAGGTGATAGGAGTCACCCATCATCGTTGATCGAAGCTCGCCCACAGCCATGTTCTTCACTGTTCTTCCAGGGGGAGCCGTTGGATAGGGCTCCGTCTTTAGAAACTCCAGCCATCGTTGGATGTGTCCACACCCTGACTGTCGATCCTCTTCCATGGTCTAATCTCAACTGACCATCCGTGAACTGTTATCGCGGTTCCAGGACGCGCCACGTATCCAAGTAAAAGCCCATCGTCACCCGATCATGCACTTCTGGGGGTATATTGCGCATCCAACCCCCCATCTTTTTGTTATTTATATTTAGTGTTGTAAAATATTTGTATGCTTTAATATTTTTTGTAAAATTGCAATGAACCCTAGAGATTATTACATATTGCATTTGGGTATATGCCATGTTACCTCACATGTCGTCCCACGTGAGGTGGCCATTTTGCTTTTAATCCCTTACGGGTATTTTCATTTTAGTACAAGAAGTTTAATATTAGCTTACATATTTTGGGTATTTTATAGAAGCAATCTCACATTAATTTTTTAATTGCAAATATACCCTTGCTAGTTCATTAATTTTTGTGCTGTTTTGTATTTATTAAAAATATCATCTGTGCTAAGAAAATTATGAAAAATCAGGGTTAAGTGCTTACTTACTATTTATGTTATAATTTTTATTATCATTTTAGGCATTTTCTTATTTATTTAAAAATAGCATGGAAAATCCTTGTTTGTAGTAAAAAAACCCATAAAATATAAAACCTTTTTGAAAATTCGAAAATAATTTTTATGTATTTTAGTATTTGTGCCTCCAGACCAAAAATCTCTTTAAAAAAAGAAAATCGTTAAAATTTAGAAAGCTCCAAATTCCTTTATAATAATATAAAAAATCACTAAAAGTTCCCAAAATATTTATTTCTATCTCTAAATTTTCTTTATATTATTTATTGTATATTAAAAGTTGATTTGGAGAAATTTTGACACTTTTCTTTCAATTTTTAAGCATCAAATAAATTCAGCCTATTTATTAATCCCTATTTTGGGATATTTTTTACTTTAAAATACCTTAAAACATAGCAAAAACTGCTCACAAATCACAAAAAATTGCATTTAAATTATATAAAAATACAATAAACATTTTTTTCTGTAATGTTTTGGTTATATTTTGTTGAATTTATAAATATATTACCTTGTATTACTTATATAGTTACCTATAAAGCCTATATTATTAAAAATAAAAGAAATATAAATCAAAAAATTAGGAAAAATGAAATAAAAATATAGCCATTAATATATATATATTAAAATCCATAAAAGTATAAAATTTAAAACTCACAAAAATTCAAAATACCCCAAAAGCCCAAAAACCATTATTGTCTTTCTTTGCCAATTTTGATTGTTTGCCCTTCGTTGTTTCCTCTGTTCAACCCTTACTATACTTGTCCACTATACACGTGAATAATAAATTTTGACCCCTTTGTTTGAGTAACTTAATTCTTATGTGGGTTAATTGTTGATTAGACATGATTTTTGAGAGGTCACATAATGGTTGAGTCCTCGCCTTGTGAGGCTCATTTTAGACCACTTGATTCCTGCGTTTATCAAGTACCCTATCGAGCTACTAAATGTAGTCTTTTATATCGGATTTCATTCCTGCATCATTGATTAGTCTTTAGTTACAGTAGTTAAAATACTAGAATAGTGTATTTTAGGGTTTTCGTAAGTTGGATCCTTAAGCTCCATCTCTAAATCATTATTTTCTAACAGTATTTTGACCCATCTCCGCCTCACTATCCATCCCCAACGCTTTATCTGCATTTTGCCCATATCTTACCCTTGATCCTACACGGTTGGGTGGGGATCAGAGCTCCCTCCATCGCCCCTTCTCTGGAGCATTCATCCCTTCATCCATATGCGTAACATCTTCAACAATGGAACGATGATATAGCCTTGGTCCCCTTGACCATTTTATGCATGAGTTGCATATGACGAGCCACCTGGAGTGAGGATCGAACCTGAGTCAGGTCTCTAGGTGCTCAAGAGTTCCATGTCCCCCTCCAGCGGGGCTCGGACCAGTTTAACCCCTTCTGCTAAAGCGGTGATGCCCCAGGAAGTTGCAACACCTCTCGACATGGAGTTTGGTGGCCAGAGAAAGGATAACATAAGAATCAAAACTTGACCAAGGTTTGTTCGCGAGGTGTTCTTCCATAGACCCACAAGACCGTGTGATCAAGGACAACAACCTAGATCTAATCTGGGATGTTCACTCAAGAGGCGAATCAAATCCTTCTCAACCGCCTGACTAAGACACGTGAAAGCTGCTCCATACTTCCGATGAAGTGTTGTGGCTAATTTTGTTAGTAACCCTCCTCTTTTTCCGTATTATATAGAAGTCCTATAAATATTAGCATTAATATAAACTTTTACAAAAATTGCAGTGGACCAGAAGTGTTTATTGGATTTTGCAAAGAGATTCAGTGCTAGGTCACCTCATGTGCCAGCGTATGTGAGGCATTTGGGTATTTTACAGTCATTCTCTTGCGACTTCTTATATTTATTTTTAGTATTTAAAATTTTAATATAAGTGTAAATGTTCTGGGTTATTTGCACGTTGCACCTTGTATTTATATATTATTGTAAAAGACCCCTACTAGGATGAATATTATTTTGTTGCTCTTTTATTTTTATCAAATAACTCCAATGTCTTTATCAATTCTTGGAAAATTATTGTGAATGCCTTACACATTACATATGCATGCCATTATTATTATTTAGAATTTCTCTGCATTTTCTTATGTACTAAAAATATTATAGGAGCTTGTATATATATATATATAAATATAAACCTATTTTAAAAATTTCAAAAATTTATATAGTGTATATTACTATATATTCTAGCTCCAGACTAAAAAATACAAAAAAAATTTAAAAAGAAGAGCAAAAAATGGAAACCCTAAAAGCTTAAAAAATCAATAAAAATTCATTAGAAATTAAAAAATAGTTTATGTTCCTTTTTTTATTTATATATTGTAATATTAAAACCTCGGATTTTATGAGGGTGTAATGTAATATACACAAGGCAAGAAATACACTATCATTGAGGCGACCCACTCAGAAGACCTGAATAAGTCAATAATTAATCTAGAAAAGATGAAGCAATGCTATGTAGAAATGTGGAGTTAACATTTATTATAACTCTACTAAATGTGTGTTTATTACAAGTATGTAGAGGTCGAACACAAGGAGCAAGGGGAATAGATAACACTAATTGGCTAAAAAATACAACGTATTTTTGTGTTTTTTAAAGGAATTTTTAGTGGGGTTTTAATTAATTATTTTTTGGAACTTTTAGTTTATATTTTTTCTTTATTTTTGATTTTATACCTTTTTATATTTTATTTTTCTGATTTTTTATTTTCTTTTTAGAAAATAGAGGTAAAAATTATATTATACAAATATATAGATAATAGAGTAGATAATATAAGTATAGGTAAAAATATGACAATACCTTGAGTATAGTAGTCATTCTTTTTTTAGGGTATTAAAAACGTTTTTTTTTGGAATTTATTACTAATTAGAATTAATAATATTTATAAAAAGTAATATAAGTATAATTATTCAATATAGGCTAGTATATATAAATATAATAAATGCTCAAAATAGAGAAAATAAAATATTTTTGTTATTTTGATTTTTGTAATGTTTTGATATATTCTCAGAATTTTGCAATTATTTTATTTTTAAATGAATAAAAATGAGAGAACAATGGGCAATAATAGATGGCCGGGATGGTTCTGAATTTCAAAATAGCTAAATAACTTAAAAATGTACAAAACTAATTTAAATATATAATAAATTAATAAAAAAGGTATAAAACTACAAAAATTACAATTTTTGAATTTTTTAATTATCTTTTATAATTTTTTAGGGTTAGATAGGGTTTGTAATTTTTATAATTTTTCTTTTGAATTTTTTAGTGATTTTTGGTCTACCGCTACAAAATATAATAAACAATATCTAATTTTTTGGAGTTTTAAAAGATGATTTTTTAAATTTATTATATATTTTAATGCAACATAAAGAAAATCAGTGTTCTTGAATTTTTAAAATGGAAATGATTTTAAACAACCCAAGTAAAATATATGTGATGCGAAATATGTCATGCACTTAAAGTAATCTTCCTTGAATCTATGGATGCAAAATGATATTTTTAATAACACAAAATAAAAGAAATAAAAATGCATGCACTGGCAGATAATTAAACACAATTACCCAAAATATTTCTCTGTTTCCAAACCCTTAACAAATATATGGCCAATCATCCAAAATGCCCTAAATAAGTCCAATTAAAAACACTAATAGGGGTGTTTTTGCAATTTTTAAAATACGGTAGGTCCAACTTGCAATTTAACCTCAAAATATTACTATGGAACTAAATATTACAGAACTAAAATGAAATATAAAAAACCCAAGGGTCCCCCTACAAAATGCTTGCTCCCTCACACGCACATGCACATGAGATGACACGGTAAGGGGACTACTTCAAATACTAGAAATCTAAGGGTCTTTATACAAATTTTACAAAACCATATAACTGCAGATGAAATTTTATATACTAAAAAGAAAAATACAAAAGTGTGGGGGAATCAAGCAAAAATTTCCCCCACATGGCTGGATGAACGATGCGATAGCTTCACTAATCCACGTGTTGTATCGCCACCGCTCGATATCATGCCGATGTGTGGTGTATATTAGATATTGGGTGAGATATGATGGTCAAAGCCTCTCACAATCAGGTAGTGCGAATAAAAACTGGAGCTCCATCTCTAATCGGACGGTGGTTGTTGTTGACAAAGAATAAGGGATCTTCCTAGCTTCAATCGATTAATTCTCTCACCTCCAAGCGGTTCACTTGATTCTTAGATGCTTGACATGCTCAGAGGAGGCGTCTGCAACTGCTGGTGGTGTCAAAAGGCTCCAAGGACCACCAGAGGGGACCTAGGAGATCAGGAAGGCCATGGCTCAAAGTATCCTACACTTTGGCCAAAAAATCATCCAACGAGAATTTCGACATCCAGAAACTGCAAAGAAAGTACCATCAGATGAAGAGGGGTCTTCTGGGGGAGCGTCAGAGGTGGAGAACTGATTCCTTGATCAGGGCATGATCGAGATGGCTGGATGGTCGATCAGATGGAGAAGTGAAAGGGGAACTTGTTAGGGTGATCAGCGGGCCAGAATACAAAGTATTCAATGGTGGACGAAGGCCAGATCTCTAAGCTCCGATGTAATTTCTTTTTGTGATTTTCACTAAATAAAAATAAAATCAAAGGAAACAAAGTACGGATCTAAACTACTTACTAATCTAAGAATTGATAAATGCAAGATAACGGAGCTCACCTTACCAGAAGACCAAGGATCATGGCTTACATGACGGAGGTTTGGTGAGGGGTTGTGATGAATCTCCATTTCATCACCTTTATTCTATCATTTTGGCCTAAAAAACTCCAGCAAATGCATATAAAGAGCATCAAATTGTACATAATAGCATTCATCATCCATTGTATTAATTATACATTAAATAAGGTGTTTAATGCTAAAATTATAGAATAAAGAGAAGAAAAGAAAAAGTAATAAAATAATGCAGATATTTTATGACCCGAACCCCGAGACCAAGGCCAACATGGAATTGGTCGACAAGGAATAAAGTAGGGGGAGATAAGGGCCAATGTACAATAAATACCTCATTTATTCATGCATTTATTTATGCATCTTTGACACATATTTTGTACATAATTATTTATTCATCAAATAAAGAAACTTTGTTCATGAAAGTTGTAGATAATAATGTAAATAAAAATACAAAATTGAGTTTGTGTAAAAATAATACTCAGTGTACATTTTATACACAGAATAAAAAGCCAAAATCTCAACTTCACAGACCCATATCTTGCAAATAAAAACTCCAAATCACCAAACTCACCTTTAATTGTATATAGCTTTCCAAGAACTATTTAATAAAATTGGTTTCATAATTTTTGGAGTCCATCTGTAAAAGTTAGGTTTTTGGCCTTCATTGTGCAGTCAGCCTGATTAAAATATTCAATATATTCATTGACCATTATTTTTAGCAAATTGTATTTTTAGGAATTTGTGAATAATGTATATAATACATGTATACACTAAAGATAGAATAAAACTAAAAAGGATTAACAAAATAAAATAAGCCTATGCAAGTTAATAGGCAAAATACCCCTTATCAAGTATGTACATAAATAAAAGGGGAAAACATTCTTTAATTATTTTCTTCTTTTATATTTTCATAATAAGGTAAATATTACATATAACCTATTAATATGTAAATCCAAAATAAAAATCAAGAAATTACATTAAATAAATAAAGTATACATAATATATAGATAAAATACCTTTAAGTATAACTAAATATACAAACACCTATTTATTTAAAAATATAAATAAACTCATAAAAATTAAATAAAAATATATTTATACTCATAAAAACAAGTTATAAATTTATAAAATAATAAAATAAAATAATAGAATAAAAATAAACAAAATAAAAATAAATACATAAAAACATACTTATAAATACATTATTAAAATAAACCCGTAATAAAACACTTCAAAAAAATAAATAAAAATCGTAAATAAATACTACATTAATTAATAAACATTTTTTTATTTTTTATATAAATTCTAATTAATTCATTTGCTACGTGTAATAAATGGGTCAAGTTCGGTCTGGCGTGGGCCAATCAGAGGCCAGGGACTGTTGACCTCTGGTCAACTCCCCGTGGGCCTCTGACTCCCGTCAGAACCATCAAGTCCCCTGTTTTCCTCCCTTTTTCCTGCTCGATTCGTCCATCATTGGCCATCGACATCTTCTGACAAAATGATCTCCGATCATTGTACATCACCGCCACCAACCCAGATCGGCCATCTAACCTGTCGATTTTTCGTGGTGCCCCGGTCAATAAGGGTCCATACCCATGTCTATAAATAAATCCTTTGACCTCCTTCCCCATTTTGGTCTCCCTTCGGTCGCTTTCCATCCTCAAATCAATCCCTTGGAGGATCCTCGTGACAAGGGTGCTCCTGGCAGTCTCAGACGGTCGGAGGAGTCGAAGGAAGTGCCCATGACCGCCGCTCGCTGGAGGTCCTTCTCCCTAGTCGACCACCAGGTATAAGAGCTGTTTTATCTCGTTTTGTAGCTTAGTTGTAGTTTCTAGTCTTTAATCCAGTCTTTAGAATAATTAGTAGGACCTTAGGTGCTCGATTAAACCCAGATCGAAGTTCGCTGGAGTTCATCTCCGGCGAACCTCTCTACTTTGATCCACGCACGATCCAACCCTCGCTGCACCTCATTTCCTTTCCCTTACGCGTTCTACACCTAACCCACGCATCAGATCATCTAGAGCTCATCCGGCTCTCTGAATCGAGGTCCATCGCCGCCGCTTCGTCGGACCTCGCCACCCCCAGTCATTCCTTATCCCTTTCGCCTTAACCCCTGGTCGAGGAGGACCCCCTCGAGCCCCTCATTCTTTTGGTGCAGGTTAGAAGCTGAACGGAGCCCCCTGGGGCTCGATTCAATCCCCTGCGAGGTTCCAGGACCCCCCTTTCTTCTCCGAGCTCGTTCAACCGATCTAGGGGGTCCTGGACCTTCTGGAGTATCTCGGATGGTGCGCGCCACCTCGCCGGACGTTTGGAACCCATCGTCAGCAACCTGGAGCGTTTGGAGGCGGAGAAATCAACGATCGAAGCCAGGGAAACCAGTTGTTCTTCCCTGTTCTTCGTGAGCAGCATCCACCGTCGGATGAAGGAGATGGCCCCAGATCTAATCAGGACCGTCCATGTATCAGATGCTTCGGCCGTTCGATCAGACTTCATTTGCAATCTTGGCCGCAGATCGTCGAAGGGGTATCGATCTTCGAGGGATCGACACGCGGATAAGTGGCGCGCCCATCGCCGTCCATTCGTGCGCCTTTGGGGGTAAATTTCAAACATCTCCCCCCGCTTTTTGTATTTATAGTTTAATTCCAAAAATAAAAAGTTACGTTGTAAATAAAGTGTATTATTTGCATTATGCCCCCTGGAGTTTTTTATATTTGCAGTTTGGTCCCTCCGCGCCTCACGTGCAGTCCCACGTGAGGCGCGTGATTTTTGCATTTAAACCCTGGCGGGTTTTATTACTTGTAAAATGGCCCCGAAAATAAAAGTAAATGTTTATTTCTGTTGTAATTTTTGCATGGATGCCCCTGAGGAATATTTTATTTGCAAAAATACCCCTGCCAGGCTGTTTTATTTTTGTATGCTTTGTCCATTTATTTCATGCCTCTTATTAACTTGAAAAATCTTGCAAAAATGGATATAAGCTCCTGTTTGGTTGTTCTTGCACGCTACATTTTTAATTTTTAATTTTGTTGCATTTTTGCATTTATTAAAAATCAAAAACATTTTATTACTGTCTAGCTTATAAAATACCAAGAAAATATTAAACCACCTCGAAAAATTCCAAAAAAATTATCTATGCTCTATTCTATCATGATTAAGTGTCAGTCCAAAAATCACTAAAAATCTCAAAAGATAAACCTTAAAAATTCAAAAATACTCTAAAACTTCTAAAAAATATAACAAATTCTAGAAAACCCCAAAAATTGCAAATTCAAGTTCTGTAGTCTCTATATTTTACCCTCTTTACTTTAAAAATAGTTAGGAAATTTTTTTGTGGCTGAGTGATATTTTTCATTACCATTTTAACCCCCAGCCAGTAGCTACTCCACTGTTTGCTTTATTTCAGTATTTAAAAATACCAAAAATATGTTGAAAAATGCCCAAAAATCACAAAAACATTAGAAAATCACGAAAATACCAAAAAGAATTTATTTTTGAATTTTTGACTATTTGTGTATATTTTTATAAATATTCTATTCCCCCTTATCTTTACATTATATATATATTCCCTTTTTATAAAAAAGAAAAAAAATATATGTATATATTATATGTACATATGTATATTTATTAATATATAAAATTCTCAAATTAAAGTAAAAAAAATATAAATAATTTTATTTATAGATATATATATGTATCTAATGTATGTAGTATATGCTATATACTTACCCTCTAGGGATATATATCTATCTTTATATATTTATATTCTATAAATTATATATATATATCTATATTATATAACTATATAATTATAATAAAAAGAAAAAAAAAGAAATAAAAACCCACAAAAATAGAACTCACACAAGGATGACTCTGTGATACATGCACATCTTAGGCTATTGCACTTTTGTATTGCTCTCTGTGGTTCGACCTCTACATGCTTAGTCACTGTACATTTTGTGGTAGAGTAATAAATATTAATTCACATTTTTTGGACTTAATTTCTTCATTCTTTTATTGTGGGTTAATGGCTGATCAACATGGTATTCTGCGAGCGGTCGCTTCAGCGACATCTTATATATATCATTCATTGTGACCCTCGCATGAATCCATCGTGATATCAGATGGCGCCGTTGCCGGGGAGCAATGAGCATAGCCTACTTTATTTTGTCATTCTTGTGTAAAAATTTTGGATTCATCATTGATTTTGTGAGCAGCTATGTCTAATGTAATCAATCACCATGCTTCATTGATTTATTTATTTATTGTGATTAATTTATATCTGCTTTATTTGAAAGATTGAGCTTTACTAATTAAATCTTTTTGTGACTTTGATGTGAGGGCCTGCCACACGAGGATGGCTTCTTAGGGAGCCAAGGCAGCCAAGCTTGGAGGAGGGTGGTCTTCACCTCATGACCATCTGGAGAAAGCATCAAGGAAGCAAGGAGATGGGAGTTAGATAGGTTTAGAACATTTATGATTATTTTTGTAATTTATGGTGAGAGAGAGACAATTTTGGCATGTAATAATTAACAGGACTCTACTCTTCACAATGAGGTCCAGTGCCCGTGTGATTGTTCACCTGGGGACCTCATCGCGGCTTTTCGAGTTTTCATCGCTTTCTTTTCTTTGTTCTCTGAAGTTTTGAGCTTTCCGCCTTTATTTTACTTTATTTTGTGTGCTTGGAGCCCCTAGATGTAGGTTGCTTGACTCGGTAGCTAGGTGCAAACATTAATAAGAATGCATGTTCCTATAGTCTACTTCGTATGGATCTAGTCAAACTTAAACAAGCCATTCATTTGTCTCTTAGCCCTTGTGCCGTAGCGAGCCCCGCAAAGCGCTTTCTCCTAAACTCAAGTGTGTTGAGCAGAGGAGGGGTGAGCCAAGACCAGACCCTTCCGGGCTAGAGATGAATGAGCGACTTATGGTTCTTCACGTTAATAGTAGCTAATGTTTAGGGCGATTTTGTGCCTTGCATACCGATATGTAGATAGGTTTAAAAATTCTGTTTTGCATACTGCATGGAGAGATCTGGGATGCACTGTAAGTCTTCTAACTCAGCATGCATCATTCGATTCAATGGTGAGATTTCCATCATGGAACCACTTGCACGGCTTTTCCGCTATCTCCCTCTGATTTTGAGCACCTAGGACTTAAATGAGAATATACAAAAACGTTAGGCGCTGGTATGAAAACAGACTCAAAAAAAGTGAAAACCCAAAAATTAAAACAAGGGGACTGCTAAATAAACTTTGACCTTAATTAAAATCTATAATGGACTATCATTGTACCGGGTTCATAAAGCCCTCATTGTTTTCAGGTACCTTGGAGGGGGACCAAAACCCTACTCCCTTGAGCGAGTGCGACCCCCTAAGGATTAAAGCCAAAAACCCAATCTGCAACTGCCTTGTGTATCGCCTGGATTTCCGAAGTAATGGTGCTTCTATCGTACGTAGGCGAGTAGGGCTTGGTCACCAATGACGACTCTCTGTTGTGTAGAGCATCGACCCTGTCCGAAGTATTGAGCATAGGCCATGCCTTCACGGGGGTGTCCGTCTCATTGTCCTGCGTCCGAGTAGGTTCTTGCACGCTCACGGGTGATTCTGTTGCGAGCGAGAACCAAAGTATTGATTTCGCCTATCGGCTTCCTCTCTCTATTTCTTTGGCTGAGTAGGGATCCAGGAAGGGTTACGAGGACTCCAAAAAGTACAGACTACAGGTTACACAGGAGGAGGACAAGTACGGGATACTCTTCTGGCAGTACTCTCTCTCTTATAGGGTAGCGTACTAAGGACTTGTTATAAGATATGCCTGAAATCACAACTTTAAAAATGAAAAGATAATAAATAGCCGAGCTTTCATGGCTTCACATGGCGTGAGTTGGTGAACCCGATTTTGGATTGTGTTTGTATGGATCTAGATTAAGGTTCAAAGATCAAGTCCCGCGCCTTTGCGCACATTTTGTTGTTTCTCCCTTTGACCACCCCGCTCAACCGAGCCTCTCTACTGTTTTACACTCCTTTTATTCCTCGTTGACCATCGTATCTTTCTTCCAACTTCCGATCTTCTCTTGTTCTTCGCGAAGTTGATCCATGGATGGTTTCCGTCGGGACCATGCTGACACCCATATCGATTCCATGGACTCAACTCCGCCAATAAGTTCGAGGTGATTCCCGAGAACCCGATCTGAACCTTACGGATCGATCTCCAGACTCCTTGTTTTCTACCTTCCTCTTGGCCACCCAAAAAACTGGGATCACTTTTGTCCCACTTTCGCCATTGTGAATGGAGGTCGATTACAGTTTACATCCTTTCCAGTCACAACATGCTGGGGTTGACCCAAATTTCAGCTTCATCACAGCAGCTGGACATTAATTGCAAGCGGCCTGATCAGGACTATCTCATTATGCATATAGAAGACTGTGCGAGCTTTGGAGACTACTCCGGAGTTCATTTCATCCGACTCAGACCTTGACATGGCTCTCGGAGGAAAGGGCAAGGGTCAGCAGCCACCATTACCAGAGGGACAGTTGCCAGACCAGAATCAAGTCAATGCACAACTACTGGCATCTATCCAGGCCATCCAGCAGCAGCTGACCGAGCAGGCCCTCACACAGACAGCCTTTCAGGATATGTTGAATGATATGATGAACTGAGACGATGGAGGAGGAGGCAGAGGCAGAGGAGGCAGGGGAGGAGCAGTTGGAGGTGGAGGTGGTGGTCCTGATGATGATAACCCTGAATTACCACCACCAAAGCCTACACTTAAAGAAACATACAATCCGGGATACAGCCAGATGACCGAGTGGATCCTCATTCCACCGGTACACGCTCACTTTGAGCTGAAGCCCCAGTTCATTGCTCTTCTCCCTGCATTCCATGGAAACACCAGTGAAGAGTCGTACATTCACCTGCAGCAATTTTCTCGCATTTGCCGCACCACTCACTATCCCAATGTCCCTCTGGACATTGTCAAGATGATGGCGTTCCCCTTCAACAAACAAGACAAGGCCCTCTATTGGGTCAACCATCTGGGGAAGGTCGTGACGACCTGGGAGGAGTTGAAGTCCGCATTTCTGCATAAATATTACCCTCTCGGTCGGCTCAACCAGATGCGAGCCCGTATCAGTAATTTCTCCCAAGGACCCCATGAGTCGATACATGAAGCTTGGGAGAGATTCACTGACCTGCAGGAGAAGTGTCCCCATCATGATATCCCGAAGACCAACTTGGTCCAGCACTTCTTTGGGGGACTGAACATTGAAAGCCAAAGGCTCGTAGACGCAGCATGTGGGGGCTCCCATTTTAACAAGGATGAAGACGTAGTCTGGCAGATATTCGAAGAAATGGCCGAAGGAGAGGCCGCCCTCTCTTCATCCAAGGCGTATCAGAAGCAGCCCCAGATCCTCCAGAAGCAAGTACACATGGCAGCGTCCAAGGAGGCAGAGAGAGATGAGAGATCCAACCTCAGTATCATCGGGGGACATCTCTCTAAAGTTGACATCATCGAGAAGCGATCACAGGACCTCGAAAAACTCGCTGTGATCGAGAAGAGGACACAGAACTTAGACAATCTTGATCAGATCAACAAGTACCTTGAACTGTTGGTGGGCACCATCAACTCTGTTCAGTCGGCAACACCATCAGAAGCTCCCGCTGAGAAGAAGGACGAGCAGCAACCACATCATCAGACTCAACCGAGCCAGCAGCCACCGGCAGTCCAGCACGTGTACTACGTGCAGGCGCCCGACCAGGGCCAGCCGCAGCAGCAGATGGTTGTGTACCAGCCAGAGTTCCTCTCAGGACCTGATCCAGTTTTCCCACCGCCACCCATGATTCAGGAAGTGAATGGGGTATGGACTAACGATGCACAGCCGACCCGTCCTACGAGACAACCCCAGGGTCAGCCACTTGCCAACCGGCAGTACCACCAACCTCAGGGTGGTCGCTTTGGACAGTCCTCTCAGCCTCATCAGCAGTACCATCAGCCTCCCCAGTATGCAAACCAATGGAGGCAGAATTTTCCATACCAGCAGCAGCCGCAGTACCGTCATCCACAGCCGTTTCACCAGTATGCGGCTGCCCCGCCTCAACAATATCAGCAGTATCCTCCTCCCTCGTATCAACAACTTCAACTTCCTGCACAACCTCAAAACCACCAGCAATAGCCTCCACACCCATCTATTCAACAGCAGCGTGGTCTGCATGCTGAAACCACTGAAGTACCCCCTGCGAACCCCACCATGGATTGTCTGGCCCAGCTTGTCAAAGGGCTAGCGGAAATGACCAAGCGTCTTGATGACCTGACCGCCACCCGAACTACCATTCTGGCTCAGGTCGAAGCCAACCCCAATAATTTCAAGAAAAAAGAGCAGGTAGAATGTAATGTCTTGTCCGTATCAGAAAATGATATTACTGTGTATTCTAATGCTGTTACTCTCAGGAGCGGTAGGGCCTTGCCTCCGCCTTCTACAAAGATTGGGGTGAATAAAGAAACAGGTGGATCGTCATCTTCCACATCAGCCGTACCAGCTACAGGGGCGGGTGAGGAGGAAGAAGGAGAAGCCAGTCCAGCCGTCGTGCCTTTCCAGCATCAGTCCCAACAGAAAATACAAAAAAATCAGCAAAATCAAAAACAACAAAAAGAAGCTTGCAGCCGAAGCAAAGCCGCGCCAGCATTGGAGGAGCCGCCAGCAGCAGCCGATCCCTCGCCAGCCGACGGAGCAGACACTACACTTTTTGCTCGCCCTGCAGCACCAGTATGCCAAGATACAGCTTGTACTCCTTTTTGTAGTCCGGATGTACAACATTTGATGGGCGATGATTTTAATGTAAATAAGAACTCTAATTTTCCTGCCAGTAATGTACATATTCCTTTTCCTCATGCAATAAAAAAACCCAAAAAAATTGCAAAATGAAAAAGTGTATTGTCTGATCCTGGAGTTGTGGAACTAATTGACAATTTGACTGTTGAGATTCCTTTATTGAAGGCCGTGGAGTACATGCCAGCCATGAAGAAAGGACTAAAGGAGGTATGTACCAGCAAGCATCGCCCATCAAGAAAGAACATACGCCAGCAAGTTGAGAAGCATGTCCTCACCTTGGCCGCGGTAGCAGCTATCAGTAACCTCCCGCAGAAAAAGCAAGATACAGGAGCACCTCTGATCAGTTGTGAGATCTTTGACTAGGTCTTCGAGCGTACTCTCCTTGACAGTGGATCTTCCATCAACCTTCTGCCCTCATCCATAATGCAAGAATTCGGGCTGGGCCCGCTCAAGTAGACACGTATGATCCTTCAGTTCGCTGATCAATCCGTCAAGCAGCCCCGAGGTCTTTTGGAAGATGTAGTAGTTAAAGTGCAGGAGATGCAATTCCCAACCGATTTTGTAGTCCTTGATATGGACTCACCTGCACCTCTACTCCAGACCCCTACCATCCTTGGCCGACCGTTTCTTCATACTTCAGGTGCCGTGGTTGATTACGGGTCTGGCAAAACTACCTTCAGCTCGAACACCCAACAGATCACTATTAACATGAATAGAGAACCGAATGCCACGACTGATGAGAGCCAGCCAGCATGGGAAGCAGACTGTGACTTTATTGTAGAGATCAAAGATTCATTCTTGTCACTGGACGATCCTTGGACCCGAGAAATCCTCACACTCGAGGAGGACTTGGAAAGCACAGTCAACCTTAGCTCCTGTGATTCTTGGGAGACAGATTCTCAGATGCAGGTGCATCTTTTTGAGCAGTCACTCCAGACCGAACACAATCAGCTTAGCGAAGAACCGTTCGGCACATTCCTGGGATCTCAACAGAACAATGAGGATGGTAGCAACTTCAAGGAAGTACATCCCACCACCAGCATAGTCTCTGAAGTGAACGACAAGTTGGATAGGTCAAAACCAGAACTCAAGCCACTTCCTGCAGGCCTGAAGTATGCTATCCTTGTGGGTGAAGAACAAATGTATTCGCTCATCATCAGCAGCAGGCTGAACCCGGATAAGGAATCTCGTCTGCTCGAGGTTCTAGAAAAGAACCGCAAGGCACTTGGTTGGAGCGTATCAGACCTCCAAGGGATATATCCAGCCTTGTGTTCACACCACATCTATCTAGAAGAAGATGCCAAGCCGTCCCGCGAATTCCAAAGAAGGTTGAATCCTAACCTCAGGGACGTCGTCATGAAAGAGATAATGAAATGGTGTGACGCAGGATTCATCTATCCTATCTCCGACTCAAAATGGGTAAGCCCACTGCATGTAGTTCCAAAGAAATCCGGGCTTACTGTGGTTACAAATGTTAAAGGAGAGGAAATTTCCACTCGGGTACCAACATCTTGGCTGGTGTGTGTTGACTACCGCCGTCTTAATGCAGCAACGAAGAAGGACCACTTTCCCTTGCCATTCATTGATCAAGTTCTGGAAAGATTAGCAGGCAAGGAGTTCTTCTGCTTTCTGGATGGGTACTCCGGGTACAACCAAGTGGCGATCGCGCCTGAAGATCAAGAGAAGACTACCTTCACTTGCCCGTTCGGCACCTACGCCTTCAAGAGAATGCCCTTTGGTTTGTGCAATGCACCTGCAACCTTCCAAAGATGCATGTTAATAGTCTTCGTCGAGATGGTAGGCAGTTTTCTCGAGGTGTTCATGGACGACTTCTCTGTCTATGGTGATAGTTTCGATTCTTGTCTTGAGCACCTAGACAGAGTGCTTCAGAAGTGCCGAGAAGTCAATTTAGTGCTTTCATGGGAAAAGAGCCACTTTATGGTCACTGAAGGCATTGTGCTGGGTCACGTCGTTTCCAAACATGGCATGGAAGTCGACCCGGCGAAGGTGGATGTTATTTCAAATCTCCAGCCACCTCAGTCAGTGAAGAATGTGAGGTCATTCCTGGAGCATGTGGGATTTTACAGGCGATTCATCAAGGATTTCAGCCGCATTGCCCGACCTCTGACAAAACTTTTGTGCACGGAAACTGATGATTACAATATATACAGAGATAATATGATCAAATTATGTGATATACAGCCTTAATGATTGATCTGTAAAACTCCAAATTCACATAATGTATATTCCTTACTTACAGCAGAGAAAATATCTATAATTGCATACAATCTCTGCATAAATCAACTGATCATGATTTTCTAATCAAGAAAAATGTTTTTAAAAATATCGATTATATATTTCATTCCTAATCATTCTTGTCAAGTCACCTAAATATAACTTAACTAATTATCTGCATGAATTAAGCAAATCATATGGAAATGAATTGGGTATATATAGCATTAAATATAACACATTGATTTGACTCTACAAAACCTCACTTTTTATTGGGAAGAAAATGGAAGGGAAGATAGTATAATTTGCCCACTCATTATAGCTTGGATAAAGACTATAGTTTTTTGTTGGAAAGAAATGGAGAGGGAGAATAGTGCAAAAGTTCCTCTCTTTAATATCATGCATGTGCACCAATTATCCCTCCCCTTTCCCATGCATGGAGCCACCCACGTAAATGCCTTCCCCATGCCCACACCTTCCCCATGCATAGCCATTTAATTTTGTCTTTATTTGCATGGGGAAGCCTCCCTCATAACCACACAATGCAAATATAAATAGGGCATCCCTTGCACCATGCGTAGCACACCTCTCCCCCCACTCTCGTTCTCACCTCTCCCCCCTCCATTTCCATGCATTCATGCTTACCTCTCCCTCTCCCCCATTTTTCATGCACGCCATTCTCTTCTCTCCCCCATTTTCTTCCTTCTCATTTTTCTCTCTTGTTTCCATCTCCCTCTCTCTCGTTTTTCTCATGCAGGTACAAAGATAGCGCCAACAACGTCCAGTCGTTTTCCTCCTCCTCGCGGTTCACCTTCAGCCCGTGCGTCCACACGCACGACCATCTTTCTCTCGTCGAAGCTCCTCTCCGCCACCATCTTCCTCGACTCCATCCTTGCGTGTGCGAGCAGCCCATGCATCTCCCCGCACACTCCCATCTCCGTCATCATCATCATCTTCACTCCAGAATCAAATAGAGAAGCATTTCTTTCCCATCTTATTTGTCGCTTGTATTTTTTCTACCTTAGTTAATTTGTTTAAGTTGAATTTGCAAGAACAAATTTTATTGTGTAAGCTATTGTCACTTCTATATATGCAATGCAAGTTTTATATTTCATCATTCTCTCTTGAAAGCTTCCAAGTAAATCTCATCTTCCCATATTAAATTGTGAATCAACCCCCACTTCCTTACTTAGTTGCACTCATACCATCATTTGCTTACTCTAAGTTCTAAGAAGTGCTTTCACCGTAGATCGCATTCTGTTATAAATTTTCTTTCATCACAATAGATTTAAAATTTGAATCAAGGTTTAAAGAAGAACATAAAGAGCGAGTTTGCTTAGTCCCTGCGGATACGAACCTCTACTTGCACTATACAACTCATATTTTTTCCAACATGCTTGTAGTTGTAATCTTATTTGTTTGATTGCGGTTTTTCGTGGAACAACAACGACATGGTCAAACCAACTTTTTAAACCGCGTAAAATCGTATCAACATTTTGGCGCCGTTGCCGGGGACTAGGCAACATTTGCAATTTTTTTTCTCTACTTTCTAACTTAATTTCAAATTTCTAATCCGTGCTTTTTTTTGTTTTGCAGGTACTTAGTCTTCAAAAAGAAAAAAAATTTACTTGTCTCTTCATGCCATTTGTTTTAGCAAACTTGTAATTTGAAAAAAAAATATTTTCTCCCTCCCCCTTCTCGGAAAAGCTCGCCATCAACAGGACAAAATATTACGGATTTAGCGCCAGAAGTGCAGGCACTGTGAGTCCCTCTTTCTCTTAGGCATCATAGGATTTTAAAATTTCCTGCATTTATTTGCGCTCCGAACATAAACCGAAAAAATTAAAAAACACTTCTTCTTTGCATCATCTCTGTGGTCTTCTCCCTCTGATAATCTAACTCAAAGACCACCAAATCGTGTAC
Source organism: Ottelia alismoides (assembly GCA_037367405.1). Taxonomy (NCBI): domain Eukaryota; kingdom Viridiplantae; phylum Streptophyta; class Magnoliopsida; order Alismatales; family Hydrocharitaceae; genus Ottelia; species Ottelia alismoides. The sequence continues at coordinate 1,193,806 of JAZKJV010011214.1, forward strand.
TGATCATTTAAAAAGATAAGCTTGAAAGGCCACCGCATTGGCCCGAGCAGAAAGCGGATAAATTCTGAATGATTGTTTGATGCACGTGTATGACATAAAAATCACGAGCACATAGAACCCTTGGACAGAGACAAAAATCCCTGGTGCTACGTGGGATTGCAGAGAGAAATCGTAACTCCTCGACGCGTTGGGCACAGGTTCTTGTGGGAAAAAAGCAGATCTAACGATCTGAGTACCAACCCTGGATCCCCTAGCCGGATTAGGACATCGATTTCTCACAATCTTCCACACCCACCTCATCTTTAAGGACTCTAATTTCTCTGAAAACTTTTGTTGAATCACTAAACTAAAACCGAAAAGATAACCGCTTCCGCGGTAATTTTTGTGTGTGTTGATGAATCAACAAATTGTCTTGTGTATTGTGCTGTGTATGCTAGATTGTAGGTCTCTTAAAATCCATTGCAACAATCTTTAAATTACGACCATACCCATCTCCTTGGATTGAGAAATCTGAAAATCGCACCAACCACCTAACCTAGGAGACATGGGAGCAGAGAAACCGAACACCATGGACCTCATTTTCCAAAAACTACAACTTTTGAGAGAAGAGAATGCGACAATCCGACATACCATAGCTCCTCTCATCCGACCACCACCCATCAGCACATGCTATTTCTCTGTAGCAGAGGACACAGTCCATTGGGTCCAAAATCACACCCAGCCCAAACCGTTGATTGAGCCCTTATTGACACAACCAACCTCAGCGGTAGATTTTGATGCTTTGACCCAGGCCATTCAGCAATTGGCTGCAACACAACAAAAGTCCAATCAAGCCAATACATCAAGTGAGAGACCTAACATACTTGAACGACCATTCTTGGCCACTGCCAAGGCACATTTTGACTGTAAAGATGAGATAGTGGAATTGAAAATCAATGATGAAAATATTACTGTGGATCATGTCACCCCGACTTCTGGTGACTCTGAAATTGAGGACTGTGGATGGATAGAGAACTGTGTTATTATTGATGATTTTGCCCCCATCCATATCCCCAAAGACCCTCTGGAGGATAGTCTGAACACCTCACAACTCACTCATAAGGACATGTCTCATCTAGACTCTGCACTTGAAGCCCCACCATGTCCTCTCACTGATCGAGAAATTTTTGAATTAGATGAAGCCTGGGAAACACTAAATACTGATCTCAAATTAACTTCAGCCCTGTGTATGCCAAAGATGAAGACATGTTTTGATGATAGCATTGATCCTTCCTCAGACGATTTTGAAAGTTATGAACCTCGGTGTATTAATGATATCGATTGGTCTGAGACAAAAGTTGAAATTGAGGATGTCACTTATGTTGAGTGGGAAGAAGAAACAAAAGGAGATATATCATTTGATGTTGATTCCGGATGTGATTTTTCAATTAAGGAAAGTGCAGATTTTGAGTTAGTCTATGAGGATATATCAGACAATGAGTTGACCTCTTCATGCACCAAAACTCCCTTCCAACCAACACATGATGACATGCTGAAGATTTTTTGCGATGACTCATTCAAAGATGAAATTTCCAATTCCATTACCCCCACCACAAGGAAAGAAGATCAAATGAATTCAGTCGATGACTATATGAATAGATCTTCTACTACCGAATCTAATCAGAGTGATTTTCTATTCTCTGATCCTTTTTGGGATGATACTGAGGAACTACTCAAAACAATCGAAGAAAATCATCCATTTGCCAATATTCCCCCACTCCTGACCTCCGAATCTCCTAATCATATGTCTTGGAAAGAATCATCTTTGTGGCTTAAGAAGAGAACTAAAATGAAATTCACAATAGATGCCACCGAAGATAGCCATGATGATTATTTGAGGAAAAATGATGATTTATCACAATATACAGAGGAACTCATGGAGGAATCAATTCTTGATTATATAGAGATCGACTTCAATACATCATATCTTGTTCATGAGCCCTTCACCAGTCCACCCATTTCCCTCCCATCACATCCAATCAAAGATCAAACTGATTCATCTCTCATCCCGATTCATCAAACAATTAATGTCTTCACCGTATTAATGAGAGCACACAATTATCAAATTCATCAACCACACTCTCACATTGGGGTCAGGATATCTGTATCACATCAAGAATTTCATTTGGGCTTTCTGAATACAGCTTCTGCACTCACACGCAACACTGGATACTCTTGATAAGCTGAATCGTCGAGTTGGGACGTTAAGCCAACAACATTTTGTGGGTCCACACCCATAGGTATCTTTTCCTTTCTTTGTATCATTCTCTTTACTGCATTGCATTAGATAAGTATGGGGGTCCACCTCCACACTTCACAAAAAAAAACCAAAAATACTTTTTACATTTCACATCCCTTTTGAGCGACCTAATACACCTTGTCTTCACCATGAGGACATGGTTTCTGATAAGTATGGGGGGGTGTCTGTATAATTTTCAAAATTGCATACTTTTCAAAACAAAAAAAAACTTCAAAATTTTTGCAAAAATTCCCCTAAAAATATATTTTCAAAAAGCAAGAAAACCACCAAAAATACATCCTTCCTAGTTTTATCCTATTTTGAGAAATCAAGTCTTCACTGCATAAATCATAGACTAAGGTTGAGTTGATCCTAATCCACTTAACTTCATCAGAATTTCACTAGGCATGATTTTTAAGCTTTCTTCAGGTCCATATGGACTTTATTCTCTCAGTTCCACTAACTCTACTGGTGAATAAACTTCTGTATCTAACTAGATCACCTGAGAAACTAGTAGCACTCTTAAACTCTTCAGTGGATATTAAGCATCTGCACATTGCACTTAGCTTGATTGAGTTTATTTTACGAGATACACTTACAATCTAGTTGAGGTGAGGAGTTGTCCTCTTGGTTGTGCCAATGCCTGAGCCTTATCTATAGTCAGTGAAGGAACCTAACTCAGGAGCAACATGATCTCTTTAGTCTAAGTGTGTCAGCAATTAAGCCAGTATCGTGCCTCCAAAGACAATATTAAGCCGATACTACCTCTTGATGCCAGAACCCAAGACAAAAATATCGCAAAAAGGCATATCACAATACAAATGCCACAAACCACCAATCATGCAATGATGTGCAAAGCAAAAGCAAGGAAAGAAGACCACCAAATAATTCTTCTCTACCAAAAAGCCATGGTAGCAGCCCAATGATGCTACCTAAATTTTTAAAAAGAGGCCCAAAGAGGCCCAGGGTTATGCTCTGCAAAAGGAAAAGAATGAGAGCAACGGACCAAAGCGGTCTACGGAAAACCCCGAAATTAAGTCCCATTCTCCAATAAACTATGACCTATTTTTTTCTATGCTATCATACTTGGGTGAAAGGAGATTATGCCTGAATCTAGGTGAGGACTGAGGCTATTTGTATAGGGAATCATTCGGTACCTTGATAAATTGTGTTGTTAGCTCGTTCTCTTGACTCATGAAAGCTAAAACTATCACTAACATTGTTTATATCCACTCAAGGTCAAAGAGAATACCTGTTTCTTAGGGATGAGCTGACCTGATCGACCTTCTGAAACCATGTTTGATTTTGTTGGAACTGAGAGGCTGTTGAAACTACAAAACTCGAGTCAAGTTGACTATTCGAATAAATCATTAATCCATGGGTCAACTCCACTTAAGTTTGTGCATCTGTGTGGTTAGGATCTGAAAACTCAAGACTTTGTGGGTATGTCTGCTGCAAACCCTCATCCAATCTATCTTGGCTATTCTCCCTAATTATTACTTATCTTATTTTTGCTTGGGACTAGCAAAACTTAAGTATGGGGGTGTGATGATTACAATATATACAGAGATAATATGATCAAATTATGTGATATACAGCCTTAATGATTGATCTGTAAAACTCCAAATTCACATAATGTATATTCTTTACTTACAGCAGAGAAAATATCTATAATTGCACACAATCTCTGCATAAATCAACTGATCATGATTTTCTAATCAAGAAAAATGTTTTCAAAAATATCGATTATATATTTCATTCCTAATCATTCTTGTCAAGTCACCTAAATATAACTTAACTAATTATCTGCATGAATTAAGCAAATCATATGGAAATGAATTGGGTATATATAGCATTAAATATAACACATTGATTTGACTCTACAAAACCTCACTTTTTATTGGGAAGAAAATGGAAGGGAAGATAGTATAATTTGCCCACTCATTATAGCTTGGATAAAGACTATAGTTTTTTGTTGGAAAGAAATGGAGAGGGAGAATAGTGCAAAAGTTCCTCTCTTTAATATCATGCATGTGCACCAATTATCCCTCCCCTTTCCCATGCATGGAGCCACCCACGTAAATGCCTTCCCCATGCCCACACCTTCCCCATGCATAGCCATTTAATTTTGTCTTTATTTGCATGGGGAAGCCTCCCTCATAACCACACAATGCAAATATAAATAGGGCATCCCTTGCACCATGCGTAGCACACCTCTCCCCCCACTCTCGTTCTCACCTCTCCCCCCTCCATTTCCATGCATTCATGCTTACCTCTCCCTCTCCCCCATTTTTCATGCACGCCATTCTCTTCTCTCCCCCATTTTCTTCCTTCTCATTTTTCTCTCTTGTTTCCATCTCCCTCTCTCTCGTTTTTCTCATGCAGGTACAAAGATAGCGCCAACAACGTCCAGTCGTTTTCCTCCTCCTCGCGGTTCGCCTTCAGCCCGTGCGTCCACACGCACGACCATCTTTCTCTCGTCGAAGCTCCTCTCCGCCACCATCTTCCTCGACTCCATCCTTGCGTGTGCGAGCAGCCCACGCATCTCCCCGCACACTCCCATCTCCGTCATCATCATCATCTTCACTCCAGAATCAAATAGAGAAGCATTTCTTTCCCATCTTATTTGTCGCTTGTATTTTTTCTACATTAGTTAATTTGTTTAAGTTGAATTTGCAAGAACAACTTTTATTGTGTAAGCTATTGTCACTTCTATATATGCAATGCAAGTTTTATATTTCATCATTCTCTCTTGAAAGCTTCCAAGTAAATCTCATCTTCCCATATTAAATTGTGAATCAACCCCCACTTCCTTACTTAGTTGCACTCATACCATCATTTGCTTACTCTAAGTTCTAAGAAGTGCTTTCACCGTAGATCGCATTCTGTTATAAATTTTCTTTCATCACAATAGATTTAAAATTTGAATCAAGGTTTAAAGAAGAACATAAAGAGCGAGTTTGCTTAGTCCCTGCGGATACGAACCTCTACTTGCACTATACAACTCATATTTTTTCCAACATGCTTGTAGTTGTAATCTTATTTGTTTGATTGCGGTTTTTCGTAGAACAACAACGACATGGTCAAACCAACTTTTTAAACCGCGTAAAATCGTATCAACAGAAACATAGTTCAATATAGATCAGCACGTTCTCCTTGATTTCAATCAGTTGAAGGAGCTTATTACTCAGGCTCAAATCTTACAGCCGCCAGACTGGACTCTTCCCTTTGAGATAATGACCGATGCATCAGACTTTGCAGTCGGGGCTGTTCTTGGGCAAAGGAAAGAGAAAGCACCCTATGCCATTCACTATGCCAACAGAACATGAGATGAAGCACAAAGAAATTATACAGTGACAGAGAAAGAATTGATGGCTGTGGTTTTCGCCCTCGAGAAGTTCAGATACTATCTGTTGGGATCAAAAGTCACAATTTTTACGGACCACTCTGCTATCCGCTACCTACAGCAGAAGAAGGATGCCAAGCCAAGACTGATTCGTTGGATCCTTCTCCTCTAGGAATTCGATCTGGAAATCAAGGACAAGCTTGGAGTTCAAAATGTGGTAGCAGACCATCTCTCCAGAATTGAGCAGCAGGGATCTCCTCTGAACAATGCACCCATCACAGAAACCTTCCTGACGAAGCCATCTTAGCAGTGGATTCTCTTCCTTGGTATGCAGATATAGTCAACTACCTCGCCTCTGGGGTAACACCAGCGGATTGGACGAAAAATCAGAAGAACAAATTCATGTCGACCATCTGATTCTATCAATGGGAGGATCCTCTTTTATTCAGGGAAGGAGCGGATTGCATTTGGCGTAGGTGCATCCCTCAGACGGAGCAATCTAGTGTCCTCGAGCATTGTCACTCGCTCGAATCTGGTGGACACCATTCTGGAGATCGGACGACAGCTAAAG